>OW964832.1:48816137-50016137 GCA_943142095.1 Ophonus ardosiacus
TTCTGTTTATGGACCTTTGTACATATGTGTACCAAACAGTTCTATCTGTATAGTAACTATAGTATAGTGCGTGAAATGTTTGCACTAGAGTAACTGATCAAAGTGGTGCACTTTCCACTAATTCATATTACTACCCAACGAACAGAGTTGTGCAAAATACTCTGTTAATTTGTAACAGATTCATTTAAATGGTTTAAAATTTTATTTGATTTAATTTGATGTTTCCAAAGTATATTTAATAAAAGACACTGCAGAGTATGCCATTCACAGTTACTACTATAATGTTATATGACTGTTTATCTCTCGTCGCTTCATATATTAACATCGTAGTAACTGGTTGGCCTTCTCTGCACTATTTTTTAATCAAATGTGCATGCGAAAATATCAAATTTAAGCAAAAATTAAATACATTTAAAAACTGTTGGATAAAATATCGCTTTGTACATGTGTATTTATTACATAAATCACTTGAAAAAAGCGATAATTTTCTCAAGTGTTTTGCGTAATGAGTACATCGTTTGCCATACAAAATTTTATCCAACAGTTTTTGTAAATGGTTTCAAGAATACCACAAACTAATAATTAATATTCATCAGGTGGACTTTTGGATACAGCATTCGAGCTTTGGATTTCAACTCTATAGATCTTCGATGTAGGCGGCCATCGATGGATGAACTGGTAGGAAACTTTGTTTTTCTCATAATTGCAATGTTAAATATATTATCTTGTTCTTATGTTCAACCATGAGAACTTATAGTCAAAGGAATATGATTATATACCTAATTATTATTATTATTTTGTTCTCATACTCAACCATGAGAACTTATAGTCAAAGGAATATAACTGTGCCTAAATATTATCTTGAACTCAAATTCAGTTTTGAGTACTATAGTACATTAAATATAACTTTCATAAATGTCTTTATAATATCCAAACAATTTAAAATTGAAATATCGACTATTTATCAATAAAATCAATATCTGGGAACAAATGATTAGCATTTATTTTTCAGGAATCGGACATCTAGAAGATTAAAATAATAATAGTTTTATAAGTTTTAGTATTATTTACGTAAGAATGGCATTGCGCGCAATAAAGTGTATACTTGTTAAAGACACGTAATTGAAGTAGTTTTTCTGGCACATAGCTTATAAAATCTGTTCATGAGGTAACATATGTCGTAACTCTGTTTAGGAAATAATTTGAAACTGTCAACATAGTTCGTATACATTGACGAGTGTTCTAACATTTTTGTGTTTAGCGTTGATTTATCAATTCATGTGCGTTTCTTGATGCGGGAAAAGATGCTTTCTTATTAGATGTCAGCACAGATTATAAAGCGAATTGAACTTGTGCAATGCCATTCGTACGTGAGGAATACTATAGTTTTAAGTTCTTGGAAATGTATTTTCAGGTTTTAATTAAACTTTGGCTCATCGCGCCGTCGAGCAAACACGCGTTTTCTTTAAAAATTAAAAATAAATTGATTAATTTGAAGTGCATACCGTGGCGTTCATCCTAAAATCGTGCGTCTACGGTTGCAGCGGTAACCGTACGCGTGGCTTACCCAGACGGTAGCTAGGGAGAGTGCTTGGGAAAAGAAAATACGGACGTATCGGGGCATGGATCAGTGAGTAGATGGATGAGTGAGTCAGGAAGGAGGTAACAGTGCGAAACTTTGATGTGGGTGTTCGGGTTCCTTATTCAATTAACTTCACACGGTCAGAGGGCAGTGTTGTATTAAATACTTTGTAAAACGTATTTCAAATAGAAAATACAAAATACTAAATAAAAATATTTCATATGTTTGATAAAATACAATTATTTTTTTAGTATTTCAAATATATTACTTTCAATTATTTAAAAACAAATAAGATAAGTTAGGGTAGTGTAAAAATGTTTTTTTTTTTATATATATTCAACTTACACGTATTAATATTAAAAAGAAACTCCTACATTAACATAGACAAATAATTACTTAAAATACTTTATCTCATTCAAATACTTATTTCAATTACATACATTTCAAATACTATACAACACTGTCAGAGGGGCTGGGTAGGTAGGTTTCGTGCGCGATAGCCATAATTGAGTGGACTGATATGTACAGCACACAACCTTGTAAACCCTGTTGTTATCGCTTCACTCCTATGTGATGGGATCAAGGGATCAAGGGAGATTAAGAAATATAATTACACAGGAAGCTTTCTTATGGCCGTATGTGCTCTCCTCATCCGGAGGCAACGTAATCATCATTTAATGGTAATGGCAACGAATAGGTAAAGTTTTTGTTTGAATTAACTTTGTTGAGCACACGGGTTAATAACCGCGTTCGGTGTAGGGTATCCGCGAGAGGCGCGGGCGAATGTCTCCGGGAGTAGCTAGATAGGTGGCGTCCTGCCTAGCCAGTTACGTGTGACTGCTGTCCGGGTCTCTATCTAGTTCGGTTTGTAGGCCGTACATGCTTTGCATCGCGTGGGGTCGGCTTAACCCCCTCGTAAACTTCCGTGAGAACCAACAACGGCGTTCGACGCCACGGCGTTCTCACCATTTGCTTAGCTCGTACTCTCTCTCTCTCTCACATACACACTTCGCCTTTAGCTTAGTTTCATCTAGATATAAGATAGTTCGCGTAGACATAAGATAGCTTAGATATAAGTAGGAAGGGTTGTTTTTGCTTTTCGAGAGAGAGAGAAAAATTAACGTAACTTCACATTTTTAGACTTGCTTTTCTTTGAAATCGTTATTAACGTAAGATAGGCTTTTTTAGATTTGTTTTTCTTTGAAATAGATCTTTAACGTAAGATAGGGTTTTTTGCGCACTTCACTAATTTAATTTGGGGGGGAACTACAATAATTTAAGTTAGATTATAAGTATTATTGTACACGGAACTGTATTTAATAAATGGTATATATAAGGGAACGTGGGTTTGGTATTTAAGGGCGGTGTTTCCCTTATATATACTATTTATTAAATAAAGGGTTTCGTTTTTAGTTCTAAGATAGTTTTAAAGTTAAAAAAAAACTCCCCACCGCCACTATCTTCAAGATTGCAGTGCCGATTGGAGACGCAGACCATGGCTTCTTCTTCATTTGTTTAAAATGTATGTACAATAAAACAAACTTTTATTGCGTTTATTTTAAATTAATACCCATGTTCCTTTAGTTGTAAAGTAGGTAGTTTTAGTAAAAATTGTAATTATTATTAGGTATTTAGACGCGGTCAGGGTAAAGTTAGATTTTAAGTATTGTAAACGAAACTTTGTATTAATAAATATTATATATTTTGGTAAGTGGGAGGTTTGGGTGGTAACAAAATATATAATATAATATAAAGTTTCGGAAACGGTCTTAAGCTGAATAAGAAATCTTTGTACCTTTAAAAATGGGAACAGGGAATCTTATTTAGGGACCACCAAGATTTAATTTGTTAAATTAGTATTGTAAACGAAACTCTACTTAATATAGTATTATTTTACCGTAAAACTTAAATAATATAAAGGTAGAGTTTCGTATTAGTTATAAAACTGAAATGTTTGTTACCAAATAAAATTATGGTTATATTATTTGTGTTCAATTCTAGTGCATCTTTATTCAGTCACAGAATAAAGATGCAAAATAATTAACAACAAATAATACAACTATTAATATGATAATTTTGTTCGGTAACAAACGTTTTAGTTTTATAATTAAACCATGTTTAACATTATAATAAATTGTTATTAGATTTGTTGACAAATTTAGTAACAATTGTGAACAGAATTATAAACACACATGAAACGTAAAAGATATTTGTGTTTAAAAATTCTGTTCATAATTATTTCTTACTAAGTTAGTTAACAAATTTGGTGACAATATTTTAACGTTGCCAAACAGGCTTTAGTTGTAAAAGTGAAATGTTTAGTAAAATAATCCTTATTTTGATTGTGAATATTATTAATTATGCATCTTTATTTTGCAATGGAAGTTACTTTTACAAAATAAAGATGCAAACTAGTTTATAATGTTTACAATCAAAATAATGTTAATTTTACTTGGTAACAATCATTTCAATTTTACAACTAAGCCTGTTTGGCAACGTTAAAAGATTGTCACCAAATTTGTTAACTATGTGAGAAATAATTATGAACCGAATTTTTAAACACAAATGTTTTTTACGTTTCTTTTGTACTATAATTCTGTTCACAATTGTTACTAAATTTGTCAACAAATCTAATAAAAATTTATTATAATGTTAAACAGTCTTTTGTAATAGCAATAAATTTGTATTGTAAACGAAACTCTGCTTAATATAGTATTATTTTACCTCAATACTTCAATAATATAAATGTAGAGTTTCGTATTAGTTATAAAACTGAAATGTTTGTTACCAAATAAAATTATGGTAATATTATTTGTGTTCAATTCTGGTGCATCTTTATTCAGTCACAGAATAAAGATGCAAAATAATTAACAACAAATAATACAACTATAATAATGATAATTATATTCGGTAACAAACGTTTTAGTTTTATAACTAAATCATGTTTGACACTGTCATAAATTGTTATTAGATTTGTTGACAAATTTAGTAACAATTGTGAACAGAATTATAACACAAATGAAACGTAAAAGATATTTGTGTTTAAAAATTCTGTTCATAATTATTTCTTACTAAGTTTGTTAACAAATTTAGTGACAATCTTTTAACGTTGCCAAACAGGCTTTAGTTGTAAAAGTGAAATGTTAAGTAAAATAATCCTTATTTTGATTGTGAATATTATTAATTTTGCATCTTTATTTTGTAATGGAAGTTAGTTTTATTACAAAATAAAGATGCAAACTAGTTTATAATATTAACAATCAAAATAATGATAATTTTACTTGGTAACAATCATTTCAATTTTACATCTAAGCCTGTTTGGCAACGTTAAAAGATTGTTAACAAATCTAATAAAAATTTATTATAATGTTAAACAGTCTTTTGTAATAGCAATAAATTTTAATTTTTAAGAGAGTCTTGTGTAATTTCTAATAATATAAAATATATTTGTATAGTTAAAAATTGATTTTTTTTCTAAGTCCTTACACGTATGTAGTTTTTAAAACGGCCACCAGGGGGCAGCGCCTGTCGAAAAACGTGCCCACTTAGAGTAAATTTAACCCAAAAAAGTTTCATTCGTGAACATACGTACGTACATACATCATTTTGGGAATACCTAATGGCAAATTTAACACCCTAAATATGAAACGTACATCAATTTTGAATTAAATGGCTTAAAATGAGACGTATAGCTAATGGGAATTTAATCCCAGTATTTAAACATCTTTTTTATAGAGCCTTTTCGTCCCATTTTCACTAACTGGGTTATATTCCCATTAGGGTGTATGTACGTATGTTTGTTCAAGGTGGAGTAGTATTTCAGGTTGCCTATATTTTAGGCGCAACCCCCTTTCTAATAAGTGCTGCCCTCTGGCGACCGTTTTAAAAACTATACGTGTAAGGGTAGCAAAGGATTAAAAAATAAACACTTTACAACTTACTTTATATTTTATTATGTAATATATAGTACATTAAGAGTAGTTACATGAAATACAACAATGTAAAATACAAGTAAAATGTTTACAAACTATTATTTAAACATCCCTATTTCTAATTTTTCAGGACAAGGGTAAGTATATTATTTATTTACAAAGTACATTAAGGGTAGTTACATGAAATAAAACAGTGTAAAATACAAATAAACAATAAATACAAGTGAAATTTATACAAACTATTATTTAAACATCCCTATTTCTAATTTTTCAGGACAAGGGTAAGTATATTATTTATTTACAAAGTACATTAAGGGTAGTTACATGAAATAAAATAGTGTAAAATACAAATAAACAATAAATACAAGTGAAATTTATACAAACTATTATTTGAACATCCCTATTTCTAATTTTTCAGGACAAGGGTAAGTATATTATTTATTTACAAAGTACATTAAGGGTAGTTACATGAAATACAACAATGTGAATTACAAATACAAATAAAATTTATATAGACTATCAGTAATAAATTAATTAAAAATTGTTGCTTTTTTAAACAATGAGGGGTAGAAAGGCCTGACAAGTTTTATTACACTAATTACAACCCGTAGAACACGAATTCGATGTCAGATTTACCCTTCGGGAGTTTATTACGTGCTTCATTGTTATATTTCAAGATGTCATTGACCTTATCAACTATACGAAGTTTAGGGTTAAATATCTCTGAAACTATGAGGGGTAGAAAGGCCGTACAACTTTTATTAAACTAATTATGACCCGTAGATCACGAATCCGATGTCAGATTTGCCATACGACTGTTTGTTATATGAGATTCATTGTTACATTTTATGATATTATGTCATTGAATTACGTAAGATCTATTCGTAATTTCACAGTTTGGACGCCGGATTCGTAATTCTTGGGGTCGAATTAGGGGGATGCCATGTCTAACTCAAAATTTTTTTCCCCGATCGAAAGTGAAAACCATGGACTAAAGCCTTGGGGTTTTTTTGGCAAAAAAAACTTTTTGACTCAGATTTGTTTCAAATTTGGTATACGTATACTAAGGACAAAGATCTAATGAATAGCGAAATCTGAGCCCATAGGGGTTGATATTAGGGGAGTTATTCAAGTCTAAAGTCGGTTATTGGAAATAATGGGAAAATTATAGACTTCAGGGGAAAGTTTTATTAGGATTTTTTGGTGCAAATTAAATTCTAAATAACATTTACTTGAAACATTTTCCTTTCCGACTTTTCTTTTTCGAGATAATTGTTAGAAGCGTACAATATTATTGTAACGTCAATGAACCATGTTTAATAATGTTTTTCTTTATGATTACAGGTTCAACAAAGGGCCTTGAGGACATCCCAGGATATAGCTATAGAAACTGTAAATAAAATGTATTGTATAACATATTTATAGTGATATAATAGTGTATACTATGTTTATATTATAATAAAAGAACAGAATATATCAAAATTTAAGTTTATCTTTTAAATCCTATTATATCCTTTTTGTTTAACCCTCAGATTTACCCTACAGGCTTTTATTACTACATTTCCTGAGGTCATTGACCTCATCAACAATACGAAGTTTAGGGTTAAATATCTTGTGAACCAAAGGGTATACTGCAATTCTGTGAACACTGTTCGAAAGGGTTATTTTCCAGCCGTTCTAATCCTTCAAAAAAGCAACAATTTTTCAATTAACATTTTTTTCTTAAACCTAACTTTACTCAAGTTTTTAGTCGAAAATTTTTGATGGTATCAGGATAACAGGAATGAAAAGAGTTCTCATATTTTAAATGTGAGACCGGATTCGTGTTCTACGGGTCATAATTAGTCTAAAAAACCCTGTCCGGCCTTTCTAGCTTTTGTAGTTTTGGAGCTATAACACTTTTTTTAAACCCAATTTTACTCAATTTTACTCAGTTTTTGAGTCGAAAATTTTTGATGGTATCCGGATAACAGGAATGAAAAGAGTTCTCGTATTTTCAATGTGAGACCGGATTCGTGTTCTACGGGTCGTAATTAGTCTAAAAAACCCTGTCCGGCCCTTCTAACTTCTGTAGTTTACGAGCTACAACACTTTTCTTAACCCAATTTTTGGGATCAATGACCTGAATTTACTCAGTTTTTGAGTCGAAAATTTTTGATGGTATCCGGATAACAGGAATGAAAAGAGTTCTCATATTTTAAATGTGAGACCGGATTCGTGTTCTACGGGTCGTAATTAGTCTAAAAAACATTGTCCGGCCCTTCAACCTTTTGTAGTTTAGGAGATATAAAGCATTTCTTAATTAAAAGTGTCGCATTTTGAGTCGATAATTTTCCATAGTATCCGGGGAACAAAAATGAGAAAGAGTTCTACGGATGGTTATTTTATTGCTTATAGAGCTTAAAAAATAAATAATAAAATTTTGGTGTAAACAAAAAAAAATCAAAAAATGTTCAAAAATTTTCAAAAACCCTTATTATAAAAAACTTTGCCCTACGCCCTTCAAACTTTGGTATGATGTAATTTGACCCTATATTACTCATTCGAATTCCCCTAAGGAACAGCGTTTTAAGGAAAACGCTGAAAACCCAGCCGTTTTCGAGATATGGGCCCTTAAAGTTTTTTAAAGGGACTAACACTTAAATTCGTCCATTTATAGGGCTAAAGGGCCGGAAAATAGCGAATCGGGGGGATTCGAACCCGCGCTTTCCATTGGCTTGCACAGAATTGATGAAAACCCTTTGGTTTACAATATATTTGCCCTTCAAGTTTGTGGCGAAGGGCCTGCGCTAATTCCTGAACTAAAAGAGCTAGAAAATCCGGACAAGTGTTGTTAAACCTACTTAGATCTGCATAAATAAAATCCGTGGTCAAATTTTCCCTAAGGGCTCAAATAAGCCCTTAGCCCTTTATAAAAGGGCGGACTTCTATCGGATGGTTATTTCCGTACCTAGAGAACTTAATACTAAAAGATAGCATAGGAAAATTCGGAAAAATCCTTAAATATTAAGATATTTCCCTGTCCCTTTTGTTATTACATAGGAAAGGCAAGAAAACTACTATTTTATTTATTTATTCTTATAAAAGGTCATATATTATCATCATCCAGTGTTGTAGTCACCGAATCCTATTGCTGGGTGTACTAGGCCCTTCGCAGAACTTGTAAACAAACATAAACATTGTTTATTTTGAGCGCCAATGTACAAAAGATATAATAAATAAACACTTAATTAGAGTGGGGGTATTACGTGATAATATTAATATTATGTTTTTAGAATGAAGACTTCAGTTCCTTTCAGTCTTTGGTGAAGTGAACATCGTGTGCTTGTGAATAATCGTGTAGTGCATATAGCAACGAAAAAGTTTGAAATTTTTATTGAAATCGTTCTCTATTTACATCGTATAGTTCGCAATATATTTTAAAAATGTTAGATTTACCCTATAAACTTTTTAAAAATTATTTAAATAATTTTCATTTTGTTTAAACTTTTTAAAAAAATCTAAATTTAATAAGTTAATAGTACACTAAATTTAAATGTTCATATGAATATTATTATTTACAATAAAATCTAAATATTCAAAATTCATTTTAACTTATACAACGTATTTCTGCTTCTTATAATTTTAGATATTATTTAAAATGTTGCATAAGACTCTGTCCTTCCGTTAGTGTTCATTGTTTAATTCTTATTCAAAATTATATTGTGCCGTGAGTCAGTTTACTATAGAGTTGCTGTATATTTTAAAAAAAGTCTTTCCTATTATTAAAATGTGTATAATTGTCCGTAAAAGTGTTTTACTAATACCAAGTGTTATACAAATTATTCAAATTGGAGTAAGGGTTACGTAATATTTACTACAAAGTGTATTCTGATCTGTGAAAATCGCCGATGATGATATATTACAGTGATGATACAACAGCGGATGATATATTATGAAAATTCACCATAGGTAAGTAAGAACCTTTGATATTACATTTACATTTCTTCTAAGTTGTTGAACACAAAACAAATGTGTCTGCCAATAACGAATTTTATTTAAATATAAATTTTTTCTTCCCTATTTACTATCTTTATTCTTGTAGTAGTGATAAATGAAAATATGGAAAAGTGTCAGAGAAAACTTGATGAAAATACATGTATTTTAACGCCCCGTAACTCCTAAACCAATCGAAGTTAAAAATTATAATCAGACGTATCGTACAGAGAATTTTATGTAGATTCCAAATTTTCATTGTGCAAGTTGCTATGTTTAACCATGTAGGAGTAATAAACAAGAATGTGAAATAAAGCATGACAAAGTTTAGTGGAATATACAGTTTAACTCTCACATTTATATTTCATAGAATTTCAAGTATGGAGATCAGGCAAACCGGTTCACGACTTCACGATACCGCAGGGGATGGTTTCCTGATCCAGACAACGAAATCATGTCCACCAGGTCCGGAGAGAAGCCCCAGGATACTGTAGACACACGAACGGGTTCTCCAAGTCGCGATGTCTGCGTCTCTTGCCACTGGAACGCCGAAAACGTGATCATCTGCAAAAAGAAATGATTTATTAATAAAATTATAAATGTAATAACTTATTTATTGTATCTGCACTTTGTGTTTGTATTAATAATACCACTTTTCTATTCATATTAATATGTAAAGTTGAAATATTCTATAGAAAAGTATTTGTTAACATTTCACCAATTTTAAAACGTTGCTTATGTATACAAAGATGCATGTGCAAATCAAATTTGAAATGTATTATTTCCTGTCTCACTTAGTTTCAGAAATTTAGAGGCCTAAAGTTGAAATTTCCAATTCAAACTCCTGAAACTTAGCGTACATATCGAAAAACACCCCCTGAATTCAAATTTGCAAACTGCAAGTCGCTATCTCACTTAGTTTTTAAAATATTTTACTTTTATCATGGTATACACAAAAGACATTTTCCTATCTTGAAACAAACATCACTGAATTCTTTTTTCAGTAATTCGAATTCCTGAAACTTAGCGTACATATAGAAAAACACCCCCTGAATTCAAATTTGAAAACTGCAAGTCGCTATCTCACTTAGTTTTTAAAATATTTTACTTTTATCATGGTATACACAAAAGACATTTTCCTATCTTGAAACAAACATCACTGAATTTTATTTTTCAGCAATTCGAATTCCTGAAACTTAGCGTACATATCGAAAAACACCCCCTGAATTCAAATTTGAAAACTGCAAGTCGCTCTCTCACTTAGTTTTTAAAATATTTTACTTTTATCATGGTATGCACAAGAGACATTTTCCTATCTTGAAACAAACATGACAGAATTTTATTTTTCAGAAATTCGAATTCCTGAAACTTAGTGTACATATCGAAAAACACCCCCTGAATTCAAATTTGAAAACTGCAAGTCGCTATCTCACTTAGTTTTTAAAATATTTTACTTTTATCATGGTATACACAAAAGACATTTTCCTATCTTGAAACAAACATCACTGAATTATTTTTTCAGTAATTCGAATTCCTGAAACTTAGCGTACATATAGAAAAACACCCCCTGAATTCAAATTTGAAAACTGAAAGTCGCTATCTCACTTAGTTTTTAAAATATTTTACTTTCATCATGGTATACACAAAAGACATTTTCCTATCTTGAAACAAACATCACTGAATTCCTTTTTCAGTAATTCGAATTTCTTAAACTTAGCGTACATATAGAAAAACACCCCCTGAATTCAAATTTGAAAACTGCAAGTCGCTATGTCACTTAGTTTGTAAAATATTTTACTTTTATCATGGTATACACAAAAGACATTTTCCTATCTTGAAATAAACATCACTGAATTTTATTTTTCAGCAATTCGAATTCCTGAAACTTAGCGTACATATCGAAAAACACCCCCTGAATTCAGATTTGAAAACTGCAAGTCGCTATTTCACTTAGTTTTTAAGATATTTTACTTTTATCATGGTATACACAAAAGACATTTTCCTATCTTAAAACAAACATGACAGAATTTCTTTTTTCAGTAATTCGAATTCCTGAAACTTAGTATACATACAGAAAACAACCCACTGAATTCAAATTTGAAAATTGCAAGTCGCTATTTCACTTAGTTTTTAAAATATTTTACTTTTATCATGGTATACACAAAAGACATTTTCCTATCTTGAAACAAACATGACAGAATTTCTTTTTTCAGTAATTCGAATTCCTGAAACTTAGTATACATACAGAAAACAACCCACTGAATTCAAATTTGAAAATTGCAAGTCGCTATTTCACTTAGTTTTTAAAATATTTTACTTTTATCATGGTATACACAAAGACATTTTCCTATCTTGAAACAAACATGACAGAATTTCTTTTTTCAGTAATTCGAATTCCTGGAACTTAGTGTACATACAGAAAACAACCCCCTGAATTCAAATTTGAAAACTGCAAGTAGCTATTTCACTTAGTTTTTAAAATTTTTTTTTTTATTATGGTATCCACAAAAGACATTTTCCTATTTTGAAACAAACATGACAGTTTTTCTTTTTTTCAGTAATTCGAATTCCTGAAACTTAGCGTACATATAGAAAAACACCCCCTGAATTCAAATTTGAAAAGTGCAAGTCGCTGTCACTTTTTTTTCAGGATTCAGTAGCACCCTTTCTATCAACCCTAAAGCTCATAAATTCTATTTCGCGTGTAATCCATAGACCTTGCTTAAAAATACTAATTTAAAAAAAATCTTACGAGCTACTACAAAATTATGTAATACATAGACATCAACTATAATTTATACTCATTATTTTGATTGTTGACTACCATTTTTTTTTTTTTATTATTGTTATCTAATGCCTAACTGTTACATAGATCAATATTGTCAGTTTGTCAGTTTCATTGTTACAGTGCTAGTGAACAGACGTGTGGTGTGCTCGTGTACTGTGCCTTCGAGGACGACTTCCTAGTGCCTGGAGAGGACTTTTGGACATCTTCAAGTTTTGAACTTATACTTAGGAAAATAATTTATTCATTGTAAGTTTTTTTTTTTCATTTTTAAACTACTTTTAGTAACCATTATTGGGTATATCAGCCATTATTTCTAACAACTATTTCGGGTGTATATATACTTTATATTTGAATTATAATTGTTGATGTTGTGTGGAAAAGAATTTGAATTAATTTAGAGGTATTTATAGTGTTAATATCATATACACATATCATATATTATTGGACATACTATATATTTTACTACAAATATTTTATTTTAAATAATTAAAAATTTAAATATTCTTTTCAATATTGAATTTCTCATGGAAGTGTAAGTTTTCATATTAGGTATATTATTTTTAATAATTACGAACGATTGAAACAGTTCTAAGTCCATCCAATTATTATCTGTAACCACTAATCCAAATATTATTTCGATTATACTTTTATTGTTACAGAAACATGTAACAGAGATGAATTACAATCCTTGCAAAGCCGTAGAAGGATGTGAGTGAATTGCAGAAAGATATCTATCCTGATTTCAGCATTGGAGATGATCATATTGCAGCGCAATATGTATTGGTGCCCCTCAAGACTTATTTATAAGATTTATGTAAATGAATAAATAAAAGTTATCCTCCTAAACATTATGTACTCGTATAACTATTATATGGCAAGAAAAATTGACACATAATCAATTCATGTCATTATGCAACACATATATCTTCATTGTCATATATTTTACAGTTCATTATATAAGAAATTCACATACCATACATCCATGCATACATACTATTTAAAAGGTACAGAAAATCAAAAAGCTAATTTCAAATATTTCCTACTGAAATTTAACTCTGTATCCGGCGATTCAAATTTCTAAAACTATGTATACATATTTGAAACAACCCCCGGAATCCAAATTTGAAAACTGCAAATCGCTATCTCACTTAGTTTTTAATTTATTTTATTTTTATCATGGTATACACAATAGAATGTAATTTAGCTACCTTGAAACAAACATGACTGAATTTTTTTTTCAGCAATTCGAAATCCTGCAACATTACGTAGCTGTAGAAAACAACTATTTCACTTAGTTCTTCAATAATTTCATTTTAAAGTTATACAGGATGGTCGGATTTTTAGTGGACTACTGGATTAGTTATAGGCCGTCAAAGTCAAAAAATATTGTCAGTTTTGCATTAAAAATAAAAATTTCTATTTTGGAAACTAAGGCCTAGAAAATTTTTTCATTATTTTTCCCGTAATCAGCATGCTTGAATTAAGAGAAAATGATACTTTTTATTTAAATACAGAGTGGTCGGATTTATAGTGGACTACTGAATTGTTTAAAGTTACCATTTTTTTTTTCACTTTTGCTTACTCTTACTATACTAGCTAGACACGGTTATTCAAAATTGGTATACATATGTAGAAAAGTCCGTAGAATCGATTGATGCAACAACCGTTAAGTATCTTTTACCATTCATTAGTTATAGGCCCTCAAAGTCACAAAATATTGTCAATTTTGAATTAAAAATAAAAATTTCTATTTTGGAAACTAAGGCCTAGAGATTTTTTTCATTATTTTTCTCGTAATCAACATGCTTGAATTAAGAGAATGATACCTTCCATTTAAATACTGGTGGTCGGATTTTTAGTAGACTACTGAATTATTTAAAGTTACCATTTTTGCTTGCTCTTACTATACTAGCTAGACACGATTATTCAAAATTGGAAACATATGTAGAAAAGTCCGTAGAATCGAATGGTGCAACGCCCGTTAATGTATCTTTCACCATTCATTAGTTATAGGCCCTCAAAGTCACAAAATATTGTCAATTTTGAATTAAAAATAAAAATTTCTATTTTGGAAACTAAGGCCTAGAGATTTTTTTCATTATTTTTCTCGTAGTCAGCATGCTTGAATTAAGAGAATATGATATGGACTTTGCAATTTGTTCTATTAGAATGTTACACTTTTTTTTATAACTCAACAATTTAATTTAACAATGAATTAAGGCAATTTTTTTTTAATAATATGTTTGTGTTTTTGAATATTTTTTATTTGTAAATTGTGTCGTGTGGCTATAATATTGTTTTGATTTAGTTGTAGTCAAACACCGGTGCTGAGGATGGTTACTAAGTAACCGAAACCGGTCCACGTTTTAATAAAAGAACAGTGTGAACAAGACTTCGGGGTTTTTCTTTTTTAAACCCTTCCTTCATCCTTAAGAGTATGATACTTTTCATTTAAATACGGGGTGGTCGGATTTTTAGTGGACTACTGAATTATTTAAAGTTACCATTTTTTCCATTTTCGCTTGCTCTTACTATACTAGCTACACACGGTTATTCAAAATTGGTAAACATATGTAGAAAAGTCCGTAGAATCTAATGGCGCAACGCCCGTTAATGTATCTTTAACCATTCATTAGTTATAGGCCGTCAAAAGTCAAAAAATATTGTCAATTTTGCATTAAAAATAAAAATTTATATTTTGGAAACTAAGGCCTAGAGATTTTTTTCATTATTTTTCCCTTAATCAGCGTGTTCAAATTAAGGGAAAATAGTTGGACTTTTAGTGAACTACATATAGTATTATATTGTTTAATTTAATTTTACAGGGATTGTCTTTATGAAAACGAAGATTTAACAGGTAATCCCCATGGGCGAGATTACAAGAAATATCAACAACAATGTAACTCACCATTGTTGAGTGCTTCAGGTTACAATGTAGGGAACTCCAAGTCGCTAAGTCTGCAACACCAGGATGTCTGCTTTTCACGGTTGCATCTGAAAAGGACACACATATTTAATAAAATGTTATAATAATAAAAGGTAATTTTGTATTTTACTCAAATTTTTTCGCGCTACTTCTACATTCATAAAATTCAAATCACGTGAACGAATTACATAATACATACAAAAAATCAATTATTATTTATAATGACTCATTATTATTAAATTGTTGACTTGTATTTCTACGGGGTAAATTATTTAACACCCTAACCATTACATGGATTAATTCTTTCAGTTTGTTTGTTACAGTGCTAGTGTAAAGACGTTTGTGTAGTGTGCTGGTGTACTGTGACCACGAGGACGACTTCCTGGTACTTGGAGAGGACGTTAGGATACCTGCAGTACTTGGGAGTTATATCCATAGATTTCATTTATTCAAAGTGAGTTTTTTTTTTGTTTTTACAATACTTCATACATAGTTGTATTTTCATTTGATATATTAACCATTAATTTGGAGGGATTATTCTAGTATAGATACAAGATATAAGCTATATGTAAATAATTGTTCATATTATATCGAAAATAGTTTGCATTAATTCATAATTATTTAATATTTCTACCATACACAATCTTCTAACATTTTATTCTGTAAATACTATGTATAAGGCCCCATATAGTTTTACGGCAAAGATATTTGAAAAAAAAAATGTTTTCTAATGTTAAACATCTGTCACGAATTGTGTTCATCTTGTATTAACTTATATCATATCATTGTATGTACTATATATTTTACTACATATATTTTGTTCCATATATACGTAATTATGAATGTGTACGATAATACGACAAATGGTGACGTCTTTGTTTTATTGGTGAAATTACGTAACTTATACCTCATTATTAAAATACTTTAATATCGTACACATTATGCATTAAAATCTATAATTGATCGATTGAAATATTTATTCATTCTTTTGTAATATTGAATATCTTGCACTTTCTTTGGCATTAATATATGTATATTTTTAAATAATAATTATATATACTTGAAATAATTCTTAATAATCTACAAATAAAATCATATTAT
This sequence comes from Ophonus ardosiacus, assembly GCA_943142095.1. Lineage (NCBI taxonomy): Eukaryota > Metazoa > Arthropoda > Insecta > Coleoptera > Carabidae > Ophonus > Ophonus ardosiacus. Next base: position 48,832,442 of record OW964832.1, read on the forward strand.
TTTCTATGACCATTAACCACTAATTTATATTTGTTGCTTTCGAGTATATTTTCTATTGTTGCAGAAAGATGCACTTAAACAGACGATACTGCAAAAGTACCCGAGAGAGTTGCAGTTCATGGATCCTGATTTCCGCATTGGAGATGGTCACCCTGTTGCAGAGAATCGCACCCCAAAACAACCCCTACATGAATTTTGTACACCCCAAGTCATATTTATCAAATTTATGTAAATAAATAAATAAATTTAAAAAAAACACCTCACACCTATATGATATAACCATTTAACGTGAAATATCATCTACTCTACTAATAAAATAAATAAATAAATAAATAAATAAAAACTTAATAAACAAATGTTGAAAACACTCATACATATAAGCATATTTAAATGACAGAGAATAAAATCATGTCATTATACAATTCCCATTTTCATTTTCATAATTATATTTCAACATCTCAAAGCGTATTACATTAGGTTCTCATACATTACAAACACATATTACATACATACATATTATTTGAAGGGTACAAGAAACGAAAGAGCTAAGTCTAAACATTACTGATTTTTTTTTTTAACGATTCATACATTTGGAAAATAATTATACATATTCAAAATAATTTCCTACATTCAAATTTGAAAAGTACAAATGGCTATTTCTGTTAGTTTACGAGATATTAATTTTTAAACTTGCTATTTTCAATAGAGATGTACTCGTCTTGAAACTAGCATTACTGACAACTTCTTCAGCGATTTATATATTCTAAAATTAAGTTTACCATATAGCAAAATAAATTCTTTAATATCACTTTGAAAAGTACAAGTCGCTATATCTCTTAATTTTCGTGATATTCATTTCTAAAGATACTATTTTCAATAAACATACACGTCTTAAAATAAACATTACTGATTTTCTTTTCCAGTGATTGAAACATTTTAAAATTATACATAAAGAAAATTACTATCTATATACAAATTTAAAAAGTACGAGACGCTATTTTTCTTAGTTTTCGTGATATTGAATTTCAAAGTTGCTATTTTGCACGTTTTGAAATAAACATTACTAAAAAAATTTTCAGCGATTTAAAACTTTTTAAATTTTGTATCAAGATACGAAATAACCCTCTAAAACTAAATTTTGAAAATGCAAGTCGCTTTTTCTTTTAGTTTTTCATATACTCATTTTTTTAAATTGCTATTATCAATAGATATACCTGTTGTGAAAAAAGCATTTCTGAAAATGTTTTCAGAGATTCCAAAGTGCTGAAATTACGTTTACTTATAGAAAATAATACAAAAAATAAAAATAAGATTAGGATAATTTACTATCACTCTTAGTTCTTGAGAAGATTTTAAGAATTTAATTTTAAAGTTATTATGAACAATATATGCATCAATAGTACATATTTAGAACTTTAAAATTTCAATATCTCGAAACTATATAAGTAATTAGGACTTAGCTCTATTTTTCTGTACCATCATTTGCATCCCCTACATACATACGAGTACACAATTGTAATCTAATACTCTGATCGTTCTTAATAAAACATAGTAAGAAAAAACCTAATTTGTATTATTATATTTAAAATACACTTAATAACATATTCGCACATTGTAAAATAGTTATTTGTGTATCTAGAGCGGAAAATGATAATTTACACATATACTTTTTCTACATCCGTTGAAAAAGATGATAAAAACATTTTGCTTTAAAATCACCTATGTACCAAGTCTTTTAATCTGTATCACAAAATAATTATCTCTCCTGTAAGAATGACGTAATAAGAGTTTCGACGTAATTAAAAACGTTACATTTTAAACTTCGAAATGCATTAATTAAGATATGAAACTGATAAATTAATACATTATCCCTAATTATATAGATCACAAAATTTTGGGCCTCACATTTCGATTCCACAGAGTTAATCAATATATTAACATTTACATGTTTGATACAATTTAAAAAAAATACAGCTAATAGTTCAAAAATATTTTATATATTGTTTGCATGATTGAAAATTTTTTAAATTTCTTTTTTATATTTAACAATTGGATTAAAAAAAACCATCTCAAAATTTTCTTTTTATTTTGTTTAAACTTTAGTTTACATATTTTTAAATATATCTTTTAGCTATGTGCGATTTCGAATTTAAATCCCGAAAGTTTATAGCAAGAGAGATAATTCATTTTGAAGTTGTAAAATATATTATTTTAAACTTAGAATATATTTTCAATACCCAAAAAATGTTAGCAAAAAACTTTGTAAGGATTTTCTGTTATAAATAAATATATGATCATCTTATACATAATTAATGTCTTCTATTATTTCTATTTGTTAAAACAAATGATCCTTATAAGTTCTTTCAACAATTAATCGATCGATTGTTGTCAATCATATATGTTAGCCTACTTGTATATTTCAATGAATCATAATAAAGAATTTGTATCATATGTTCTTATATATATAATTAAAAACAACCTATATCAAATATCATCTTTCAAAGTGTTACAGATCAAGATATATTTATTTATGTATATAATTGTCAATCGCATATATCTCTATATTAAAACACTATCTATGCAAAATATAGCAATGCATTATGTACACCATTATGTAATATATTTATGACCAATAAATACCGATAATACTATATAATATTTCATTATAACACCCTATTTCCAAAACAAAAAATTGCAATCCAAAGATCCAAGTTCATATCCCGCTTAGAAACCAGTTCACAGCCTATAGATCCACAACCAGAACGACAACCTACAAAAATCTCCCATTCTAAAGATCCAGGTTCGAATCCCGCTTACTAGCCACCAGGAACCAGCCGAGCATCCCATCCTAGCTACCAGCAGCCCGCCCTAGCCATCCACGAGCACGCCTAGGCTACGAGCCGAAGGCGAGCACGTGGGTGCTAGGCGGGTTGCTGGGAGCTAGGATCGGATCGCTCCGCTGGTTCCTGGGGCCTAGCCAGCAAAAAATTTCTAGAAACCTGCATATAGCTTGAAATAGACGTTATTACGTAATTTCACGACAAAGAGTGTACGGTAGGACGCCACCACTCCCGCTGCACGAATGGCTGTAAATTCAACAGACAGCCAGTATTATACCTAGCTATAAATCTGTGGTGGGAGACTTGAGATTCATGTTTTGCTCACCAGGCCTTACTTCAGTCTATCGTATTGTCAGAAATTTGAATTTTTGTGGGTGAATACATTCGCTTCGGCCAGAGAGCTCACGAATTCTCGTTTTCGTGACTAGTATTCTTGCTACGGGTTGTCTATCGCCGATTCTACACGATTTTTTAGATTCTGAAAGCCAGAAGCCTAGCAACAGCATTGCGATCGATAGATTTCTGAATTTTGGTGGGTAAATGCCTTGCGATCGGCTGAAAATCCGCCTGAGAGCTCAAAAATGCTCGTAACGGCAGTAAAGTGCTACTTTTCGGCCGCTACGGCTCTAAAACGTCGATTTTACACGATTTTTGCGATTTTGTCGACCAGAAGCCTTGCTGGTGCTCGCGGATCGGATTTTGCTGGCTTGGAATTTTTTCGTGTAGGCTACTTGCTTTTGTAATCTGTTGTGCACTAGGTTGAAATTTAGGCGCTAAAATTATTAATGCAGGATGCAGATCGGCGATCGCTTTGCGGTGCTCTCGAATCGATTTTTGCTAGTTGTTTACCTATAGGCCGTAAATCGTTCATATCCTGCTGATCTCATTTTGATGATCCAGTTCGTATTTTGGTGAATTTCTGGTTGCTGAAATGCAATTTTTGAGGATAGGAAAACAGGTTTTTGAATTGAGAAATTGTATTCTTTTTTTACTGTTTTTATTGGTAATTTATATAATACATTTTATTTGTGTTACATATTGTAATGATATTATTCTATGAGGACTTGTAAATAAATAAATAATGAAATATATATCGCCAATTATTTATTAAATTGTATCGTATAAGTTGTTACATAATATTACAGATTTTTGCGAGTATAATGTATAACATTTTTTTCTAAGACTTATCGAGATATAGATTACTTTAATATACTTATGTAAATACTTTCAAATAAATAATAGTTATGCAAAGATTTATATACAGAGATACAATTAAAAATAGATCAATAACTGAACACAAAGTTTTTTAAACAAATATGTGTTTAATTTGAATATACTAACTGCTATATTGTGACTGTCTTAGAAAAAAACTGTATCAATAGGAAATAAAATAGAGCAATTATAATATAATACTGATATATTCACTATCACATATTCACTATCACAATATTTTTCACCAAATTACACACAAATGTAGTTATATAGGTTACTGTAATCCAAACTCTAATATAATGTAAATACACAAATAAATAATACACAATTCAATATTAACTTGTTATTGTCTAATAAATTGATGATATACACCCACTTTCAGGTACGAGAATCCGCAATAAACCTTTGTCGACAAGGAGAGTATTCTCGTGAGATAGCAGACTTCCTAATGATCGATAAAAGCACAGCAAATGGAATTATCACCAAATATACATTGCCAAAATCATTAGCTGACAAGCCAAGATGCAATAGACCCCCGTAAACCAACAAAGCGAACAGATAAAATAAATAAACTAAAATCTAAAGTAATAAACTAATTTTTAGGTCAACAAAAGTCCAAATTCTTGTTTGACCACCCTGTTCTCCGAATTTAAATCTAATAAAACATTTAAGCCAGAAGTTAAACATCCGCGATGGAAAAGAAAAACAAGCCTGAATAATGGAACCATTTAGAAAATGAATGACAAGATGTACACCAAAAGACAGTAATACAAATTTAATTAAATCAATGTCTCGATAGTATTCTGCAGTAAGACTGAACAGAGTTATTAGTTGTTTTGAAATACGCATATTTTTGGCGCAATATTTTTGCATAGCACTAGAAATTATTTTGTTACTACATAATTTTATTTACCTACATATTTTCTGGTTTATAATAGGAACATATTTTATGCACAAATGCATATGTTTATTAATATAACTGTTTCATTGTTGTATCACCTTTACAATATATGATAATGGTTTAAAAATCTGTTTGACTTAAAACTTTTGCACACCTCTACAGATAAACATTACATAACATTATGGACATTTCTATAAAGTTGCATATGATATTCAAAAAGCAAGATTAAAAATACACAAATGTAAAAATGTATTAGCTGCTGTTTAATGATGAATTTGATACCTATACAAATGTACATTTAGAACTTGAAGATGTACGTAGCGTCATTAGATATTTCAATATGATTTTTGTCGTTACATTTATTATAAAATTACATAATATACCTTTCAAACTGCAGCTAGATATTTACACTGCCCGATTTTACGTTTAAATTCTTAAAAATATGATACTGAAAGTTGCAAATCATGTACAACCTTCAAAAAGCAATGTTAGACATTCTGTGTCGTATAAGAATGTATTAATACTTTACTAATGTAAAAGAACGTTAAATGCAACAATATATTGTATTATGTATTAAGGCTGTTTTATGATGAATTCAATATACAAATACATATTTATGTAGAACTTGAAGATGTAAGTAAGGTTACGTCAAAATTTTTGTCCTTAAATTTAATAGAAAATCAAGTAATTTACCTTTCAAACTACAGCTAAGCATTCGAATTCAACTGCTCCAAGTCCATTTCACAAATATAACACGTAAATAAGTTATTTTAATCACAAAATATATCACAAAAACATAAAACCACTTGTTAACATCAACTAGCTTGCAACACATGTAACGCAGTGACGCTTACGGCGTGGTCTCATGTGATTGGTGAAGATAACGATTGTGATTGGCTAAAATAACAAAGCTTGTGATTGGTGGAAATACAGCGAGAATTCGAATACGAATCCTATCAATTTTGAACGGATGAAGAGTATTTATTTGAAAACAATCATTAATTAAAGATGTTTAAATAATAATTTGTAATTTAAATTCATCATACAACAGCGTACATCAATTTTTACCGGAAATTATACATAAATAATAACACAATACAAGAAATATTTCGAATTAATTTGGTTTTATTGATAAGTAGATGGCAATGGGCATAAATACCTTTAAAATATGGTTTATGGGGAGGGCATAAGGGTGCATTTTTTTCGGGAAATTCTTCTCCACGTCTCGAGATTCATTCTCCAACGATGATACTGGAAGAAATCAGGTTTCATGAGGATATATGCGAAAGGTGTATCGGCCATACTGCATATAACCCTGTAACATTCAAAATAAATAAAAATTAGGATATTTTAAAAATAAAATATATTTTAATATTTAAATTTAAAGTGTCCAACCCCTAATTTTTGTGTTATAAGCAAAGACACATTGAAAATCCTCATAAAGATATCTAATATTTTATTTCAAATTGCTTGAATTAAATTTATTGTTAAATAATTTATCATAATTTTCTTTTTACTTTATTTGCAAAAGATGAAAAACCACCACCAGATAATGACCAAAAATGGCCCATTTGGAAAATTTTAAATCGCCTATGAAATACCTAGGTACAACTGAGGGTACCAAGTAGAACCCAATTTTTGTCATAGTAGTCAAGAACAAATAAGACCCACCTGCTCACGTGCGCCATCTTAGAAGAGGAATGCACGAGAGAAGATCTGGCTAAAGGAACATCAGCTGCTCTAAATTGGGCTATTTTCTGGAAAAATTACTAAATTGACAATTTTTGTATTAGTTTATTTTGTGTATATTATGTATTTTTACCTCCCGCCATACCATAGATAAAGGAGGGAACGTTTTTGGTCAAAAAATTCGATAGAGTTTTCAGTGAATAAGCACGAATTAGGGCCCTACAACACGTTTTTACTACTTTTACAATAATATGTGTGTGATAATTTCTCCTTAAAATCTATTAAAATATGATCCAAAACTTTGGTATTTAAAACTCGTATATAATTTGAAACATATTAGATTTTGACTTAGATAAACCGGAAGTGGTACTTTACATGAAGCTCTTAACAGATTTTTGAGGAAAAACATAATAAAATATAATCCAAAATTTGGTATTACAAACTTTTCTATATATTGGAACACCAAATTAGATCAACCGGAAGTGATACTTTACTTAAAGATCATTGCTATTTTAAACATGGAATTGGCGGGAGGTCATCAAATTTTATAACTATGTTCCGCAAGAATTAATATTTTATTTGTTCATTTATTAAAATAATTGCATTTAAATAAAAATTATCGAATTAATATGTGCCAAAATAATTATTTTGTTAATATATTAATCAGAAACAGATATTAATTCGATAGTTTGTGGAGACGTTGGTCCCACCCCAATTTGGGAATGGTTAAGCCCTGCCACCACGACAAGGTCTCTCCACATGGGCAGGGAACCCTGTCCAAACCTCCTGCGATTCAAAGGAGTTGAGGATAGAGCCACCCCGGTCTAAACCACAACTGGGGTGTCCTACAAAACCCTAACGATCTCATATCAACTATAAATAGAATCGCCCGCGCCTGAAACCCTAACAAAAATGATAATGAGATGAAATGAACCTATTTGTGGCTTGTTCACGGACGCGGCCTGCTGGGGCCAAGCGCGTTCCAACCACTGATATGCATACGACGATAAACTTTTGCTCATCGCCATATTCCATACAGTGTTTGGACCTACGACCGCGCCCTCCCCATTCCGCGAAAACCGACCCCGTGCAATCCATATAGGAGGGTAAGTTTTCTTGGACGAGGGTTGCTCACCTCACGATAAAAAACAACTTCATTGTGATTACCAAATTAGCTGCTGGTACTAATTTTAGTAATCTGCAACAAGGCTCTTTTTTACCATGTATAAAGTCCACCGAACATTTTCATGCCCGCGAAAGACTTTCGGCGGAATTTGATGAGTATTCATTGCACAGTATTAAAAATACTGGCACGCCAAATACTCAGTGCGCTAGGAAAAAAGCATAACATACAAAATAAATATATTATATCATATTTATATTATATACGAGCATATATAATATAAGATAATATAATATGAACAATCCCAAAATCCCACCCCAAATAAATCATTTATAAATCGATTTTCGCGAACGAATTTGACAAAAATTAACCCTACAAACCCCAAACTACAGTTTATAACAAAATATTCCCGACACAAAACAAAAAATAAAACCAATATTATCAAAATTTATTCAACATTTCCTGTACCCGGTTCGCGACAAATTTCGAATATATTCGCGTCTTTAATTCGCCTTGAAGACTTGCTCCTTTCTCGATCCCTCGTTGTCCCCCGTTGTCCAGGTCCTGGGTTCCTGGCCTAATCGATCCGGACCTCATACCGGATTACACGAGCTAATAATAATTACAAAAAACTAAAACAATCCGGACCTCATGCCGGCATAAAATCTACCATTTAAAAGTTAAAGTTAAAATGATGATGATTATATCCCATGGTGTCTAGAACGACGATAATATACAGGTCCAAAAGGATCCTGGCCTGTACGATGTCAATGGAACGGAAACGATCCGGATCTCATGCCGGATATGCGGAAGTTAGCGACCCGGACCTCATGCCGGGTTACGCGAGCAAATTCATCCGGGACGAAAGTTACAATTTAAGTTAGATTTACAAGTTAAAGTTAGGATGACGACGCGCCCCCTTAATCTAAACTTAACTAGGCTGTACTGCAATGAATGTTTCTATTTGACTTATTAAACATTTCATTTTAATTTTAAGATCTGTATAAATGCAATATATCTGTGTATTATAATGTTCTTTACCCCTAGTTGGGTGTGATATCTTTTCTTTTAAGACCCAGAAAATCTTATTTCATTTGAATGAAATAGATTTAAAATTTTCTTTTAAAGATATATAAATATTGGAAAATATTATTGTCTGAATAAAAATGTTGAAAGTACTGTGTCTTATCAAATATTTATCAATACTAAATAAACCTCAATCACACAAGACATTCAGGGGATCATTCATAAATAAAAATTGGTTTTTGTTTTCATATTATTCTTATTTTTTTTTTTTGTTTTGTTTTACCCTATGTTCGATCCACACTCACTCATACCTTTCATTCTTAATTATTTTTGTATTTTCATTTATTAATAATTGAACATTCATTGCAATGTACAGCAACTTCCCAGCAAAATTGTAATAGGTAACACTATAAAAAGGTAAGTTTTCAAAAGCATATAATATAGTAAAATATATATTTGATAACAGATATTTATACACCAAGTTAGCTAAGATAATGTTTATTCATGAGAAGTTTAACCCACGAGCCCGTAAGAGCGAGTTGGTTAATTTCTTCAAATGAATAAATATTCTTAACTCACTCAATTTTGAAAAATAAAGTTATAACAACCATTACGAATTGAATTTTGACAAAATAAAAATGCATGACGATCTTCGTTATTTATTCAATTTTGATGTTATTATGTACCTATCCGAAAATTGGGTCAAACACTTAAACATTTCCTCCGTTTCACAATTGTTGAGTGCGGGATTTAATAACAGTAAAAAAATATAGAAAAATATTTCAATTAAAAGAATGAATTGGTATTATTGAATATTAAAAATTACAGCGAAACAATTTCTAATGAAACATATTTTGCAGACAGGATTTTCCAAAGTTATTATTATAGAAATATATTCAAATAATTGTTTATTAATAAATAACTATTTATTGTTTAATATGAAAGAAAAAAACTGAGTACAAGTATGGCGCCCTATCTTATAACTAACTTATCCTAAGCTAACTTATGTCTAATTAAAGCTAGTCTTACAGTATAAAATTTCCCGGGTAATTTTATAGAGCAAGATTTCGCTTACCCAATCACTCATATTCACACACTGTCATTCCTTTATTTGCCACATTGTACTCAGTTTTACATTTATTCAAAGTGTAAATCAAAATTTATTTTATACAAGCCTGTTTTATAGTAAATAATTATATTATTACTGCTTATTACCCATTGTTGGGTGTGTCATTTACCTTAAATTGTATTTGATAGTTTCTATATTTAAATAAATAAATGGGAAAATCCATGTCACAATCTATGAGACATAATTATAGTAATGTATGTTTCGCAAATAAATTTTGAAATTGCAAGTTTTAAATAGTTTAAAATATATAAGTATAGAAAGTATAAATATAGAAAATATAGCAAAATAAAAAAAATCTAATTTTAATGTAAAAATTTATAAACCTTCAATTTGCTGGGAAGTCAATTTTCACATACCTTGTCTCAGGCGATAAACCTGGACATTTTACCAAACTACCATATACAAATATGAGTATCCCCACGTTGTCCTTCTGGGCCCTGGGTTGGTCTAGGCGCACTTTAATTTAATGGATTTAATTCTAAAATTTAATAATTTATTATAAGGGTAGAGGTAACTACCACAGATTTATATACTACGAAATACAAATAAAAAAATAATAAAGGAATGGTCGAGCACGGTCCAGCAAACCAGAAGAGTACAACCATCCTTTCACTATGAAACACAAATTGTAAATGACTGTTTACTACTTTAGGGGGTATTTTTTTTAAATAATTAGTTATCTAATACTTGGTAATGACCTAACAACCGGCAAAAGGCTTGTGTTGCAGACAGAAATAAAAAATTAAATTATAATTTTTAATCGGAGATAAATTTACGTAATTTTAATTATTTATTTTCATAACGGCAATGTATAAATCAGTTATTATTATTCTTCTTCGTGTCAAATATAGTTTAATGACAAAACCGTTGCTATGCAGTAACGGTTGCTATGTTGTAAAGTAACCCATTACTGTACAAAATACGAAAAAAGACGTTTATCATAGGAAAATATAGATTACGATAACTTAAAATTAAAAAATACAGTGTCGTTTAAATAATACGCGTAAAGCAATATCACAGCTTTTATTATAATGTCATACATGCACAAATAGTTTATATAAAACAGTACTAATATATTTATATCTATAGCTTCACATATAATTTGGTATAGTATGGCATAAAATAAATTATTTCAAATAAATAGGTTAAAACGCAATGATAAGATGTATTTGTTATTATTAGAATGTGTAACAATAAAGGACAAGTCATAAAATTTATCACTCACTTTTATCAATCTATATTGTTTACTTAACTGATAAAAAATATTTGTCGTTAAATTGTGTCTTTGTTTGCATGTTCACAAGATTTTCACTTTGAATTTGTCCTTAACTTTTTTTCTTTTCAATTTATAAAAAGTTCAACATGCTTTTTCATTAGTCATAAAAAGTTTTGAACTAAAATTAATGGCAATAAAATATTATATTGTAAAATAATTGCACTGAAAATATAACTCAGGTATTTTTGCTATAATTAGATAATACAACCTTATAGATACTTTTAAATGGTATAGAGATTACTCTACATCAGTTCGGAATGCCTCACGTGTTTTACACGTCTGCCAAAGGAGGATCATCGTCATCTTGACCGATCATCACCTCGTCATAGGGCGTTTGTCTTTGGTTTATTTTATTTCTCACCTAAATTCAAATACAATTTATTTATTTTTCTTCGCGCGTTTTATTGCGACTGAATTCATAACACACTAAAATCAGTATTGAATCAAAATTCAGTGACTACATCACGGCTTATTACAAATTTTCAGACGCCCTCAAGTGTTCATATTTATTATATTTAACGATAAAATTTGCGAATAAAAACAAAAAGCAACACCCATCGGCACACCTACACTGACCGGCAAAAAAACATACCACCTTCAATATTATTAAACATAATGTATTGAATTTGTTCCAAAAAGCAAAACGGTTTGCACATTTATTAGTTAATTTTTACCTTCCGTCACCTTTAGGTAAGGAAGGTATTGTCTTTGGTCAAAAAATTCGGTGGTGTTTTTTAATCAATCCACCAGAAATGCATTTATTTGAAGTTTTTAACAGTTTTTCTTAAAAAACACAGTTAAATATTATTTTTTGACAATTTATGTTATTATAAGTTTTAAAGAAAATGCTCTTCTCTGTACGGTTTGATTATACATTTTCCTTCATATTCAATAGATATAGAGTTAAAGACTTATAAAGAGATTAACTTTCAAAAATGGAAATAGTTGACATATTCAAAAAATTCTAGTCTTGCCCCAGGATTGGAACTTTCAATGCCGGGAATACAAGGAAGGCCAAAGATAAGATGAAAGGACTGTAACGCAGAAGACTTTAAAGAGGAAGAACTGTGTAAAGAAGATGCGTTGGATAGGAATGAGTGGAACAGAAGAGTAAGAAACAGCGACCCCTAATAAAATAGGGAAAAGCTGAAGAAGAAAAAAGTGTCAAGTGCAATTTACATAGTGTATGTTCATGTTATAATTTTATTGGATTTATAGAATCTTTTCAAAGGAACTTTTGGTATGGAATTTGCAAAAAATATTGTATTCATGTTACAATTTTACATGATATATAGAATCTTTTCCAAGGAACTTTTGGTATGGGATTTGTATAAAATACATCGAATTGACAAAAGAGGTTTTGTGTTGGCCACAACATATTTTTAGAGACAAAATTGATAGTCGTCAAAGAAATTTTCAATTGTCTTTTGTTTTTGAGTTAAACGCTAAAACTTGTTTTTTGTAAATTTTGAAAATCGTATCGAGATGTGTTGGTTACATTATTAAGTATATGAAACATTATTATTTTTTTTAGTTTTTAAGGAATTTCTATTGTTAAATAAAAATGTAAGTCGTAGTTCGTAATTTAACATACGACCAATTCTAAATTTTCACTGAAGTGAATGTAGCAATACAATGAAAATTTAAAACTTTATCACTTGGAGCTATTTTCAATTGCAAAGTATTCTGATATAAATGAGTAAGAAAGTATAATATACATGTATCTAACGTACATTTGTTAATAATATTGGTTTCGTATATCAAGAAAATATGTATTTGGTGCAAGTGTTTGTTAACATTTGACAAATATCATGACAATGACAAGTGATATGATAATTTTATCATTTCATATCATATCACAATGGTGAAAATTGAGAAATGGGTCCATAGTTCTAACATTTCAAATCGTCCATTATTTTTTTTTTGCCGGTTAGCGTACAAATGGGTAGGGTACCATAAGCAAGCCGTGATATATTGATTTTGAAGTGTCATCCTTTGCCAAATAAAAATTGTACAAAAGTTAAGAGATTTTTTGACTGCTATTGTAGTATGTTATGATTTTATTTTTTTACGTACCCAGCTGACAACATTATATTTGCGTACAAGAACCACAGATCCTATCACAAACAAAATTAGCATAATAGGAATGACAACAGCTGCAGCGACACTCGAATGATGTTCATCCGGTGGGTCTTTCATCGGTCCGTACGGTGCCGGACTCGGGACAAGATTCGAATTTGGGACATTCTTAATGCAACTACTATTCAGTCTTTTGTAGCCCGGCACACATTGGCAAACATTTACGATACACACTTCGTTGGCTCCACACTGAGCTTTCCGGGCATCGTTTACTACGCATTTTTCTTCGTCTGTCATTAGAGGATATTAAAGTCAATTGTTAAATTATGACCGATGTTTATTACCTGCTACGGTTAAACCTTTCCATATTAGTAAATTCAGTGCAAAAATAGAGTAATATGTCACTACTCTAATCATGATTAGGTAATTTGGAGCACTGCACAGTAAATAAACACTTTTTATACATACTAATTGTTGATTCTCGAATGAATTTTTACTTGTCAACTTGACTGACTGTAAATACAACACTACCAACTCACATTAACTCATCGATATTTTTTGTATGATAAAAATATTCTTATTTAATCAATATTAGCAAATAAACCACTTTTATAATATTAATATTATATATCATTAACATTTTCTGATATTATAATTACGAATTATAGGTAAATATTTAATATTTTGTGGCTACATTTCTAGGGATTTATTGTGCAATGTTGGTATTCCCACTTTCCTCTGTTCGAGTGACGGTTATTCGTAATCATATGTAGCCAATCAAATCAAAGAATAAAAGATAAATACAGATTTGAAATGTTTGACAACTGTGATTGAGTTTTCTAATTATTTTACTTAAAAACTTAACATATTTAATTCTTTCACCATGCATATTACTGACATAGAAAGATGTGAGGATCTACAATCTACTATAATTCAAAATTTAAGAAATTTAGGTGTTAAACATCGAACAAAGAAAACAAACAAGAAGATACAGGTTAGCGAAAAATAATTATTTTTGAGGGAAATTATAACATAAAATGATGATGTTTTAACTTTAAATAGGAAAATCGAACTGATGGCCAACATATATTTAAAAAATCTTTACACTTTCTTCCACTTCACACAAACAAACAAGACAACGGATCAAAGTTTCAAGTACCTCAATTAGTCCACGAATTATGTTCATATATATCTTGTAGTTTAGAAACCGAAGGACTGTTTAGAAAAGCGGGTTCTACAGCTCGACAAAAAGAAATAAAAGTATGGTTCTACAATTATTTTGTGAATTATCTAATGTCGCAAAATTTTTAGCTTTTACTGGATGCCGGTTGTGAACTAAGCAGCGAGCATCATGTTATAGACGTAGCAAACGTTTTAAAGTTATTTTTTAGGGAACTACCTGAACCTTTAATACCTTATACATATCACGACACATTTTTACAATGTTTAATAGCTAAAAGAGGAGAAATTGTTAGAGCAATTCTTTTAGCTTGTTTGTTACTGCCTCCGTTACATTTGAGCACTTTATATTATTTTATGGAGGTAAGATAACATATTTTTAATTTTTTAACACCTAATATCTCGTAAGTTAAAAGTAAATACTAAACTAACAAAATTTGATCAAATAAAAATATCTCTTTCTTATAAATCCTTTTAGTTTTTGCAAAGAGTGGTCCAATATTCAAAGTTCAACAAAATGGATATAAAAAACATCGCAATAGTTATGACCCCAACTGTGATGCCAATAGAAGACAAAGTTATGTCTTACAGCACTCAACGACTTACACATCATGTGCAAGTCATTCAAACTTTACTGGAAAACGCCGAAAAAATCGGCGAAATTCCTCCAGATATCACCGAAACTCTGCACTTACCAAAAACTATTAATCACGAAGAGGAAGAATTAAAAAAGAAGAAAAAACGGAGAAGTGGATCTCTTACTAGAATGTTTCACGGATTGAAGAAGATGGTCAGCTCAAAATCGGTAGAAGAAAATAAAATTACGTCTGCCACTCCAGATTTGCTTCTAACGCCGTGTTTAACCAGATCTGGTAAGAAGAGAAAAGTTATCCAGACAGCCGGATTCTCCAACAAAAGAAGGTAATAATTGTTTCACTGATCTCTATACATAACTGGATAGCAGACGCAATGTTAAACACCTTTGTGACTAATTGAAGGCCGCCATATGGATGATTTCGCCATAATTTTAACTGGAGAAATATTCGAAAAAATCATCTCAATGGGGTCATGCCAAAAAAAATGTTGCTAATATTTTTATAAAAATAGAATCTATCACATTATCCATATTGCAACATAGAACATCCCAAAATATAATACTTTTCATTCATAATTTACTTAAAAGATATTCGCGCTACGATGTTCTGTGACGTCATGTATCGGCTACTCACACAACGACACTATTCACACGTACATGAAGGTCACAATGTCACAAATTTCAAACGCGAAGTTAAACGTCAGATCAGAGTAAACTAACCAAATATTTATAAAGTTGTCAGAGGAAAAGTGCGCTCTATTCAATCTTTTTTGTTTCATAAAGATTTAATTATTTCAGTAGAGAAATATTATTTTTAATTGCAGCTTTGTGTGCTTGATATATAATTTAATACATAAAAGTGCAATAATTGTATATTTATAATGATAATAATGATAAAACATGGTGAAGAAGAACTGTGCAGTTCCAACTTGTGGAAACAATTTATTTAAAAAAACTCAAAAAAATTATATAAACAATCTTAATTTACATTTTGTCCGCCAGGGTGAACTGGAATCATTCGGATACATGACGTATGCGGTCACGTGACCTCATTGAAATTTGAAATTGACCCCTATTTTTAAAAAATTATATTTATAAAACAATGCACACAAATGGCGTGAAAATATTATTTACGTATACTGTGACCGGTAGACTTCTAGGAAAAAAATAAAACAGAAAATGTGGCATGACCCCATTAAATGTCTTCACAATTTTTAACTTTAACGGGTCATACTTTTGTAGTTAAAGATATCGTTCTGATTTTTTCAGATTATTATTATTTATGTTTTGAGAATGTGCTTACGTAATAAAAATATATTTGTTTCTAAAATGATAAGAAAAATAATAAAAACTAGCATTCGAACACGTTTGTTTTGGATTTTGCAGCACAAGAAACACTAAGTAAGAAACTTTTCGTCCTTACGAGACAGACCCTAACATATAGCGACAAAGTTGTAGTAAATGAATTAAAGAAGTTTTATATTTGAATTTTTTCCAAGATTTTTATCGATTTCGAATGAAATGAATACAAAAAGTAAATACATCGTAATGCACGTGACTTTAACACTCACCCAGACATGGAAATTGACTAATATGTCTTGAGTTACCGCCTAGTTGCGCGCATTACGATGTAATAAATTTTTGTGTTCGTTTTTTCCAAACCGGTGAATATTATGGAAAAAATTCAAATAAAAAAACTTCTTTAATTCATTTACTACAACTTTGTCGCTGTATATTAGGCTCTATCTCGTAAGGACGAATAGTTTCTCGTTTAGTGTTTCTTGTGCTGCAAAATCCAAAAAAAAACGTGTTCGAATGCTAGTTTTTATTATTTTTCTTATCAGACAAATATGATATTTTTATTAAATAAGCACATTATTAAAATATAAATAAATAATAATTTTAAAAACTAATAGTGCGATTCTGTAACTTTCTGCAACGCTATAGAAATGTAAAAGTGAACAAAATCGCAACAATTTTTGTTTACTAATACATTTATTATCGTCTGACATTAAAAAATGATGCGCTTTTGTTGAGAGTTACAGTTCTGTAGTGTTAGTTATAGAATATTACAAAATCGCACCGTAAGAAATAATCTACTATTGTCAAGTAAAATTCAGAAATTCAATTGTTGCACATTTTCGTTGTTCGTTGTTTCCATAGCAGCTTTCGATTTACTTTTTTCAATTTAATTTTAGTATAAATAACAATTTTTGTTAATTTTTCTGTTAATTATAAAAATAAATTATTATTGTTTTATATCATTGTAAAGCTAAAAAAAAATCTCTATTCAAAAATGTCATTGCGTAATATGACCTCCATATGAAAAATAAAAGTTGCTATCAGTAACTCGTAAATGGTTAGAAAAAAAAAAATTGAGTACTTCTGCAAATTCACCATACAAAAGTGCCTTAAGAAAGTGCAAACCAGAATCTCGTATTATTTCATATAACAAAGATAAGCAAAAAAAGAAAATCGCGAAATTTACATTTTCACCTATATCTAGTGACCTATGCATTTTTTCGCAAATAACAAAACACCATTAAAATATCCTCCTAATGGGGCAACTTTTGTCTAATTTAATCAACCTCGTAGCTCTTACGGTTCTCAAGATACCAATGCATTCGTACCTTAAATGGGACACCCTGTATATATAGATCAGTGAATTATTTCGAATTATTTTCTATTTTTATTTTAGGCGCGAAATCTTGGACACCCTTCCGCAAGCATCAGCATTAGTAAACACCCCTTTCAAGCCCGGCCAGACACCCGTTTGCCACCACCCCAAACCTGAAGAAATAACCCCTTTACCCCAATCTCAAGACATTAAAGTCACTCCTCTATCCGAAGGAGAATTCGTCCGAATCCCTAAAAGCGAATACGAAGAAATAAAAAACCGCGTTTCTGCTATCGAAGATAGAATTTCCCAAGAATTAAATTCTGTCCAAGTAACAAGTTCTAGTCTTGTACAGACTGTCTACGAAAAAACTTTAGAAGAAGTTGAAAATCTTACAAGCCCCACCACTGACCAATTAGCGAAAAGACTAAGCCGAGAATTAAAAATAAGAAGAAGCGGAGAACACAAAGTTATCAGATCGCCAAGCGCCAGAAAAATCGGAAGCATCAGGCGAAGATCTCAAGAACGAATCGCTCAAATCACCCGAAACCAATCATGCCACATTCCTAGAGTCACTTTAAAACGTGGACGCCCTAACACCGTCCTCAGCGGACTCCCACAACCCAGTCCTTTAAAATCCGTCGAAAGAGCCTCTTCTTTCCACCACCAAACTCCCAGCACCTCTGAAGACAGCACCAATTTAGAAAAATGGGCAAGCGCTGAAATGTTCTTCAACAAAGACCAAAAAACTGCGAGGTTGAGCACCGAACCGAACAGAGAATCCCTGGCCAGGTTGCGGTCTCAAAATGCGGGGATGGTTCTCGCGAAAGCAAAATTATTTGATGAGTTATCGGACAGCGGAACGAGTAATAATTCTCAAGAAGATAAGAATCAGCTGAGGAAACCTGTGAAAAGAGGAGGAACATTCCCTCGGCAGAATCCAGCCATGAGGAGGCAAAAAGCGGAGAAGGAAAATGAAAGAAGGGAAAGTACAAGAGTGAATAAATCGCCGAGACGAATAAAAACAGGAAAAGGTGCTCGACAATAATTGTTAGAAGTGGGGAACTTGTAAATATTTTAATGTAAATAATGACAAAAGTTTTATCCAGATTTTTTAAAGTGTGAAATAATAAATAATTGATAGTATACGTTTTGTTATTCTTATCATATAAACAGTTATAACTTTTTACTGTAACAAACAGTAATAATAAACAATATTTTCTAATTTTTTTTTGTTTTATTTCGGTGTTCTTATAAGCCTATAAAAACACTGCCAACACGTCGTTAAAAAGACCTATAAGCGCACTGTTTGATACAATGTATTAGCGTATACAATCAGACAAAATTCACAATATACAAACTGTCAAAATATGCATAACTGACAAAAAAAAAAATCTGTTGTGGCCAGCACAGTACCTCTCGCCATTTTCATATTAGGCTATATAAGTATGGTATTTAATATTTCTGGTACACACAAAAATTCTAATTACATCTTCTTTATTTTTCATTGCATTCTATGAACAAGTTTCCTCCTACTCTTCTAAATGTTCGAAATGGGGAAGTTTAGCGATTTTTTTAAATTTTTTTATTTCATGGGAAATGCTCAGATTTTCCGGAAAAGCCGATTTTAAGCTGTGATGACGTCGGTAGAGGCTTGGCGCAACGTATGTCGATTTATACACTGACGGACGCGGTTGCGGTTACCAGTGAAGCGCTTTTACGCTTTGTTACAACCTACGTTCAAGTGGTTCGATTTCACAGTTCTGTCTGAGTTTGCGCATAACTGACTTGTGACGTACTTAAAGTTTATCCAAAAAATATTAATTATAAATAAATGGAGCAATAATTTCAATTTCAGCAGTCATTTGTGTTATATTTGTGAGAAAATAGTATGTTATGTAGAATTTTTACCATGCTAAACTTCCCCATAATGTATGTACTTCCCAGAAAAAATCTTCAGAAATGTCTCTGGATTTTTGACACTGACATGTCAATTACAAACATTTTAATTTTTCAAGTGGTTTCCATGGGCATTTTGATTCATTACACAATGGATTATTTTATATATTTATAATTCTCTAAATCTATAGAAGATATAATAAAAATGTTCAATGTATTGGATAGTGAATTTTATATTCTTTAATTTTTGTAATAACATAAATTTCCAAAAAATAATATTTTACATCCCGATTCACAAAAAAGTTTAAGCTAATCCTCATTTTTGGATTAGTGAATTCTATTCTATTCCGGTATTTAAAATTTAATTTTCATGATATTATCAATAAAAGTAGATACTAGGAATAGATTAGACTATATTTTAAGATATAAACTGTCAAAATTAGAGTAGAATTCGCTAATCAAAAATGAGGATTAGCTTAAACTTTTTTGAGAATCGGGCTGTTAAAGATTTTTTAAGAAACTACTACTTCCGGTTGTCCAACTGTTACCAAAACCTTTTCAGCTCTTCCCATTAATGTCAGATTAAAGAATACGTAATTAAATAGGCTGATCTTATAGAATTCAAGAAATCGTGTTTACAACATCCACACAGAGACATCATCGTAAAAATGTTATAATCGGGTTCAACTCACCTCGCGGTACGTTTTCCAAACTTGGACTTGTTCATTAATAGATTGCCTTATGATACTTGTTTTTTAATATACTATTTTCTTCCTTTCATTGTTGCTTGAAAGGTTCGTAAGATATTCGAAAAATTGCGGCACACACTTATGAATCATGAATCTATATTGTAACAAACAATAAACAATGTATTCAATTTTCTTTTGTTGTTTTTCCGTCCCGTTCATTGTTGTGTAAAAGGTAAGTAAAGTTTTCCATTTATTTCTGTCCTATTTGAAAAATCGCGGTCAATTGTATGTTTACGAAAATAAATATCAGAGTGCGTTGCTTTAGGTACACATCAGTAAAATCAGTAATGACGTTTCTTCTAAATTTCAGACAGACAAGTGTCAAATTTGTAGTGTATAAGTAACAAAATAATTCGAAAATGAAGGCGTTCGGCATTACAATAATAAGTTTAGCACTCACAACAGCTGTGATCGGAAATGCGTACTACCAAAAGAAACAATTCTACCCTTCTGTTGTATACATAACCAAATCTAATCCTAGTATGGCTGTAAGTACAATATTTTTGTTAATTTACACACAAAACAAGTAAATAATATCTATTTGGTGTAGGTAATATACATCCAGGCATTTATCCTAGTTTTATTAATGGGAAAACTTATGAGGAAAGTGTTTTTCGGACAGTTACGCGCAGCAGAATTTGAAGTATGTTTCTTATCTCAGTAAACAATTATTGATGTGTAATAATTTATTTATTATAGCATTTGATGGAAAGATCTTGGTATGCAATCACCGAAACATGTCTCGCGTTTACAGTTTTTCGAGACGATTTTAATCCGAAATTTGTAGCTTTGTTCACGGTTTTACTATTTTTAAAATCGTTTCACTGGCTGGCGGACGACCGAGTCGACTACGTAAGAAGAATTCTATTTGTTATTATTTTTTAGTGATAATTTTTCGTTTTAGATGGAGCGTAGCCCTGTTATAAGTTGGCTATTCCACGTAAGAGTTTTAAGTCTGTTGGCAGTTTTGGGCACATTAGATTTTCACTTTATCGGACATGCTTATCAATCAACCATTACTAAGGGCGCATCAGTGCAGTTAGTTTTTGGATTTGAGTATGCCATTTTAATAACAATGGTTGTTAATATTGCTATTAAATATGCGTTGCATTCCGTGGACTTGAACAGCGAAAATCCGTGGGACAACAAAGCAGTTTTTTTGTTGTACACTGAGCTGGTTATGGGTTTTATTAAAGTTATTTTGTATGTGTCTTTTGTCGCAATTATGGTGAGGATTTACACTTTACCGCTCTTCGCATTTAGGCCGATGTATTATACTATGAGGTAAGAATTTTTTTTATTTCAAAAATATAACAATGGGTTTATAAACCATAATCAAAATGCAACAAGTTTATATAAAAATCGTAAAATATTTACTGATGTAGTAAAGCTACTTTTAAAAAACATTCTGCCGTATAAAGTTTTGACGAATAAAACATTTTATGACGTGACGGGTGTCGATTCGATTCTGTTGGCCTGAAATATAAAAGCTGAGATTCCCGCCTATAATTCCACAGCGCCCAGCCCATTGGCAGATTTACATCACTAACTTCAAACTTTTGCATTGCATTTACTCGAATATCAAATAAATACCATAAAATTTTTATTTTCGTTTGTTTTAAGTTTAATTAATATTAAATATGACCGGTTTTATAAACGATAGATGAATTTACTTCCAAAGTAAATAAAATTTAATTCTTCAAATGACATTCGAAATTTTAACAATAAATAAATAAATATATCATCACGGCATATTATCCATTTCTGGGTGTGCCAGTATCTACAACACATGTAGACATCGGTAATGATGACGATATATTTTACCGTGTGGGCGCTTACCAGGCGTCACCTCACGGATACTCATAGCTGGTGTGGAGAGTGCACCACAGGGGTCACTTTTATGCCATTTAAAATTGGAAATATTTGGCGTCTGTATAGCAGCCCTTTATAAAATCGGGGGTTAAGATATAGTAGTATGATCATGGTTTTAACTAAAACACTGTTTTTAGAAATTTCAACTTCAAATTTAAATATTTAATTTCGCTCTTATGTTTAAAGAACGATTTTTTTTAAAATATTTGTTTGAATACAAACTATGTTCTGGTTTATAATTATATTTTGATAAATTTGATATTATTTTTGTTATTAAATAATGAAATTTGACATTTCTTAAAACAGTGTTTTAATTAAAATCGTGATCATACTACGAATTTATTTTAACATGCAACATATGATCAATCACTTCCATGGTTACTCATTATTGTCAAAAATGACAGCAATGTAATATTTGTCCATTTTAAAATGCAACATACAAAATTTGTAGTTTTGTATTATCAAAACTAATTTCCAATAAATTCAGCCTACGTACGATTAACAAAAAATCAAAACATGAATGTTGCACATCTTAACAAACTTTAACTTACAAAAATTCAAAATTTTCTTGTAATAAAAGTTAAAAAAAATATGCCCATTCACACTGAGGCAATATCCTAGTCGGTTGTAATAAGAATAGACACCATTTGTGATGTGTTCTGAAGGTATCTCCTATGGTGCAATACTATTTATAATGTTGCATTTTAAAATGGACAAATATTACATTGCTGTCATTTTTTGACAATAGTAAGTAACCATGGAAGTGATGAACCATAATGTTGCATTTTAAAATAAATTCTATGTATCTTTTTCACATCGGATTTTCAATGATCGTCACATCCTTGTACACAATTTCATAAAAAAGCAATAAAAAAATGGTTTATGGGCCCATTGTTCTGATAACATTCAATGAAACACTAACTTTCTTAAAACTAAAACAACAACTCACAACAAATAAAATATGTTGTAAAAACAAGTTCCATGTTATAATTATAACAAAAAAAATCTTACATTTCTTTAGTTTTTACATTGAAAAAATTTAAATTCAAGGATTTATTAGTAGTAGCAACAAAAGCTAATCAATACATCCTTGAATTTAAATTTAATTATAATATAAAATTATGGAAATGTAACAATATTTTTTGTTTTAATAACTGCTATTCTGCTATTGTTAATAATGGGCCAGCCAATATATTTTTGTTTTAAAATAAATACAACCTGGAACTTTGAGGCCTCATTATTTATTCTTAAACGTACTAAAAAGCTACCAAAAAAAAGAAAGTCGTCGTGGGACGCATGGCAGATGTGAAACATCAAAATTAATTTGTATTGTCTTCAAAATAAACTAAAATCACACTTTATTTTATTTTGCAAACAATGCATGTTTATAACGCTCAGTCGCATCAATAAAAATATATTTCCAAATATTGTGTGTTGTGTTGTTCCAAATCGCTATTGAAATTATGTAGCCCGAGTTCGAAACGAACTTTACGAGTCATGGAAGAAAAAAAGAAATAACGAAAAATTAGTTGAAGAAAACACTTGGTGTAAGTTTCACAAATTATTTATTTAAGAAACCGAAATCGATAAAGTGTCTTAAATAAATAATTTGTGAAACTTACACCAAGTGTTTTCTTCAACTAATTTTTCGTTATTTAAATATGTTTCACCAAGTGCCTACCACCGAATATCTCAACATTATAAAAAAAGAAATGTATATCTGTATCTGAATAATATTATGTTTTCAGGAATTTCAAGAAAGCATTCAACGATGTGATTCTCTCTCGAAGAGCGATTCGCAACATGAATACTTTGTATCCAGATGCAACCCCTGAAGAATTACAAGCAGCAGATAATGTTTGTATTATCTGCAGAGAAGAAATGACCACAGCGTCGAAGAAACTGCCATGCAATCATATTTTTCATACGAGTTGTTTGCGGTCTTGGTTTCAGAGACAACAGACTTGCCCTACGTGCCGATTAAACGTAAGCAGAAATCATTTCTATTTCTTTAGCCAAAATACTGTTCCTTATAAATGTTGCGAAAATAATAAACATAACTTGACTGCAGTCAATATTTTTTGGTTTGTTAATAGACGCAATTTTGACATTTGCAACAGTCTCAAGTTCACGTGCGCATACTATATCTAACCGTTAATGATTATTAATTTTTGTAGTGTGTCTTGCGGGTATAAGCCTTTAAAATTTATTGGATTTCAAGATTGCATCTTGTATTACTATGAACTGTACAACTCGAAAAGAGTTCAAATTCCGAAATTCATACATAAACTGCAGTCTGTAATAATAATAAAAATAAATTAGCTTCTAAATTATATAGGGATTTCCACTGTAATCATAATAGTGAAAAATAACAGTATTACACTAAAATATATTATAACACATTTCTGAAAACACTAACTACATGGAAAATATGTTTCCATTTTTTTTTTTTTAAATGCATGAAAACATACTTGTGTTTGACACGCTGCAGTCCGAATCGGTTTTACATTTTAGATTTTACCGGTCAACATAATATTTTATAATATTCAATTTTACCCACAAAATTAATCCTTTAATAATTATCTATTTTATGTGAAAGAAAATTTCGTTGTCTTTTAATTTATTATTATTAATATTAATTTATATCCTATTTTTACCTCCCGCTACTCTTGGTAAGGAAGGTATAGGGATAATGCTAAAAATCACATATCGAGATTTTTGTAAATGACCACGTTTTAAGGTCCCTAGAATCCAATTTAAACATTTTCACGATGATGTCTGTATGTGTGTATGTGTGTGTGTGTGTGTGTGTGTGTGTGTGTGTGTATGTGTACGAATTTTATGTTCGCTCTAACTCAAATACTATCATTCAGAAAATTCGGAAATCTTGTATTTCTACCCTATTCTAATATGAAAAGAAGCCATTAGATTTTGGTGTAAATCGGATAAACGGAAATGGCACTTTACTTGAAGCTTATAATGGTTTTTCTTCAAAAAATACCATTAAATGCCATTTTTTCGCATTTTGTCTTTTGAAAATTATAGATTATTGAATTTTGTACAGGTATACATTAATACTTTTTCTATATATTTTACAGATAAATTTAAAAATTATTTTTCTTTTTTTAATCCCGAAGCCTAAAATAAACACAATTCCTTTGTTACACAGTTTATTTTTCAAATGAATGTAACTGACAGGTAAACGGCATTGTCAAAATAGTAATCACTTCAAATTAATAATAGTGACATATTAAATAATAAAGAAAATCGTAAATAAAGCAATAGAACATAATATAGTTTGAAGCATTTCTAAATACGTAGGTATGTATTTAAATTAACAAAAATTAAATAGCGGGAGGTTTTGTGTTGGCCACATCAGATTTTTTTCTTTCATATCATTTTAAGTTTGAGAATACTTATTTCCAGCACGATTGAAAAAAATGACTTTTTGTTTTATTTAGATTTTAAGACCAACACCAATCCATGTTCAACAACAAGCTAGACCTGCAGCTCCTGCAGGAGGACAAAGACTTGGGGGAGTACCTGTAGAAAATGCTGCCAATCCTGCCCCCGGTAAGACAAACACAATATTTTATTAAATCCGCGCCAATGGGGTTATTTACCTTATTTTTTTTATTTTTTCTTCTGAAAGTTCAACTTCATATATAGTATTTGGTCTTTGTCCGATTTAAAAATTATTTGTAATAACAGAGAAATTAATTTTTTAAAGTTGTATCTGTTACTTGAATTCCTTTCTGATGACGTAGAATTCACAGAATGACATTTAGTCAAGAAACATCTTATCATGTTTGCTTGAAATTGTGTCGAAGTGGATCTTTAGACTTATTAAAACAACCAAGTACAAAACAATTACATATTACAGACCTTATAAAACACTGGCGAGAAGAGCACAGTTCTATTTCTATTTCAAACGTCAAAACCAATCATGCTATCCTTCTCTTCTGTCTCTTTCTAATGTCCGTGATTGTGGCGTCACAGCTTTCAAGGACATTGTATAGAGGGCAAAAATAACAGTTTTTAGAAATTAATTAAATATACAGGGTGTCTCAATAAGCTTGCTCACTATTGGTAACTTTTTTATTTGAAGAGATACGAGGTTGGTTAAATTAGTAAAATTGTGCCATTTTATATTAGAAAATTGGTCATGTAGACAAAATAAAAATTGTGTCAGCGGTTCCCAAAATTTGGGACAGAATATATATTTTTTAAATGGAACTATATATTTTTTATTATCTTATTGTAAAGAGTATTTTTTTCTCTTTCCAATAAGGTAATGTTGTTTATGTATAATTTTTTCAAATAAACGAGTTATTTACGTTTAAAGATAAAAATGATCTTTTATTAGTTTGGGTCATGTAAACTACGGAAACAATTGTCTTTTATAAAATTATTATTTTATTAATTTATTTTATAGTAATAACAAAACAAAGAAAATATTCAAATTGAAAGCCATTATTTCTTTCGCACATTTAAACTCTTTTGGAAAGAGAGTCGACCGTTCTACGTAACTGGTGTCTAGATATAACTTTCCATATAGCACGATCATATCTAACTTTTCTTCATTTGTAAAGTTATTAAACATTATTAAACACTGAGAACTTTACGGGAGAAATTATTAAACGTCAAACAAACAAAGAATCAATTGTTCCATGGCTTACTTGACTAAAAAAACTAATAAAATAGTTTACAAAATTTAAATTTTTAACCGTAAATAACTCGTGTATTTGAATAAATTGTACATAAACAACATTAACTTATTGGAAAGAGAAAAAAATACTCTTTCCAATAAGACAATAAAAAATATATGGTTCCATTTAAAAAATATACATATTGCCCCAAATTTTGAGAACCGCTGACAAAAAAATTATTTTGTCTACATGGCCAATTTGCTAATATAAAATGGCACAATTTTGCTCATTTAACCAACCTCGTACCTCTTCAAATAAAAAAGTTACCAATAGTGAGCAAGCTTATTGAGACATCCTGTATTAAGAAATTTATTTGAATGGATTTTTAGTATTTTCTATCATTATTTAAATGTGAACTAATGAATTTTATTAATATAAACACTAAATTCGTTTATGGTAAATGCCCCCATTGTTTACACTTTACACCGTCTAAAGGTATGAAATAAAAATTTCATTACGTTGATCCTACGCCACTATTTTCTACATTCATTAAATCTAGTTGGACCACCAAAACCATTATCAATAAACCCAATAAAACTAAACATTTTAGCATATTTTTGCCACTGCGTACCCTTTATCAATGATGATATAATAATTTGTCACAAATATTTAAAATAATATTGATTTAATCTCGTTAGCGATGCCCCCGGGCATGGTGTTCCCAGCGTTTGCCGCCAACCCATTCAACATCCTCGGTGGCCAAGTCCCGCCCCCTGGAGTGGCCCCAGCTGCAGGTGTTGCAGGAGCTGCTGCCCAGCCTGCAGCAGGCGCTGTGCCTCCTCCGCAAGCTGCAACCGTATCAGGACAACCAAGTCCGCAGTTCTTTATGCCGCCTTTACCGCCGTTTCCTTTCATGCCGTTTATGGCACCGCCGCCCATGCCCCCGAAGAATCTTAGGACGTTGAGCCCTGAAGAGCTGAGGCAGATGGAAGGCAATGAGAGGGCGAATATCGAGGCGAGGATACAGTGCTTGCGAAATATACAAGTAAGAGTTATTGTTCTCCTTTTGTATTATATAGGATATCCAGACAGACAACCGGTGTACGTCATCGTTTAGGGATTATTAAAATTTTCTATATTTTGTTAACGGTATTTTATTGGTTTCTTTATTATTATAAATTTGAAACCATTAATAGAAATAACTATATTTGGAAATATTATTATTAAGTAAAATTTTGTTATTTTTTGCAAAATGACGTTTGATTATTTTTTATTATTAGTACATGTATATTACTAAATATTATACCCTGAGTATTTTTTTTTTCATCGCTCCAAAGGACAGTTCCATTTTTCACTCGTCCACGATGAGTGTTCCGCAGCAAATGCAATTCTGGCCCTCCTGTTTTTCTTAAATAGTACAGGTTTCTTAACGGCTATTTTTCCTAGTAATCCTACATCACATAGCCATTGTATCACAGTGCGATCATTCAAATCTACATGAAATTGTTCCCGAATTTTTTCAGATCGTTCACTTGATGATAAAGTAGGATCACTTACGGATAGACGCCGCATGGTTTTTGTCAATTCTAGCACTAGTTTTCTTGGACCATCGACTTTTATATTAATTCTAATACTTCTATACTACGAATTTTTTTTTAAATCTTTGATTTGCCACTTTTACTGATTTTTAATTTTTTTAAAATATCGCGCTGTGTCACACCATCTTTATGAAACTGTACTACCCTTTCTCGAAAGTAAGACAATTAAAATCATATTTTCAATGTTTCCATACTTTTGTCCACCAAAAAACGAGTATATGTTATTTCAATTAAATCGTACAGTCAATATCAAAAGATTTCTTGTGAATATATCCTTCAATATATTGACTTTAGAAAATACGATCTAAATTTGCGAGAACTATAAATATATTTAAAAGAATGAAATATTTAAAAGTTTCCATACTTTTGTACGCCACTAACATATACAGGGTGTATCAAGATAATGGAACAGTGCATTTTATTCGTGTATGTGAAAAGATACAGAAAAAAGTGATTAGGATATTTTGTTTGTCATAGAGGGGGACACATTTTAGCATAAACTTTACTATCATAAATCCTGTGGTACTCAAACTACAGTAAAATTTTTGAAAGAAGTCCGATCAAGGCTATCTACGAACTGCATCTATGAATTAAGATTTTATGCTGTCAAATTTAATAGTGTTGTTTACATAGTTTCTATGAGGTACACAAGATATTATGTACTCTCATAAAAACTAAGTAAACGACACGACTAAATTTGACAGCACAAAATCTTAATTCATAGATACAATTCGTAGATAGCCTTGATCGGACTTCTTTCAAAAATTTTACTGTATAGGGCAATATTATATTTTTTTAAAAGGCATTGTATATATTTTATTAACTCATTGAATAGGGAATTTTGTTCTGAATTCAACGGTATAATAATATCATACCCTTTCATTGCGAAAAAATTTATAAAAATTAATTCAAAGTTAGTATTTCATTTCTACTGTATCTAAGTAATCTGAGCAAACATTCAATCAATAAAACAAAAAAATTATTTGAAAAGTTGAATTTATTGCCAAAATCGTAGCTTACTTGAATGTAATAAAACTAAAATAAATTTTATTTTGTTTTATTGATTGAATGTTTGCTCAGATTACTTAGATAAAGTAGAAATGAAATATTAACTTTGAATTAATTTTATCAAATTTTTCGCAATGTAAGGGTCTGATATTATTATATCGTTGAATTCAGAACAAAATTCTCTATTTAATGACTTAATAAAATATATATAATCCCATTTAAAAAAATATAATATTGCCCTACAGTTTGAGTACTACTGGATTTAAGATAATACAGTTTATACTAAAATACCAAAATATCTTAATCACTTTTTTCTGTATTTTTTCACATACACGAATAAACGGTACTGTTCCATTATCTTGATACACCCTGTATATATATATATATATATATATATATATATATATATATATATATATATATATATATATTACATACTCTTTTACAAATGGAAATCAACACCGAAACGTCGGTTTGTAAGAATAAATATTATATGCCTGAATTTCAGAGTAATTGTTACAACTTAAAAATGATTTATTTTTGTTGTAATAAACCATTTTGTTCTTAGGTAATGTTGGACGCATCAGTTCTGATGATGCACCAATACTGCGCTGCGGCAGCAATGACCACCCCCCAACCCTCCCCCCAACAACCATCCACAACCACAATTGAAGAACCAACTACCACCACTTCCGACCCATCTGTACCATCCGCACCATCTGCACCATCTGTACCATCTCCATCGTCTCCCTCAGAACAGCCCAAACCATCAACCAGTTCTGGTGACGCACCAATAAGTCCTGTCACCGCTAAACCCTCGACATCATCGCCAGAAGGCTCTGCAACACCTTCTGCAGTTCCAAACGCAGCAGATGATGAGTTGAGAAGAAGAAGACTTCAGCATTTCGAGCAACAACAGCAGCAATGATGATGTAATAGTGATGATGAATGTTTTGTGTTCCTGGTTATGTTATGACTGTGATTTGTGAAACACTTGTCGACAGGATGATGATGGATATCAAGAAGTTTGTTATAACTATAAGTAATGTTTTATTTATTATTAAAATTTTACTTTAATAGTATTAGTTGTACACTTATTTCAACCATACTGTGTAAAAATTATTTTCTAAATAAATTTAAGTACGGCGAAAAATTTCAGTTTACTTTCTACCATGTTCTACCAAGTCTTTCCTCTATCAAACTCCAAATGGTAAGATCCTACATTTTTTCCAGGGCATCGAACTCGACAAACACTGGGTTCGGTTCAGGTTAGTCCATTTTTACCGTCCGTCAAAAGGAAGGTATTGTCTGTGGTCAAAAAATTCGGTGGTGAGTTTTTAATGAATAAGCACGTTTTAGGGTCCCTACAATACGAATTTACTATTTTTAAGATGATGTCTGTATGTATGTATGTATGTGTGTGTGTGTGTGTGTGTGTGTGTGTGTGTGTGTGTGTGTGTGTGTGTGTGTGTGTGTGTGTGTGTGTGTGTGTGTGTGTATGCGTGTCCGTGTGTGACAAATTTTTCTCCGACGATAACACTAATACTACAATTCTAAAAATTATAATTCTTTCGTATTCCTCTTCTGTACAACCATATGAAGAATTGATTAGATTTTGGTTATAATTGATCCACCGGAAGTACCCTTATTTGAAGTTTTTAACAGTTTTTCTTGAAAAAACGCAGTTAAATATCATTTTTCTACATTTTGTGATTATCAATATGAAAGAATATCTTATTCTCTATACGGTTTGATTATACATTTTCCTTCATATTCAATAGAGTTATAGAGACATTAAGAGATATTAACTTTCAAAAATTAGTCAGCTTTGCTAAAATTATGGAAACAACAGATATTTAAAAAAATTTAATTGACAGAAGTCAGTGTCAATTGCAAAACCAAAGTTATATGTGAATGTGATAGAGTGTCTCTCGCAAGTGACTTGCAGTTGCGCCTCGCCTCAAAATTTGAATTTTCAATGCCGGAAGTACGAGAAAGGCCAAAGAGAAAATGGAAGGACTGTGTAGCAGAAGATTTGAGAGAGGAAGAATTGCGTGAAGAAGATGTGTTGGACAGGAATGAGTTAAAGAGAAGAGTAAGAAACAGCGACCCCTAATAAAATAGGGAAAGGAACTTTCGGTACAAAATTTGTAAAAAATAGTGTGTTCGGGTTACAATTTTACAAGATATACAGAATCTTTTTCAAGGAACTTTAGGTATGGGATATATACAAAATACATCGAATTGACGGAAGGTTTTGTGCTGGCCACAACAGATTTTTTTACTTATTTTATAAGCTTTTCAACGATGTATAACAAGTCTACATTCATTTGTTTTAAACTTGAATTATTAATTTTTGGGGTGAAAAAAATGAAATGTGTTAAGAAACAAATGAAAAAATCAATTGCAGATCATCCACCATAAAAATTGAATTGTTCATAGAGCATGTGTATTATTTTCACTGGAAGCCACTGTATATTTACTTATTATTTTTCATTGATATGATAGTTGCTAACGTTATTGTTTCGACCAAAACATTTTTTGATCATTTAAAAATCAAAAATATATATATATACTGGTTTCCATCAATACAAAAACGTATTGCGGTGCAATATAACATTCTTTTCTATTTCGAAGAACTTTTCAAAGATGTCGTTACTGATACGAGAAGCAGCATTTAAAAAATCGATAGCCGTACTCTAAAAGCGATAAAATCACAATTTGGAGAATTTATGATCATAAATACCATAAATTATATAAATTATGACCTACATCGAAATTTTATACCGCAAGGTTGCAGCTCCACCTCTTGTGGGTTTAATTCCAGCAGATCTTTTAATTATGAAGAGTTAATTAGCACAAAACTCAAGCATGACGTGTTCAAAGCTCATTTGTTTATGCTAATGTTTTGTTTTATTACACTAATGGGTTTAATATCATATTTTGAGGTTATTCCTCTTTGTGGAGTAATGAAATTCTCCAACAATCGATGCTTTCATCGAGGTAAATGAGTTTCGTTGTTGAATTTGAGGGAAATGGTCTAGGATTAAGTGAATGTGAGAGGGAATGGAAACATCTGCTAGTGTTACCGGCGAAACGACAGTTTTTTGTTTGGGAGAGCCACGTCACAAGTGGGACAGAATTCAGATGTTTCTCGCGGATTGGTTTGGTTCTCATACGACCATTTCATTGTGGGCAATTTAACATCAATTGTTTTATACAATTATATCGTTTAGAAACTCAAATTGAATTTAATAGCGCACGAGAAGAAAAATTGATAAATAAAATACTTCTAAACAGTTTTTTTCATATTTATCTTCCAATATTCATATATGTAACCTGTAAGAGGTCTGGAAGTACAATTTTTTAAAAAAAGTGTATGTTAATAATAAATTAATAGTTATTTAACTATCAAGTGTGTTAATGAGAGGGGTTAATGATTGAAACATTTTAACGCGTGAGCGTAGCAAGCGCCTTAATTGTTGACATTATTAATGGTTAATTTTCACCAATCAAGTTCTTTGATAAATAACATAAAAATCTGATGTGACCAGCACATAACCTTGCGTCAATTCCGAACAGAATTCTCTTGCAAACAATTTTTATTTTCAATAAAATCATTTCAAGAAGATATTATGTTAATTTTATTTGACACTGACATCTGTCAATTTGTAATAATTTAATATTCTACACTGATATTCTGTTTCCAAAAAAATTAAATAGTGTAGAGAATAAAATATTCTTCAATATTTATAATATAGGTAAAATGTCAAAAAATGATATTGAAATGAGTTTTTTCAAGAAAAACTGTTAACAATTTGAATTGGGGGTACTTTTTTTTACTTTGGGGGTCTCGTGGCTCGTGCCTGAGTGTCTGGTCGCGCACCTGGGGGAACCGAGTTCGATCCTGACAGACGCCAAATATTTCCAATTTTTAATGGCACAAAATTGACCCCTGTGGTGCACTCTCCACGCCAGCTATGAGTGCCCGTGAGGTGACGCCTGGTAAGCGCCCACACGGCAAAATATATCGTCATCATTACCGATGTCTACATGTGTTGTAGATACTGGCACACCCAGAAATGGATAATATGCCGTGATGATATATTTATTATTTATTCAGTTGACACGGGGACACACACGAACTCACTCACACATACATGCATACATACAGACATTATCGTAAAAATAGTAAATCGTATTCTACGGTCTCTAAAACGTGCTTATTCATTAAAGTTCATTATTGAATTTTTTGACCAAAGACAATACCTTTAATTGTTTACCTAAAGGTGATGGAAAGAAAAATAGAATATTTAGTTATTATTTTAAACTGGTTTCTAAAAATTAACAAGTTTATCACAAAATAGACCCGTGATAGCGTGACATAATAAATAGAAAACTATATTAATCTTATCGAAAACCTGAGAAGATCAATCAAAACAATGTCTGTTATTTACGTAGTCCCCATAACAATTGATGCGTCTATTTCTCTTCTACTTCTATATAAGTCCTGAGATTTCTATCTATCTGTGCAAAGTTTGAATGAGTCACCAGTTTACGAGCATTGCTCATCATTTGTTGTTGTGTGCAGTTACCATGGTGACCATTATGTGAAAATGCCGACATGGCATTTTCGCGATGTTTGGTAGCGTGATGTTTTCATAATCACTTTATGTTGTAAAAAACGTTCGTGACTGGATGCTATAGTCATAGTTCAGAATCACTCAAAAATATGCAAATAAAAAGATTAAATAATGATTTATTTAAAAAAAAATTGTACATACTTTCCTGTCATGAAAATTTTCGCAAAATTTTTACCGCCTGTATATTTTGTCGGGATTATGTTGCATTATACGGTACGTAATATAAGTTTAATTTATCTAAAATCGATAAAGATATATCGCCCTGCAACTTATACTATGTAAGGGGAAATCAACATTATATTGCTTCTTATGCATAAGAATGGTTGCATGTTGCATTTATTCCGTATAACCGTATAATCAAAATTTATTACTTGGATTAAGAATTTAATTTAACTGAGAAAATTGTATTAAGGAGAAGATGTAAAATTGCGCTATGAATATGAAATTTATATTTTATGACAAATAAAAGTCAAGCAGAAAAAATGTTAAATTTGTTTTATAATAAACTGGTTATATTTTGTATGTTAAATGTCAGTATATAAATAAATATTTGTATTTTCATGATGATTTTTAATTTTAATACATTTCCATATCCAGTTGTATTTTTGTATAGGTACAATATGACATAATAAATTTTTATATATAAGTTGAAATTGTCATATATTTTGCCTACTACAATCTATAATATTTTAACATAAGAATATGAACTGCGTTATTCATATGTTTATAAATAAACTAACAAATGCGAGCATTAAAACTTTATCTGAATAATTTAAATAAATGTATCATAATATATTCTATATAGTTTATTTTAAGCA
Source organism: Ophonus ardosiacus (assembly GCA_943142095.1). Classification (NCBI taxonomy): domain Eukaryota; kingdom Metazoa; phylum Arthropoda; class Insecta; order Coleoptera; family Carabidae; genus Ophonus; species Ophonus ardosiacus. The sequence continues at coordinate 48,867,344 of OW964832.1, forward strand.
TGAAACCTTTTATAAAAATCTGTTGTGGCCAGCACAATACCTCTCGCCATTTTCATTTTATGTTATTTAACTATTGTATTGAACTTCGCTATCGAACCGTCGTTTTATAACATAAAATTACAGAACTTTACCCAAATATTGTTTTTTATTGTATTTAACATGTCTTCTGCACACATATAATTCTAATTATATCTATTTTTCATTGTATGAGGAAGTTTCTAAATGTCAGAGATTCTTCCAATTCATTAACCAGATTGGCGGTATTTCTGATGGATATATGCATTTTACCTATAATTTTAAATATTTAATTAATAAAACAATAAGAAGGATTAAATGTAGCTATCAGAATGTCACTAAAACTGTTGATTTTTGACACTGACATCTGTCATTTACAAACTATGTTATAAACATATGAATTTATCCTATATATCCTTAGTGTAGTTTAGCCTATGCGATGTACATCCGATAATTCTATATATTATAGTGTCTTTATCTCTACATCTATACAAGATACAAGATATAATAAAATTTTAAATGTATTAGATGGAGAATTTTATGTTCTTCAATATTTGTAATAACAAAAATTTCCAAAAAATTATGTTTAGAAGAATTTTTTTACGAAACTACTACTTCCGGTTGTCCAATTGTTTCCAAAACCTTTTCAGCTCTTCCTAGGAATGTCAGATTGAGGAATTCATAGTTAAACACACACACACACACACACATCATCGTAAAAATGTTATAATTGGATTGTAGGGACCTTAAATCGTGCTTACTCACTAAAATCTGGATATGGGATTTTTAGCATGAATCCACAAAAAAAAATACATATAATTTATTTTGATAATATTAATAATCATAAATATTTTACACATTAGCTGCTGTCCCTATTTTAAGCAACACTTCTTGAGAAAATGTGTACATATATTTACTGATACACATATATAATTATTTCCTAAGTAGTAATCAATTACTCGAAAACCGGAAATAATAAATAATAATATTGAACTACTTCTGGAATTATGTACAGGGGTTAATATACTATAATTTGTGTTACATAGTTGATTTCGCTGACATTAATAAGCGAGATATTTTCCGATTTATTTATAGATGGACTCTACATTTTTTTTTCTCCAAAAATATGTATTGTAAAGTAAAATCATATTACAATTAGAAAGAAATATCAAACAAAGGAACACAAAAGATAACGAAAGGAATAATTTCAGTTTTAATTAAAAGATTAAAATTTTGTGACGTTTTCCCTTGCTAAACTTTCTACGAAGTTAGAAAATTTTACAGTTTTTGATAAACCACTTTCGATAGATAGTAACAACGTTCTTCTCTTATTGTTCTACAATCGTTTGAACGTAGGCTTTAATGATCCAAAAATGTGGGGTCCCATGTGCCAGGTGCCAGGTGGTATCATGACAGTCTCATATAAAAGTTTGATCAAGACGCTAAATAAAAGAAATCGTAAAAATGGATATGAAATAATAAAAAAAATTGGCACATGTGTAATTTTTACAACTTATGTAATAATATCGATGTTACGTTTACTTTTAACTACAGTTAAGGTAACAGACTGTTTAAGAAAGATTAAATATACTTCCCAGAAAAAGCTATCAGAATGTCACTAAAACTGTTGATATTTGACAATGACATATGTCATGTTATAAACATTGGAATTTGTCAACTGATTTCCTTAGTGCCTTGGCCTCTGCGATTAGTTTACTCTATAAATTATAGTGTCTTTATCTCTAAATGTATACAAGATATAATAAAAAATTTAAGTGTATTAGATGGAGAATTTTATGAAGAACAATATTTAATAAAAAAGCTCCCAAAAAATTACATTTAAAAGAATTTTTCTAAGAAACTACTACTACTTCCGGTTGTTCAATTGTTACCAAAACCTTTTCAGCTCTTCGCAGGAATGTCAGATTAAAGAAACTGCAGTTAAATATTTTTTAAGTCTTATATAGTTTTTGAGGAATCGTCCTTCCAACATCCATACATACATACACACACACACACACACACACACACACACACACACACACACACACACACACACACACACACACACACACACACACACACACACACACAGAGAGAGAGAGAGAGAGAGAGAGAGAGAGAGAGAGAGAGAGAGATCATTTTAAAAATGTTATAATCGGATTCTAGTGACGTTAAATCGTGCTTATTCAATAAAATCTGAACATGCGAATTTTAGCATGAATCCAATATCTCTCTTAGCGAGAGGTAAAAATACATTTATCAAAATATAAATAATGTATAGAGCAATATATTTCACGCCTATCAATAATATGTATTGAGTATAATATATTTATTGTTATATGTCCATACCGTGCAAAATATTAAGTTTGCAATGACACTATTATAATTCTCCTATTAGAATAATCTAGTTTCAAACAATAAAAATCTCTCACCTAGTTTAGTTTCTATTCACAAGAAAATATTCATCATTTCAACGTTCTCAGGGTTCTTCTCTACATATTCCACACATCATATAACACAAATACGTGCGTATGTGTGTGTGTGTGTGTGTGTGTGTGTGTGTGTGTGTGTGTGTGTGTGTGTGTGTGTGTGTGTTTGTATAGGTATATAGGTGATGTATGCATTATGTCTGCCTATGCGCTTTAAGATTTGGTCAGGTAATTTGCCCGCACCTTAAGAGGATGTGACGTCAGGATATGCTATGCGGAACGGATACCGCTTGCATATAGATTTTGTAATCTATATAGAGATTCTTCAACCGTGCACTTATTATCTAGATTGTATAGATAAGACTGGCGAATAGAATTTAATCTGCATAATGGTGCTTTATTTTTAATCACTCATACTTTTTATAAGGATATTAAATAGCTTTTATGTATTTAGTTGCAAAATGATGTTTTTCGCATTAGACGTGAAGATTGATGTGCGTGACGTGCGAAAAACACGATTTTGCACCAAATCACGTACAAGGTTTTTGTTTAATTTCGTTTAGATTCAATATTTACAAGGAAAAATAATGGATTATCATATACATATATTAGTTAGCTTTGGCTGATTGGTTTTCCTATTAGTGCGAAAAAATGATAGATAAACACACTGATGCGGATTTTAATATTCAAATAACAAACAAAACACGATATAAATAAAATAAATAAATATATTATCACGGCATATTACCCATTTCCAATTTTTGGAGTGACTGCCCCTTACCCAAAAATGGGTGGCGTTAGAAATTTGGCTTATCGATTTTTGGAATCTACGGCTCGAGTTATATATGTATCCAAAATTTGGTTAATTAATAATAATAAACAAAAAAGTTTTTTTCCAAAAAATTTCTTTAAATTAAAATGACTCCGAGATCATGTTTTCAAAAATGTGAGAATTTTAAAAAAAGTTTCAAACTAACCCTACCTAGAATTTAATTTTGAGAAACTTTTTCCAAATAAATTTTGTTCTCAAGTGAACCGTTTAGCCGGAAATGATTTTTTTTACAATTATGCAATAACTTTTAAAAATTCGCCAGGGATGTACTTATAAAAATTTCATAACCAAATTTTGCGTATATATGCAACTCAACCCGTAGATTCCAAAAATCGAGGTGTCGACTTTGTAGGTCTACGAATTTTTGGAGTAACTGCCCCTTACCCAAAAATGGGTGGCGTTAGAAATTTGGCTTATCGATTTTTGGAATCTACGGCTTGAGTTATATATGTGCCCAAAATTTGGTTAATTAATATTAATAAACAAAAAAGTTTTTTTCCAAAAAATTTCTTTAAATTAAAATGACTCCGAGATCCTGTTTTCAAAAATGTGAGAATTTTAAAAAAAGTTTCAAACTAACCCCACCTAGAATTTAATTTTGAGAAACTATTTTCAAATAAATTTTGTTCTCAAGTAAACTATTTAGCCGGAAATGTTTTTTTTTAAATTATGCATTAACTTTTAAAAATTTGCCAGGGCTGTACTTATAAAAATTTAAGCCCCACAATAATTATTTTGACAGCTTTGCCTATTTTTAAGTGTCCAGAAATTAATTTGATAGCTTTGACAATTTTTAAGTCTCCCAAAAAGGAAGTATTCCTAAAGAAAATTGGATAGGAACTTTTAAGAAGTGGAAGGACAGAACTACTTTGAACAATATTTTACAAAATATGAAAAACGCATCTTATTCCTAATATTTCTTACGTGACCCTTGTATAGCTACCTACTTGTACTTGTGGATGTTACCGTATTAAAAATAAAGACCGTTATTTTTTCTTTGTCAATCATTTATAAATTATTTTGAAGAAAAGTACTTCAAATAAAAGATGCGTACAAGTACCTATATCTTAAACCACTCGTACACAGCAGTATTTTTATTTAATATACGATGTCGTATAGGGCAGACAGTATTTATTTATTATTTAATCTTTAAAGTGTAATATACCTTCACCTTTCTAGGGGTTGAAAATAATGGCAGTGAGGGTACATACACTATTTAATTATTTATGGGGGTGACTCATAGGTCTTTTGCGACGCGCAAGAAAATTTTATGTGACTAGTAACCGTAATTAACATAGAAAATGAACAATGAAACTTAACATATAAAAGGATTTAGTTACAGCAAATTGTAAAGCAAAATATATTGAATTGTAATGAAATTTGTTATGGGCTTTAAAATATAATAGTATATGTATTTATAAATAAACAATTCATTTTCTTTGAATAAATGAGAAAGTTATTGATTTTCATTCTTGGAACGTGCATTAAGGAAGAAAATTATAAATAGTTATTATATTTTTGGGTCGCGTGTCTGTGTGCGTCAAGTGACCGGTTGTTAAATAAATAAATATATCATCACAGCATATTACCCATTTCTGGGTGTGCCAGTATCTACAACACATGTAGACATCGGTAATGATGACGATATATTTTACCGTGTGGGCGTTTACCAGGCGTCACCTCATGGGCACTCATAGCTGATGTGGAGAGTGCACAAATAGCACAGAAGTGACCTCTGTGGTGCTCTCTCAGTAAATACAGCTGATGATTGATTAAGTATTAATAGAAGTGATATCTTTTGTCTTATAATTTGTCAGATATTCAAATTTAAATAACTATGATAAAAAAAACATTACAATTTTATATGAAAAAATTTTCTCAATTTCTGATAGTTACGAAGGTATATGAAAATGAAATATTGACCAAGGAAATCAAGACATTAATGCATTAGTAAGATCTAAAGTAGAATATGCTAGTGTTATTTGGAATCCATCTGAGCTATATCTCAAGGAAATAGTTGAAAAAGTTCAAAAGAAATTTTTAAGATATCTGTACTTTAAGAAATTTAGAACTTATCCAACTTTCATGCCATATACCACACTACTAAGCATTTTTAACTTCTTGAAATTAGAAACCAGACGAAACATTTCAGATATTATTTCTATTTGTAAAATAGTTCAGAATATTATTCAGTGTCCTAACTTACTATCAAAATTACCTTCTTGCTATGTTCCAATATATATTTTTTCGAAACCAAAAGATATATTTTATATTAAAAGATATAACTTAGAAATTAGGAAAAATTCCCCTTTAATAAGATGTTGCCTAATTTGTAATAATATTAATAACAATAATGACCTCTGAAAGGTAAAAAAGTCTTATTTAATTAAAGTCGTAACTCTTATAGTTTTCAAGATAGCAGAGGTAAACCCCGAAAAAACTCATTTTTTACTCATATCTCGGAAACTATTAAAGATCGGACCCATGTTGATTAAGTTTCTTTTACTCAATTTGCCCTTAACTTTGAAACATCCTGTATAAATCTCAAGCTATTGTTTGAACAATTTGTTATATTTAATAACACTTTTACTAGAAAAAAGTAACAATGTACAATAAAGGAAATGTTGAACAGAAATTCTCATACTTATGTTTGTAATTTAATAATAAATTCATCACAATTATAATTATTTTATTTCAACATAACTAGATAGGTTATCATTGATGATATCATTAATATTTAATGCCATATTTTATCATCATATTATTATTAGTTATGAGTCATACATGTAATATGTATTTCATTCATATTATTATAACGATAATAAACTGTATACTTTTCAACCATATTTCAAAATCAGGTGCTCTATTAGTTTTTTCTCTAAAAAGAAAAAAATGTTTAGTAATTCCATATTTTCGTTCACACCTTCACACCTAATATAACTTTAGTTCATAACTTCATTTTAAATGACAGAGAAATAATTGTTTAAAATGATATTGCAAATTTTGTTTTCCACCGCCTACCTGACTTTTTTATTTTCAATAATTGTAGCGTAAATCACATTCAGCCGAACTAATCTATTATTTTTTATGTTTTTTCTTTCTATGTGGGTCGAAGTGCAACGTATCGAAAATGAGATTTTAGGAAGTATAATATTAGTTCTCCAATTTTTTTTATTTTTTTGTTGTGACAGATTACAGTGACACAAAGTTCGTATATCGAAAGTTGTAGAACTCGTCTAGTTCTCTTGGCAAATTTTCAAACACGCCCAACCGATGCCAGACGATCAAGTTGGAGTTTTCTTTTTGTAAATAAATTTAACGAGGGCCAGACATGAATTTCTCTTTCCCCTAGCACAACAGGAAAAAATATACAGGGTGATTATTTTATAAATACCCTGTAAATTTACTGTTGTCGACCTTTTCTTGTTTATCTCCTTATCAAATTTCCTGTCTCCATTTTTCATCCTGCCTGATCTTCGCCTGACCCAGATGTAATGAGTTTATAGTCCTGCATTCCTGCGGTCATCAGCACAGCAGGGCGGTTTACTGCGTGTGACGCCTAGCAGTCCTGCGGCAATCGATTCGCAGCAAGGCGAGGCGACGCTGACGTGACTCACGGCAGGAAGGCGTAGCAGGAGTAAAGTCTAGAAACTCAGGGGTCGTTTACATGGGGTAGAAGTTATTGGTAAATTGATATAAAGTTTGTAATGTATACAATTATTAGGTATTTATTGATTTTTGTATTGGGGGAAAATACTCAATATTTTATAGTGATACAACGGATAGTGAATTGAGCGGATATCGGATACGGAATATCCGGTTTATTTATCAACTAGACATTTATTCATTTATTTCTATTTTGTTTTTAAAATCACAATTATTACTTATTTATATTAACTTCTTTTTACCTTCCGTCACCTTTAGGTAAGGAAGGTATTATCTATGGTAAAAAAATCGGTGGTGAGTTTTTAATGAATAACATAATACAATTTTTTTCAAATTCCATACAGAAAGTTCCTTGGAAAATATTCTATAAATCCAATAAAATTATCACATGAATATACATTATGTATACCTACTCATATATAAATACTCTAAAAATGAGTACACTTACGTAACACTCTCTTTACAATCAAATAATATTACTACAACTTTATCTCTACCCATTTTTGAATTATTGTCCCAAAAATCAATATACTCCAATTTAGATAAAAACTTTTCAAAAATCTAATTGAGAAAGCTGAAGAAGAAAGAAGGAATTGTCAAGTGCAATTCACATAGTGTATGTTCATGCTATAATTTTATTGGATTTATAGAATCTTCTCAAAGGAACTTTTGGTATGGAAGTTGTAAAAAATAGTATGTGTTCGTGTTACAGTTTTATTGGATATATTTCAATACTTTTATTTCTAAAAATTCATACAGTTGTTCAAATAGTCTAAAAATGCGTACACTTACGTAACATTCTCTTTACAATCAAACAATATCACTACCAAGTTCATATCTCTACCCATTTTTGAATTATTGCCCCAAAAGTCAATATACCCCACATTTAGATAAAAACTTTAAAATTTTCAAAAATCTAATTTTTATGAATCTAGATACTTCTCAATGCGCTGATTCCAAATTTTGAAACCGCAGGTCGATATCTCGTTTCGTTCTCGAGATATTTAGATTCAAAGTTTTGTTCAAAACTGCCCATTTTTGGGTATTAACCCAAAAATGGGTCGAGAAATGATTTTGGCGTCAACACCATTCGATTCTACGGGCAAAATTACATAAGTACACCAATTTTCAGAATTTTTGAACATCGCATACAATCTCTGAAGCAAAATAACTGAAAATGGCCAAAAATCGCAAAAATCTAAGGTGTACCCCTTAGGATTTTTTCAGATTTTAGCCATTTTTAGGGGTTTTCAAACTTTTATTCATAAAAAATGAACCGGTTGGATAAAAGCTATGAAAATTGGTGTACTTATGTAATTTTGCCCGTAGAATCGAATGGTGATGTCGCCAAATCCATATCTCGACCCATTTTTAGGTTATTACCCAAAAATGGGCATTTTTGACCAAAACTTTAAATATAAATATCTCGAGAACGAAACGAGATATCGACCTGCGGTTTCAAAATTTGGAATCAGCGCATTGAGAAGTATCTAGATACATAAAAATTAGATTTTTTAAAATTTTGAAGTTTTTATCTAAATGTGGGGTATATTGACTTTTGGGGCAATAATTCAAAAATGAGTAGAGATATAAACTTGGTAGTAATATTATTTGATTGTAAAGAGAATGTTACGTAAGTGTACGCATTTTTAGAGTATTTATATATGAGTAGAAGTCGCTGGGCGTTAAATCTGGGTTATGGGGTGGATGTTGTATTTCGTGAAAGTCACAGTCCTTCTCTATAGTCTTAGAAATAACAGGTGGGAAGAGAGAAAGAACTTTATTATTAACTGGTACATTAACTTCTCCACAGATGGTGCTATTTTTCACGTATGACATGTTAAAATTGCCGCGAAATTTTCGAATCTACGTCATACATTAATTTTCCTTCAGATTAAGTTTCAATTAAAACCATATGCTCTTCTATAAAATCTTTATATATTTTATGAATGGTTTTATTATAATTCCAATCTCATTTCAAAATCTAAATCGTGGACTTTACTCAACATTTCCGCATAATTAATAAATAACTCCATTGACACATGCCTACATGTGGTAGACCTACACTAATGCATTACTACTAGGCGAAAGTAGGATTAAAAACCACAACAACCCACATGCACTCGCTCCACAGCTCACCGTGTGTGAGTGGCTGTAAATGTTGTCTGTCTATGTCGAAGTCGCCCACGGTGTATCCAAGGCTATAGTGATCAAGACAATGATTTTATAATAGCTGTTCATTCATTAGATGGAGATAATTGACACAGAATGGTTTTAGAAGAAAGATTTATAACCGAGGGAGAATTTTTATGATGTCATGGTTTGTTTTAGAAATTTTTCAAAGATAACATTGTTGGGAAAAAATTGATTTATGCATTTTGTGTTTGTTTTGAGAATTTGTTGATAAGAATTTTAAAACTATTTAAGCATGAAATAAACAATTTTTTACTTGAAAAACAGGCACTTTTTACCTCTTGCTAAGAGAGGCATGGAACCATGCTAAAAATCGCATATCCAGATTTTATTGAATAAGCACGTTTTAAGATCACTAGATTCCAATTTTAACATTTTTACAATGATGTCTGTGTGTGTGTGTGTGTGTGTGTTTGTCTGGATATATAAGTGCTGAAAAGGTTTTAGTAACAATTGGACAACCGAAAATAGTAGTTTCTTAAAAAAATCTTCTAAATATTATTTTTAGAAATTAATGTTATTAGAAATATTAAAGAATATAAAATGCTCTATCCCATACATTGAACATTTTTATTATATCTTCTATAGATTTAAAGACAGAGAATTATAAATGTATAAAATAATCAATTGTATAATGAATCAAACAACCCATGGAAACCAGTTGAAAAATTAAAATGTTTATAATTGACATAAATGTCAGTGTCAAAAATCCGGACACATCATTGAAGACTTTTTCTGGGAAATACATGTAATATTTCTTATTTTATTAATTAAATATTTAAAATTATAGATATAGCTGCCGCACGTTAAGTTGACATTGAATATTATAAATGCACGAGAGTGGAGATTGTGACACGAGTCGTAGGTGAGTGGTGCAACAAATTTGTCCAAATTCAAAAATATTTTATTTATTGTGTCAAAGTCATTGTCAAAAAACTATCTCAATAATCTAATAAAAATTTTATTATTGGCAAAAAGTATGAGTTCTTAGGGGCGTAGTGAGTAAAACAAATTCAAGAAATGCACTGGCCCGTATTACGAGCGCACTTTGGAGCAGTGGCGTATCCAGACATGACCCTTGGGGGGGGATATGACATGACCCTTGGGAGGGGGGGGGGGGTTTATAAAAATATTTTGTATAATAATCAAAAAGTTTATCGTAGATAAAAATATAACAACGCCTTGGTTTTTAGGCGACCTGTTTTATAATAATGATATTGCAAAAAAATTGTAAAACAATATTCAAACGTCTTGATTTTTACTCTTTTCCGATGTCATGGGGGGGGATATATCCCCTATATCCCCCCCCGTAAATACGCCACTGCTTTGGAGTATACTTCTCATAAGAATACATATAACATAAAAGAGCAGTCCATAAAACCGCTCGTAATACAGGCCATATATTTTGCGCACCGATATTTAATTTGAACTTTTTGTTGCATTTGACTGTATTGTATTCAGAAATGAACGTAGAATGTAAAATTGTAAAAATATACAGATTGTTCCATTTAAAATATGAAAATTGATGCCATTTCCAGTTAAACAAGAAGTGATTATGTTTATCATTTATACATAAAAATGATGCCACATTATGTTAAGTTTACGCATATAAATTTTAAATAAATAAATATATCATCACGGCATATTACCCATTTCTGGGTGTGCCAGTACCTACAACACATGTAGACATCGGTAATGATGACGATATATTTTACCGTGTAGGCGCTTACCAGACGTCACCTCTCGGGCACTCATAGCTGGTAAAGAGAGTGCATCACAGGGGTCACTTTTGTGCCATTTAAAATTGGAAATATTTGGCGTCTGTCGGAATCGAACCCGGGGGAACCGGGTTCGCGACCAGACACTCAGAAGTTAATAGGGATGTCTCGCTTTTTGTATAGCCATCCGGTATACCCACTCTCGGGAAGTATTACTATTACCCTTAAAAGAAACTAATATAGGGTTTCGATTTTGTCTCCAATAATAGGGGTATCAAACATTCCGAATAAATGATTGTTTACTAATATAATTGTTTCAAATACATTTGTTACATTCTTTAAAGAGAAACTGTGTGAATATATTTATCTACTAATGTGTGATCTAATTACGTTTTAAATTAGAGCAATTAGAACAATTTAACGCCATAAACTCAGCCACTCTTCCCAAAATTAATTGGAAAATAATCATCAATTACAGCACATATAGTTTGGCTTGTAATTTAAGAGTCAAGATTAGCGGAATTCCTGTAATTTGTTCTATTAAAAAATTATCATTTTTTAAATCGTTCTAAAAATAGCGATTACAAAAGTGACGTAATTGTTAATGACCACTACACTTTGTGGTCCCGTTAAGAGAAACCTCGACGTAAATAGCCTTTAGATGTGGCACAGGGCGAGACCAACAAGATCCAAGGAGACTTATATGGATTGATGACGTCACCTCATTACATATGCAACAGATCTTTGGAGCTGGATCACCTGACAATAAAGTGCATTTTGCATTTTTATTTTCCTGCCTACTTTAATAAACAGATAGAGGAAAAGCGTTCTTATGTTCAATTATTTAACTTCGATTCAATGCAGTTATTTTATTACCTATTTCTGGGTTGGTCAACCCAAATTTTATTTATTTTCAATTTTAATAATTACGATGAAGTTGTAGTGTAGAAATTGTTTGAAGTAAAACCGAATCATCAAATTTAGTTTTTAGTTGAAGTAATGTTCAGTCATTATATTTACTAACCTTGTTAATATAACACAATTAAACGCCCTTGAAATTTGAAACTATAAAGAAATCTCTTCGCACTACTGCAAATTGCTTTAAGTTTGTAAAAATTGTTAAAGACATCTTTAAGTAAATATTATGTAATGTCAATGACCTTAATAAAGTATTAAGAAAACACTCGCTGTCTAAATCAACCTTTCGGCCATCATCAGATGTCGGCCGTGTCCAGTTAGTAACCATAGACGCGTTTCGCTCTTGTTGGAGCTCATCAGTATGGTGTAACTGTCGTCTCTTTGCAGAGATAACGAACTTACCATTTGATGCGCCTAAAATCAAATACGTCGCCTAATGACGAATGAAAACAATCTTTATGAGAACATTATGAAAGAAATGATTGTGTTCATATTTTTACTTCCCGCTACCTTTGGTAAGAGAGGTATTGGAATCGTGCTAAAAATCGCATATCGAGATTTTAGTAAATGACCACGTTTTAAGGTCTACAATCAAATTTTAACGATGATGTCTGTATGGATTTTGTCTACGCTTTTAACTCAAATACTATCATTCAGAAAATTCTGAAACTTTGTATTTCAACCCATTTTAATATACAAACCATTAGATTTTGGTGTAAATCGGATAACCGGAAATGACACCTTACTTGAAGTTCATAATGGTTTTTCTTCAAAAAATACCATTAAATGCCGTATTTGCACATTTTGTCGTGAAAATTAAAGATTGAATTTTCTACAGGTATACATTAATACTTTTTCTATATAATTTATAATCTTTTATATAATTCCAGAAGCCCAATTTTCTTGTTATATAACTGACAGGTGAATGTCACTGTCAAAAAACTTATCACTTCAAATTAATAATGGTGACATTGACATTTTCAAAAGAAAATAGTAAATAAAGCAATAGTTATATGTAAACATAATATAATTTGCACCATTAGTAAAAACGTAGGTATATACACTTAAATTAATAAGAATTAAATTGCGAGAGGTGTTGTGTTGGCCACATAATATTTTTAATTATTGCGATATATCGAAGCTATAGTGGAGAGAGTACCACAGAGGTCACTGATGTGCGATTTGAAGGTAATTTTGAAATTTGAAGATATAATTAATTTAAACTGGGGAAGTTAGTGACCTTTGCGAGAAAAAATATTTTGAGGAAAAAGGGTATCAATAAAAGTCTTGTAGTTAGAATGATTTGGCAGCCATGTTTTAATGTTCTACTCATGAAAAACAATGTGGATGAAAAATTATTAAATATTTAAAAATGGTAAAATACAAAACAAAAAAATAAAATGTAAGTAAAGCCAATACAAAATGACGAAAATGCGCCTTTAATAAATTAAATTTGTATATTTTCACACTTGGGAATGTACAAATTTTAACTTAACAGATATACAAATTTAACTCATTAAAGTCTCGGATTAAAAATTAAGGACTGGATAATTTAATTCTCGTCAACTTCAGCTTCCTGTTCTTCGTCGAATTCGGCGTCTTCATCAGCGGTGGCCTCTTGGTACTGTTGATATTCGGATACCAAATCGTTCATGTTGGATTCAGCCTCAGTGAATTCCATTTCATCCATGCCTTCTCCTGTGTACCAATGCAAGAAAGCCTTACGCCTGAACATAGCGGTAAACTGTTCGCTGATTCGCTTGAACAACTCCTGGATGGCTGTGGAGTTGCCGATGAACGTAGCAGACATTTTCAAGCCACGGGGAGGGATGTCACACACGGCTGTCTTCACGTTGTTGGGGATCCATTCCACGAAGTAGCTGCTGTTTTTGTTCTGGATGTTGAGCATCTGCTCATCAACTTCCTTCATGGACATGCGTCCACGGAAGACTGCAGCTACTGTTAAGTAACGGCCGTGGCGAGGGTCGCACGCCGCCATCATGTTTTTAGCGTCGAACATTTGTTGGGTCAATTCTGGTACGGTGAGAGCGCGGTATTGTTGGCTGCCTCTGCTGGTTAAAGGAGCAAAACCAGGCATGAAAAAGTGAAGACGAGGGAATGGAACCATGTTTACAGCAAGTTTCCTCAAGTCAGCGTTCAGCTGACCAGGGAAACGAAGACAGGTGGTAACGCCAGACATTGTAAGAGAGACCAAATGGTTTAAATCTCCGTAGGTAGGTGTTGTGAGTTTCAACGTTCTGAAGCAGATGTCATATAAGGCTTCATTGTCTATACAGTACGTTTCGTCTGTATTTTCTACAAGCTGGTGGACTGAGAGTGTTGCGTTGTAGGGTTCTACTACAGTGTCTGATACTTTAGGGGACGGCACAACCGAATATGTGTTCATAATTCTATCGGGATATTCCTCTCTAATCTTACTGATTAAGAGAGTTCCCATTCCGGAGCCAGTGCCGCCTCCCAGGGAATGTGTGAGCTGGAAGCCCTGCAGACAATCGCAGGACTCTGCTTCCTTGCGGACGACGTCTAAGACGGAGTCCACCAGCTCGGCTCCCTCTGTGTAGTGACCCTTGGCCCAGTTGTTCCCCGCGCCGGATTGTCCGAAAACGAAGTTGTCGGGGCGGAAGATTTGTCCGAACGGGCCGGAGCGGACAGAGTCCATGGTGCCGGGTTCCAGGTCGACGAGGATGGCGCGGGGGACATATTTGCCTCCGCTTGCCTCGTTGTAGTATACGTTGATGCGCTCCAACTGCAGGTCGGAGTCGCCATGGTATGCGCCGGTCGGGTCGATGCCGTGCTCATCGGAGATGATTTCCCAGAACTGAAAACAAAATTGCATTCTTCAATCTGCCTTTTTATTGTAGTTTGCCTCCTTCAATTTCAGAAAAAGCAAATTTAATTTCAAAAAAAGTTACAGTCGAAACTCGAAACTCAAGGGACCGCGAAATTACTTCGAGTTAGAGAAAAAACTTATTGCAACCAGTTTATTAAAAAAATAATCACTTATGAATGATTGATGTTTTTTTTTTTTTGCATGCTTCTCATAATTTTTTATTTTATTGAGCAATCTAAATATAGCATCTGTAGTATTTTCATTCATAATAAAAAAATGTTGTGGCGTCTCGAAAAAAAAATATTCCTGAAAATTCGAGTTATAGAAACTACAATGTCACTGGCGCATGTGAGTGGTTTCGCATGAGAGTGGTTTCGAATTATGGAAATTTTTGAGTTACAGAAATTCGAGTTAAAAAGGTCAAAATACATTGTAGATAAAATGTGCCGGGAACACAAATAAACTTCGACTTACAGAGTTTTGAGTAATGGAGGTTCGACTGTACTTCAATTTCAAAAAAGTAAAATTACCTCCAGATTCAATTTCAGAAAAAGTTTTTCAATTTTGAAAGATATGAAAATATAAATTTACCTGGAAAAATACTACCTTTTTTTTTTAGTTCATGTTCTGTATTTATTAATTTTAACCCAACGTTTCGGAACCATAAACTGGTGCCTTCTTCAGGGGATACATTGACATAAATATGTTTAAAAACAATAATAACAAGTAACCAAGGTAACAAGAAATATTCATAAATGTTACCTGTTTTATGTATACAATTTTCTAGACAATATATGCATGCCCGGCAATAACATGGACGGCGAACATGCATCTTCTCAGGAAAAAATCTCCTTTTGCCAGAGGAAAAACCGTCCCAAAAACTGGCAAAGGAGATTTTTTCCTGAGAAGATGCATGTTCGCCGTCCATGTTATTGCCGGGCATGCATATATTGTCTAGAAAATTGTATACATAAAAAAGGTAACATTTATGAATATTTCTTGTTACCTTGGTTACTTGTTATTATTGTTTTTAAACATATTTATGTCAATGTATCCCCTGAAGAAGGCACCAGTTTATGGTTCCGAAACGTTGGGTTGAAATTAATCAATACAGAACATAAACTAAAAAAAAGGTAGTATTTTTCCAATTAATAATATGAGTTCTGAAAGATATTTTAATAATTTATAAATTTACATTTTCCGAAAATGAATTTACTTTTTCCGAAATTGAATTTACTTTTTCTGATATTGAAGTTACTTTTAATGAAATTGAAGCCGAAAAAGTATAGAATCGCTACAATTATAACTGCAAAGTATAAAAACACCTGAGCTAAATGAAATATTGAAAAATTGTACTCGTAATATAGTTAAGAAAATGATTGCTGTGAAATTGAGCAAAAATTAGTTCAAGCGGTGTTACAATTTGTTAAAGATGTTAAATATAAAGTCTAAAAAGATCTTTCACTTAATTAAAATCTTTTAATTGAATCGAATTAATTTAATAACAATTGGTGTTTTTATATAAATGCAATTTTGGTCATGGCCTAAATCCAAAAGCAGTAATTTAAAAAGCTTATAATTTAGTGATTTGTGATCCCTCCCATGTTCAATCACTTTCTTTTCTCGTATCCAAATAAGGTGTCCAGCTAGAAGGTCACCCGACTTGTAAATATCTTTATGCTAATCAAGACAACAAGTAATCATGCCTAAATATAGAAATAGCGCTCGAAATGACGTAATTCTTACAAGTGACAAGATTTTAGAATATTTCATTAGCGATGACCAATAGAGTAAAACAAAATTTGATTGGTATTTTATCTCCGGCGATGTGTAAGGTCAGTGCGAGTGCACAGGCGCGTGGAATGCGCAACGAGATGCCTAGAATCCGCGACGGATCGAAAAACGGAGCCGAGTAGTTCAACGAACTCGTGAACGCTCTACGCTTCGCTGCGCGCAAATCAAACATCAATACGGATAAATCTTCCTCAAAACACGCTAATCTTTAATTAAAAAAGCAATAAAAACTAGAAATACATATTAAGAAATTAAAACATCAATTTCCGTTCAAAATAACAAAAAATTTGTGATAAAAAGCCCGGACCTTGAACGTTACAAAGGACAGATTCGAATTCGGTTACAAAAAGGCGGTTTTAACGGTCACAACCGCGCCATGTCAAGAGAGAAAGCAATAGACGCGTTTCAAATAATAGGTCGATCTCTCTCTGTTCACAGGGTGATAAACATCGACTAAAAAGAGAGGGAAGATTTACCGGCCGGCTTAACGGATTTTTCAATTCAAATCGCAGCCGTTGAAGGCTGTTGCGTTTCAACTACTACCCATTCCAAAAATGTTGCACCGGTATCGAATTTTTACAAAATTTAGTTGTAATAATATACTTTTCCCAAAACAAATTGTATAAACCGTATCAATTGAATAGTAAGAACAGATTTACATGTAAAATAAGCTGGCACAGCATCAGAAAAGAAAGAGATTGAAGATTGTCTAAGATGGCTGCAAGTTGACCACACCCTGCAGATGTTTTCAAAAATCATTAAAACAAACATAATGCAGTATTATTTTTCGCGAAAACAACACGTCAGTGTTATCTTTGAACAAATAATACAATATTAACACTTGATAATGTCAAGATCAAAAGCCGGCCGGTAAAACTTATTACACGTTGAAAAACACTATCAACAGTTGCATAACATTTGAATTACATTTAAATATATTGCGGAAACATGAGAGAATGTTTAAAAATAGAAGAAAATCATCAAAATGCAATGTGGAAAACCGTTAGAATACCGCGTCGGTCAAAATGGCGTCGTACTACATTCAACAAATTTTCCGAATATTCAACAATGAAAACAAGATATTTATAAACAAAATATTTAAAAATAAATATTGAAAACATCTGCAGGGCGGTTTTCAATGGCGACAACTGAAAAGAAATCAAATTATGACCATCTGCAAATATGGCGATACCATCGACCTAGATACCATGTGGTGCAGCATTCCATCCACAAATATTCCCTGTAAATATTATTAAATAATAAATAAAAGGTAAATACCTTAGCGCCGATCTGGTTTCCGCACTGGCCGGCTTGAATGTGAACAATTTCCCTCATTTTTCTGACTTGTATTTGCTTGAATACGAAACGTACACTGTGAACGTCTGCTCGATTCTGGACCGGCGATAGACTATGCAACGGTTTTATAAGAGCCCCACTATACGCAGGCGTGGTACATGGCCTCGGAACACTCCGAACACAAAAGTCACTAGGAGGACACTAGATGATGGATTTGAACACTCACATACAACACAAGTGTGCCACAAACTCATTTTCAGACGAAATAAGTTCGCATATAACTTACAAAATATGTTTATAATAACTTGCAACTTATAAATAATATTATTAACAGATATTTTCATCAAACTTTTTTTGGAGTTGACACATCAAAAAAAGTTTAAAGATAAGAGTACAGCTTAAGATTACTTATCTTTTATTTCGTGATAATTTGTTTTACAGAAATCTCTGAAAACAAATGCTATCTGATAAGTGTCAAAGATAAGAACTGTCAATTTTTACAATTTCTTATCACATAATATTGACACTTTATAACAATTTTACATTATACCTATTCTTAAAACTAAAAATAAATTCCTAACAGAAATATATATACAAAAAGAAAATCATAAAACAAATCAATTTTTCATCCACAGTGTCATAAAAGTTTTTCATGTTGGCTGCGCTGCAAAGACATTTGAATATCGAACGCAAGGAGGAGAATGGCGCCTACTACTACTGCCCATAAAAAGATTTTTCATTTCAATTCCGATTTCAGAACTCAAGACTTCCAAATTTGTTTCATTGAACGCACTACTTTGTTTTTTATTGTTCCTTCCAAGTTTTTTTTAACTTTCTCCAATACATCTCTCATGTCATATTGTATTTCTCACCATTAAAAATTAAGATGGTATACATTTATGAAGAAACATATGTCAATAATAGTAAATTTCGCGCGACATATATAAATATATAAATTATTTACACATTTTCTATATTTTAACGCGACGAAAAATTGTAAGAGTAATGACATCATGTATAATGTACCGTTTAAAAAAAATGCATAGTTCATAGACGCATATTGAACAGATGATTACAGTTTAATGAACTCAGAACCGTACTCATATATTTCATATTCTTGGATCATAAAATTTTTAAAAAGTAATTAGTTTTTAAAAATTTGTTCATTAAATATGGTGATGATATTCTATGTATTCATTACAAGCAATAAATTAAATCACCAAATATTAGACAGGGACGTATCTAGCTCAAATGGTTCCCGAAAAATTTATTTTTTATTTTGAAATATATACAAATTATATCTATACTAATATTATAAAGAGGTAAAGTTTGTATAAGGTAATCTCTGGAACTACTGATCCGATTCTAAAAATAAATAAATAAATATATCATCACATATTACCCATTTCTGGGTGTGCCACAATCTGCTTTATCGCAGACATCGATAATGATAATGACATATTTGTACCGTGCGGGCGCTTACCAGGCGTCATGAGTGGAGAGTGCACCACAGGGGCCACTTTTGTGCCATTTATGTTATTCTAAAAATCCTTTTCCGAACGAACAGTTTTGGATATAATACAAAATGTAAAAAATACGCAAGATAAATAAATGAATTCAAGGCCGGCGCAGCGCTGTTCGCTGCGGTGCGGGGATCGGAATATCAAAATACGGAACGTGAATTTAAAAGCCCTACAACAAGTAAATGTAAAAAATTGCTGGTACACGTATGGCTATTCGTAATTCTAGCTTTACCCGTGCGAAGATATATTATTTGTGTTATATGAATGTGAAAAGTAAAATATGAGTGGTACTGCGAAATAAATTTGTTGATTACGGATCTGGGCTAACCTTGATTGTCCCACAATACGTAAGAATATGTAGGAGGAGGTTTTGGGATCAAATCCTACTCATATGAAACGTAAGAGGACAAAAAAAACTCCTTTCACATATATGGAATAGTGCTATATTTAAATTTACAAAAGACACCTACTTTTTATTTCCAGAATGTATTCGTTTTTATGACTGTCTCCTGAACTTATTACACCTTTTATTAGTAGTTTTACCCATTTATGGGTGTGCCCATCTGCTTTTATTCGCAGACATCATTTCATAAGCTCTCAAAGCTGTAGTGAAGAAAGCACCACTGGGTACACTTATTTGATATTTGAAAACTGGAAATAATCTGGTCGAGATTTTGGTAAATGACCACGTTTTAAAGTCCCTAGAATCCGATTTTAACACTTTCACAATGATGTCTGTATGTGTGTTTGTATTACTAAATTATTCTATTCTAAAGAAGTCATTAGATTTTTGTGTAAATCAGGTAACCGGAAATAACACTTTATTTTAGGTTCAAAATAGATTTTCTTCGAAAAAAACCTTTAAATGTAATTTTTCGCTTCGCGATTTATGTATTATAAGAATTAAAAATTATTAAATTTTCTACAGGTATGCGTTCACACTTTTTATGTATATTTTATAAATAAATATATAAACTAATGTATTTTATAAATTCCGGAGCCTATGTTTTAAAAATAAACACAATTCCTTTGTTACATAGTTCAGATTTCAAATGTATGTAACTGACAGATAAATGTCACTGTCAAAGAACCTATCATTTCAAATTATTAATGGCAACGTTTTAAAAAGAAAATTGTAAGAGTAAATTAAACAATAGTTATATTATACAAATGAATATTATATAGTTTCCAGCATCATTAAATATGTAGATATATATTTAAATTAATAAAAGTTTAAAAAAAATAACACTCGGTTTAGTTTTACAAGAGAAGTACAATTTCGCCTGTAGTGGCATCATCAGAAGTATTGGCGGGAGGTATAGTGCTGGCCACAACAAATTTCTAAATTTCAAGTTTAATGTAAATATTTATTATCCCCATTATTGGGTGGAAGTATATTTTCTTAACATTAAAAGCAAATTGGTTTACTGAAAAGATGTGATAATATATTTCGTATTATTCTAAATTGGTTTGAAGAAAATTTGCTAGGTATATAATATAAGACCCATTAATTTTCCCATACGAAATGTTATCAGCAAAATTTGCATAAACTAAAAATACATTCCTATTTCGATTTTCTGCTCTGTCAGGAAAATTCTAATGACAGACTTTTCTAATGACGCAAAATGGTACACAATGGTACTGCCCAACAACCCATCGATCCATTTTAAATTATTTAATTTAATTTTGACTGTGATTAAAGCAAATGAGCTGAAATAAGTATTGATTTCTGATTACAAATAAATTGGCTTAAATATTTAATAGACTTAATTTTAAACTGAGTCAAAAGTACTGTAAAGAGAACTGTTATACATAATTAGTAAAAGCTATAATTCATTAAACCTGCATATGGTATGCAGATAAAATATCAGAAGAGATTTTCACTATAAATATTATTAAATGGAAATACGGGTATATTAAACATTTTGTACTACATAAATACACATACATTATCAATATTGTTAACTATGACATCACTTCTTAATACAAAGTGGTATTTATACATTTTAAATACATATTTGAAATAGTGCAGATTTTTAATCACACAAAAGTGATCCATGTGGTGCACTCTCCACGCCAGCTATGAGTACCCGTGAGGTAACGCCTGGTAAGCGCACACAAGGTAAAAATATATCGTCATCATTATCGATGTCTACATGTGTTGTAAATACTGGCACACCCAGTAATGGGGAATAAGCCGGCTTCCTTGTAAATTTGGCAACATTGCAGGCTATGCCATATTAATTTGTCATCTTCCTTCCATTCACTGTTAAAATTTCAAGATAATTAGGCAAACCGTTCGGTAGTAGTCTTTGATTGAAGTTAACTACTTTCTCGTACTCCGCCGGAATTATGTTAGTGTCAATATGAAATTCTGTGTGAAACTTAAAAAATCCGCTACAAAAATGTACGAATTGTTGAAGAATGTTTATGGTGATGAGGATTTATCTAGTACTCAAGTTTTAGAGCAGTTTAGAAGATTTAAAGAAGGAAAAAAAGAGATCGGAGACGATTAGCGCCCCGGTCGTGCACTGACATTATTTTTTTCGAAATGCGAGTGATTGTTCACATGGATTCGGTGCCTAAAGGGCATTTCGTTAACCAAGCATATTACAAAAAGGTTCTGATAACCCTTCATGCCCGGGGAGAAGAAAGAGGGCTGAAATGTGATGGATTTTCTATGAAGACGGAACAAAACGCCCTGTCCGGCAAGACATTTTTGACGAAATACAGAATCACCGTGTTGGTACATCAACCGTACTCATTTTTATTCCCAAATTGTAATTCTGCGTTAAAAGGCACCAAATTCGGGGCCGAGATGTAGTTATAAAAAGCGGCAGAGCTTATGAACAAGCTAACAAAAAAGGCCTGCAGGCATTGCTTCCAACAATGGAATATTCGCATCGGGCGGTGTAGGGTCCGGGGAGGAGAGTACATTGAAGGTGGCAATATTTGTTTTTTGTAATTTTATACATTGTCAATGTTCTAAAATCAATATTATTTAATTGCCACACCTCGTATTTGAAATATCCAATTGAGGGTGCTTGTCAGGCGTCACCTCACAGGCACGCAAAACTATCGTAGAGAGAGCACCACACGGGACATTTTGGTGGTATTGTGCACCAATGACTCATTATTTATGTAACAAAAAAAATGTTACATAACCTACAACGGAGAAAAATATATTATGCCCTAAATTTACTTATACGTCAAAAAATATTAATTGTCATTCATATATGTAGACTTTTTTAGCTTATGAGTCATTCTATGTCATAAATATTTTACAATCCTTTTAAATTTAACCTACTCGTGAAGATTTCAATGCATATTTATAAATTCAAATGAATCTTACGAACAATTGTGAATTGTGAATGAATGGCCGTGAAATATGTTTTCTATATTTACTCTCAATAAAAAAACAGCTTATATTAATTATTTTCATGTACACTACACGTATATTGAAAAGTGCAAACTCAATGTTTTAATGTTTGTATTGCATTTTACCAAGTATGGACATTAGCAAGATTCTTGGAATTATTGTTCTAAAAATTGTGAACATTTAATCATACTTGCGGTGCGGAATTCTTGGAAAAATTAAATCAGATTTGGTCATTTCTATTGTTGCCTTTGTTTATAAACTATTATATTTCGCTTTTGAATCAAGGGGAGTGAATTCAAAATAAAAGTGGATCGCCGAATTTAATTTTCTTTTTAGTCATTAGCAGTGGAAAAATTTAGTTTTTTAAAACGTTTAGTTGGAACACAACCCATTTCACAAAATATCTAGTTATTTTATAGAATATTTTACCTCCCGCTACTCTAGATAAGGAAGGTACAGGGATCGTGCTAAAAATCGCGTATAGAGATTTTAGTGAATAATCACGTTTTGATGTCCCCAGAATCCGATTATAACATTTTTACAATGTCTGTGGGTATGTATGCGTGTGTGTATGCGAGTATGTGTAGTTCCTGTGGACACGATTACTCAAATACTATCAGTCAGATAATTTTGAAATTTTGTATACCCATTCTATACTAATATAGGAAGAGCTCAGTTTTTATTTTTAGTGTATATCGGATAACCGGAAGTATAACAAGCTTGTAACAGTTTTTCTTGTAAAAAAATTATTGAATATAATTTTTCAGCAACTTTTACTAATAAAAATGGAATATAATGGCACAATCTTCAATTCTACGATAATAGATAATAGCATTTAGTAATAACTTTAAATATAAAATATTTAATAACAATTTTGACATATTTATACAAATGTTACTGTCAGGAAGCAATTACATTAAAATTAATAATGAAACCGTGTTAAGGAGATTGTATTGGTTCTAATAAAATTAAGGTTTGTAAAAATAGTATGTTTTCTTTCATACATAAATATTAGATATACATAATGATCTGATATAAAATTGATATAATAATTTAAATTTGTGAAACCAAGCTTTGTCAATAATAAATATATTTATCTGTAAAAATGTCAAAATCTAAAATTGCAACAAAATATGGTTAAACATCACTTAATTCTGTAGATTTTATTTGACAACTGACAGACGATATTTGTTTCGTTTCTGTGAAATAGGTTTATATTCTGACCAATCAAAGGGTAGAATTTATATATCCCTAACTAAACCAACGCTATTCTTACGTGAAATAAAGTATAATAACAAAATCTAAAACTTCAACACGTTTTAGTTGCGTTTAATCTATGTACGTCATTAGCACGCAGAAATCCAGAAATAATTAATTTCCATAATTTCCCGAAAACAAGAACCTAAATTCTATAGAAAAATTTATTAGAGAAATTTGCCAATTTGAAATAGTTGGTAGACGCATTCATCTTTTAAAAATGGGAAAGGAACCAAGTAAAAATAATGCTTGCTCCTTGCATTTTGTAAAGCAAGATTATATTTTGCCGGGTATAACTACAAGATAATAATTACTTAGTGTCTTTATTAAAATACTTCGTAATGAAATGTAAACTTGTAGACCTGCCTGCACAAAGATGACAATAAAATCATAATACTTATCTCTCTATTAATCTACCAAAGACTGTAATAATGCAGTACTATGTAGATTCAAGAAAACAAAGACTCGAATCATGTAAATTCAAAATTCGAGAGAATGCTGAACATAATTTTTATATGAAACGGACTAGTTCGCAAAATTCAAAATGTTAACTATAATATTAATATTACTTTGTATTTCAACGCCGCAGTGTATAAGAATACAGTTGCGGAAAACGAAGCATCTACCTTAAACCGGCCATATTGTTACGTCACGCGCTAAGCTCCTCCTCTTCTTCACTCGCGAATAAATCAAACAACTGTCAATAAGCACGTGTTATCAAAGTGTCAAATATTAGTTTACAACTACACATTAACGATATGGATCATGTAAAGCAATAGATATATGCAAATGAACTTCATATAGTTCGCAGAATATGTAGGTATGTATTTAAATTAATAAAAATTAAATAGTGGGAGGTACTGTGTAGACCACATCAGATTTTTCTTAAACCTACCCATAACCTAACGTATAAAACTCGCGCCCGTAAAACTCGAATGGGCTAAAGTAAAAGAAACAATCTATATTATATCTATTATTAAAATTCATTAAATATATAATATACTTATTTATATATCAAACTGCAACCAATAAATATTAGTTCCTCATGAATGTAAGGTAATAACAAAAAATATTTTCTTGTTAGCCAGTCATTCAGATAGAAAAAATCTAACAATATATCATAAATCACAAATTGTACGGCTTGGCAAACCAATATATTTCAATTTCGTCCTATTATCCGCATACTAACTAGACTAATCGAAGTTTAATTTGGTTTTTTGGGCGTTTGTTACGGTGATATGTTCCCTTGATGACGCTACGTCAACAAATAACAAATGGCAATCAACAATCCTATGTCTAGCACAGCCTACTATCATCCATGACTCACGGCATGGCTTGCTAGGATGTCGGAGCCAATAGCGTCGTGCCGTTTGTCGCAAAGAAGTCAATATTTGGTAACTTGATACGGGGGATCTTGGAAATTTGTTTTTGGGGCTAAAATGCGAACACAAACATATTTTGTATAAAATCAATCAAGTTGTTTTGGCGTTGGACGATTTGTTTTTGAACTAATTTATTTTTATTTAATCGTACTAATTACTGAAATTTGTTTAGCATAATGCTACATTTATGTCAACATTTAATAATTTTAGGAATGGGAGATTTAGAAACAAGATATTTTAACTTTTATTTATTTATAATTAAATTCTGTAAAATTTTGTGCCCTAGATTTCGCAGTGTGCCTTCTTTACCTCCTTTTGAAAATATTCGCGGTCAAACAAATCAATCACGATTAGTTTAATATCGACTTGTAATAGAAAATGAATAAAAGACGAACAAGCTACTTATTAAATGTTCAATGTATCCATAATAAATTGATATCTCTTTCAGGAGAACATGGTGGTAATTATTCACAAATTAGAAAAAAAGTTTTATGTATAACAAAATTTGATTATCGAAATCGTGAAAAAATGTTTCTCACTTTTGTTCCATGAATATAAAAGTGTAATAGTCGTAAAATTACAAACATTTCATTGTACTTGAACATAATTTATCTTAAATTAGATCCTAATTACATTGTGTGCTGAAAATATTAATTTAACAACTACCCTATTTGTAAACAAAAACATTGAGTACTTTATGATTTTTATCAGAAACAGAAATGATGTTTTGTTAATTAAAAAACTGATTACTATTGACCGAAAAAAATTTCAACTTTTAAGAAACAAAAATAATTTTAATCATATTTCAACCATGAACAGTTTTTAATAGAAGTTTTAATTGTAATTATTATAACATTTAATTATAAGGTGGGTTTAAAACGGTACCTGACTATTTAACTCGTAACATTGGGATAGCCGAAAACCACAAATGAAAAACTTGTAACAAATGAAAATAATCATTACTTAAAAATTTATTTTTGAGGGATTAAGAGAATTGTTCTGAGATATATTCATTGCGTAGATTTTTACTTGTTGAAATGCAATACAATAAGAATGATCATTAGAGAACTGTGTAATTGGAGAAAGATTGCTAAAAAATCCCCAATTTTTGTTAAGCTCTGACAATAAACTGAAACTTATCCAGGAGCGCCTTATACAAATTCTGCTACACAAATGTCATTAGAAACTGTAAAAGATTACTGTCTATCTTTACGTTCTTAAATCAAAATGCAAGTAAAAATTATTATTTTGAGTTTAAATGTTAAAATATAAGCTATATATTGGACGATGTTTATATATATTGCAGCTATTTGGATATTGTCTTATCTAAAAATATTTGATATATTTAACATATATATTTTAAATATAGTTAAAAATAGAGCTGACATTCTAAAACTATTTGTATACTCGTATGTATATTTATTAATAGTAAAAAACAAGCTGCACTCAAGTATACTTATGATTTATGATACTTACTCTAAGTGCAATAAAAGTATGTATATGCGAGGGTCACGCTAGAAATATTGAGATTAAGACATATGACATATGGATGATAATTTTTAAAATTTTATTTTAAATATTTTCAAAGAACTTTCCTTCAACAATAATACCATTTTTTCTTCGACTTCTTACGGCCTTTTTTTACAATCTCTGGTTAAAATTTTAACCAACAGTTAAATAAACAATATTACATCCGATTATTGACATCAATAATAAATTTGTCTTTTGACAGTTCATTTCGTTTCAATTTTGTTTATTTAACTGGCAATTAAATTTTAACCGGAGATTGTAAAACTGGCTCTTCATAGCTTTGAACCAATATAATCAACATAATCCTAAATGGGGTATTCCACCATAACAATTTTTTTTTTAAATTTCAATTTAACATAAAGTATGGCTCAATAAATGATAGATAAAACAATGAAAACATTTTTAAATAATTACTTTACGAGATATTTCACATTTGCTAAAAGGGAAAATTGACGTCATACAATTGTTATCTTTCTCTCGCAGAGTACTCAGAGCAGTGTGTGTGAGAAAGACAAGTATAAGGGAAATGTGACGTTACACTAATTTCTCGAAAATAAAATACTGTTAAACTAGGAACAATTAAGATTTTTTAATACTATGAATTGCTTCAAAACTGAATGAAGTTTTATTTAAAATAATAAAAAAATTGAGTGGAATACCCCAAAAACATTTTACGCCGTAATTTTAAGTTAAAAAATCTGTTGTGGCCAGCACAAGACCTTCCGTCAATTCCATGTATTTTGTACAAATCCCATACCAAAAGGTCCTTGGAACAGATTCTATATAATATCATGTAAAAACACATACTATTTTTTACAAATTCCATACCAAAAGTTCATTTGAAAAGGTTCTATAAATCCAATAAAATTATAACATAAACTACACTAAGTAATGTCCTTCCATCTTCTCTTTGGCCTTTCTCTGCGTGTCACTTGCGAGCAACACTATGACATACCAATTTTAGATCCTATACTTTTTTTCCATATTTGGTTTTGCACTTGCAACTGACATCTGTCAATTAATTTTTTTTGAATAATTATGTCAGCTGTTTCCATGATAAACAGCAAAGCTGACTTATTTTTTGAAAATTAATTTCTTTATAATGCTTTAAATTTACATATATTGAATATGAAGGAAAATGTATAATCAAACTGTATAGAGAAGAGTATTTTCTTTAATATATATAATAACAAAATGTCAAAAAATAATATTTAACTGCGTTTTTTTAAGAAAAACTGTTAAAAACTTCAAATAAGGGTACTTCCGGTGGATCAATTATAACCAAAATCTAATCAACTCTTCATATGGATGTACAGAAGAGGAATACGAAAGAATTATAATTTTTAGAATTGTAGTATTGGAGTTATCGTCGGAGAAAAATTTGTCACACACGGACACACACACACACGGACACACACACGCACACACGGACACACACACGCACACACGGACACACACACACACACACGGACACACACACACACATACAGACATCATCTTAAAAATGGTATATTCGTATTGTAGGGACCTTAAAACGTGTTTATTCATTAAAAACTCACCACCGAATTTTTTGACCAAAGACAATACCTTCCTTACCTAAAGGTGACGGAAGGTAAAAAGCCGATAGTTGCTCATAGATTGCCAAATCAAGTGAGCATGGCGGGTGTATATTATTTGACAGAGGAGAAGAATGTATTTATGTGCCTATTTGTATATGTAATTTTTGAACGAATGTATTGTGTATACATGATTTACAATCTATAAGATCTTACAGTAATACAATACCTGAGACAGACGACAAAAATTAATGATCATTAAGGGTTAGATATAGTATGAGCACTTGAAGTTGAGACTAGACAGATGTCAAAATTGCGTCTATTAACAAATCAAAAAATATTGAATGTAGTAAGCATGTTCTACTTATTGTATTGTACTCGTACAGTACAAAACAATAAGTAACAGGTGTTTACTACAGCCAAGATTTTCTGGTTTGTTAATACACGCAATTTTGACATCTGTCAACAGTATCACCTTAAGGTACGCATACTATAATTTACCGTTAATGATCATTAATTTTTGTCGTCTGTCTCTGCTATAAGTGTGTTAATGTCCATGTTTTATATGTATTATTATGTGTATTAATTATTTGTCTGTAGAACCCTGAAGAAGGTGCAAGTGTGTACCGAAACGTCGGTGTTGTAATAAAATAAATGATGTTGACCGCGATTTCGAGTAAATGCTAACAGTTTATCCACATCATAGTCGAGAAATTTTCCCACATTTAGTCATTAAAAACTCATCACCGAATTTTTAACCAGACAATACCTTTCTTACCTAAAGGTGACGGAAGGTAAAAATTGATCAATTAGGTTCTTGGTTTTATCTATCATATATTTAGCAAAATAAATTCAAATGACAACTTAAATAATCGTTTAAAATGATAGTGCAAATTTTATTTTCCACGGCCTGCTTTTCTTTTTCTCAATATTTTCAGCGCAACCCGTGTTATGTTTCATAAAACAGATAAAAATCTCTTAAAATATAATGAAGTTTTCTCGTCTGCAAAAAGGAGTCTTCCCAAAACGAAATGCGTTAATCCATGATTTATTTTTATGTGCAAAAAAATCGGCTTTTCAGTGCAATGTACCAAATGAAATCTTTTTCTCGTCCTCTCCTTTTGGAGTTTACAAGTTTTTATGTTTTAATTTATTGAAATTAAATCACTGTCACAAATATCGTAATTAGATTCTTAGAAAATGAAAGTATTTGCTAATTTTGATATTTCTAACCTATATTTAACTCATTCTTGCTAATCTAAAGATATATGCGGTTTTATAAGCCTGCCTTTTTTAGATATAATCAGCTTTAAATTCAAAATGCGTGTGTATGTACAGATAAGTCTACGGTTATATAAATCTATAAATAATGTATTTTAAAATGCATTTCTTAACATATTATTTTTCGCTTGCCAACACTTCCTCAACTGTTTTAAAATTAGGTGGGTTGATGTCTTTTTGTTCATGGCAATGACTCTATGAAACAAATGACAGCAGACACCTGCTTAAAAATGGCAAAAACCCACACTGGATTAAAAAATATATTACTTATCAAAATATCCTTATACAAATCATACCACCTTCATTTTCACTAAAAAAAAAAATAATCTGTTGTGGCCAGCACAATACTTCTCGCCTTTTCCATATTATTAGGCTATATAAGTAATTGTATTGCACTTCGCTTTCGAACCGTCGTTTTATAACAAAATATTACAGAACTTTACCCAAATATTGTTTTTTATTGTATTTAACATGTTTTCTACACACATATAATTCTAATTATATCTATTTTTTATTGTATGAGGTAGTTTCTAAATGTCAGAGATTTTTCCAATTCATTAACTTGATTGGCGGTATTTCTGATGGATATAATATGCATTTTACCTATAATTTCAAATATTTAATTAATAAAACAATAAGAAAGATTAAATATACTTCCCAGAAAAAGTTGTCAGAATGTCACTAAAACTGATGATTTTAGACACTGACATGTGTCATTTAAAAACTATGTTATAAACATTGGAATTTGTCAACTGGTTTCCTTAGTGCCTTGGCCTCTACGATTAAATTACTCTATATATTATAGTGTCTTTATCTCTAAATCTATACAAGACAATAAAAATTTTAAGTGTATTAGATGGACAATTTTATGTTCTTCAATATTTAATAATAAAAATTTCCAAAAAATTATATTTAGAAGAATTTTTCTCAGAAACTACTACTTCCGGTTGTTCAATTGTTACCAAAACCTTTTCAGCTCTTCCCAGGAATGTCAGATTGAGGAATCCATAGTTAAACAGTTCTTAAGTCTTATGGTCTTTGAAGAATCGTGTCGACAACATCCAGGCATACACATATCCACACACACACACACACACACACACACACACACACACACAGACATCATTTTAAAAATGTTATAATGGGATTCTAGGGACCTTAAATCATGCTTATTCACTAAAATCTGGATATGCGAATTTTAGCATGAATCCAATACCTCTCTTAGCGAGAGGTAAAAATCTGTTGTGGACAGCACAATACCTCTCGCCATTTTCATATCAGGCTTTATAAGTATTGTATCTAACATTTCTAGTATGCACAAAAAATTCTAATTATTCTTTATCTTTCAATTCAATACGAACAAGTTTCTTCCTACTCTTCTAAATGTTCGAGATTCTTCCAATTCATTGACGAGATTGCCGGTATTTCTGAAGGGTGTATGATGAATTTTATGTATAGTAAGCGCGTGTTTAGTTGACACTGATACTGTCCATACTTTGATTTATAAATGAATCCCCTTCCCTTTTATACCAATTTTACATATTGACGGAGTCATTTCCTCTTTGTCCATATTTTTTTTAAGATACTACTTCCGGTTGTCCAATTGTTACCAAAACCTTTTCAGCTCTTCCCATTAATGGCAGATTAAGGAATACGTAGTTAAATTGATCTTAGTCTTATAGAAACCCTCCAACATCCAGACATACACACACACACACACACACACGTACACATCCACACACACATCCAGACATTATCGTAAAAATGTTATAATCGGATTCTATGGATCTTAAAACGTGTTTATTCACTAAAATCTGGATATGTGATTTTTAGCATGAATCAAATACCTCTCTTAGCAAGAGGTAAAAAAATTAAGGGGGGGGGGGGGCGTCTTCCCAGACTCACCTGTATATATATATTTGATAAAAAATTCCCTGGTTAATAATAGTCAAATTTTGTTTTCCACGGCCTACCTGATTTTTTATTCTCAATACTAATTCCAGCGGGATCCCCGTATATATTTATTTATTTAAGAAGTTGCAATTCTCGTTGTATAATTTAGTATGACAAAAATGTTTAATATCACGCTTTCCTTTCCTTTTTTCGTATACGGTTCTGTTTCTCCGTGAATCTTCCCGTATAAGGCAACTGAAAGTGTTTGAGTGTGATGTGGGCTGATATAAGAAATGACAACATTGACTACAAGCGCAAAGCGTACCTGTCTTGCAGCTCGTATGGCTGCAGCATTTGTAACCATCTCATGATCGGCTAACGCCTTCGAAACAGTTATTTCAAAAACATATGTTCTCGCATTACAATTCCGATTGTAATTATTGATTTTCTGACTCATTGTTTTCGACAGAACTTTCGATTTTCTGCTGGGGAAGCAATTTGAATAATATATGCGTTGGAAAGAATATAAGTAGAATTTTTGCTCATAAACAATGTTGTTTATCAAAATTTGAAACTAGTACAAATGGCTTATTACCCATTTCTGGGTGACCCAAAACTTCATCTTATTTGCAAATTTCGGTATGACGATAAATTTGTACTGTTGATGGCGCTACTAGGTCAATTTTGTGCAATTCAAATCACAACCGAATAACAAATTTAACACAGAGCCGCTTTAAGTACGATGGTCATGCGAGAATTATTGCGAATAAGAAAATCAAGTAATCCGTGGAAAATTTACTCTATACCCAAATCATTCAAGCAGCCAATGCACGTCATTAATAAAAATTGAATAAAAGTACTAGATGTGTGACGTCATGTACTGGTACGTTTGCAGAGGTTTTAGAATATTTATGAAAAGAGTTATACAGATTGCAATATGTATTATCGACATTGTCATGAATTGTCACATCTACAAAATTAATACAATATTTTCGTCACTGTCCATTTCTATTTAAATTATTTTATAATACTAACCTTATTTATACTTATGTATGCCATATAAAGGCAATAAATAAAAGTGAGCCGAATTTCAAAGAAATATAGCGAATTCTTCTGATTGATTAGAAGTGCTACCTTTGGCAGATTCACAGATTTTGTGTTAAGGGTCACGTTGCGTCATAGCGTTGCGTTTAACATTACTTTATTATAAATAGGCCTTTTCAACGCACAAAATTGTTTCAAACACGATACAAATATTTTTCAAATTGTCAAATAATAACTTTGACAGTATAAACATACAAATTATCAATGTTGCCAACTATAGCAACAATTAAACGAATAATATGACGTTGATGTACATTATTTATATATTATTCATGTCATATACGATAAATAATGAACTCTACTATTCATCTTAATAATAATTATATAAGGCTATACACTTTTTGACGGTTAAAAATGATTAAAATTTTATTTCATTTTTCACTATTAGTGATTTTAATGCATTAAGGTTTTTGCACTAAGTGATGACGTGCATTGGCTGCTTAAATGATTTGGGTATATCAATTTTTAAAGTTTCATTGCGAGTGAAAATTAACCAGAGAAAATTGGTTTAATCGGTTTTTGACACATTAGATTGAATGCATTCCAAAAGAACAAAAGAAGATTAGTTGTCTATTCAGGGGCAAAGTTGAAAATATAATAAAGAAGTGGCAATACCGCAAGGCAGGGTACATGGTGCGGAAAAGGTAAAAAGATGAGCATCAGTCTTTACTTGACAGAGTTTTTCAAGTTTTGTCCAAGTGCGTTTAGACACCTACAGGGCGTAGATGTCCAACCTTTGGGATGTCCAACAAAAATGTATCAAGGTCAAAAGCCGCAAATAGAATTTAAAATTTATTTATGACTACAACGTATTCCATATTCCCAATGACTCAATGAGAATAATAAGACAGTGTTTACATTTTAACTATGTAGTAGCGAAGCAAAATGTATTTTCATAAGCTTAATTTTTGATCTAATTTTTGTTTTCTTTAGGAATTGGATCCGGTCCCGGCAGCCGGGATTTATCAATATACTTGAAAGTCCCGCCATAATTTTAATTTTAAATCAGTAAACCAACTCGCATTTTCTAATACAGGTACAGGTTTTCCTTTTGAGTCCGGCCCTGGTGTAGAACTCTGCGAGGTCTACCGGCTCTGGCTTAACAGCACTAAAAATGTATCTTATTACGGTCCTGTTTCAAAACATCTCTTCGAGAAAAGAAAGCTACTCCTTCTGACATATTTCGCAATGTTTTTAATTCATTGAAAAAATATTTCACAGCCTTTTTTGGGAAAGAAAAACATCCAAACATAGACACATTGAATATGTGATGTATTTTCATATTTTTGACAATCATTGTAATCTCTTTCATGTTTTTTATTTTAAAGATAAATATATGTTGAATATGAGCCTCATATTTTACGGAGTTAGGGTTGGACGATAAGCTGACATTCCTAATGGTGTGCATACTCTCCCTTTTTATATAATTACATAATGAAATTGTGAGATAAAAGTAACCACACCCAAATTAAGTTTAATAGTGTAGCATAAAATAATGAATACATATTTAGTTAAAATGTGAATATTTAATAATACCGTAGTATTTTTTTATGATTGAATGTGTAAAAATACCATTTTTATTTATTTGTAACTATGTAACACTTATGAAAATATTTGATGTATGATTCATACATTCTTGGAACTGTATAAAAAGTAATTGAAAAATCGATATGTAGGTATTCATTCTTTTCAATTTTTATGTACAATAAACTTAGTAGTACCTTTCGTCACCTTTAGGTAAGGAAGTTATTGTCTGGTCAAAAAATGCGATGGTGTTTTTAAAGCACGTTTTAGGCTCCCTAGAATACGATTTTACTAGTTTTACGATGGTCTGAATGTGTGTGTGGTAAATTTTTCTCCGACGATAACTCAAATTTTAAAAATTATTATTCTTTTGTATTCCTCTTCTTTACATCTATATAAAGAGCTGATTAGATTTTGGTTATAATTAGTCAACAGGAAGTTCCCTTATTTCAAGTTCTTAGCAGATTTTCTTGAAAGACGCAGTTAAATATAGTGGTGGGATCCGGATAGTTTCGGTTTCGAATCCAAAAATATCCGGATATCCAGATAATTGAATGTTGAACTATCCGGATCTCGGATCCAAATCTCAGTATCGAATTTTGGATCCGGATCTGAGTACCGGGTTTTGGATCCGAATCTGAGTATTGGATTTTGGATTCGGATCTGAATATGAGAATGAGTATCGGATTTTAAATATGGAATTTCAGTATGCGCATCGGTTCTCGGATTCGAGTACCTATTCTCAGTATTGAACCAGATGATAATATTTGAATGTATATTATCATGGAGTCACAAAACCAAATAAATTTGATTATGAAATAATCCACTATACATTTTTGTTTGATGTAGTTAATAGTCGGTATATTTTCGATGTTAAACTTTTAGCATCCGCTAAGAAGAAAATTCCTCGATTCCACAGAACTATAAGTAGGTAACAAAAACAATCCCTTTTGTGTGAAACACATGCACGATATAAATAAATAGGTATTTCCACACCTGCAATGAACCTGTAACCATTATTTCTCAAATTTAATCTTAATTTCGTTTTCTTTGAAGTATTTGTTATATTGAATGTTAAAATTTTAGAACTACAGAATTTTCAATATTCTACGAAAAATTTGCACCAACTACCTGGCTATTTTAGAGGGGTATTATAAAATTTATTGCTGATTACGGATCGCTGTCTCTACAACCGTCTACG
The DNA here is from genome assembly GCA_943142095.1 of Ophonus ardosiacus. Lineage (NCBI taxonomy): Eukaryota > Metazoa > Arthropoda > Insecta > Coleoptera > Carabidae > Ophonus > Ophonus ardosiacus. The sequence continues at coordinate 48,902,689 of OW964832.1, forward strand.
TTCAAATGTTTGCCTTTGCATTCAAAATGATGAAACGGATCCAGAATTAAAATTCGGATCCGGATCCGTGAACAACACATCGAATCCGGATCCGAATGGGATATGGTACCCAAACCAGGATCCGGATCCAAATCCGAATTAAATTTACGGATATTTACTTCAATATCCGAACATCGGACATCCGAGGAACCGGATATTTTAAAATCCGGGTACTCGGATCCATGTTTTGCCGGATCCTCACAGCACTGTTAAATATCATTTTTCGACATTGTAATTATCAATATGAAAGAATATCTTATTCTGTATACGGTTTGATTATATATTTTCTTTCATATTCAGTAGATATAGTTCAAAAATTATAAAGAGATTAACTAGCATAAATTAGCCAGGTTTACTATAAAACTTGGAAATAGCTGATAATCTTTTCTAAGGAACTTTCGGTATGGAATTTTTAGATAAGACAGATGTAGGATTCATGTAAAAAATTAGGATTTTAGTAAATACACACGTTTTAAGGTCCCTATATTTTAATATTAACTCAAAGAACTGATTAGTAATTAGGGTTAATTGGATATCCAAAATAAATCTACCACCATCTGATACAACTAAATTAAATTTACTCTCATAGGAGAAAATAGTTATACAGGGTGTCTCAGGACGAGCTTACGCTATCTATATTTTAAATACTATTTAATATAATTTAACGAAATTTGGTATCTAGGGGTTACCCAACATGTCTGTTTTAACTAAAATATTTTCAAGGCTGTAGCACTTCCGGTTTGACCGGAAATTGACCTCAACTTTCTTATTTTAAATGGAATACGCTATATTTTATTTTACCATTGAATGCAGCGGAAAATTTTACGTAGGAAGCAATAAAAACATTTTACTCATGATCAACTACTTCCGGCGTTATTCAACTTTTTTTGATTTTTTGTCTGAAATCCGGCACATTTTCAAAACTCTGTATCTCGGGAACGAGATCGAATTTTTATAATCTGAAAAAAGCCTTTTATAAAGGAGATTTGAAGCTACATTATCCATAGAAGAATCTTTGATTATTTATAAAAATGTGACAGGTACGTTACACCAAAATTACAGTTGACAAACTTCGAGAAAGACAATTTTTTTAAATGGAACCCCCCCTTTTTTATTACATCAATGTGTTCTACGGCAAAAAATAAGGGTACTTTATGTAACATGTCCTTTATTGAAAGTTGATAGAATTTCAGTAAATTAGAAAAACATGTAATCTGGGTATAATTATAAAAGTATTTATTCTATGGCTATTGTGGGGTGGAGCGCCATCATGCTGGTACCATATTAAATTCCTTTGATCCAACGGTAAATTATCTAAGAAATCAAGTAGATGAGTTTGTAAAAACATTGTTTTTCCATGGTTTACTTATCCGTATTAATAAAATAATTATACCCAGATTACATTTTTTCTAATTTACTGAAATTCTATCAACTTTCAACATAGGACATGTTACATAAAGTACCCTTATTTTTTGCCGTAGAACATATTTATGTAATAAAAAAGGGGGGGTTCCATTTAAAAAAAATGTCTTTTTCGAAGTTTGTCAACTGTAATTTTGGTGTAACGTACCCGTCACATTTTTATAAATAATCGAAGATTCTTCTATGGATAATGTAGCTTAAAGTCTCCTTTATAAAAGGCTTTTTTCAGATTATAAAAATTCGATCTCGTTCCCGATATACAGAGTTTTGAAAATGTGCCGGATTTCAGACAAAAAATCAAAAAAAGTTGAATAACGCCGGAAGTAGTTGATCATGAGTAAAATGTTTTTATTGCTTCATATGTAAAATTTTCCGCTGCATTCAATGGTAAAATAAAATATAGCATATTCCATTTAAAATAAGAAAGCTGAGGTCAATTTCCGGGCAAACCGGAAGTGCTACTGCTTTGAAAATATTTTAGTTAAAACGGGCATTTTGGATAACCCCTAGATACCAAATTTCGTTAAATTATATTAAATAGTATTTAAAATATAGATAGCGTAAGCTCGTCCTGAGACACCCTGTATTGTAATCAACTTTCCGTAAGGTTTTATAGGTTTTTTCAATTATTTGGGATACCTCTGATTTCATTTCTTTGATTTTATTCTTTTTTATTTGGCATACAACATATAAGGCAAAATTACCTCTAAAGTTATCTTTGATGTATGATATCAAAAATAAATTTCTTTACGTCATTTTATAAGTGTACGAATAATTTTGTGTAATCTAAACATTTTTAAATTTAATGAGTACCTATCGTTTGATTCTGAAATTCGCGTGATATTAAAATTATAGAAAGGTAATCTATATTAACTTATATCATTATATTAAAAAGAATTGTTATTATGTTTTATCAAAATTAGCACAATTCTAAATATTCAGTAAAACATGATGAGTCACTATGAATATATTGACATGTCACTCAATATAGTTATTTTCGTAACAAGTTATGAAAAATACCAAATATCATGCGAGTGTAAATAGACGCACGACGCGTAGCGGAGTATGCCAAGTATGTCTGGGTTTTATTGCGAATATAGGAAGGATAAAATGTAGGAATTATTAAGAAAATATATTTATTTGCTGCGAATAAAACCAACAATAAACAGTACCATCATGTGATATAAAATTCAATTAATAAAAATAAATTGTACGGTAAAAATATCACTTTGTGCTAATCTAGAATTACTGTATAGCTATAGAAAATGCTTAATCCTTCACCACTATTTATAATACAGTTAGCTATATCACACTAAAACTTCGTAAAACTTTCGTTTAACATCAACTTATGCTATTCTAGTTTGTGTATTGCACGCTTTAAGTCGTAATCATTTAACTAAATTACACAGTTAAGAGTTTTCATTTACAAGTACAAATTAATAAGTTTTTTTTTTTTAATATTTATAGCACCATTGTGATGTTTTAAAAAACATAGGCGTTTTCGTAAATTCAGCTGAGCAAGATTAACAAGTTCGCTGCGTTAATTACGGAAACTGAAATTTCAGTCATTTCTATGAGAATTAATAGTAAAGTGTAACAATTGGAAGCTTATTAAAAGGATGACATGTTTATAAAGTTCACAGAAATCATACAGGATTAGTTAAAAGTATGGAGACGGCGATTTATTGTCGTTAATATTCATTTTAGGAAATTATGTTCAATACAAAAGTTTTTTAAGAAATTTTGATCTACATTTGAGAATACTTGAATTTTATTTTTCTTCAATTGTTTTTGTTACGCTTGTCCTCGTAATATTTTTAAATGGGAACCTATTAATTTTACTATACCATTCGATAGAGTGTTTATTTCTCTTTACACCAGTATTTTTGTTTTTCAATTTATTTTAATAACATTTTTACAAGGAAAAACACCGGTTCAAGTATTTACGAATAGTAGGTTCATCTAAGATAGACAAAATTATTTCCAATAAAGTTGTTGGTCACAATTTTATCATTAAAAACAAATTAATAATTAAGTAAATTACAACGCTCGAGTTTGTTTATAGCTTCGTTTTTGTCTATCTTAGATGTACCTACTATTCGTAAATACTTGAACCGGTGTTTTTCCTTGTAAAAATATTATTAAAATAAATTAAAAAACAAACATACTGTTGTAAAGAAAAAAAACACTCTATCGAATGGTAGAGTAAAATTAATAGGTTCCCATTTAAAAAAATTACGAGGACAAGCGTAACTCAAAAATAATTGAAGAAAAATAAAATTCAAGGATTCTCAAATGTAGATCAAAATTTCTTAAAATACTTTTGTATTGAACATAATTTCCTAAAATGAATATTAACGACAATAAATCGCCGTCTCCATACTTTTAACAACTAACCCTATACAGGGTGTCTCTTAAATAGGGGGACATGGCTTAACCACAGATTCCTGAGGCTAAAATAAGACGATTTAACCAAACTTGCTTCTACCGGAAAGTGTACCATTTAGCCAGAATTCTGCTTCAAAGTTCTTCGAAAAAAAATTAATTTTGCTTATAATATTCGGACGCTTTATTCGATTTGGATGAAATTTGGTATGACAGTTTATATGGTTATAAGTCATCTTTTAAGGTGATACTTGTTATTATTAGTGAACCACTAGTGTATGAAACTTAGGTCTCCCAACATTAATTAGACCGTAACTTTTTAATGGCAATGCCGAAAACGTGAAAATATTTTTCTTCAAAAAGATACATTCAATAGTAAACTTTTGTCTCTCTGTGTAATTTGTGATATCTGTTACGGTTCAAACAGAAAAAAATAAAATCTGAGTGTCTGCACTGCTAAATTTTTAAAATAAATTTAATCTAGCAGTCTATCCAAATGTCAAACAAAAAATTTTTAATGACAGTAACGAGTTGTCAATCTTCACAACTTGTTTAGAAGTAAGCTAAAATATGTAATCGTCTTATTTATAATAATGGTAGTAAAATACTATTAGGCCGAACACACGGATGTTAATAATTTTAGAATATTGCGAAGAAAATTTTTGACAACCCGCAAAACAATTGTTACTGTCATTAAAAATTACTTGTTTGACATTTGGATAGACTGCTAGATTAAATTTATTTTAAAAATTTAGCAGTGCAGACACTCAGATTTTATTTTTTTCTGTATGAACCGTAACAGATATCACAAATTACACAGAGAGACAAAAGTTTACTATTAAATGTATCTTTCTGAAGAAAAATAATTTCACATTTTCCGTATTGCCATTAAAAAGTTACGGTCTAATTAATGTTGGGAGACCTAAGTTTTGTACACTATTGGTTCACTAATAATAGCAAGTATCGCCTTAAAAGATGACCTATAACCATATAAACAGTCATACCAAATTTCATCCAAATCGAATAAAGCGTCCGATTATTATAAGCAAAATTAATTTTTTTTCGAAGAACTTTGAAGCCGATTTCTGGCTAAATGGTACACTTTCCGGTAGAAGCAAGTTTGGTTAAATCGTCTTATTTTAGCCTCAGGAATCTGTGGTTAAGCCATGTCCCCCTATTTAAGAGACACCCTGTATAATTAAATGTCAATTTGACATGAGATATTGTCAAAAATGTTATCTAAAGAAATCTTCTTGAATCCATATTTTAGAAATAGAAATAAATTAGAAAACGGTGAATGGCAATATTCTGTATCCTTCGTTATTATCTTTTTTCCTTAAAATTACAGTTCACGAACAATTTTGACAACTTGACTTTTGAATCGAATAGTAATCAGACATACGTTTCTGTGTTCATAGTCTATTTCAAATTAGGTTTTTTCTGTACACACTCTATTAAAGTAATTAATAATAAATCATGTACAAGATGTAATGTACCATTATCAGGTTCAATATCATGACATAATTTATTTTATTATTATTTACAAAAAACTGTTATTCCATGTTAAACGCCTTTGTTTACTCATAAAATAAACGCTTCAATATATTGCTGTCATTTTTCATACTTTGGTACTGAAACCACTCTAAGTTTACTGATAAAAAACTCTCTGTATTAGAGATTACTATAATGTCGCAAATTTACGAACGCATGATCTACGATCGGCCGAATTTACGAAAACGCCTGTAAAGAGCAGGCCTAGTTTTAAAATAATAATACTGGTGCTGTCATCTTGTATCAAACTGGTGTATTGTTTGAGCACCGCGAAATTCAAACACTTTTAAAATATAAAATAATTTAATACAAATATAATTTATAAAGTATGTTACGGTATTTGATCTATTTCACTATTTCAACTTTGTTTCACCAATTTTTCTTTTTGTATAAATCTGAAACAACTGCTAGTGCTCCTCCAGGTATAAACCTAACAAAATTATCTCCCGCTAATGGTCCAATCGCATACAGCCCTTCATATCCTGTGACAGCATGTGTGAGTACATTAATATCAATCGGATTGCTCTTAGCATCAACTGGAAGGCTCTTATCGATTCCCAGTGAGCATTCTCTCGGCAGGAATGTCAGATTTGGTCTACTTCCGATCAAAATGACGGCGAATGACACTTTGTGACGGGCAGGCACGCCGGATTTAGAAACGATCGTGACGGTTTTATCAGAAGCGGAGATTTCTGTGACTTGGTGCTCAGGGAGAGCTGTGTAGAGAGGGTATGTCGAGCCACCGTCCAGCATCATCTGGTGGACCTGCAGGATATCTTTGTTTATTTTTTTTTTTTTTATTGTTCTAAAAGTGACCACTCCAAGCAAGCTAGCGTGAGATGCAGATCTATACAAGCAATATGATACAGGATGTGAAGGATTTTCTAGCAGGTTTTGTTACTATTTCGTGCGATACAAGCAAGATTATTTATGTATTTTGTTAATTAGTGAGTACTCTATGATGATGCTTTATTTTCTACTTAATTTTTTTTTTTAGTAGATTAATTTGTGTTAGTCACTCTTAATAATGTAGTAATTGATTTTTTCTCTCTATTTATTAATTCCCTCAATTAATTATTAATACATTGTATGATTATTTGATAATTCGATTACAATTCAATAAGAAAATTTGATTCTTTGGGTAACCTGTTAAGAACAATTGAAAGCAACCAAGTGCTATAAGTAGAATGAACTTTATACGTTGTATTTTTTGCAATCTTGAAACTGTGCAATTTATAAATTCTTCTCAGATAATTTTTCTTCAAATTCATCACAGGAAAACAAGAGTTTTCTTGATATATAATAAATATTTTCTTATTTCTTTTTTGAATCGGCCGTTTTATAAATGGATACAAAAATATATGAAATTATAAAATGTTGCAATTTGTTTGAATGATTACTGACATTTTCATATTTTTCAACTTGGATTTTGACATATTTTTCAAAATTTCTCATAAAACCGATAACAAATAAATGCTCTTATTATATACGGTATACTATGGTAGTTGCGAAAAAAATAAATGTTATTTTTTCCTATTAATAATTATGATATATAAACTAATTCTAAACATAATGGGCCGAATTCAGCACTCTTCTTTAACTAATGAAGCTTATCTAAAAATAACAAAATAAAGAGAGACTTATGTAATAACACATTAATAAGAAAAGGATACAAGCTATTTCCATGGTTACTAGAGACGATCACTAAGCTAAAGAAGAGTGCTGAATTCGGCTCAATGTAAAAATTATTAAAAAAATATAAAACTTTTCATTCATAATTTCCATAAATAAAGTTCGCGGTGGAATTCTTGTGACGTAGATTATTAATAATTATATAGTTCGACCAAGTCTGTATGACTCATTCAAGCTTTTTGTAATACCACGACATGGCGATGATGTTGAGTTTCAACTGTATCATACAAATATTTACAGTATAATTCTAAAAGTAAAATAACAGATACAAAAGTATTATTTTATAATTATTTACTTGAATACCAGATATTTTCAAGATGTGTAATTTATATATAGACAACTTCATAATTTTGCCACCAGGTGGCTACGAGTTTATTTTCTTCGCCAATAATAAACTTATACGCTAATCTGTACACTCCAGGGAATGTACATAAAAAATGTCTTTTTTTGGCATTTAACTCACTGATTCCTGTTAAAATCGTATTTAATTTTCTTTTCTATATCAGCAAATTTAAGACAAGGTATAAATATAAAACATAATAATCCTTACAACATTGAAAAGAGAAAAAAATAGTTATTTTTTTGAGACTAAAATCAGATATGGGTTCCATTTAAAAAAATATAAGTTTGTGTTATATCTCGAAAATTTACGAATATAAAAATTTGTTTCGTACGCCATTGTTTAGATAATAAAAATATCTATCTTTTATATTTGAAACGTTTTTCTCAATTACCAATAGTTTAGTAGTTATTTGAAAAAGAAAAAAATCAACAATAATCAGTTTTTCGTCATTATCTAGTACCTTATGAAAATTTTTGAAAAACAAAAGCACATCTGAGATGGCCTCATAAAGGCGCACAAAAAGTTCCATTTAACCGACATCGTATCTCTTATAGTTCTCGAGATCCCAATGGTGGCACTTCTAAATGGGACACACTGTAGAACAATTTTGCACTTTTCATTTTCGATTTGTTTTTTACCCTAAATCAAATCTCCAAAAATTATGGGCGTTACTGTTTAATATTTCTCTTTTGTGAGTAAAAATATTTCTAATTAAAATCAATAAAAAAATTAATAGTGTTTGTTAAAAAGTGAAATTGTGGTTGACATCAAAAGCATTCATTTTTTAATTATACAAGCAAATACTGGCCAGACATTTAAAAATGCAATAAAAGCAAAAAATATTTGCAACTGTGCGACGATTATAAGCATTTCGACTATTTGGCTTTCATCCAAATTATGAAAACGAAAGCGATAACCATTTCCAAATGCAACAACCATATTTTCATCACCAACCAAGCATGCATAAATCATAAAAAATCCTACCTTATGGTATTCAGGATACATATTCTCCGGTAGCTGCTTATCCAGCGACACCGACCTATTCCGAAACACATGAATCACTGGAATGTCTCTGAACCTCGTCGCGATGACCGCATCCGCTGCACTGAGTCCCGCCCCGACCACAAGCACTGGATCGGGAAAGTCACCCATAGTTTTCACAAACTCATCGAGTTTATCTTCCAGGGTCCTTAAATCGTGAAGGACCCACGGGAGGTCGTACGTTTCTGTGGAAAGGCCCAACCGGTTTGGCAGGTCACTAGCACCGTTCGCGAGGATTAAATTATTGCAGGTGTAAGTTATCGGTTTTCCAGATGGGTCCAGAGAATGGACAGCCCATTTTGCAGTAGATGGAATGTTGTCGTCCGTACACTCGCAGAGGATTTCCATTTCGATGTCGTCGGACACGTATTGTAAGCACTTGCAGAATTTACAGTCACTAATGTTTAATAAACTATTATGTTTTTGATTTTCTAGGTTATTAATATCACAGTTGTCTGCGGGGAGATCAGAATCGCAGCTAAAACTCAAGGAGCGATATTTGTTTCGCTCGAAAAAACGAGGCTTGCTGTTGGTGTCTTCGTCTGAATATTTGAGGGAGTGCTCAATGTCTTTGGAGATTCGGGAGAAATATATAGATTGGTCCACAGAAAAATATGATTTGTCTATCAATTCCCTGACTTTTCTACTAGGGCTGTCCATTTTGCAAAACTCTCTAGGCCTCTTACAAGTTCTAACACATGTTTGATCTTTGGGTTTTTGTTTGTGGCATTTTGTTCGACTCTTAATAAAATTTAAAGCACCGACAAACGAACATTTTCTTCTATCATCCTTTACCGAATTTTTCTTTCTGGTTAGTGAGTGACTTGATGTGTTTTGTGTGTTTCCAAGTGGTTCAATGTTAATAACTGTGATGCCGCATTGCATAAAAGGTTCGAGGCCCATTTGTTGAACATAGTTTTGGTAGTATCGAGCAACGGAACCGGCAGATGCTCGACGTTGGCTGTCGGCGCTTGAGGAACAAGCGTCGTGGGTAGATGGAGTGTATGGGAGGCCTGGGAGAGCCATCCAGCTACCCAGGGATAAAGTGAGGATGTTTGGGTCCATGGTGTTCCAGCTACCGCCTGGGGGGCCTTTGCCCAATACCAAGTGGTCGATCTGAAAGAAGACATATTTACCCTTCTACACAAAAAAACTAAAATTGAAATTTTGTCTAATTAAATACATAAATAAATAAATATATCATCACGGCATATTACCCATTTCTGGGTGTGCCAGTATCTACAACACATGTAGACATCGGTAATATATTTTACCGTGTGGGCGCTTACCAGGCGTCACCTCACGGGCACTCATAGCTGGCGTGGAGAGTGCACCACAGGGGTCACTTTTATACCATTTAAAATTGGAAATATTTGGCGTCTGACGGGATCGAACCCGGTTCCCCCAGACACTCAGGCACGCGGCCACGGGACCACATTTGTCTAATTATAATTAGATATTTTATCAGGCAATATGTCTACTAATTTAGCATAATTTACAAATTTTAATTTAGCTTTAGCATTTTAACTAATCCGAAATAGATATTTTGTGAAAAGTTGTTAATTTAAATATACAAATAGTTATTTTAATTATTTATTTTATTTAATTTTACTATACTTTGATTTCATTATTTTTGTCCTACAATTTTCAGTAATTTATCTAATGAATTAGGTAAGTAAATAGAAAATTTAAATATATATTTAGTTAATTTCTTTATTTATGTTTAGTTCAATACTAAGATGTAGTCATTTAAAATAATATTGTATTTAATTTTACTATAATTTGTCATTTCAAATTTCGAATATTTAACTAATTCAACTTTAATGAAACATATTAGTAGGCTTAAAATTAAAGAATTTGTTTAGTTAATTTAACAACAATTTAGGCGATTTTTTTTCTGTGTACTATAAATGAAGAACGGAATTTCTAAATTGTTTTTCTTTTTACCTCTAGCTAAGAGAGGTATTGGATTCATGCTAAAAATCGTATATCCAGATTTTAGTGAATAAGCATGATTTAAGATACCTGTAATCCGATTATAACATTTTTAAAATTATGTCTGTGTGTGTGTGTTTAACCATGAGGTGCATGAGGCGTGCGCCTCAGGACCCGGGCCTGTTAGGGGCCCGACTACGGCACCATTTTGTCGAGTTTTTATATTTTTAGAGTTATATTTTATTTACTTTGTGAGTTTATTTCTGTTGTAATTGTTTTTCTGTTTAATTTATGAAATAAATTATATTTTTGGGGTCTTGTATTTATTCTAGGTCCTCGAAAATTGTTAGCGCCTCTGGCCCGAAAATACCTTAATCCAGTCCTGGCTGTGTGTGTGTGTGTGTGTGTGTGTGTGTGTGTGTGTGTGTGTGTGTGTGTGTGTGTGTGTGTGTGTGTGTATGTATGTATGTATGTATGTATGTATGTATGTATGTATGTATGTGTGTACGTGTGGATGTTGGAAGGACGATTCCTCAAAAACTATAAAACTTAAGATCTGTTTAACTATGAATTCCTCAATCTGACATTCCTGGGAAGAGCTGAAAAGGTTTTGGTAACAATTGGACAACCAGAAGTAGCAGTTTCTTAAAAAAATCTTTTAAATATTATTTTTTGAAAATTTATGATATTAAAAATATTAAAGAATATAAAATTCTCTATCCAGTACGTTGAACATATATATTATATCTTCTATAGATTTAGAAATAAAGAATTATAAATATATAAAATAATCCCTTGTAATATGAATTAGAAAATGCGCAACTACCCTGCGGAAAAAAGTTATATCCCGCATTTAATCGGACTTTTTAATTATTTCTCGCACTATTACGGGAATTACTTATTTCCCATGGGGTCCCGTGACCGCGTGCCTGAGTGTCTGGTCGCGAACCTGGGGGAACCGGGTCCGCTCCCGACAGACGCCAAATATTTCCAATTTTAAATGGCACAAAAGTGACCCTTGTGGTGCACTCTCCACGCCAGGAATGAGTGCCCGTGAGGTGACGCCTGGTAAGCGCCCACACGGTAAAATATATCGTCATCATTACCAATGTCTACATGTGTTGTAGATACTGGCACACCCAGAAAAGGGTAATATGCCGTGATTATAAATTTATTTTATTTTTATTTACTTATTTCCCACACCCATTTTGAGTTTGTTAACTACAATTACAGAAAAAAAATATTTCTTGTACCTGATGTTCGGGACACTTCCTCCACTGCACGAGCGGCGGCAATTCCATCCCCAGGTCTGCGTAAGGATGCTCCAAAGCATCCAACAACAAACTAACGGGGTTTGTTGTTCTTCCTTCAAGTCCAGCTGCTAACTCAGGCAGCAATATTTGCTGTTGCGCTAGCGATCGCCCGGTGGAGTCCGCACCAATTGTTGCCAGCCTCGCTGAAAGCATTTCGTCTGGGTGGTGGTGCGACACCAAGTGGGGCTCCAAACCGGACAGCATCGCCGAGAGAGACAGTCCGCTTGGGCCATTACCTACAGGAAGAAGAAAAGTTAATGTTCGTTGGTATTGTGGTTCAATTTGATGACGGTGTTATAAACTCAAGTGTTGTTGCCTTGCAACATATTTGTTACATCTCACACCTTGTACTTGTACATCACGGGGAGCGAAGCGTCGGTTCTAGGGATTTTCAGTCGCATCTTACATCTGTCTGAAACAGTGTCCACCCTGCCAGAAATGCAGGACTAAGGAAGACACATAAAGCCTGATTTATAAATTGCATAGAATAGAACAGAAGAGCACAGGAATAGAAATATAAACCAATGTAAATGCCAACCATTTATACTTGCACAGAATGGAATGGAATAGAATAGGATATAACCAAATTTTATTTCTTTATTCTATTCCATTCATTCTATTCCATTAGGCGTGCTCCAATAATATTCGTGACTTGTTGTGATTTCGTTGCTTGCCCTAACGTAAAAACAATCTTTTGCAGACATACCATATTTTATAGCAAAAACATTACAAAAACAAATAATGACATTATTCAAATCAACAATAATAGTTATTTACATTCGAGTGCGTGTAAGTTGTATTTTACAGCGCGACAGCTTTGTTTAAGGCACGAGCCCTTAAGGCGAGTGCCTTATTAGCTGGAGCGCTGTAAAATACTTCACGCACGAGAATTGTATCAAATTTTTTGGCCGACGATAATGAAAATCACTTTTTTCAATGAGATAGGTTGTCTGAAAAGGGTTAGTTTAAAATACTGGGGTTAAGTCAATTTCCAAATTTTATTTTACTTACCTTCATTAGAGTACTTCTTCTAGCAAAAATTTATCTGTAATAATAGACGTTGTTTATGACTGATAATATATTTATTTGCTCATGTTTTCTTCTTAATAAATAATAGGTAGGTGTCGTGTCGATATTTGACATTTCAGCAATGCTCGCGTATTTGACAGGTATATCGATCGGTGACTATGTCGGTAACGGCGGATTTTTACAATAATGACAGACGTCGCTACCGTGAGTTTGGTTTATATAAATTAATTTTAAATATAGGAAATTTTAAATTAAAAAAATAACTTAAGTAGGTAGTACTTTTTTACATGAACTTTATTATAGTAAAGATGATTTCTTTTCTAAATGCCCATAAACGTCCAGTGTATTTTGATTATTTTACCGCATAGTTAGACAAGTTACAACACAGTAAGCGTAAAATGTAGGTTACACTTGCTGTGTATACAATTGTAAAGTTCCCATTACACTTCAGGAGGGCAAAAATATATTTAAAGTCTTCTAATCTATGCAATCTATAAATGATCTTAAAAATTTCTATTTCATTCCTTCTTCTATTCTATTCCATTCTATTCTGAGCATTCTAGAAATCAGGCTTGTTATATGAAAACTACTAATTTTATATTTTTACATAATTTTATGTATTTGATATTGGTTTTCATTATAATATACTTGAAATAACTATATCAGTACGTCTGATATTTTTCTGCGGGCCGGTGAAATTTTTTCAGGCCCGGCGGTTAAAAATATTGCACTAAAATTAGCTGTGAAGAAGCTTCAATTTACTTGAAAATAATAGATTTGTTTATATAATGAACAAATATACCGATCGTACTTTAATCAGAAAAATATGTAACTATTTGTACATACAACGAACATAGCGTTTCAGTATCTCAACAAATAAATGCAAATATGTTTACACTTTAAAAACTTACTATTAATTCCGAATGGTTACTGTATAGCACATGATAATATAAATATACTCTCAAATTATAATTATTAACAAAATTGTACGCCATTTTAACAACAAACAGCTACACGGTCTTATTTTTGAAATCAACCAAACACGTATTTTCTGGCAATGACTAACTACGCAAGATTTATCAGTGTTGCCAATGGTCTGAACACAAAGTAAATGTTACGTAGTTCATCGATTTGATGATAGAGGACAGTACCAGTATCGTTTTGAAATTATTTGATGAAATAATAAATTTTTGGGTAAATTATTAACATTAGAGGAAAGTTTATTTGAAAGAAAGTATTAAGAAATAAATTTTAGTTAGAACGGTGAAGTGATTTTTATATATTTTCAAACAATATTTAAAGATTCCAAAAAAAGTATAGGAATAAACAAATTCTTTGGAATAATCTAAATTAATAAATCAATTTCACTCGTGATCCAGTCTTTTTCAATAACTTTTGTTACCAGGAAACCGAGCATCGAGTAAAATTTAATCCATCATGAAGTCGACGGCACTCGATAGAAAACGATTGCCCAATGCCATTAGAATACACGTGTTTGAAATACACAGAAACAATTGTCGGTACTTAGTGAGACCACCGATATACAAGCAAAAAATGATTAAGAATACATTTTCATAAAAAAAAAATATATTAAAAAATATAATTGTCGGAAATGTCCTTGTTAAGCCATTGACATTAAAATACATGTCCTTTTTTGCTCATAAATTGCATATCATTAATAAATTATCATATTTATAAAATTCTAATTTGATTTAATAATTGTTCAGATAATAAATCATATTCAAAATGAAAAAAGAATTTAAATATTATTTCCTGATAATAAATTATGCAAAATTCGAAGTATGACGCATCACATACCCAATTTCTAAACACATAAACCGCACAATTTATCTGATAAACAAAATGAAAATTTCCCGTAATGTTCTATTTCAACATCAATGTAAATCTATTTTTACCTCAAAGTCAAGAACACTATTCCCGTGAAATTTAAACAGTTGAAATGCAAATCGCTGAGGTCAGAGCGAAACATTCATTGGAAAGTGTAAAACAAATGAATAAACTCACCAATGATAACTACCTCCTTATGAACAATCTCATTTCCGGAAGCCTGGTTTTTCATGGTTGCTTCGACTGGTTCCGGTTGCTGAAAAACAAACCACAATCAGAAGATATGGCCACTTGGATTTTTTAAAATAACAACTGTGATTTTAGATAGTGAATTTCAAAGGAATATATTTGTGTTTTGTGGCAGTTTTATTTAAAAATAAAGTTAATAAATGTAGTCTAGCCTGTTATTTTATGGGGTACTTAATATATGTTTTATGGGCACTCAAATGTACCATATGGGAACTTTAAAATAAGAAGTCAGTGCTCGTTAAAACAAAAGTATGTAAGAAAGTACCGTGCACACATACGAGCATTTTATGTAATTGGTTAAAGCATTAAAGTAATTCAAATAAAATGGAAAAAATTGCCATTTATTCAATTAGAAAATGATCTCATTTACTGTAATTTAGATGAAAATGTTAATTAATCTTAAAAAACGCACATTTCTTTAAAAGCCTGTTTCACTAATTGATTGAAGACATTTATTTAAGTGTGGTATAAATCCAAAAGAAATTATTCTTGACGTACCCTTGGTAAGGGAGGTATGGGGATCGTTCTAAAAATAGCATATCGAGATTTTAGTAAATGACCACGTTTTAACATCCCTAGAATCCAATTTAAACATTTTCACGATGATGTTTGTATGGGTATGGATTTTGTCTACGCTCTCAATTACTATCATTCAGAAAATTCTGAAACGTTGTATTTCGACCCTATTTTAATATGGAAAGAAACCATTAGATTTTGGTGTAATCGGATAACCGGAAATGACACTTTACTTCAAGCTCATAATGATATTTCTTCAAAAAATACAATTAATGCCATTTTATTCGCATTTTATGTCATTATGAAAATTAAAGATTATTAAATTTTCTAAAGGTATATATTAATACTTTTTCTATATACTTTACAGATAAATTTAAAAAATAATCTTTTTTTTATAAATCCCGAAGCCGAAGATATACAATTTTTTTTTGTTACATAGTTCATATGTCAAATGTATGTAACGAGCAGGTAAATGTCAAAAAATTAATCACTTCCAATTATTAATGGTGACATTTTAAAAAGAAAATCTATATATATAAAAAAATAAGGTTTTTCTTTGGGGCCTTAGTTATGGACTTCTACCGAACCGATTTTAATGATTCTTTTTTTAAATGAAAGCTATTAGCATGTAGATGTGCACAAAAATCTAAAATGTTACAGTTTTGATTCCGTCTATTTTTTATAAGGCCTTAAAGATTTTTTATTAAGTACCGCTGTCAACCGATAGATAGCAGCACTGAGTAACATGAAGAAGAAGAGAATGATTTAGAATACATACAATTTATGAAAACTTCTACAAAATAATATTTTGCATTATTTAGGGCTGGTTTATTAATGCAAAGTTAAATAATTTAACAGGTATATATCTTAAATCATGCAAAGCTTTCATAATACAAAAGTCAAAAGTTGACCTTAAATGACAGATAAATATGTCAACATGTCAACTTACAATGAAAACATGAGAAGGAATGTTTTCCCTCAAAAATTAATAAATATAATAGTTAATTCATTAATTTAAATATGGTAAGTAATTTAATAATATTGAGCAAAATTAATAGAGATACATATTTTGTAATAATTTTTTTTTAACCTAAATTTTAAAAATTTATTGAATTATATATCCTTTATCTAAAATACAGCATTATTACATATTTAAAAATGCACAAGAGATAGGTGTACATTTACAGGTTTTTAAATAACGAAATCATTAAATACAAAAGAGTATTATATTATAATCAACCAGTTGGATAACCCTATTTTCCCGCTCTTAAACGCTACCCCTTAATGCTATCTTTTACAATATGTTTTCACACTTTTGAAACTGATTTCACGTTAACAAAATATGAACTCACATTAATGAAAACGAATTTCACACAAATGAAAAGTGAATTCCCAGTACCGAAATATGATTTCACATTAACGAAAACTGGTTTCAGGGAAAAAAAAAACTGAATTCACACCAATGGAAACTAATTTTAACTAAAGAAAACAGATTTTAAACCGTCGGGTTACATATTCTCGCTTCTAACGTAGCTAACATTGTTGTAATAAACTTTTATCATTGTTGTAATCAAGTTTCATTATTGTTGTTAAGTTTCTGAAAAATGCTATTCGTTATTTATTTAATATTTTATAAGAACAAAAAGACATTTTAATATATTTTAGAGACAATAAAAATGCTTTATTTTCTCGCCTCTCCAAGAGGTGGCTACTGTCCCTTCTGCCCTTCCTTGGAGGTGTCCATTTAAAGTTCCTATATAAAATCTGTTTTCATTTAGTTGAAACTGGTGTTTAAAATTGTGAATTCTGTTTTCATTGTTACAAAATCGGTATTCGGGAGTGACAAATTAGTTTTCGTTACTGTGAATTCAAGTTTCCTTTGTGTGAAATCAAGGTTCGTTAATGTGAAATCATATTTTGTTAACGTGAAATAGAATTTCAAAAGTGTGAAATCATACTGTAAAAGGTATAGACATGCAATGATTATGCATATTGTTTTAAACCGAATAAAGATGTTAATTTGCATAATAGAAACACGTTAATCCCTCATAGATTACAATAATGCATAAAATTTTTGTGGACAATAAAACAGCCATTATTACTACAATAATTGAACTTGAAATCATAAATGAAACACGTTGATTATAACAATAACAATATTTGTTGGTGACTATAAATTATTTACGTTATAAAATGAAATGAATGAATAACGTTACCCCATATTTTTGTTGCAAATATTTGCAACGGGTACAGCTAGTAATATATAAAACAGTAGTTATATGTAATGGAACATAATATAGTTTGCAGCATTAGTATATACCACGACGTAGGTATTTTTTTTTTTCTTCAAATAATACCATTAAATGCCATTTTTTTGGATTTTGTCGTTATGAAAATTAAAGATTATTGAATTTTCTACAGGAATACATTAATACTTTTTCTATATACTTTACAGATAAATTTAAAAATATTTTTTTTTATTAGTCGCGAAGCCTAAGATAAAAACTATTCCTTTGTTACACAGTTCATTTTTCAAATGAATGTAACTGACAGTAACTGTCACTGTCAAAAAACTAATCATTTCAAATTAATAATAGTGACATTTTAAAAAGAAAATAGTAAATAAAGCAACAGTTTTATGCAATGGAACAGTTTGCAGCGTTAGTAAATCCGTAGGTATGTATTTAAATTAATAAAAATTAAATAGCGGGATGTTTTGTGTTGGCCACATCAGATTTTTTTTGATACAAAACAGTCAGACGTCACACCCAATATAAATTAATAAAAATATAGAATCGAAAATTAAGAATGGGAAAATTTTTGTTTGTCCTTAATTATGTAGTTATTGATAAAAATAGTTATTTATGAACCAAAACACTCAAGTTCTACTTTTTATCACGAATGTGGAAAAGAAACCATATGGATGATAAAAAGGAACTTCTGTGCCGAGGTGTATATTAAAGTTTAAATGAAAGGAATATTTCCCGACGACAAATTTATCAAATTATTTCCAATTTTCAAATAGCACAAAAGTGACTTCTGTATATTTTTCCCAAAACAGTTTTTGAGTAACCGTGAGGTGACGCCTGGTAAATGGCCTTAAATTGCATAGATCTATGTTCATTTGTCATTACTGAAATCTACAAGTAGATGAATAAAAGCAGACTGGCACACTAAAAAATGATAATGATATATTTTCCAAAGTATAAAATACGTGAGTTTTGCGGAAATTTTCTATATCCTGTATGTTTATAAAAAGATGATATGTTATTTATATCATTATTATCATAAATAGCTCCGCGAAGGAGCCACTCATTAAATAAATTAATTATAAACAAGATAAACTAATAATATGGACCTCCTAGGATGGAAAATTTCTCTCGTCCATTTCTCGGAGTTCAAAGATTATCTCAAAATTATTATTGCTACTAATTTAATCTTCACTGTTAAGCTATTTTCAAAGGAACAAGTTTTTCTAAATGCACATGACCTCGAATTATTTTAATGCCCTCTTTTTTTACTCGTCCGCAAATATATTCGTAAGATCAAGCGTAATTTTTGAAGGCCAACATAAAAAATCCATAAGTTAGGTGTTCACAATTACCTGAAATTTCAGTTAAACCGCATTTATTCTTACAAAACAATGTTTCGATATACACACCTTCATCAAGGTAAGAAATATCTTACAATAATCATAAATTCATGTATCTACATAAATGCCAGGGTTACGTTAGAATTATTGATAATAAGTTTATATGTCTATCCATTTTTGAATTATTGCCCAAAAAGTCAATATACCCCACATTTAGGTAAAAACTTCAAAATTTAAAAAAATCTAATTGTTATGTATCTAGGTACTTCTCAATGCGTTGATTCCAAATTTTAAAACCGCAGGTCGATATCTCTTTTCGTTCACGAGATATTTAGATTCAAAATTTTGCTCAAAACTGTCCATTTTTGGGTATTAACCCAAAAATGGGTCAAGATATGAATTTGGCGACAACACCATTCGATTCTACGGGCAAAATTACATAAGTATAGCAATTTTCATAACTTTTGTTCAACCGGTTCATTTTTTATGAATAAAAGTTTGAAAACCTCTGAAGACGGCCAAAATCTGAAAAAATCCTAAGGGGTACCCCTTACGATTTTTGCGATTTTTAGCCATTTTCAGTTATTTTGCTTTAGAGATTGTATGCGGTATTCAAAAATTCTGAAAATTGGTGTACTTATGTAATTTTGCCCGTAGAATCGAATGGTGGTGTCCCAAAATTCATATCTCGACCCATTTTTGGGTTAATACCCAAAAATGGGCAGTTTTGAGCAAAACTTTAAATCTAAATATCTCGAGAACGAAAAGAGATATCGATTTGCGGTTTCAAAATTTGGAATCAGCGCATTGAGAAGTATCTAGATACATGAAAATTAGATTTTTTAAAATTTTGAAGTTTTTACCTAAATGTGGGGTATATTGACTTTTGGGGCAATAATTCAAAAATGGATAGACATATAAACTTGGTAGTAATATTATTTGATTGTAAAGAGAATGTTACGTAAGTGTACTCATTTTTAGAGTATTTATATATGAGTATACATAATGTATATTCGGTATGCAACTTGTAAAAAATTGTATTAATGTTCGTGTTACAATTTTACTGGATATATAGAATCTTTTCCAATGAACTTTTGGTATGGGATTTGTACAAAATACATCAAATTAACGGGAGGTCTTGTGCTGGCCACAACAGATTTTTTATCTTGTAAACTTAAGATTAGAGAGTTAAATATAAATCTCATTGATTATTTTTGCTTACGTTGTAAAATAGTTAAACGTAACACGATGTATTATCTCTCACGTGTACACATGGTAAATATACAGAAAACTTTGCACTTTTCCAAACGCACGATAGATGATCAACAACATGAATATGGCAATCAAATTTTAATAATATGTTCGACAGAAAATTTAAATGTGAATGAGACATGGTGAATCAATGTCAATAGTGTCTGCAGATAAAATGAAGTCAAATGTGTTTTGTTGGTTTATTTTTATAAGTTATCTTTATATGCAAAAGTTTTCAAAATATACAGGATGTTTATTTTAAATGGACCCCTATTGTTATACAGAGAATTAGAACTACAAAGATGTTCTACTTTTTATGATTATGCAATGAACAGCGGTTTTCAAAATATTATAGTATTTTTTTTTAAATGACAATTATAAGAGTGCCATGAATGGATAAATAAATATGTTAATTTTAATACAGAATTATAATGCCACGAAAGAAATAAATGATGTTTAATAAAAGAAGTATGATAATTAAACCCATAATTGCACCAATAAGTTTTAAATTTTAAGCGCCCCTTAAATAAAAAATAAGTTGTGGGCAGCACAAGACCTCTCGCCATTTACATATTAGGCTATATAAGTATTGTATTGCACTTCGCTTTCGAACCGTCGTTTTATAACAGAATATTACAGAACATTACCCAAATATTGTTTTTTATTATATTTAACATGTCTTCTGCACACATATAATTCTAATTATATCTATTTTTCATTGTATGAGGAAGTTTCTAAATGTCAGAGATTGTTCCAATTCATTAACCAGATTGCGGTATTTCTGATGGATATATGCAGTTTACCACAATTTTACCTATAATTTCAAATATTTAATTAATAAAACAATAAGAAAAATTAAATATACTTCCCAGTAAAAGCTATCAGAATGTCACTAAAACTGTTGATTTTTGATACTGACATATGTCATTTACAAAATATGTTATAAACATTGGAATTTGTCAACTGGTTTCCTTAGTGCCGTAGCCTCTGCGATTAGTTCACTCGATAAATTATAGTGTCTTTATCTCTAAATCTATACAAAAAATTTTAAGTGTATTAGATGGAGAATTTTATTTTCTTCAATATTTAATAAAAAAACCTCCTAAAAAATTATATTTAGAAGAATTTTTCTAAGAAACTACTACTATTTAAAATGAGCACTTTGTATATACATTTATTTTATCTATGTATATTTAGAATATGAAAACTATATACGTATTTATTTATGCAAAACTCAGAGATAAACATAGAAATTTCAAAAGCATTTTCTTAAGAAAATAATGCGTAATACATACTTAGAATTTAGATAAAATTGTCTGACCCAAAATAATATTAATAAACTTCTAGTCCAATATTATAAAATAAGCTATTCCTGTCTATGTCTACTGCATAAATAATGAATCGTATCAGTCAATAAATATTTAATATCTATTCAAAATTTTCGGCCAAGTTCAATATGTCATTTCCCACGCTATCAATGGACAAAACCTTGAAAAAATGTCAATATTACATTACCAGATAACATTAAATATTACTTTATTAGAGCTATTTTCCACCCTATGGGGCGTCA
The DNA here is from genome assembly GCA_943142095.1 of Ophonus ardosiacus. Taxonomy (NCBI): domain Eukaryota; kingdom Metazoa; phylum Arthropoda; class Insecta; order Coleoptera; family Carabidae; genus Ophonus; species Ophonus ardosiacus. Next base: position 48,924,465 of record OW964832.1, read on the forward strand.
TTAGAAAAGTGACGTCATTGAAGAAGTGAAAATGTTGTAGGTTGTCACCATAGAAACCATAATCAAACAAAAGAATAATAATGTATATTTTTATAAATTTGTCACGTCATAGAATGTTCTGAGAATGTTATATTTAATATGTATTTGTAAATATGTACGTGAAATTATGATTACAAAGTTTTTTTTTTACTGAACAAGTAAATCGTATTTTGTAATAATTTGTATGAAAGTAGTTGCATTATTTTGCATAATATTGTAATAGGATGACTCTACAAAAATGTTATCATAGCCGCAATTATTATTTATTGTACAACGATGCAAATAAAAAGAGGGAAACTATAAGTCATTAATCAAAATTATTCTAATCATTTTTCAGTTAAAGATATTGTACACAAAATTAAAAGAACGTATAAAACTGAAGGTTATTTTGTAAAAATAATTGTATCTATTCATTTTAATAATAGACGCTATTCAGACAGGTCTATTATGTATAATTTATTCAAAGAATTTTGCATTTATTTTAATCATACTAATTGTTGCAAATTCTTGTGCATTTTTATTATAAATACATAACAAATATATTTTTTCTTTAAAACCATAAAGTAAAAAAATCTGTTGTGGCCAGCACAAGACCTGTCGCCATTTCCATATTAGGCTATATAAGTATTGTATTGCACTTCGCTTTCGAACCGTCGTTTTATAACAAAATATTACAGAACTTTACCCAAATATTGTTTTTTATTGTATTTAACATGTCTTCTGCACACATATAATTCTAATTATATATATTTTCCATTGTATGAGGAAGTTTCTAAATGTCAGAGATTGTTCCAATTCATTAACTAGATTGGCGGTATGTCTGATGGATATATGCATTTTACCACAATTTTACCTATAATTTCAAATATTTAATTAATAAAACAATAAGAAAATTTAAATATACTTCCCAGAAAAAGCTATCACAATGTCACTAAAACTGTTGATTTTTGACAATGACATGGGTCTATACTCTATAAATTATAGTGTCTTTATCTCTAAATCTATGCAAGATATAATAAAAATTTTAAGTGTATTAGATGGAGAAGTTTATGTTCTTCAATATTTAATAAAAAAAAACTCCCAAAAAATTATATTTAGAAGAATTTTTCTAAGAAACTACTACTTCCGGTTGTTCAATTGTTACCAAAACCTTTTTAGCTATTCCCAGGAATGTAAGATTGAGGAAACTGCAGTTAAATATTTTTTAAGTCTTATAGCTTTTGAGGAATCGTGTCTACAACATCCAGACATACATACATACATACATACACACACACACACACACACACACACACACAATTTTATGCAAAAATCATGTAAATAATTGTTTCAGACATTCAAATATATAAAAATAAATATATAAATAATGATTATTTATTTATTTATTGATAAGATAATATTTTACGTTTTTGAATTGCGTGAGATTAAAAGTACCTTAATTTTTTTATATTCTTTATCAATTATGTTATATCATTACAAATATTAAAATAGATTATTACAGATCAAAAGATAATTTTGGAATGATACAGCTATTTTTAATAAATTGCATCATAAATAACAATATTTTTAGATGAAAACGATTTGTCAATCAAAAAGTGGTACACATGTTATAAAATTCAAGGTGTATGAGGAGGTCAAACGTCGAACAAAGGGTTGTGCCGGTTAGGTTAGGTAAAATATTTTTTGCCCTCCTGAAGTGTAATGGGAACTTTACAATTGTATACACAGCAAGTGTAACTTACATTTTACGCTTACTGTGTTGTAACTTGTCTAACTATGCGGTAAATTAATCAAAATACACTGGACGTTTATGGGCATTTAGAAAAGATACCATCTTTACTATAATAAAGTTCATGTAAAAAACTACTACCTACATAAGTTATTTTTTTACTTTAACATTTCCTATATTTAAAACTAATTTATATAAACCAAAATCATGGCAGCGACATCTGTCATTATTGTAAAAATCCGCCGTTACCGACATAGTCACCGATCGATACACCTGTCAAATACGCGAGGCGAACATTGCTGAAATGTCAAATATCGACACCTACCTATTATTTATTACGAAGAAAACATGAGCAAATAAATATATTATCAGTCATAAACAACGTCTATTATTACAAATAAATTTTCGCTAGAAGAAGTACTCTAATGAAGGTAAGTAAAATCAAATTTGGAAATTGACTTAACCCCAGTATTTTAAACTAACCCTTTTTAGAAGTACAACCTATCTCATTAAAAAAAAGTGATTTTCATTATCGTCGGCCAAAAAATTTGATACAATTCTCGTGCGTGAAGTATTTTACAGCGCTCCACCTAATAAGGCTCTCGCCTTAAGGGCTCGTGCCTTAAACAAAGCTGTCACGCTGTAAAATACAACTTACACGCACTCGAATGTAAATAACTATTAACTCATATCACAGAGTCGCATGTGAACGAATTTTAATGCTTCAATAGGGTACTTGCGCATATTTCAATTTATGTTTTTCTGAAAGAATTGTTCAAGTTATTCACTTTAATAATTAAATATGATGGAGTCTGAAGTTAATATAATTAATAAATTAAAAATTAAATGTAACCTTTTAACTTAAATGAAGATAAAAACTATAAACGTATTTCGAAAATGATCTCATCGAGGATCTCATCTTCAGTAGTAAGTTTTACGCGAAATCGAAGAACGTAAAGAAAAATTAGGATTGTTCAACATGTTAACTATGCCCGGAGGTCCTAACAGACCTCTGGCATGGTTGACAAGTTGAGTAATCCTATTCTTCCTTACCGTCTACATACGGTTTCGCGTGAAATTTACTACTGAAGATGAAGACATTGTTCTCGAAATACGTATTTAGTTTTTACTTGCACGTAATTTTAAGGTTATGGGTTAATTTGTAATTTTATTATCAATTATTTACAATGTTGCTTAACAATAATTTCATTATAATTACATTAACAATATTTCACATTAAGTATTACTCACTGAATTATTAAATATCATTAACCGTACTTTCACTATGCTTTTTGGTTTTGTATTATTATAACTTTTTTACGGATACATAATTGGTGTATGGAGTTATAATACTTCTTGATTCTTGTTCGATTGCCCTAGAAATGTTCTCTCTAGTCATTAGCGTAGAATAAGGGGCGGGGAACACAAACATAATAGAGCGGTAATGACAAGCCGCTTCGTATTGATCAGGAATCTTTTTATTATTTACATGTTAAAATGAACATCTGTATACTTTGAATTCTATTATTCAAATATGGGAAATGATAAATTTAGCAAACCGTGGTTCCAACATACACACACACACACACACACACACACACACACACACACAAATACACGGACATCATCGCAAAATTGTTATAATCGGATTCTAGGGATCTTAAAACGTGCTTATCCACTAAAATCTGCTTATGCGATTTTTAGCATGATTCCAATACCTCTCTTAGCGAGAGATAAAAATAAGGTACACTATTTATTTTTGTGATGCTGATGTAACTTATTTACAAATCTCGTAGTAAATAGCCAAATCATTGTCCGCATTTATCAACGGCTGTTTTCATTTTATAAATAAAACAATTTCGTAATTAGGTCAAAATATTTTCATTGTTTACATTGTATAATATCCGGCCAAAAAAGCGCAGCGTACAACATTTTCACGGTCACTGGTCCCCGTAGGAAATAAAACACTATCATTTGAATTGATTCTCGCTTATTTGTTTCAGCGCTAGCGTCGATTCTCATATTAAAAATTTATAAATCGGTATGGATAGAGTATCATTTATTTTATTGCGATGAAAATTTCTTATTTATTATTTACTACAAGAATTATTTATTTAGGTATACCTACATTATTTGCAATTTGTAATAGGTATATGAAATAAATATGAACGAAGATGTTGCACTTAAAATTTATAAAAAAAAAACCTCCTATTAAAGTTTATAACTTAAAAAATAATTTAATGCTGACACCAGGATTGAAGTTGTTCAAGTATAAAAGAAAAACTGTGCAAAGCACAACAATAAAAAATATATTAAAAATGATCAAACACGAAGTACACAAAATGAAATTGATTGTAAAATGTTGCCGGTGACAAAACTTTATATATATATATATGTGTGTACCATATAAGTATATGTATACCATATTTAATTAATAAAATATGATTTCGTAAAAATGGGTTTTTCAGATGGGTTTTTTTAGATGTTTTTTTTTTTTTAAAACCAGGGTGGGTTTTTCTGGGTCAGGCAAAATTACAACAACCCTGAATTTAACAAACTTCGTATTTCTTAGTTTTTGAGATCGCAATGGTGGCCACTTAAAAATGAACACCTTGTATATATACAATTTTTTTGGCACTTAAATGCTTCAATTACTAAAAAATTCTTAATTATCCGAATGGTAAATTTTTTTGAATTCTTCTTAATTATCTTAATTTCCATGTCATTTTCATCTGTCGAATGACGAATGACGTAATCATATTGAAATGATCTTAATTATATCCTATGGAATTAACATCTTCAGTAATTATTGACTTGCAAGCCTAATAAGTGGTTCTCTTATAAAAAAAAATGCAACATATTTTTCAAGGTCTAGGTTATGTTTCTTGCTACGACGTAGATTGTCTACTGTTTGACTAAGGACAGGTGAGGGTATAGGTGACAATATCGAATCGATTTTCATGTGGATATTCAAGCATAACAAAAGAAAGAAAATAGGAAATCTAAAGCAAACATTAATATTATACAGCGTGAATGGCTGAAGGTCACTTTTTTTAGCAAAATAAGGTAAAAATTATATCCATATATATCCATAATTCATTAAAACTAAATTCCATATATGACAGATGATAACAGGTGCATGACATTTGATTAAAATCAGTGCCGTACGTTTATTCATTTGATATTTGTTTCGCATACCTTCGTCAAAAATCTAACTCCCATGCGTTAAAATTAAAAAGTACACGTAAAGTCTAACTTGTGTGATTACACAACTCGGCTATGGCTCGTGTCGCAATCTCCACTCTCGTGCATAAATCTTAACTTTACTCATTTGTACCCAAGGTAAACAAGTACAGTTTTGGGATTAATTGAATTTGATAAAATATACAGGGTGTTAAAAAATAAATCTCCCTAATTGTGAGGGCATATAGTACTGACCAAAATGAGTAAAAAAAGTTTAATAAATATGTGTCCGGTCTTCAATACTTTCCGAGATAAAAGGCAATGAAAAATGAGTTATTTCTGTGTACGAGTATACCTCTGCTATCTCGAAAACTATAAGAGTTACGACTTTAATTAAATGAGACATTTTGTTTACCTTTCAGAGGTCATCTTAGATGTGTTTTTGTTTTTCACAAAAAAATCTAATAATGGGGTATGTGACCATAATCGAATTTCAATATATATGTCATAATATATAAAAACAAACCTCCATAACTTCTCATTATAATAATAAAAACTAAACATTAGTTTGTAATAATATTGTTATTAGCATTTTACAGCCGTATGCATAAATTTGTTAGTGGCCACTAAGTAGGTTTCTAAGGTAATTTAAAATGTTGCTAGGTAAAACCATATGTATTTTTGCTATTCTTAGTGGTCACTAGTTAAAACTGTTATAACATCATTTTAAATTTAATTTATGCATACTGCTATTAATGTTTTGGAGAAGGGATCTGTGACGTCAGTAGGGTAGAATGGTAGAAGAAGACAGTTAGACTGAGATAGATATGTTGTGATAGGTTATGCAATGGCGAAAGTGACAGCTGCTGTCGCTTTCGCCTACCACAATATATCTATCTCAGTCTAACTGTCTTCTTCTATCATTTCCTTCTCCCTTCTCCAAAGTTTTAATAATTATTTTCTCGTAAACTACGAATAATTAATCAATTTAAAAAAATACGGGTATTTTATTTTTTGATCTATTAGAAAATGAAAAAAATGTTTCATATAATACGTTATTGTTTTTCTATAGTCTATTTACTGGCATAGACAAAATTTTGTTCGACCACTATCTTAGTCTGTTTTTCTTCGATTCTAATACAAAATGGTCTCTTTCTTGAAAAGAGTTGAAGATCGGACCCATGTTGATTAAACTTTTTTCACTCATTTTGGTCAGTACTATATGCCCTCATAATTTGAGACACTTGTTTTTTAACACCCTGTATAGTAATGCAGTTTAATGCAATAAAATTAATTGCGATTACAGCAATAGTTGTCAATGAAAAACAATTTCATTTAATTTAAATATGCAAATCAATTAATTTACGTGTATATTTTTTACTACAAAATTCATAAAAAAAATGTAGTAAGGAAATAAACGAGTTCTCTGCATCAATGAATTTTAAAGTAAATATTTTATATTTCTAGAAATTTATATACTTGAATATATAGAGTAGAATCTCTTCAAAAGATGCTGTGAATATATTTACATTTTTTGATTAAATATTTGTGTGTAATGAATAACTGTTTACGGTTTTCTTATTTAAATATTTACTGGGATATGACAATATATAAGTAAACAGCTTAATAAAAGTTTATTATTACATATATTACTTACTGAAGTACTGTTAGTTTTCGCCTTAGGTCAATAAATATTTTGTATAGTCATACATATTAAGGACACTTGTATAATATGTCATTTTCAATAGAAAGCTATATGAATAAATATTTATTGCTTAGTAATGAAGTGACATTTAAATTTGAAATATTACAATTTCGAAATAAAAAAGTTCTGAATTTTAATTTATTAATTTTTAAATAAACGAGCATATTAATATAAACATTTAAAATAAATCATTATAAAGATAACACATATTGTATGTCCATCTTTTTGTGAAAAATAATATATATATATAAGCACAACTCCGTTAAACTGCGCGGTTTTTATAATGTCCTACAATGAGAAAAAGGGCCAATAAAGTCGATAATAATTTTGTTATATGTTCAAAATATTTCTCCAGTTTTAAATTTTTTAAACAGTAATTTCAGTTTGTAAATTAAAAAGGGCACTATAGGATACGTTTGCCAATAGAATGTACAACACAAATTAATACGCTGCAAATACAAATAATATTATAATGTTGGAATGAAATTTTTAATCGTAGTTAATTCAAAACTAGGAAACTGGACATATAAATACAACCAATGTGCTTCAAGCCAGGGGTCCCCAACCTTTTCAGGTAACCACATAAAAAAATAACATATGATGGGCTGGTCGATAAAAAATGACAATAAACAAAAAGTACAAATTATATGAATACAATCCATACTAATATAATAAATGCGAAAGTAACTCTGTCTGTCTGTTACGTTTTCACGCCTAAACCGCTGAACCAACTTTGATGAATTTTGGTACAAAGATAGATAGGAACTTGGAGAAGGACATAGGCTACACTTTGTCGCGAAAATAAAACTTGAAAGGGTGAAATGGGGGATGAAAGTTTGTATAGAGAACCCATCATTTCTTCCGCTGAACCAATTTTGAAGAATTTTGGTATAGAGATAGATTGGACCTTGGAGAATGACATAGGTTACCTTTTGTCGCGAAAGTAAAACTTGAAGGGGTGAAATAGGGGATGAAAGTTTGTATGGAGAACCCATCATTTTTTCTGCTGAACCAATTTTGATGAATTTTGGTAAAGAGATTGATTGGAACTTGGAGAAGGGCATAGACTACCTTTTGTCGCGAAAATAAAACTTGAAGGAAGTGAATGGGGGTTGAAAGTTTGTATGGAGAACCCATCATTTCTCAAGTTAGGCATATAAAAATTCTTATTTATGATTTTAGTAAGAAATAAAGAGTGTTTTAGCGTTTTTAAAAAATCATTCTTCAAGGCGATACAATAGAGGATGATTTCAATTATTTTCTTTTATCTTTGTATCTACTGTCAAGTTTTAACCGTTAGCAGATTTTCGATATTTGTCGGAGAGATAGCTTGCATCATATGTAATAAGTAAAAGTACCCGAGACATGTTTAGAAAAGAGCTCTGAAGTAAATGTGAAAAATTACTGGTACACGTGTTGCTAATCGTTATTCTAGCTTTACCCGTGCGAAGCCGGGGCGGGTCAGCTAGTATTTTATATTAAAAAAAAAAACAGATTTTACAATCTGACTCCGACAGATACATATATCATTATTAGATGATGAAAAGATTTTGTTCAGATCTATCCTCAATAAATTGTACGAAAACTATTTAAAAAAAACTTCTCTATGTGGATAAACCACTTTTTACTATATTTTTTACTTTCTTGCGTATTTCACGAATACCATTAATTTTTTATCTCCAATTTAAAAATATTTACATAAAAAAAATACATTACCCAGTTTCACATATCTACATCAGATAATAATTGAACCTGACCTTCTTAAAGAGAGACAACCATATCATGTACTACTCGTATATTATCTTGTGAGAAAGAGATAACAATATTGTGAATCATTATGGACCAACGCCAATATACGCAAGATTATTGTACGAGTAAAGGACCTTAGAAATTTCATTGTAGTATTTATACACTTACAAGGTTGGTAGTTACATGCGTTACAGAATTCGGAAATGAATTTATTTATAAATATACTGTAACTTGTAACTCAAGAGATTACAATGTTATTATTATTTTTAAATGATTGTAATATGGAAATATAAACTGATTTTTAAAAGTTCAACAATTTTTATGTAAAAAAATAATAATTACCCCAATGGGGAATCGAACCCCAACCAAAAATTTAAGACGCTACTGTTATGACCACTGCGCCACGGAGACATTTGTAAATATTTTCATATTGCATAATAAAAAACTGAAAAAATTATTTATTTGACAATTTTTGCAATATTATTAAAGTAATTAATAGCATGGCTTGATTTTGTATTTACAAAAAACCGCTTCCCATGTTAAACGCCTATGTTTACTCATAAAATAAACGCTTCAATACATTGCTGTCAAGCATTCATACCGTAACTATGGCAATGATATACCCTATGTTTACTGATAAAATAAACTCTCGGTATATAAGAATATAAATTTTTCTATCCGATACATGGAACATTTTTATATCTTCTATAGATTTAGAGATACCTATAGAATTATAAATATATAAAATAATAAGTTGTACACGTATCTCGTAGCCCAATGAAAACAAAAGGAAAAATTAAAATGTTTGTAATTGATAGAAAAATGACAGTGTCAAAAATCCAGATACATTACTGAAGACTTTTTCTGGGAAGTACATTTAATAATATAATTAAAATTATAGGCATATATTACACGCATCAGAAATACCGCCAATCTCGTCAATGAATTTGAAGAATCTCGAACATTTAGAATAGTAGGAGGAACCTTATTTATGCAATGATTTGAAAAATGTATTAATAATAGATGTAATTAGAATACCAGAAATGTTAAATACAATATATACTTGTATAGCCTAATATGAAAATGGCGAGAGTTCTTGTGCTGGCCACAACAGTTTTTTTAATAATAGCACAAGCATTTTTTTTTAAATTGCTTAATAATTTTAAGGAGAAAATAATATTCTGATACGTTGTCCTGATAAATTTATCATACGTATTTTAAGTAAGTAAACGTAATTGTGGTTGTTGTTAATAATAGTCAAGTACGTAAAAATTTCCTTCGCACGATATTTTTATTGCGAATCCATTAATTTTTAATAGTTCTTAAAAATTCTGCACAGCAACTCAGATAACCAAAATAATTATAATTTTTATCACTTATTCTCGCCAAAATGACCGCTGTATATATATTTTTTTATCTCACTGATGATAAATACTTCATACTTGGTCTTGCATCATTACTTATACTAGAAATCTAATTGTTTAAGGTTAAGGAATTGTATGATGACTTTGCAAAACATAGTTAAAAAATTATCATTATTTATGACATAGTATATAGTGAATGTTTCCTAGAAAACTAACTAAATTAATAAACTAATGGAAATTGATTTTTGAAGCCGTAAAATTCAATAAAATTAAGATGGAAAATAGTGATTTTCATCAAAATAATTAATTTTTTAAATATATTAGCTCGGTTTATTGCTCATTTTTGGTTGTCCAACTCTTCGGTAGGTAATAACGAAATCTGTACCGTTGAGGGCGCTTAACAGGCGTCACCACACAGGCTTTTAGAGTTGTCGTGCAGAGGGCGCCACATGGGTCACTTTTAAATAAGTAATATTGTAATATTACATAATAATAATTGAACATCAATTGTTTGGAATTATAAAAATAATATTAGAATAAATAAAATAGGGAAAAGAAAATTGTTTTTAATTATTAATTAATTAAAATTATAAATATATTAATTAATAATAAATGAACATTAATTTTGGAATATTTTTTAAATAATATTAGCTCATGTTATGCAAGCAGCAAATAATTAATATTTAATGACATAATTCATACATTTATTATATTTTAAAATATTTTAATTGTCAGAACAATTCAAAGTAATTAATTAATGAAATATGCTTTTGTTCCGAGTAATTAAAATTAAAATATTTTTAATATGATTACATCAAACAAAATTTATATAGGTTAATAAAATATTATTAATAGTGGTAATAAGAATAAAATTGTTTAAATTTAATTATATTTATTGAAAGGTAATAATAAAATCATAATAATCTTATTATTTAATAAATTTTCAGTTAACAAAATAAAATAAAATGTTATATTTAAAACATATTCCATACAATTAAACATCATGTACTTCCCATAAAAATAATTTGCAAATTTTTTTAATTCATCTCTGATATCTACTTGCTAAAATCCTTTTTTGCTAAAAAATTATCTGTAAACCACACTTATCACTATACAAGAACCGGTTTTTCCCATTATTCCTCCTATTTCTGCAATTATTCCTCAAAAGCTAAGTGCCCCTCATTTACCACTTACCAGAAAATATTATTCCTTTACGAATGCCACTCATTCACGTTAAAAATATGGTAAAAACACCGGGGGTTTTCTCTTACAACTCACACAGCACGCTCAACTGTCAAACGTTAGTTCAAAGCGTAAATCGCAGAGTGCGGTGCCTGACCGAGTGAAACAGTTGAAGTACGCCGGCCGGCGATCGACTTACGCATGCGTAGTAAGGGCATAGTAGGCGGTGAAACAAATGACTGATAAAGAAGGAATTAATTATAGGTATGCGATAATTAAATATTGATAAGAATTGCATTTTAATTAATTAAAAGAATGAAGCATCAAATGTATTACTGATTTTTTGAATAAATATGGGGGTCACGCTAGAATTTTTGAAAAATCTATTCCGTAATTTTTTTTTTGCCAAAAACTAAATGAAATGCTCTCTGGTTAATCCTCTTATTGTGGCTTAATGCAAGAAGTACTACCAACGTTAATATTTGATCAAAATGTGATTGATTCTATGTACTTGCACACTTTTTCCTGAGCAGTGAACAAGGCTGCCCAGTCACGCGTGAAGCCTCAAAGTCATTCGGGTAAACTCGGGAAGAACCGAACGTGACGTCACGTTAATTCGAGTGATAGCCTACGTTATTAATACAAGGCCGGAAAACATCACAATATGTCAAAATATTACTTACATTTGTATTTGTTGTAGAGTTTGTTTATAATTTTGAAAACCGTATTGACAGCGTTACAACGTGGTTACAACCACTAAATTGTTTTTTTTGAAAATCTAAAAATGACATAAAATTTGAGTTGTTTCCCAGCCTTCTAACAAGAAAATTAAAATACTTTCTTGAAATTTTTTTGATATAAAAGAAATCCGATGTGGCCAGTACATTACCTCTCGCCATTTCTATTTTATCTTATGTCAGTATTTATTGCACTTCGCTGTCGAAACGTCGTTTTATAATGAACAAATTCACAGAACTTTACTCAAATATTGTTTTATTTATTGTATTTAACATTTCTTGCACACAAAAAATTTCTAATTACATCTATTCTCTCATTCTATAAAGAAGTTCCTAAATGTCAGAGATTCTTCCAATTCATTGCTAAGATTGGCGGTATTTCTTATGGTTATATGCATTTTACTTATAACACACACACTCGCACACACACATTGGCAGATATCGTAAAAATGTTAAAATTTTAGAAACCTTAAAACGTGCCTATTCACTAAAATCTGGATATCATTCAAGTTTATAAAGTTAAATATTATTTTTTGACATTTTGTTATTATATTTATTAAAGAAAATACTCTTCTCTATATGGTTTGATTATACATTTTCCTTCATATTCAATAGATGTAGATTTAAAGCGTTCTAAAGTAATTAATTTTCAAAAATTAGTCAGCTTTGCTATTTATCATGGAAACAGCTGCTCATTCAAAAAATTCTAATTGACAGATGTCTGTTGCAAGTGTAAAACCAAATATGGTATGGGATCAAAAATTAGTATGTCATAGTGTTCCTCGCAAGTGGCATGCAGTGAAAGGCTAAAGAGAAAATGGAAGGACTGTATCGCAGAAGACTTGAGAAAGGAAGGACTGTGTGAAGAAGATGCGTTGGACAGGAATGAGTGGAAGAGAAGAGAAAACAGCGACCCATAATAAAGTAGGGGAAAGCTGAAGCTGAAAGAAATGTGTCAAGTGCATTTTACGTAGTGTTTGTTTATGTCATAATTTTATTGGATTTATAGAACCTTTTCAAATGAACTTTTGGTATGGAATTTGTAAAAAATAGTATGTATTCGTGTTCGATTTTACATGATATTATATAGAAACTGTTCCACGGTACTTTTGGTATGGGATTTGTACAAAATACATCGAATTGACGGAAGGTCTTGTGCTGGCCACAACAGATATTTCTTTTAAATTCTTATTGATTGCAATTTGCAACGTAAACATGTCAGTTTTTTGCGCAGTGTGTGAACAATTTGATAAAAATAAAGGCGCCAAACTTTTTATGTTTATTTATAATTAATCTATGATCAGAGAAATTAGCAAAAAAAAATCAAAAGGTACTCATTTCCTTATCTGACTACAATTAAATCAAATGACTCCTACATGGCAAATATGTGATAACAAAACAATTACGATAAGACTAAACACTTGCAATCAATTACTTTGCATTTGTTTCAAAACAACGGAAGTTTTCACAACGATCGTCATTTGTTAGAATGTGGATTTATGCAAAAATAAAGTTTGATATCATATCACTCGTGCTCGAGCTAGCGAGACTAGATAAATGATGCAATATTATAGAGGAAAACTTCTTCTTATCTTATGTACATAGGGATTCAACAATATTTACATTATACAATTATAAATTATTGATAATTTTATGCAAAATACGGAGAATAAATAAATATAAATCATGTGTAATGGTATTATTGTTGTCTGCATAATTGTGATATACATATCGTGAGTATTTTTTAACGTGAAACATTGAGTTTGTCATATCCATGGTTACGACTTGACATTTGATTGACAGCAATGTATTTGCCCATTCCATTTAAAATGAAACATAGGGAACGAATTTGACATTTGATAAGACATCAATAGAAGTTAATTTTGTTTAAATAATTATACCTGCATTCTAAATTAAAATTAGTTGTAGAAAAATATTGTGTGCACCTTGTGCCCGAGTGGTTTTCTGACACGGCTAAATTTCTTACAATATTTAAATATAATACTTTTGTCAATTTCATTCTCCATGTGTCATTTTAATTGAGACAGACAAATACATTGTTGTCAATCAAATGTCATATCGTAACTTATAGGAAAATTCAACGGTTATCTGTCATATTGACAAGATGTCATTAGAGGTTAATTTTGTTTAAATAATTATATCTGTTTTTTAAAAATTAAATTTAGATGTAGAGAAATACTGTGTACCTTATGCCCGAAATATGTTTAGTGTTTTCGAGTGGTTTTCGGACTCCGCTAAATTTCTTACAATATTTTTCAAATGTCAAATTCGTTCCCTATGTTTCATTTTAAATGGAACGGGCAAATACATTGCTGTCAATCAAATATCAAGTCGTAGCCATGGATATGACAAACCCACTGTTTCACGTTAAAAAATACTCACTGTATATACATCTTATAATATTGTTCTTAGATTTGTAATTTACTAAAAAGCGGAAAATTTAAGTTTTCTTATTCTTTCAATAAATGTAAAAATATTAATGTGCTTCTTATTTCTTGTCATGTATGCAAAGTTTCATTCACACACAATTAACACACTCTGTCATCGTTTTTATCTTGAATAAATAATATAAATGAGCCCGCATTCCTTCCATTTTCTGGCAATGTAACAATGATATATTTCTCCTATCGCCCGTCCAAATTTGATAAGTAGGGCGTCGGATAAACGACGCCAGTCGTCGACGTGACTCACGGAGCGTCGTTCAAGCCCTTGCACTACATTTCGACCAGTCAACGGGTCAGTGATCGAAACAAAACAGGGCAGGCTCCCAGGTTACGTTATGTGGCCTACTAAGATGTTTACTACAACACGGAATTTTCTGATTCAGTTGTTTACTGTTTACGATGGATTTCCTTTTGCATATCATTATATAGATTAAAATAAACCAAAATAGTCTGAATGTGAATGAGTTTGTAAATAAATAACAAATATTAATTGGATTTTTTGAACATGGCTGAATGAGAGGGCACACGCGGATGAAACTGTTTGAGGAAGTTAGTGAACAAGCAGAGGTACCTTCGAGCATACGAGGTGTGGCAATTAAATAACGAGATTTATTTATTTCCGGCTTCCCTGTACATTTGGCAACATTGCAGGCTATGTCATATTAATTTGTCATCTTCTCTCCATCCACTGTTAAAATTTCAAGATAGTTAGGCAAACCGTTCGGCAGTAGCCTTTGATTGAAGTTAACTACTTTCTCGTACTCCGCCGGAATTATGTTAGTGTCAACATGAAATTCTGTGTGAAACTTAAAAAATCCACTACAGAAATGTACGAATTGTTGAAGAATGTTTATGGTGATGAGGGTCTATCTAGTACTCAAGTTTTCGAGCAGTTTAGAAGATTTAAAGAAGGAAGAAATGAGATCGGAGACAATTAGCACCTCGGCCGTGCACTGGCATTGTTTTTTTCGAAATGCGAGTGATTGTTCACATGGATTAGGTGCCTGAGGGGCATATCGTTAACCAAGCATATTACAAGAAGGTTTTGATAACCCTTTATGCACGGGTGAGAAGAAAAAGTGCTGAAATGTAATGGATTCTCCATGAAGACAACGCGCCGGAACAAAAGGTCCTGTCCGACAAGACATTTTTGACGAAATACAAAATCACCATGTTGGTAGATCAACCGTACTCACTTGACCACCAAATTCGGGGCCGAGATGTAGTTATAAAAAAGCGGAGATTTGCTATTTAAATAAGCAAAAGTTTTACTGTGGTTCCGAAGAACCGTAGTTACACAATAAAATTCTTATCTAATATGTTATGCTTGCTTTAACAATGAACGCTCATTACAGAGTTACGAGTTACAGGATTGTATTGAATGGTATTTTTAAAAAAATTAATTACCTGTATAAATTTACAAATTATTTTATCACAATCTTTGCTGTGAATTTCAGAATCCGAAAAATTTAAATCTATAATATAATTGGCACTTAGTAGTTAATTATAAAAATCAAAGTTTTAAAAACTAAGTCACGAATGAAAAGTAAAATAAGTTGCCTATTCATGAATTTTCAGACAGCAGCAGATAAAAAGGGCACCTGTATAAAGATGAATTTCTACCAAATAGACTGTTTTAGTCTGTGTTTTGTTTCGAAATATCAAAACATCAACAACGTTAATAAATCATCAAATGTCCTCCAAACAAACGGACTTTACTTCAGTCCCAGTTATTTTTTTAAGTTTTTGGTCGTTTCCACTGGGGAATCAGAAAACAGTTTAAAAATAATTATGACCAGTGAAGATGATTTTTTTATGTTTATTTGTGTTTTATATTGAATTCTAAAAACAAAAGTGGGAAGCGGCGCCAACACAGACACTGGGTATAAGATGCGAAAAATTGAAAGACCGAGGTAAATATTTAGAATTAAAACCGATGATTTTGGATTGGTGATAAACTACGATCATCATTCCATAATAACAAATTTAATTTATCCAACATTAACTCATAATATACTTGTTACTATGGTTATTTGAAATAACTAATGTACAACATTACCTATTCACTCCGTGACAGAATATTTAGGAAGTCACGATTTTTGAGTTTTTTTAATATAAATAAAAAAAAAAATTACAGTTAAGGTAAGTTTAGTCCATATTTTTCTATCAATAATACAAAGTCTAGTTGAAATATATATTTAATGAATAATGAATATCAGAGAGGCGAATGTTAGGAGAATGTAGTATTAACTCACTCAAAGAGAAAGGGCGTTAAGTTTGTGTAAATTTAATCATATATCAGGCCTAATCTGTCATCTTTCTGAAAATGATCTATTTTTATCATGCCCCTTGTACTTTGTGTAGGCACGCCACTGTCTACTAATTTGTCATTAAAATACACGCGTTTATGCCAAAATGACTCACATTTTCTTTTACACATTTCAACAGATGCGTGAATGAAACTTTTCCATTTTCTTTGAATTGGCGCCAAAAATTACAAAAGGCAATTGTTTCCCATACATCATAATTATAACAAATGGCAATTAGCGAGGAAAAAATAACAAGTAGGCTGTTTTTTGTTGCCAAACAAATAAATTACTGACGATGCATAGCAATGAAAGAAAAATAAAAAACTCGTATGCATGTAACATGATATTGTAAATAAAAAAATGTCCAGTTAATTGCAAAAATATGTATGTAATATCATACTAGGTCAATAATCTGAAATATTTTCTGCGTTTAAGGTCATTAGAAAGGCAAAATTCGCAAAAATACATTGATATTAATAATAAATAGGTAATGGCTTACCCAATTCGCATGCCGGGTATACAACGTTTCATTCACTAGTTTTCACCAATAAAAATATTTTACTAGTTTAAATTTATATCAAAATACTTAAATTAACAAAAATTTCATCAAGAAAGCACTGATTTTATTTAAAAATTAATCAAAATGCGAAAATTCAGTAACCAAGTACTTGTTTGTTTATAGAAACAAATGAAGACCGCAATAATAAACATCTTGAGTGACAAGTAAATACACCCGTGACGTCTCAGGCAACCCATACTACACAACTTACGTTGGAGAAGAATTATTGACACTTATTTTCGAATTTTATAAACATATATTTTTCATTAAATAACTCATAACTTAATTAAAGTCTTTTCACGTTAATGTATCACATTTTCCAATTAAAATTTTCATTTTACCAGCGCCAAAACAAGTCAACTTCAATATCGATAATACAGCGTACAATTTTCTGAATCTGTTCTTGTGGAAAACACTTTTTGACGTATTGACGTTGCTACAAAACTTGTAAACAATCAAACGTCAACAATGGGTGACACAGAAAACCATCAAAAGCGGAAAAACAAGAAGAGAAAATCTGTGTTAAGCAATGCAAGGAAATATGGTAAAAAAGGTAGATTTGGAAGAGGTTTTGAAATTAATGAAGACACCTACCAATATTTCGTAAGGGTTTTGGAAACGTATAAAGAAGGATTTCCTAGTGAAGATGAGAAAAGTAAGTATGAATAGCTTCAATTATATAAAACTGTTATTTAAAAGTTTACGATTTAAAACAAGTTATCCACACGTGTTTCTCGCGTAACCTAAAAGAGCAGTGGCGTATCAAAATCATTCTTTCGTGGATAATTTTCTTTTGCCAAAAACTATGCACACCACTCATTTTTTTAATACTTAACTCTGCAGAAACTGCAAATTTTTCCCTCGTATTTATAAAGAATTTGTTGTAGTTATTTTCGCAAACAACGTATTACAAACAACAGAGAACGAAGAAATAAATTATTCTTGCAATCAACTTGGATGCAGAATAATAGAAATGCTGTTACCCTTTGCATCAAACGAAAATTTATCTCGTTTTACGAACGCATTTAGCGATAATTTGCGACAACATTTAAGCGATAGATTTGCTAGCCATGTTATTCAAGCTTTACTGAGAATATGTTACGAAAAATATTTAAAAGAAACCGATGAAGAATTTAAAGACACATGTAAAATGTTTACTTTAAAAATTAGTAAATTTTTGTTAAATAATTTAGAAGATTATATTACCGATATGTATGGAAATCATATTATAAGGGAAGCATTACAAATATTTTCTGGAATTCCTAAAGAAGAAAACAATAAAGAAATCAAGAAAGAAGAAATAAAACAAGAAGACAGTGGCGTACTTGAAGAATTTAGAGAAATTATTCAAGAGTATACCAAACGTTTAATATTGTGGCCGCATTTTAAAGATCTCCCTTTCAACGAATTAAGCTCAGGATTATTACAAGTTTTACTACAATCATTAAAGAAAACTGATTTAAAGCTTTTAAAAAAAGTTATTAAAAAGCTCATAGACGAAAGCTTCTCCGTAACAACCGAAGATGAAACCGCTGAAACTAACAATGACAATTTAAAAGATGTTTTCAAATCGAAAGCAGCTACAGCCCTATTGGAATCAGCAATAAATGTTGCTACTCCTAAATTATTTACTCAAATATATGCGAATTGTTTCATACAAACTTTACCAATGTTAGCGAAGAATAAAGACACGAATTTTGCTGTTCAAAAGTTGCTGAATTCGTGCACCGAGAAGACAGAAGTAAGACAATTTAAATTTTTTTATATATTACTCATTTGTAGCGATAGCCATGGAATTTAAACAAAATTAGAAGAAATGCATATCGTTTGAACTGTCAGAAATTCGATGTTCAAATAAAAATTACAGATAATTATATTCTACACCTGTCACTAAAAACATTTTGTTTTTATTGCACAGATTTTATTTATTTTTATTTACTATCCTGCAAAATAGAAATTCTGACAATTCAAACGATTTGCATCTATTTATAATTTTGTTTTAATTCCATGGCTATCACTACAAATGAGCAATATTCATAAAATTTCAAATTAGATTGTATAGCTTATTAAATATGTAAAATAAAATCTGATTCGTGATTTCCGTGTAGAATTTAATTCTCTACATTTATTTGAAACATTTTTTGTCTAAAATTAAGTGAAAAATTTTGAAACTGTTTCATATATCTTACTCTCTTTGGCTCTCAAGTCAATGGTTTTAATGCAAAATTATAATAAAATTGATTTATTTATTGTAGTTTGAAGCAATGTTTGATGAATTGTCTGAACATTTCGAATCAATAATATCTTGTGGCTATACTGGAGTAATTTCTGCTTTAGCTCAAAATTGCAAAAGACTCCAAGCAAAACAAGGACCATTTGTACAGGTAAATTTTATAATGAAATGCTTATGTACATATGTGAAGAATATTTGTTTTTAGTGTCTGATGAATGCAATGCATTGTACAGAACCACAAGACCGACAAAACCATTTCATACCGACTGTAATTCGTTTAATTCCTTTTGAACGGTTAGAAGCCGCCCAAAAAGAAAAATATTTTGTTAATTTACACGGTTCCCTAATCATTCAATCGATGTTAGAATTTAACAAACCGATTAAACTTGTCAATAGTTTATTAAATATGGACCCAAATGATATAAAGAACTTATTCTGTGACCCTAAAGGCTCACATATTGCTGATTCATATATGAGGAGCCAATATATCGGAGAAAAAAATAGAGATAAACTCACTTGGCGAATGCTGGTAAAAAATTATTTTGTATCTGTGTCCGAGTGGTTCAAATTAATAATTGAAATTTTGCTAGGGCACTTACCAAGAGCTGGCTTCATCCAAACACGGTTCCCGCAGTCTGGACGCCATCTGGAATGCTGCTAACCTGAAATTCAGGACAAAAATAATGGATGAGCTATCGCACAAGGACGGGCTATGGAGAAATACTCAAACTGGAATTATAATCGCAAATAAATTCAACTTAGATTTGTACAAAAGAAACGTTGACCAATGGAAACAAACTTTAACAAAAGATGACAAAACAAAAAATATATTTGCGGATATTGTTGGGGAAAATGTGTAAATCATTTTTGTAAATAAATAATAAAAACTGAAATTGTTGTTTTAGTGGAATATTATAGGTTATAACTAGGAATATTGTTGAAGGTTTAGTTGTTTATTGAGCAAAAGTACATTTAATCGACAATATAACCAAATGTAATGTCAAACTTACAATTGATAGGCGTTTTTTATTTCTAAAAGTTACTTATGGTTACATTATAACCCGGTTAGTTGATTACAACAAATATCTAACCGTTATGATTTTCTAGTTTCATAATTTTGAAATTTATACAAAATATTCTTTCAAAATAATATTTATTGTTTCAATAAACCTTGAAGAAGATAAATATCTGTCAAATGTCAAGCAACAACTTTGACAGAAACAAAGTTTTTTAACCATAAGTAACCAGGTTAGGTGAATAAAACCCGCCCGATGTAAAAGTAAATGCTAGTAAACGTTCCTTACACATAAAAAATAGTGACTTGACTAGAATATTGAGAACTAACAACTGGTAATACTGAAGTGTCGACGGCGTTTACGTCAAAACTTACCGAATGGTGGATCGGAAGAGTTTAGGGCGTAAAACACATTATATTGCACTGAATACACATATTCGTTTTGTGCGAAGTACATTTACACACTGAAAGTTGTAAGATATGTTCATTGTTGGGTTCTTGGAAGTTAACACCGTGAATTTTGACAGTCCATTGTCAAGTTGAAACGTTAAAACAACTGACAAACATAATCGAAGGGAGGAATTTCCACCTAAGTTTCAAATTTAATACTTTTAGATGTAATATCGCTTTACAAATTGACGTACTACATGAAAATATTAATATTAACAACTTTAAAAAGAATATTAATGAATTTACAACTTTATAAATAGAAAATTTAACGCATTACAAACGGAAAACACGAATAACCGACTTTACGTTAATACTACAAGATGGTGGCTGTTGATGGCTTGGCTACCCAAGTCAATGCAGCAACTATTTTATTTTAAACGGTTTTTTAGTGATGATTTAATTTAAATTTATACGATATTTATAAAATATGAAATAAATAAAACAATTAAATTCAAAGCGATCTATAAAAAATAAATATATCATCACAGCTTATTACCCAATTCTGGGTGTCAGTTTACTTTTTATTGGCGATATACAGTGCTCGTAACGAGTGATGGCGAGAGAAAGATATGCGCAGAAGACAAAATACAATCTTATCCTTACTCCAGATAGCTAAGCATAAAATAATTTTGGAATCAGTCAATATCTTTGACTATATATTTTACTTAAATAAAATATCTTACACGCTACTGCTTTTTTTGCACCAATCGTGTTTAAGGCGTGGGCGGCAGCTCGCCATCACTCGCAACGAGCAATGTATATTCTGCTAGTGTGCTATTTGAAAATTTTCAAGTTTAATAAGAATTTACGGTGTTTAAACTAGTGCTGTCAAAAATATTCGGCTAACCGATTAGCCGATTATGTGGTTTTTAAATAATAAGAACCGGTTCATCGCGGTTAGCCGCAAAATCGGTTAACTGCGAATAGCCGATAAAAAGTACAAAGTAAATCAATGTCCAACCATGTTTGTATTAGCATTTTAGAAATAATGTTTCGATAGAAATGGGAATTATGAATTTTGGATTCGTACCAAGCCACATTGCATAAAAATGAAATAAAACTAAAGATATTTATTTTTTGTTTCCCCAGTGGAAATTCCTCCCGTGTGCAGAAGGACGCATTTCGCGTTTTAACATCTTACATGCATATTGCAAACGGGAATTGTATCTTGAACTATGCTACCATGAGAGGACTGAAATAATATTCCTAACAATAAATACTAAATAACATTGTACAATACCGAGACACGGTACATTTAGTTAATAAATAACTACTTTATGGTTCTTGCTTCAAACAATAGTAACAATTAGATTCTGGTAACATAAAGTGATATTTGACTAGAAACTTAAATATGAAGAATTTCAACCCTGCATAGGTATCATACCGTAAGCCGACAAAGAAACATTAAGATATTTGCTTGAAATATCATTGGGAATTCATGCTAAATTAATAATAAACGCATTTAAACACATGACGGAAGATCATTATTTATGATTCCAGGCGAAACAATACGATATTTTACTTATAGCAAAAATTATAAGTAAAATTCTACAAAGAAAAAAAATATGATGTAGATTTTCATTTTGAACACGAGAGTATTCATTTTTATAAATATAATTTTCATTTGGCGTGAACTTATCTACACGTTACATATCAGCTGTTTCTTTCACTTTTGTTTTGAGATTAGAGGCTAGAAGATTATAAACACACGCGAGACCTTGAATATATTGCAGAATATTATTTTATTCTTTATTTACTGGCTAACTTATTTCATTGACATTTACTTTCATAAATTTCAGGTTATCTTTACTTATTACTCTGATGTTTAAAACAGTGTGAAAATCAAAATGGCCATTGCTTCGAACCCGTGACGTCTCTGGGCAAGGGACGAAGTGGGAGTCTTAGAAGCTGCGTTTTAAAGAATGCCATTTTCAATTACATTTTTTTCATGATTAAAGATCGATTTGAGGAAAAATAAAAAATATGGGCTTATTATTTTTCACTACTCTATCGGTTAAAGTTATAAAAAAAGTCGTGCATGAGCTCATTGCCTCTGAGTGTTTCTACTTCCGTAACGCGTGTTTCAACTTCCGTAACGTCATATTTTTAGTTTACATCCTCCGTAAGGAAGTTTTACTTCAAAAATATATCTCGCTATTTAATGAAAAACACCTTTAAATTTCAAATTTGAATTTTTAAAAAAAAACAGTACTTTAATAATTTTTATTAATAAAAAAACAACTATTAAATATTAGAAATAATATGTACGTTTACCCATTATTAAAATATGTCATCAATTTAGCATGAATTATATTATATTTCAAACATCTACCCCATTTTCTCCCCTTTAAAAACAAACATAACCGCACAAACCTTTCCTCTTCGTCTACTTTCTCGGCTTACGTATCTTCCTCGTGCGTCACTTGGGGTGCCTCTGACTGTCTGCATTGCTGCTGGGAAGTGTGGGGGCGTTGGTTGCTGCAGAAGAGACGGCCCCAGTCCCAGAAACAGCCCCAGGGGTAACGGAGCGCATCGGTCGGGGCTTGTCGCGCCCGCAGCACACCTGGTGGTGGTTCTCCCAGTCTTTGTGCTGGCAGAACGGCCCGCAGTAGCGGGCTATGCTGCACCCCGAGCAGGTCTCGTGGGCCTTCCTGCCGCAGTTCCAGCATGACTGAGGAGGATGATTATTTTTCAAAATATTTGGAAAGCTAATCATAATAATCATTTTTCCTACATATCTCTGTTTAGTCTAGATGTCAACTGCTCAGACATTTATTGTGTTCACAATTAACTAGATAAGTTATTGCCTACGCTACGTGCAGTGTTGTTATTTAGATATGGGTGCTGGATGATAAACGCTGCACCCCTCATCAGAAATGCCCTACTGAAGAGATAACCGTTTGTTTTGTCAGTCTTTGGTTAAGATTCATGCACTAAGGTCATTGAGTAAAGTGTTAGTTCTGCGTAACGCGAGTATTAAGGCCTAATAGTGCGATTTAGATATGTTTAGTAAATAGTAAAAACGAGGTCTGTCCGAAATGTATCCGACCTTCCTTCATATCTTCGCGCCTGACAATTTTAGCGCCCTCTGCCGGGTACAAGTGTCAACTGTAAAGCTTCACGAATTCCCTAGATGCCGCAGTTTTGGTCGGATCGCCTTAGTTTACGTGCAGCATGCGTTTGTTTACAGTGTATTTACGTTTGTCACATTTTGCTATTGTAAAAAATGACGGAAAGATCGGAACAACGAATTTGCATTAAATTTTGCTTAAAACTCGAAAAGAGTTGTGTGGAGACCATCGAAATGATGAAGACGGCATTTGGGGACGAATAAAAGACTAGTATAAACGGTTCAAAGATGGCCGCACATCTGTTGATAGTAACCCACGTCTTGGGCGGCCTTCAACGACAAAAACACCGGATAATATCGAACGTGTGCAACTTGTGATCAATGAATATCGTCGATTGACGTGCGAGAACTAGAATATATCTGGGAATACCGAAAACTAGTGTTTGGAAGATTTTAACTGAAAATTTGCAAATGGTTCGTGTGTGAGCGAAATTCATTCCGAAATTGCTTGCCTTGAAATCGCTGAGGACAATTTGGAAATGGTCAATAATGATGAAAATCTCCCATCGACTTTTGGCTGTTCCCAAGATTAAAAATGTCGCTCAAAGGACATCGATTCGACGACAAAGAAACAGTCGAAACTAATACGACGAATGCTCTAAAGGCAATACCAAAAAACGAGTTCCAAGACTGCTTCCAAAAGTAGAAAGGCCGTTGGAAGCGTATTCTTCAATCAAATGGGAGCTACTTCGAAGGATGCCACCAGCCCGATGACGCAGAATAACAGCAGTGGGGAAATATAAAGGAAGGTCGGATACTTTTCGGACAGACCTCGTATGTCAATAAAAATTACTATAACTAAATATAAAGTGTGTCTGTCATCCATAAAATAAAATGGAAGATATGTTCATCATCTCATCAGTTATCAGTTCAAGTGTTGTGTTAGTGAGCGTAAGGGTGTTCCGTCTCAATGAAGTAGTAGTCGGGCGGTAGAGCCAGCGAGCGTCCACCAGTAAGTTAAAGTGTCGTCGTTGGGTAAGAGAACAAAGAAGTAATTAGAAGCTTAGAAAAAGAATTCTTACGTTTTGCTGAGAGGGTGCAGGTTGCGTTGAAACAGGAGGTGATTGACTATTTTCTCCCGAATCGACGTGATTTGAACTGCTAGTCTCTTCTGAATGTTTGCGAGCTTCTGAAACCAAAATCTCCTCATAGTATAAATTAATGTCTTCAGTTGGCGTCTGTTTATCTGCCTGTTTGTTGGCGCTATTTTAGAGAATTACTGGACGGATTTCTGTTACAGATCGCGGTAAAAAGATTAAAATAATCACTGAATAGATATTATAATTCAACAAATTCATCAAACACAAAATTGTTAATTTTTTGTTAGGTTATATATCAACGTGACAGTTTATAATCTTTTAAAGGTGACCGCATCAGAAGCGCGAATCTCCTTTTTAAAATCAGGCGACCAATCAAATTTTTGAGACCTAACGCTTCATACCCAATTAGTAATCAACTTCAATCGCTTTTACTTTGCGACCTAATCAATATTTAAACAAATATTTTTTACTAATACTTATTAATTTATGTATATTTTCGTCTTCTTATTTAAGGTAGTTAAAATTTGACTAGGGTCCTATTAGGAAAATGTATCTCGTCTCATTTTGGTCTTCTCAAAAGCCCCACTGATATATTTTTTTTACTTACCCAGAAGCATCTTCTCCATTTTGGCCCGTTCGGTAGCAACCAGCTCATTCGCTTTGATTTCCGCAGCAGCTACTGCCTTCTGCAATTCAACAACAGCTTGTCTCTTGACATCATTTACAGCTTCTTCAGCCTTTCTCTTCACTTCGGCGACTCGGTCTTCCGTCTGTCGAACAGCCTGTGCCATGATTTCTCCCGCTGCTTTTTTAAGATCTGCGGAGACATCTTGTTTGCGAAGCCATTCGGAAGTTAAATCTTGGGAGTTACGTTGTTGAAGGATGGAAAGAGCCCGTTTGGTCTTTTCTACCATGGATAAGATGCAGTTTAGCATGACGTGGATGTTGCGCCATTCTTCGTCGCCTCGGGAAGACCTACAAAAAAGAAAATGGAGAATGTGCCATCAAAATAAGACACAGTGACAATGTGGCTTAATTCAAGAATAACCAATGTTATTTTTTTTAACCAAAATGGGATTGTATAAACTGCTAACAACTCTATATTTTTATAAGAACAACCGAAGTCCAACTGTACAGCATGTCACAAAACAAAAAATATACAGGTTGAGGCAATAAATGTGACTGAATAGGGGATTCCAGCTCAATCGAATTAAAGGAAAATAGTAAAAAAATACGAATGTATATGCTGAATAACGAATATTAATAAAAAAAATGAAATGGTATAATTGAGATATTTCGGAAATAAGGGGTTTTTTGTTATAGCGCTTCGACACGAATATGAAATCAATATATAATATTATAATTGGCGACCGAAAGACCGCCTATACATGCATAACAAATAGCTTGTTAGGAGGTGGGGGTTACTACCAATGGAAGTTAAGAAATTCAAATTCGAAAGGAGGGGCTAACATTCCTGTACTGCAGTTTTCAAACAGTTTTTAATTTAACATAAATTTCTTGCATTAAACATGATAATTTAAATACACCTGTAATTATAAAGTATGTAGACTTATACAGTGTTATAATATTCATTTATTTTTATGTAAGTATAACTTAAAATAGGATTTATTTCAAGAACATTTAGGTCCATGATGAAAACAGTTTGATAAAAAAACACATAAGCGTGACGTCACGTCAATCTTTTCAAAATTCGGAAGATCATAACTCGCTTATTAATAGGACTTTTTTCGCCGGATTTTCACCAATAGTCTTAGTTTTCCTAATATTTTCAATTGAAATTATAAAAAAAAAAATGGAGGAATCCCCCATTCCAGAAATTTATTTTCAGTAATAATATAACAAGAGAGTGAGAATACAATGAAAATAATTTGACAGAAAGAAAATGGATAATTACTTTCTAATTTATCGAACTCTCAAATTATATTTAATTAAATTATTTTTGATCTACAAATTTGTTTCAAACAACAGAAAGCCACTGTCTAAATAAATTAATCGGTTTTTGTTTGGTTTTAATACTAGTAACGCCATCCGTGACAAAATGCTAAACTTCAATCTATACAGAAGAAACAACATATATTGATATTGATAATGACGATAACGTATTATGGATTTTTATCATTGTGACGTCACGAATATCCATTTTATCATGTCTCTTTGGATCACCTATGAATTTTAGACACCGCATAGTTCACCATTTTAGCGCGGATGGCGTTACTGGTATAAAAACTGATAAAATATGTATGTATTTATAACAATTAATATTATAAATGAAGTTATAGACGGGCTTTAGAGTTGATCAAATAAAGCAAATTTAATATTTATTGAGTGTTTTATTTTTTTCTTACCTATTGGAATCGTCTTCTGGCCGAGGTCCCTGTGCACCAGCGGTATAAACGTGTCCATGTTGTGTGTAGTCGAAGAAGTGAGCGTGGGGGACATGTCCGAGTAGACTGTGTTGCAAAAGAAGGTTGTACGGGCGTTTGGCTGCTGGTGGCATGGAGTATCCTTCCCCTAGGTCCGGCGGAACGCCGTTTAGGCCGTTTTCAAATAAACTAAAAACATATATTATTTACCTACAATATTTAGGGATGTTGGGAAACATTTAAAACAGTTTTAGAAAGTAGAATATTCACAAATTACGAGGGTGGACTTTTTTATAGCATTTATCCATTTTTATTTCAATACTTTTATTTCTAAAAATTCATACAGCTGTTCAAATAATCTAAAAATGCGAACACTTACGTAACATTCTCTTTACAATCAAATAATATTACTATCAAGTTTGTATCTCTACCCATTTTTGAATTATTGCCCCAGAAGTCAATATGCCGCACATTTAGATAAAAACTTCAAAATTTTCAAAAATCTAATTTTTATGTATCTAGATACTTTACAATGCGCTGATTCCAAATTTTGAAACCGCAGGTCGATATCTTGTTTCGTTCTCGAGATATTTAGATTCAAAGTTTTGCTCAAAACTGCCCATTTTTGGGTATTAACCCAAAAATGGGTCGATATATGAATTTGGCGACATCACCATTCGATTCTACGGACAAAAATACATAAGTATAGCAATTTTCATAATGTTTGTCCAACCGGTTCATTTTTTATGAATAAAAGCTTGAAAACCCCTGAAAATAGCCAAAATCTGAAAAAATCCTAAGGGGTACCCCTTACGATTTTTGAAATTTTTGGCCATTTTCAGTTATTTTGCTTTAGAGATTGTATGCGGTGTTCAAAAATTCTGAAAATTGGTGTACTTATGTAATTTTGCCCGTAGAATCGAATGGTGTTGTCGCCGAATTCATATCTCGACCCATTTTTGGGATTTTACCCAAAAATGGGCAGTTTTGAGCAAAACTTTGAATCTAAATATCTCGAGAACGAAACGAGATATCGACCTGCGGTTTCAAAATTTGAAATCAGCGCATTGAGAAGTATCTGGATGCATAAAAATTAGATTTTTTAAAATTTTGAAGTTTTTATCTAAATGTGGGGTATATTGACTTTTGAGGCAATAATTCACAAATGGGTAGACATATAAACTTGGTGGTAATATTATTTGATTGTAAAGGGAATGTTACGTAAGTGTACTCATTTTTAGAGTATTTATATATGAGTATTCATAATATTCTGTATGGAATTTGTAAAAAATTGTATTATGTTCATGTTACAATTTTAATGGATATATACAATCTTTTCCAATGAACTTTTGGTATGGGATTTGTACAAAATACATCAAATTAACGGAAGGTCTTGTGCTGGTCACAACAGATATTTTAAATATGAGGTAGAGCGAAGTTCTGAAAACATTTGAATGGAACTATGACAAAATAAATAATTAGCTTTTGTGCCGAATGGGCGCAAATGGACGCTTTGGTGAAACCTCAAACAAAAATACAAAACGCGTTGATTATTTTCATTTCACATTTCCATTTTCGCATTTTTCCATCATTGACCATCATACAAATGTGTGCAAACACATCAAAAACACGTAACACAATTTTCTAAACGTCATAAAAACGCGGCAATCACAAACCAAAACCACTTGTGCGTTTGTGTATCAATCGCGAACAAATTAACACACACAGCCACACGTGGGCTTCACGTGGCCCGAGCCAAAGTCAAAAAGCATCGCGCGGTCTCTCTCTACCGCACGGCGGGTACGGTGGTGCTGTCTCGCTCACACCAATGGTGGCAGCTGCGGAATTGATTAATATGACACGAACACAGTATTACGCAGTTTGTCCTAAAATTTCAAAAGTGCACGTCAGCACAAGTAATTAAAATCCAAGAGTGGCCTGTGCCTCTGACGTTTGAGAAGACACACACGCGCCAGTGACGGAGGGGTGGAATTTTTTCAACGGATGCCACGGGGGATATCGTTGGAGATTAACGCTCACAAACTGAAATGTCGTCATAAGTACTATAATTCATTCATGTAATTAATATTTCAAGCAAAATATGCCAGTTAAAAATAGATAACTGTAGCACCTCCTCTGCATTTACACAAGTTATTTTAATAGTTAAAACCCGTTTATCTAAACTTGATGACACCAAGTATATATATATATATATTGTAAGCCAATTAAATGAATAAATACTTTTATTTATGGGGTCCCGTGGCCGCGTGCCTAAGTGTCTGGTTGCGAACCTGTGGGAACCGGGTTCGATCCCGACAGACGCCAATATTTCCAATTTTAAATGGCACAAAAGTGACCCCTGTGGTGCACTCTCCACGCCAGCTATGAGTGCCCGTGAGGTGACGCCTGGTAAGCGCCCACACGGTACAAATATGTCATCATCATTACCGATGTCTACATGTGTTGTAGATACTTGCACACCCAGAAATGGGTAATATGCCGTAATAATATATTATTATTATTATTTAATACTTTTTTTAGATAGATTGAAAAAAAAATGTTTATGACAAATATTGTAGTAGATTGTTTAAGGATTTTATAGATGTTTTACTTTCGAAAAACGATGGAGTGGTTATCAAAAAATCATGTATTGAAATTTTTCATCGATCGCCATTTTGTCATTTGAAAAAATTAAAAATAATTGTAAATGCCAATTGTTTTAGCGCGCTTAAAGGTATATTTAAAAGATTTTTTTTTTCATTAGTCTTTAAAATAATGGAGTTATGACGATTTTTCGAAAAACAAAAGAACTCCAATAACTACGAACCGGGGCACTAAATCAAAAATTGGAACCAAGAAAAGTTGTTTATTTTAATGAGTTCTAACTACCATTTTCGGGTGTAACGACTTAGTATTAACACCTTGTATATATGATGCACAGAGTATATAAAATTTTCATATGAGTGTAATACCTGATTTCGTTAAATCAATTTTTTATTAATTTGTTTTTCTAAGATGGTAGATAAATGTATCCATGATTACTGATAAAAACTTTATTGAAATCAATCATTAAAACTGTCAGATGTCATCTGTCAAACTCAAATAGTACATCCATAAGAAAAGCTGATTAGATTTTGGTTATAATTGGTCAACCGGAAGTTCCCTTATTTGAAGTTCTTAACAGTCTACACGGTTTGATTATATGTACATTTTCTTTTATATTCAATAAATATAGAGTTGAAGAATTATAAAAGATTAAGTTTCATAAATCAGACAGTTTTGCTATAATCATGGAAAAAGCTGATATATTCAAATAATTCTAATTGAAAGATGTCAGGGTTGTGTTATAATTTTATTGGATTTATAAAATCTTTTCCAAGGAACTTTTGCTATGGAATTTAGAATTTAGAAAATAGTATATGTTCATGTTACAATTTTACCAGATATATAGAATCTTTCCCAAGAAACTTTTGGTATGGATTTTGTACAAAATACATCGAATTGACGGAAGATAATGTGCTGGCCACATCAGATTTTTTAAAAATAAATTTATTTGCGTTATACTACTGGCGCCTCCACCAAAAAATACTACTGCTTTTAAAGAAATAACAACGTTGATCGTAAAAACGGGACAAGAGAGAGCATCGCAAGAAGTGTATTTATCTTTGTTTTGTGCAAAGACAGTTGATAAGTATTTCAAATAGTTTTAATTTCATTTAACACAGATGATAAGTATTTAAAATGGTCTTAGGTAGTCCAAATAAACACAAACTATCAACTATGTGCAAGGACATATTTATTTCGCTGCCTCGCTCTGTTACGAAACTATAGGAATTTTGGACGCCTGTTCATTTGATATATTAATTTAAAAAATTGTATCTGGTATAAATATACCGGTATGTGCTTTAAAATATTTGATTTGATTAGTCTTTCCTGTATGCAATATAAGAACTTCTAGTAATAGGAAAATTTATTCGTTATGCGATTTTCGCTGTTTCCTCCCGCACTGTAGGTCGGGGTTTGTAACTAGCAGAGCAGCTTGGGCGCAAAAACGGCTGCTGTGCTCTGCTCTGCTGTTTCCCGCATCTGTGCCGAGGGCGCCACATGGTGCTGGTGCCTGCTGGCGTTACCGTGGCGACGGAAAGAAACCATTACTCATTTTAATAAAACGGTCTGCTCACTGCTCTCACTGCCTCTGCACCGCACATGCCGACACCTTGCAAGCAAGCTGACGGCAACGCACTAAGAAGAAGGTGGAAGTGGAAGGCCCCGGCAACAATCAGCATGCAGCAATAATTACATCAGACTTTCACGAGGAAAGATCAATCAAATATTAATACAACTTTTTTATCATAGCTCAATAAACGAACACACACAGCTTAGAGTGTATGAAAAACATGCAGACATATCTATACAGTGTCCCACACTCTATCTTCAGTGTGGCAGAGATAGCCAATGCTATTCTTATGGAGGTTTTCTGTACCATATTGCCAATTTTTCAATGTAATTTAATATTGGAAAATTCATACATTTTCATTGCTATACCAAAATTAGTTAACACTGTACAATTTAAGTTTTATGAGGGTCTCTTATTTACCCAAGAGCTTATTGTATACACCCAATATTTGTCTAAATAGTTTTATATACAGGGTCATTTGTACCTGTAATAAGTAATATTTCAATACAATATTTTAAAACCGCCCAGCATACTAATCTTGAATAAATGCATTAGAAATTAGAATTTTAAAATATTATAAATTCAAATTGGAGATTACAAAGAAAGAATAAAGACTTATGAACTATGTAAAATATATGCAGTATTAGAAACATATTCGATTTGTAAATATAAATCTGTCAGTATAAGTACGTGTTTTCAAAATGTCAAATATTGGTTTACAACTACACATTTACGACATGGATCATGTACGGCAAAGAATTTACACAGATTGCGTTTTTAGAGCACTTGGAAGTTGATGATGATTTTTCGCGGATTATCTTTTTCTTTGGTGAGGCACATTTTCTCCTCTCTGGGTATGTTAATAAGCAAAATTGCCAGATATGGGCAGAGGAAAATCTTCATGTGATTTACGAGGTACCATTACATGTCCAAATGAGACTGTTTGGTGCGCACTATGGTCAGGTGGCGTCATTGGAACTTACTTTTTCGAAAATGATGAAGGTCGAACTGTTATAGTTGATGGCGAGCGCTAAAGGCCCATGATAATCGATTATTTTTGGCACGAAATAATTTCGTATTACAGACTTCTTTTTATTAAAACAACAAATTAGATTTTGTTTATAAACGATCAACCGGAACGGAAAAAGATACTTTACTTAAAGCTCATTACTATTTTAAACATGGAATTTGCGGGAGGTCATGTGCTGGCCACATCAGATTTTTTTTATTTGAAACAAACTATAAATTATAAAATGTAGTTTGTTCAGTATCAATAGTACTATTAAAAGCGTAACAAAATTTTCAATATAAATGAAACGCTTACTCTAGTTTTATTTTATTAGAATTAGAAAGAAAAATGGTGGAGGCGCCTCGTAAACCATAAAGTATACATGACTGCAGTGGTACAAAGTTTGTAGGTTTTTTCCAATATTCACAGAAGGAATACATAAGGTCTATTAACGCACTCGTCCTTTGTAGAACTCGCCTCACGGGTCGTTTTCCAAACGTTAACAGATTGCTTTATGATACTTGTTTGTAATGTACTATTAAGAAGAGTACATATATTGTGTTTGTACTTACGCATCGGAGGCTCGTCGCTTGGCGGGCTGCGTCCCGGCTGGCAGGGCAGGTGTGTTGCTGGGTGCGGGGGTGTCTGAGGCGGACGTGGACAGGAAGATCTCGGACGGCTCGGATGGCGAAGGCGCCGCTTCTAGCACCACGTGGTCGTGGGCCCGCAAATACTGAAGGGGACTCTGGCAGCACACGAGAATACAAACATTATTTTACTTCTATACCTACCCTAAATATGTTCATAATGTAAATGTCATTTTTTATGTGTTTTATTTAGTTAAAAATAAAAGTACAATAACGACACTTGGTGAAACTGCTCTAATATGATTTAAAAAAAAAAACACTTGACATGTTTCACAAGATTTCAGCGTCTGAAGCACCCTCTCGGTCATTTATCAGAGACTGGCTCATTCAACCACAACTACAGACACGTTTAAATAAAAGTACAATAAAGTTCAATATGAGGGCGACACTTGGTGGACCTGTTTTAATATGGCTCGCTCAGCCATACTCACTGCCTCCTAGAGGCGTTAATACCCCACACTGTAGAGCTCCAATAACAGCGAAACGCGTCTGTGGTTCTGGTTGAGTAAGACAGTCTCTGATAAATGACCGAGAGGTTGATTCAGTGACTGAAATGTTGAGAAACATATCCAGTGTTATTTTTAAATCATTTTATTTATTTATTTACATATTTAGTACAAACTGCCCAACAGGATAATTCCCAAAAAAGAGCAAAAAAAAAACAATAAAAATTGATTGTTGAAATTTATTATTAAATTTTGTACAGTATTATTATTATTACTATTATTATTATTGGGCAATAAGCGGAGCATATAGGATAAAAGTTTTCTCAAAAGAGGATAAATGCGGAAATGGACACTCTGAAATTTACACAGAGATGAACAAGCACTCCATTTTACAAATGGTGCCTGATAAAATGTACATGTGGAAAAAGATGACGTAGTTATCTATACAGACGGCTCTAAAACAACCAATGGAACCGGAGCTGGAATACATGGGGCAAAGGGACTAAGACACAACCAATCGGTTGGACTTGGGACAAATGCAACAGTATTCCAAGCAGAAGTACACGCAATTTTAACCAGCGTGCAATTACTATTGGAGAAAAATTACCACAATAGAAGAATCTCCATAGTAACAGACAGCCAAGCCGCACTTAAGGCACTAAACTCGTGTGAGGTAGGCTCAGGACTAATTCTGGACTGCATCCACAGATTGAATGCCTTAGGAGCGAGGAATAAATTAAGATTAACATGGGTACCCGGACATTCAGAAATTGAAGGAAACCGGGCAGCCGACCATCTTGCAAAAGATGGGACAAATATACCTTTTATAGGACCAGAACCTGTCTGCGGAATAACTGCGCAAACAGTTAGGCAAGAACTTAATACTTTGCTTTGGCAATGGCACAAACGGCAATGGACAGCCATATCAGGTCAAAGACATTCCAAGAAAAGAACAGACAACTTACTTGTAATGACCAAGCAAGATGTTAGACTAATAACAGGACTGGTAACAGGACACTGTCAATTAAATAAACATTTGCATAGGTTGGGCCTCAAACAAGAATCAATATGCAGAGGATGTGGAGAAGAGGATGAAACTCCTGAACACTTAATATGTCACTGCGAAGCATTTATGGCAAGCATACATAGTCTTTTAGGAGCAAAGAAATTGCACACTGAGACACTAAAGGACATTAGTCTAAAGAAAATCTTGGAGTTCACAAAACATACAGGGCACCTACAATACGAGGAAAACACGGAGGGTACAATAGACCAGAAAGGTCGCAGTACAGGGGCAAAAATGAACCACCTCCCGACAATAATAATAATAATACGAAAACTGTACGAGTATACCATACAATTACAACTTATTCATCACAAAATTAGTTCCCTTAGCTGGGCGTATCATGAAAATGTGCCAAAAATTGAAGATATTGAGCCGAATTCAGCACTCTTCTTTAGGTTAGTGATCGTCTCTAGTAACCATGGAAACAGCTTGCATCTTCTTCTTATTAATGCATCATTGTATATGTCTATCTTTATTTTGTTATTTTTAGTTACGCTTCTTTAGTTAAAGTAGAGTGCTGAATTCGACCCATTGTGTCTTGTAATCGTCGAATCACTTCAAGAAATTTGCAGAAAAAGCACAGTTCACTACTCAATCGTTAGTTTTTGGCAAAACCAATGAAAGAAGAACTTTTTTGCGACCTTACAGGAGATAAGGTCAAAATCGCTGAAGGAGTCGAAGTTATACCACAAGGTGCATTCCACAAGTGTTTTGCAGATTGCAGATTATAAACAACTTTTACATAAGTGCATTATACCTTATAAAGTATACTTCGAATGTTAATATTGATTAATACATTATTATTTTTTAAAACAGATGAAAATTCTAGTTCTTTTTTGATAAAACTTTCTATGTTCGATTATTTATATTCTAATGTTAACAAAGAATGCATTTATTCCATCGTTATAAATTACTTTTCTTGTTCAACTTTTTTCAACTTCATAATAAATCAATGAAAAACTAGTTCATTCTCCGTAGCATTTAAACTATTTATAAATCATTGTATTAATTGCGTTCCGTCTGTAACTCTCAACAAACAATCCACTGTCGCCTCTTACCCTGGTAGAGAAATGTAAAACAACACAAAAGTAAAGAACGCAAAAAAAAGTCGGGGAGAAAAAAAGGACTGTAATTTCGTTCAATTTTTTTACTGTTTTGTTTCCGTGTCGCGCAAAAACTCAGGGCATAAAACAAAAGAACAATTCCGGCATGCAAATTGCGCAAGGCGGCTGGGGGCTTCGGATACGGGTAGGTTGTAGAAATTGGAGCTGGAGGCCCAAGCCAAGAGTTCCTGTGCCTGCCGACGCCGAAATGAAAACAAATACGTCAAACAACAGTCAATACTTGGCAGCGAAAGCGAAGCGGAAACCAAGGCACAGCCCTCACGCAAATCAAACGCTAATTGTCAAAGTTTCACGGCAGAAGAAAGAAAGTTTTTCATTAATATTAACTGTATTTATTCACACCAAAATGACAAAATTCTTCAGAGGGTAGGAGGTTCACGGAATGCAATCAGCCACACAACTTCCATGAAAAACATGTAATCACTGCCATTACAACAATTTCAATGTGTAATAACAGAATAAATTAAATGCTAAATTAAAAACCCCATGCTATTTAATTTTTATTAATTTAAATACGAGGTGTGGCAATTAAATAACGAGATTTATTTTTTCCGGCTTCCCTGTAAATTTGGCAACATTGCAGGCTATGTCATATTAATTTGTCATCTTCCCTCCATCCACTGTTAAAATTTCAAGATAATTCGGCAAACCGTTCGGCAGTAGCCTTTGATTGAAGTTAACTACTTTCTCCTACTCCGCCGGAATTATGTTAGTGTCTATATCAAATTCTGTGTGAAACTTAAAAAATCCGCTAGAAAAATGTACGAATTGTTGAAGAATGTTTGTGGTGATGAGGGTCTATCTAGTATTCAAGTTTTCGAGCAGTTTAGAAGATTTAAAGAAGGAAGAAAAGAGATCGGAGACGATTAGCGCCTTGGCCGTACCTACACTGATATTGTTTTTTCGAAATGCGAGTGATTGTTCACATGGATTGGGTGCCTGACGGGCATTTCGTTAACTAAAAAGGTTTTGATAACACTTCATGCGCGGGTGAGAAGAAAAAGGGCTGAAATGTGATAGATTCTCCATGAAGACAACGCGCCCGAACAAAACGCCTTGTCCGGCAAGACATTTTTGACGAAATACAAAATCACCGTGTTGGTACATCAGCCGTATCACTTGACCTAGTGCCATGAGGCTTGCTTTTATTTCCAAATTGTAAT
Source organism: Ophonus ardosiacus (assembly GCA_943142095.1). NCBI lineage: Eukaryota > Metazoa > Arthropoda > Insecta > Coleoptera > Carabidae > Ophonus > Ophonus ardosiacus. Next base: position 48,961,370 of record OW964832.1, read on the forward strand.
TTTGCGTTAAAAGGCACCAATTCGGGGCCGAGACGTAGTTGTAGAAAAGCGGGAGAACTTATGAACAACCTAACAAAAAAGGCCTGCAGGCATTGCTTCTAACAATGGAATATTCGCATCGGGCGGTGTAGGGTTCAGGGAGGAAAGTACATTGAAGGTGGCAATATTTATTTTGTGTAATTTTATTCTTTGTCTATGTTCTAAAATCAATCTTGTACATACCTACCTATTTACTAATGCTGCAAACTATATTAAGTTCCTTTGCATATAACCATTACTTTATTTACTCTTTGAGTGCTAACTGTGTAATAAAGGAATTGTTTTTATTTTTAAAACAGGCTCTGGAATTCATTAAAATACTATATTATTCATAAATTATGAACCAATAAGAATGCGTGATTTTTCTTAGTTACCACGTATTACAGCGGTTATTATTAAGTAACCATGGTATATTCGAATATACATACGTTCGTATATTCACTTATAAGCAGGGCATCGAACCCGCCAAAAACTGGGTTCGGTTTAGGTTAAGGTTAATTTGTTTTTTGAAAGATGGGTTCAGGTACGGTTCTGGTTCAAGCATTAATAAAATTTGCGATTTTGTTCGCGGTTCAGGTTCGAAATAATGTAAAATGAGAGCCAGAATTTACGCAAAACGCAACAAGAAACGAACATAATATTCACGAAAAGTCAGCCCAGATAGCAACGCAGACGCCTAAGACGTCGATTATCGGCTGTATTTACTTTTCGAACTAAAAATTAACCTGAACCGGAGTTGAACCCCGAACCTAAATTTTAATATTCGGGTCGGTTTCGACTCAGGTTCAATTAAAAATATATCTGAGGTTCGGTTCTCGGTTTGGGTTCCCTAAAATGTTACGGTTTGGTTCCGGTTTTGGTTCGGTTCAGGTTCGGGTTCGATGTCCTGCTTATAAGTGTGTTTGGTTATTTTCTTGTATGTACTCAAAGTTGTCAGTGTCATTTTTTGAATTCTATTTACACAGCGTACAGAGTACGATCTCTTTTTCAAACACAGTACCTACTACATAAATGAATCTATTGTTTGACGTAGAAATTTCTCAACATATTCAACGAGCTGCCTTTTGGAAATAAATGTTAAACGTTGCGGTGATCTTGGCTAATTAATTTCCAAATAACTTCGTAATTATTAGAAATTGATAATAGTGTTCCGTATAAAATTTTATTTATGGGGTCCCGTGGCCGCGTGTCTGAGTGACTGGTCGCGAACCTGCGGAGGAACCGGGTTCGATCCCGACAGACGCCAAATATTTCCAATTTTAAATGGCACAAAAGTGACCTCTGTGGTGCACTCTCCACACCAGCTATGAGTGCCAGTGAGGTGACGCCTGGTAAGCGCCCACACGGTAAAATATATCGTCATCATTACCGATGTCTACATGTGTTGTAGATACTGGCACACCCAGAAATGGCTAATATGTCGTGATGATATATTTATTTATTTATAAAATTTTATTGTATTTTTATAATATATTTACTGGCATAGACAAAATTTTGTTCGATCATCAGTGCCAGTTTTTTTTTTCGATTCTAATAATACAAAATGGCCTCTTTCTCACAAGCAGTTGAAGATCGGACCTATGTTGTTAAGCTGTTTTACTCATTTTGGTTAGCCCTTAAAGTTTGTACCTGAAGTTGTGATACACCCTATATAGCAAATAGTATAAATTGTAATGCAAAATCGTTATGATTGTATAGCGGAAGACACTCGTATATAGCTAATTTAATTATTTCCTATTTATAGCATTAATCACTTTCTATTTTGTCATTGGCTAGTTTCTTAAATACCAGTTTTAATTTCCGTATTTTTAGCATTAACGATTTTTTTTGGCTATATTTATAGCATTTTATTCGCATTCTAAAAATAATTGCTTGTATAAAATGGTGGAGGCGTCATTCAGTAAAATATATTTTCCTATCACACAACCAATCTCATTTCTTTTTGTTAATAAATTCTCTACTTTTATTACATTTGTGGTGTTCTGCCGACAGAACCAATACAAAGGCCTTAGACCTCTGTACAAGTGCAATTACATTTATGCGCGGTCTTTCTCTTCGCCGCGGCGTCTGTTATTTTAAATTTAAATATTGTAAGGAACTGGGATGGTAATTCGGCACTCATTATACAATATGCTCCCATACTAATCTTCTAAAAACAACGCATAAATACTAAGAAATTGCATGCTAATCGCCTACAACAAGAGGAATTGTTTTTTTATTTCGTAAAACTCGTCGATGAGTTTTTAAATCACTCACTGGCTAAGAACGACGAAAATGAAAATGAAAATGTTTTTGTTTCTTGCAAATTATAAAAAAGCATTGGCCCGTATTCTGACATCTTGAAGTAGCGCTACTTCCGAAAAATCGCTACTTCAACTGTCAAATGTTAACTTTAATATTAAAAATAAAGAGAAATAAAAATAAATTGAATTATAAATGCCACTTATTTCAAATATTGTATGTTTCATTTACAAAAATATGAAATCTATTCTTGTCTGCTCATAAAATAAAATAAAATTAAAAAAAGAGGTGAGAATACGGGCCATAGTTATTTATTGTATGAGTGTGGAATGTAAGAAAATTCGTAAGTGACTAATATGTATTCCACACTTTTTTTAAAACTTCTTAAATCATTTTCATATTTTCATATTGAGTATTTTTCAGGAAATACTCGTATTTTTTAACGTGAAACATTAGATTTGTCGTATCCATGGTTACGACTTGACATTTGATTGACAGCAATGTATTTACCTGTTCCATTTAAAATAGAGGTTAATTTTGTTTAAATAATTATACCTGTTTTCTAAAAATTAGATGTAGAAAAAATACTGTGTGCACCTTGTTCCCGAAATATGTTTAGTGCTCTCTGCTAAATTTCTTACAATATTTAAATATAATACTTGTGTCAGATTCGTTCCCTATGTTTCATTTTAAATGGAACGGACAAATACATTGCTGTCAATCAAATATCAACCATGGATATAACAAACCCAATGTTTCACGTTAAAAAATACTCACGGTATACTATTTCAAATTATAGAGTAGCCATTGAATGGTTGTTATTTTGTTATATTGTTATTGAAAAAAATCTGCAATAATTATTGACTTGTCACTGCAAATTATTTGAAAGAAAAATAAATTAAAATAAGTGCAAATTAGAACCTTCCTTGAAAACATATACAATTATCGTTGCGCAGTTTAAACCGATAAAAGCAGCTATGAAACGAACAAAATTTCAAATTTTAGAGACTTGATTCTTAATGTTTACTGCTGGCGTTTCGCAGTAGACATGCAACAAAAACTGAACTAGTTAACAAACAAATTCAATATTTATAATTTAGAATACAATAATAATAGTAATAGTAGTTAATAAATTTGGATAAATGAAGAATATTTTTTACCTGTTTAGCGGCGCGGGCAAGAGCTAAAACCTCTCGTTGTAAGGGCGGCAGGTGAGCTCGTAGAAAGGGCAGGACAAAAGGCCTTAGCGGGAAATTCGTCACGTCTTGAAGGGACTGGTGAAATTCTTCCACACTCAAAGATGAACTCTGAAACATTGAAGAAAAAAGAAATACATTTCATTAACATTTATACCAAGATTTTGCAGAGAATATAGAAGAATTTAGTTAATCACTAAACACTAAAACTTAGCTTAAAGTTTTCGCTGGTCAGTGAAAAATTTGATCCTTCCACACAATCAAAAAACCCGTGTAACTCCAAATAAAAATGAAGGCATTATACCCTACTAAATACCCCACTAAATAACTCAAGAAAAACAGACGCCAATGCTATTATTGAAATTCCCCGTTACAGGTCTGAATTATTCCCGTGTTCGGACTACTAGTACTAAAAAAGGCGGTGGGAGAAAAATGGTTCTAAAATAAATAAACAGGTGGAAGCATTCGTGTGCAAATAGATTTGAACACGTCCCACTTCTTTTTATGACACGGGAATTAAAAATGTGCGATTCCGGTAGAAAAATAACCTGTATATAAAAGGGGGTATCCAAGGCAACGCCTCTAAAAAAACTGTATTGCTTACCAATTTTAGTAATAGTGTTTAATTATATTATATAGCTTTTTTGAGAAAAGGTGAGGGCAAACCAATAACAAGTGAATAACTTTATTATAAACTCTTCTAAATTATAGTTTCAATATCCATGTTCTCAACTTTGTTACCTATCTTTGCAAATCAAAATTCTGTTTAGAAATTATTATCATTTTTTCCACATCTCTTTCTGTTTAGTCTGGATGTTAGCCGCTTAGACATTTGCAGCTCGATTCTCGAAAAGAGTTTAAGCTAATCCTCAATTTGGATTATCGAATTCTACTCTAATTTTGACAGTTTATATCTTAAAATATAGTCTAAACTATTCCTAGTATCTACCTTATTTACCTTAAGTCACATTTAGGTAAGAAAGGTAATTGGTCTATGATCAAAAAATTCGATGGTGAGTCTTCAATGAATAAGTTCGTTTTAAGGTCCCTAGAATACGATTTTACTAGTTTTTTGTCTATATGTGTGTCTCTGTGTGTGTGTGTGTGAGACAAAAATTTCTTCGACGATAACTCCAATATTACAATTCTAAAAATTATAAGCTCGTATTCTTACCTCTGGAAAAAGCGCTCTTTCGATTTTTAAAATTTTATTTTATTTTATGAGTAGACAAGAATAGGTTTCATATTTTTATGGGGTCCCGTGGCCGCGTGTCTGAGTGTCTGGTCGCGAACCTGGGGAAACCGGGTTCGACCCCGACAGACGCCAAATATTTCCTATTTTAAATGGCACAAAAGTGAACCCTGTGGTGCACTCTACACGCCAGCTATGAGTGCCCGTGAGGTGACGCCTGGTAAGCGCCCACACGGTAAAATATATCGTCATCTTTACCAAAGTCTACAGGTGTTGTAGATACTGGTACACCCAGTAATGGGTAATATGCCGTGATGATATATTTATTTATTTATTTACTTTTATAAATAAAGCCTATAATATTTGAAAAAAATGCTATTTACAATGTAATTTATTTTTATTTCTCTAATTTTGTATATTAAAGTCTACATTTGATGGTTGAAGTAGCGCTATTTCAAGAGGTAAGAATACGGGCCATAATTTTTTCGTATTCCTTTTCTTTATATCCATATGAAGAGCTGATTAGATTTTGTTTATAATTGGTCAACCGACAGTTCCATTATTTGAAGTTCTTAACAGTTTTTCTTGAAAAAACGCAGTAAAATATCATTTTTTGACATTTTATTACCTCTCGCTAAAAGAGGTATTGGATTCATGCTAAAAATATTAAAATCGGTTTGTAGGGACCTTAAATGCGATTTTTAGCCTGCATCCAATACCTCTCTTAGCGAAAGGTAAAAATTAAAAATAGCGGAAACCTCCATTAGATATTTTTGAAATGAATTAAAAGTTTTCAAAAAAAAATCCAGTTTACATTTGACTGGCCCTCGTATATTCATATAATTCTGTGTGTATATCTCTCGTTGGAGGTGGTGTGGTGCTTGCAGCTCACACAGCTAGTCTTGGGAGCTCTGGATGTGACACTGAAAAATGGAGTTTTTTCGTGGGGTGGTGGTGGTGGCAGCAGCAGACGCTGTGCCGCAGCTTGGAGTGCCTGTTGACGACTGCAGGCTTTTGACATGTTTATTTGTATAATCTGGGTTAAGTAGACGTTGACGAATAAATCACCGCACCGCCAACTATTGGAAATTGTAAAGAACGACCAAGAAAGCGAAAAGGCTTTGTCTGTCTCTACTACATATTTATAGTAAATGTAATAGGTAACTTACACGCAAATACTAGAAGGGTTGGATGTAGTATTAGAGTTTAAACATACAAACAATTATAACTTAATATTAGAAATTAAACTGTAAACATAATTTCAAGCATAAAGTTTTAATCATTAAAATGTCAATTGCAGTGTTTTCACAATAATTAAAACATTGTTTTAATGAAATGTTGGTTTTTAAATTTAAATAGATTTTAAAACACTCAGGTAAGGATAATACATTTTTCCAAAATGTGTAATTATAACAGGACATTTCTTTTCGGCGGGTGTTTTTGTAGGAACCAATTCTTGTACTTTTGCTAAAAAATTAAGGATAGGAGAGGTAAAAAATATCGAAATAAATGCGAAGTAAAATATTTTCGGTGCAAAAAAATATTATTTGCACAGGAAAAGAATTTTTTTCAAAGTACTTAAAATGAAAATTAACATACTCTAATCTAACTTAACAAATTTACTGTATGTATATGAATTTATTTTATTTAGTGAGAGGATAAAATCTGGATATGCGATTTTTAGGATGATTTCCTCTCTTAGCGAGAGGTAAAAATTAAAATGTTTATAATTAAGAAATAAATGTCAGTGTCAAAAAATCATATACATTACTGAAGGCTTTTTCTGGGAAGTACATTTAATATTTCTTATTTTATTATTAATTAAATATTTATAATTATAGATTCAGAAATACCATCAATCTCATTAATGAATTGGAAGAATCTCGAACATTAGAAGAATAATAGAAAACTTGTTCATAGAATGAATTAAAAAATATAAAAATATATAAAAAAGATATGTGTTTTTGTGTGTACAAGATATGTTAAATATATACAATACATAAATATATAGCCTAATATGGAAATGGCGAGATGTGTTGTTCTAGCCACAACAGATTTTTAACTCTCGCTAAGAGAGGTATTGGATTATTTTTTTATTAAATATTGAAGAACATAAAATTCTCCATCTAATATACTTAAAAATTTTATTATATCTTGTATAGATTTAGAGATAAAGACACTATAATTTATAGAGTAAACTAATCGCAGAGGCCAAGGCACTAAGGAAACCAGTTGACAAATTCCAATGTTTATAACATGACACATGTCATTGTCAAATATCAACAGTTTTAGTGACATTCTGATAGCTTTTTCTGGGAAGTATATTTAATCTTTCTTATTGTTTTATTAATTAAATATTTGAAATTATAGGTAAAATTGTGGTAAAATGCATATATCCATTAGAATGACCGCCAATCTTGTTAATGAATTGGAAGAATCTCTGACATTTAGAAACTTCCTCATACAATGAAAAATAGATATAATTAGAATTATATGTGCGCAGAAGACATGTTAAATACAATAAAAAAACAATATTTGGGTAAAGTTCTGTAATATTTTGTTATAAAACGACGGTTCGCAGTGGCGTAGTGAGCATAATGGGCGCCCGGGGCATGAAACCTTTGTGCCCCCCCCCCCCCCCCCCCCACCGTAAATTATAGCTCTGATGCGTATTTTTAATCATATAGTTATATTACTGGAAAAATATTGATAAATATTATAAAAATTAGTAACTTAATTGTATTTTTTTAAATATTAGTAGTAGTTTAATATTATTTAAAACCCCGGCCTGGCGCCCCTCTGGAAGTGGCGCCCGGGGCATGATAGACCCCCTTGCCCCCCCTTCGCTACGCCACTGACGGTTCGAAAGCGAAGTGCGATACAATACTTATATAGCCTAATATGGAAATGGCGAGAGGTCTTGTGCTGGCCATAACAGATTTTTTAATGTAAATTCTTCTTTTAACTTAATATTATGATAATTTTTTACTATAACTAAATTTTAAAAACTTTGGTCCGTATTACTAGCGCAGTTTTATAATACAAGCACTTTTACGGAACGCATCTATTATTATAATAGTTAATCACTTGTTTAGTAGGATGATCCGAATACCAGTGTTTGTTTTTAATTTTTTTAATAAGGCGTTTAAATTTTTCCATAAATTATTACACAGACACGCATTTCTAAACTACAGACACAATATATAATTTTGATAAATAAATTAAGTATGAGGATACAAAATATGTAAATGAAAAATGAAAATTGTAAAATGCTAAGTTTTGGTGGGACAGACCCCCAGGTATCTGCTAAGGCACAAATTGTCATCAGAATGAAAGTTCAGTAATGCTCCCTTTCTCAGAATGATATCTACGTATAATAAATTGTCAAGTGTACCAAATTTTCCTGACATATTTAGTTGTTCTCTCAGAACGTTTAAATCTTTTCTTTATAATATTTGTATTTAATTTTTTTTCCACAATCTCGTAATATTCTTATCTACTTTATTTCATTTTAAGTGCATGTATTTTTTTGTCTGATAACTTTGTAATTATTATGTTTAAATTCTCCTAGTGCTGTACTGTTATTGGGATTTTTTTCCTGTTGTGCAGCCCAGATTGTAAATAAATAAATAAATAAATAAATAAATGACGTACCGTTGAGGACGCTTACCAGGCGTCTCCTCACGGGCTCTAAGCTGTTGTTTATAATATAAATTAAATTATTATTTTCCTCACTTACCACTAAACTCAAGACAAGACTCCTGACTCGATCCCCAACCTCCTGGCCAATATCATTCCCAAACTGTACCAGCGTCCCCAGAAACTTCTTCACCTTTCCTTGCCGTCCTGCGGGGTACGTATACCCCACTCCCATGGTGGACATGGTCGCCATGGTCTGCTGGCTGGTGGGCACCTGGTGCGAGTGGTCCAGCAGACCACCAGGAGGTGGCGTGAGGCTGTCACCGTTGGCCAGAGGAGACGCGGTGCCGGAGACGGAACCGTTCAGAGGAGGCGAATGGGGGAGGGACTGAGGGAGGGATTGAGGGAGGGAGGGGTGAGGTTGTTGGGAGGGGGAGAGGTGGGCGCCTTCGGGGCTGTCGGGCGTCTTGCAGCGGTCTTTGTGGCCTGAAAGGAAAAATTGTTGTAAGTACTAATAAACAATACCTATAAAATGTATTAAACAAGGCATCGAATCCGAATTTGAATTGAACCAAAACCGGAACCAAACCGTAACATTTTAGCGAAACCAAATCCAGAAGCGAACCTCAAATATATTTTTCAATTGAACCCGAATTGAAACCGAGCCGGGTATTAAAATTCGGGTTCAGGGTTCAGTTCCGGTTCAGGTTTTCTGTTCGAAACGTAAACGTAATTGTAATATTTACAGCCGATCATCGACGCCTTCTTCGTCTGCAATGCTGCCTGTGTCACTGTTTGTGTAATTTGTGTTGCATTTTTGTCTTGTGTTGCATTTTTGTCTTGTGTTGCATTTTTGTCTTTCGTTGCATTATAAATTCCGACTCGCATTGTAATTTTTTTCAATACCTATGAAGAATGTTATTCAAAACATATTATTTCAGTTTCCATCAGGGCATCGAACCCGCCAAAAACTGGGTTCGGTTTAGGTTCAGGTTAATTTGTTTTTTGAAAGATGGGTTCGGGTGCAGTTCTGGTTCAAGCATTAATAAAATTTGCGGTTTTGTTCGCGGTTCAGGTTCGAAATAATGTAAAATGAAAGCCGGAATTTACGCAAAACGCAACAAGAAACGAACACAATTTTCACGAAAAATCAGCCCAGACAGCAACGCAGACGCCTAAGACGTCGATTATCGGCTGCATTTACTTTTCGAACTAAAAATTAACCTGAACCGGAGTTGAACCCCGAACCTAAATTTTAATACTAGGTTCGGTTTCGATTCAGGCTCAATTAAAAATATATCTGAGGTTCGGTTCTCGGTTTGGGTTCTCTAAAATGTTACGGTTTGGTTCCGGTTTTGGTTCGGTTCAGGTTTGGTTTCGATGCCCTGGTTTCCATTAAGTCGAACCGAACCTAATCCTAATATCTGAACCCGGAACAAAACCATAAATTTTATTAATACATGAACCAGTATCGCACACGAACCCATCTCTCAAAAAATAAATTCACATGAACCTAAACCGAACCCAGGTTTTGGTAGGTTCAATACCCTGTTATTAAACAAATAAAAAAATCTGTTGTGGCCAGCAAAATTTCATACTGAAAGTTTCTTGGTAAGGATCCAATAAAATTATAACACGATCATACACTATGTAAATTGCACTTGACATCTGTCAATTAGAATTATTTGAATATATCAGCTGTTTCCATGATTATAGCAAAGCTTGTTAATTTTTCAAAGTTAATCTCTTTATAATTCTTTAAGGGTCAATCTTACCATCTCTGGTTACAATTTTAACTATCAGTTAAATAAATAAAATCGAAACGAAAGGAACTGTCAAAAGACAAATTTATAATTGCTGTCAATAATCCAAAAAAAGGTTCGCTATCATTGTCCTAGTGGGTCAACTTTTATCTTATGGCCATTGCCGGTGCTACGCTAAACTACACTCGTAAATATTAAGTTATAACTTCAAACTTGATAGCATTGTATAGTAGATAGATCAATGCATGGAGCTGACTAATTATTTTGCATAATTATTAATTTCTATTGCATTTAAATTTAGTTCGAAAGACATCATAAAAATGGCTATTTTAAAATTTATTTTTAACACGATAACTGTACTTTATACAAAAAATGTTTGGGTCACCCCCATAGCGCCCACCTTTAGTAGTAAGTCTGTGAAAAAAATCTAAATTATCTCTTTTAGTTTAGCTGTGATTTGATTTCTACTAAACCCCTTTTTGCCGCTTATTTCAGAAATCGGAACGATAGACTATGGAGGAGAAAGTGTTAGGAGAATATGTTCCCCCTCTACTACACACATCTCCTCTCTCACTCCAACAATTTGCTTCACAACACGGGCCGAGTTTTCCCCTTATGCTTTAAACAAGGACAAACACATATAAAAGCAGATAGAGAGAAATAAACTTAGCAATTTTAAAAGTAGTGGGGGAACGTAAGAAGTTTGTCTGCACTAGTGTCATACTAGCGACAAAACTGATTTCGCTGAGCGACCGGCTTCGTATCTGGTTATTAAGATTCCTATAATGGATACGCTGTGTAATACTATTTCAGGAGGTATCGATGGTGGCATACTTTTTAAAAACAGAACTAGTACGTTGTTTTTCCGATAATCCGGCTCGAATGACCAAAATGTTCGATAGCTGAAACTTGACGGAGTTTCAAATTAACCTTTCGCTCTTCTGGCAACGAATATATGAAAATTTATTAAACCACAGTCATCTTAAAGATACACTTTATATAATATTAGTGATACAGTAACTGAAATATTGTGTACCTATTTGTTATGCGATATATTATTATTATTCTCATGATATCATTTGATTTTACTCAAAGTTTAAAATGCTGTCATATTCGAATGCATAGATATATATTGGTTTAACCTTTATGTTAACTATAGCATATTGATATGTATATCTGAATAACAATATAGATATGCGTTGGTGATATTTTTACTGTCATGCTCTGTTCTGCTCTGCATGTGATGTGTGGTTTTGTTTGGGAGTTTTGCGTCGGTTGGCCGTGTGCTTGACTCGTTAATTCTCCGTTTGACCGGCACACAATGGGGGCGTGGCGGTCAAACAATCACCTATATCGTTCGATTGGCGATCGGAGCAGATATACAGGCTATGTCTGCTATTGACACCACTTGTAAATATATGCAAAAGCTATTATACACCCCGTACAGCTGCGGTCTCGCCGCACAAAGTGCGTACAGCATATCGTCAAAGCACACCCGATAATATTCAAAAATTATCGCCAACTATGTACGACATTATACTATAACAATGTAAAATATAGGGATATCAACACTGCTTATTACCCACTTCGGTGAACCTATAAAAAGCTGTCCTCAATTAAAAATTTTCATTAAATCAATAGGAAACATTGATATAAAAATGAGAGCTCTGACTTTTCTTCAAAGTTAAATGCGGGGTGCATTGTTTTTTTTTTTTGAATAGCTGTATGTGTATATGCCTAAGGTCTTGCAGAACAATTTCTATTTGCTACTCCGAATTAAATACACACTGTAATAATAAATATTGTAAAATAATAAATATCGTCTTACCAGTTAAGTATTAAACACAATGGGTGGTAGTATAAACAAGTTATTAAGGGTTATTAGCTAGGAGATGAATAGCAGTGTTTTAGCGCTGCCAATCGTTTATGGATTATTTTAGAGAAAAATACTTCAAATAAAAGTTGTGTACAATTAATTTTTCTATAACTGCTATTTGAAGTATTTTTCTCTAAAATAATCCATAAACGATTGACAGCACTAAAACACTGCTAGTCATCTCCTAGCTAATCACATGTTCGTACCACCAGGCATTATGATTTTTATAAACGACTGTAGAAACTATATAAATATACTTACTGTGAAAAAGTATATATTGGCTAGACGAAATGATTTCTAAAAACAAGAATATCTCAGCATAAAAGATGTATAAACAAACACTTAACTAATGGAAATTTAAGGCTTTTAGGTCTTGCCATAGAGATTTACTTTTCGATACCGATAAAGCGTATTATACAGATCACTTCTCTGCCAGTTTTTGCGGACGGTTTTTCCTCTGGCAAAATGAGAGTTATAGAATTTGAGAAATCATCCCTCATACATATACAGAGAAAGAGAGAGAGAGAGAGAGAGAGAGAGAAACATCATTATAAAAATGATAAATTCGGATTCTAGTGACCTTAAAACGTGCATATTAACTACAATCTGGATACGCGATTTTTAGCATGAAACCAATACCTCTCTTAGCGAGAGATAAAAACGCCCTGTTCATTATCATTACAAAATACACAGAAATGAATATTTAATATTAGTTGATTATTATTATTATTATTATTATGGGGTCCCGTGGCCGCGTGCCTGAGTGTCTGGTCGCGAACCTGGGGGAACCGTTTTCGACCCCGACAGATGCCAAATATTTCCAATTTTAAATGGCACAAAAGTGACCCCTGTGGTGCACTCTCCACACCAGCTATGAGTGCCCGTGAGGTAACGCCTGGTAAGCGCCCACACGGTAAAATATATCGTCATCATCACCGATGTCTCCATGTGCTGTAGATATGCCGTGATAATATATTTATTTATTTATTTAGTTGATTTACCTATATCTCTTATAAAGAATTTTTTGGTGGAGGTGCCACAAGATTTTTCAAAGGTATTAAGTGTACATAAAGTAGAACATACAATAAACGACAAATATTTCAGTGTTATAGATAGTTTAAAATCCGCATTTGAAAAGTATTTTTAATCTCGGTGTTTGTGTTGCTTTGTTGCTGGATAAATTTGGTCTAATTCTATTTCCCGGAATACACATTTGTAAAAAATTAGTGCACACAAATATTTTCCATCTGCAAACCAACAGAACACAACGCGACTATAAAATAATAAAACTGGCAGTGGTTCTCGTCGCTGGTATTATCTCTATAGAATCTAAACAAACCGTTTTGCCTAAAAAACAATTGAATCCTCGTCAGGAACAAACGCAAAAACAATCAAAACAAATGGCAGTGTGCAGCGACGAGTCTGCAGGCATCTGCTTAAGACTCAACACAAAACGTGATTATAAATTCACCTATCAAACAAACTCGAAAACTATCCCTGCTCGAGCGGAGGGCCTGCCCGCGAGACAAAAGCAATCTATCACAAAAAACAATGGCGCAGCGCGAAGCCAACTCGATCACCAGATGTTGTCAACTTTTGTTTTAATTACGCCAAAACAAAGGCCTTAAGAAATCTGACGGGAACGTGAAGTTTTCCGGAAACCAGAAAGGGTGCAGGTGCGTGTGTATGTTTCCGGTAGACAGGAAACGGAAGGGGATTTATTGCCGATTATAAAACGTCCGGTACGGAACGGGGAGCCAGTACACCAGCCAAGTTTTGAATTTATTTCGATTCTATTTCAGTTTTCTTAACAGGCAGATGGGGACTTTTCTTCTCTCGTCTATTTCTTAAAATTATTTGTTTCCATTATGGATAATTCGTTTTTCCTTTTCTTTTATAGGTGTACGCGTATTTCTCGATTCAGCAAATTTATATGATTTGATATAAAACTCGTAAATAAAACAAATAAAATTTTATTCTGCAGATTTAAAAATCTAATGAGACCAGCACATTACATTCCGTCAATTCTATATATTTTCTGGAAAAATTGCGTATTTCAAGTAAAAATTAGTTCACGAATATATTATGTAAATTGTGTTTGATAATGACATCTGTCACTAGTAATAAGTGTTTAAATTTAAATAAAAGGATATCCTGTTTCAATGGTAGAGCAGCATAGGTTGCAAGATTTATGTAACATTTAATATATTTATAATTTAGAATATTGAATATGAAAAAAAAAAAACATGTAATCAAATAGTACAGTGAATAAAAAATTCTTTAATATTTATGTAAGATGTTAAAAAATCTGTTGTGGCCAGCACAAGACCTTCCGTCAATTCGATGTATTTTGTACAAATCCCATACCAAAAGTTGTTTTGGAAAAGATTCTATACAGGGTTAGTTAAAAGTATGGAGACGGCGATTTATTGTCGTTAATATTCATTTTAGGAAATTATGTTCAATACAAAAGTTTTTTAAGAAATTTTGATCTGCATTTGAGAATACATGAATTTTATTTTTCTTCATTTGTTTTTGAGTTACGCTTGTCCGCGTATTTTTTTTTAAATGGGAACCTATTAATTTTACTCTACCATTCGATAGAAAGTTTTTTTCTCTTTACAACAGTATATTTGTTTCTTTGTTTTTAAATTTATTTTAGTAACATTTTTACAAGGAAAAACACCGGTTCAAGTATTTACGAATAGTAGGTACATCTAAGATAGACAAAAGCGAAGCGATAAACAAACTCGAGCGATGTAATTTACTTAGTTATTAAATTGTTTTTAATGATAAAATTGTGACCGACAACTTTATTGGAAATAAGTGGAAATGGAAAACGGTTAACAAATTACAACAAAAATCTATCTAGTTCTTCATATGGATGTAAAGACGAGCAATATTAAAGAATCATAATTTTTAGAATTGTAGTTATGGAGTTATTGTCGGGGAAAAATTTATCACACACACACGGACACACACATTAAAATTAAATTAATTTTACGTTTAATAAATGAAAAATTATAATGCTATAATGAAATAAAGATAATTGAAGAGCTCAAAAAAATAAACATAAACAGCCCGATTCACAAAAAAATTTAAGCTAATCCTCATTTTTAGATTAGAGAATTCTATTCTATTTCGGTATTTAAAATTTAATTTTCATGATATTATCAATAAAGGTAGGTACTAGGAATAGATTAGATTAAATTTTAAGTTACAAACTGTCAAAATTAGAGTAGAATTCGCTAATTCAAAAATGAGGATTAGCTTAAACCTTTTTGTGAATCGAGCTGATAAAGTCCAACAAAACCTAAAAACCCAATAAAATCCATAAAAACCACTGGGACGGTTTTTTTTAAACGGGTTTTTGCATGCCCATTTCTGGGTGTGCCAATTAAATTCTATTCCCAAATTTTGCTAATGATATATCTGTACGGTATGTTATTAGGTGCCTCCACCATTTTTTTCATTCTTTACCATATTAATATTTACAGAGTTTTAATTTGCAGGATTAGTGAAACTACCTGTAGTCTAATTTAAATTTGTGTCATTCTCTTGGCGTCTACGTCTACCGCTAGTGTCGCTTGTCTTTTGGTAAACAGCAATTTCACATGTTGATCCTAGAGACGTGGTGGCAGCGGTGGTGGCAGTGGCGTTCGTGTAGGACACCGCGGGACGTGTCGTATCTCCGCCAGTGGCCGCCGGCTGGCTATCGCACGGCCGCAGTGTGTGCACCCATCCCACACGCCCCACGCCACTGACACAAGTGTCAACAGAGCACCAGCCAGGGTGGAACTCAACGAAATTCAGGAGAAATATAATAGGGTGTTTCATTAATTTTTGATACTTCTAGCTGAATGACTAAAGCAGGCATTTACAAGAGACGATAAGAACAAGCCAACAGCGTCATCAAAGAAACCATAGTCACGTCAGTTTGTTTAAAACTGGGAGAAAATTACGCTCCGTAATAAAACGCATAATTTTTTCGTCGCAAATTTAAATATATTGTTTTTCTACCTCCCGCTACTCTTAGTAAGGGAGGTATAGGGATCGTGCTAAATATCACATATCGAGATTTTAGTAAATGACCACGTTTTAAGGTTAACATTTTTACGAGGATGTCTGTAAGTCTGTATGTGTATGTGTGTATGTATGTGTGTGTGTGTGTGTGTGTGTGTGTGTGTGTGTGTGTGTGTGTGTGTGTGTGTATGGACTTTGCCTACGCTCTAACTCAAATACTATAAATAAATAAATAAATATATCATCACGGAATATTACCCATTTCTGGGTGTGCCAGTATCTACAATACATGTAAACATCGGTAATGATGACGATATATTTTACCGTGTGGGCGCTTACCAGGCGTCACCTCACGGGCACTCATAGCAGTAAATTCTGCAAGACACCATTAGATTTTGATGTAAATCCGATAACCGGAAATGGCACTTTACTTGAAGCTCATAATAACATTAAATGTCATTTTTTCGCATTTTGTCAATATAAAAATTAAAGATTATTGAATTTTCTACAGGTATACATTAATACTTTTTCTACATATATTTTACAGATAAATTTAAAAAAATAATCTTTTTTGTAAATCTCACAGGCCATGATTTAAATAATCCTTTGTTACACAGTTCATATTTCAAGTGTCTGTAACTGACCGTAGCCTACGTTATTAAATACAAGGCCGGGAAACATCACAATGTCAAACGGAAACTCTAGTTCCAAACTCGCCGTTTTGGCGCGACTTATTCTCGCTGTCATATGGCTGTCTTTTTTGACGTACGTGTTTTGTGGTTATAATCGCTAAATTGATAATATCAATATATTTTTTTGACAGTCTAAAAATGACATTTGAATGACAGCAGGAATAAGTCGCGCCCTCATCAGCGGTTTTGGAACTAGAGTTTTTTACCAGATTTTTAAACAAAATTTGAGTTGTTTCTCGGCCTTGTATTTAATAGAGTAGGCTACGAACTGACAGATAAATGTACTGTCAAAAAACTAATCATTTTAAATTAATTAATTAATAGTGACATTTTAAAAAGAAAATAGTAAACAAAGCTATCCAAAAGAACTTAATATAAATTATTAAATAATTAAAAAGATAGTATTTTTCTAATTGAACTTAATAGAGTTTGTAGGAAAATAAACTATGGAAAGTATGTTAGCACAAATCACTGTCTACAGCATATAGTTGTCCAAAAAAGTTTTAAAGGTACGCAACCTTTCTTATATGGACAGTTGATCTGTGAAATTGGTGTTCGTATCAGTTCCTGTCTCGGATCATAAGCGTACATAAATTAGTTAGACGCACAAAGTTACTATAATAATTATTATTATTATTTCTCGGCGTCTATGTCATATCACGATATGAGCATTAACTATGAAGAAGATATTTGTAATTCATGTTAACAAACATCAAAATTAACATTTTGGACTATATGATTTGGTAAAAGCCCTTGTTTTCTACAAGTCAAAAGGAAAATCCTTTGGTTTTTTGCTTTAGTCAGTTTGTTATTAATATTAAAAAGTTGTTTTATGTGTTGTTTCATTCAATGAAGTCAGTTTTATAAAATTGTTACATTCGATCTGGTTCGTTACATTATATTTTATTTAAAAGTTGTTTTTCATCAATTTTATAACGTTGTAATTCATCTATTACATTTTGATATTTGTTAAACATGAGTTACAAATATCTTCTTCATAGTTTATGACTTGATTTAACCCGGAGGAAGACCATTGTAATGGTCGAAACGTAGGTTCTAAACAAATGAAACCATACTGACTGCATTTTCCGAGTACTTTATTTTCTTCTCCACAAAATAAAAATTAAATACCGGGAGGTATTGTGTTGGCCACATCAGATTTTTAATGTTTGAAATGTCCCTAAATGCGTCCCTGCGCGGGGGTGAATTTGCAAGCAGGGGTTGGCTGTAAGGTTGAGATTATCCGCGAACGAAGTGCTAAGCAGGCCCGGCTGAAGGGTGGGTGTGGGTTCATAAGCACGATATGTGTGTGTGACTATACGAAGGCTTTTGGTTTTTGCTGCTTTGCTGGCCCTACTGCCCTGCAGCCATAAATCCTGCCTGTCTTGCTGCTTGCAGGCTGCCCGCTCATATTACAGCATTTATTACAGTTTTTTCTTTCAGTATTATTACCCAAATTATTACTAATTCATTGCTAAAATATGAATCTATAACACATATTTTTTTAAAAAAGATTCAAATATTTTGTTGGCAACTATTTTAGCGCAATCCATGGGCGTAGATATAGGGGCGGAGTATATTGGCGGTTTGGGGAATGTTGTGGTTGTTCCACACCCGCTACCGGCATTTATTATTTGCCCCAAATAGTGGGTGGGTGGTATTGACTTGTAAATTTAAACTTTCATTACACCATTACACATGGGCGCACACGACCACGTAATTAGCGACGAACAATGAGCCTTTATTAAATTTTAAAATAGACTGCAATAGGATACAAGCTTATTTCTCTTTAAAATTAAAATTTCATAAGACGAAAAAATGATTTTATTATTTAGTAGTAACAAATATTATTCAGTGATTATCTCAAAAATTGCATACATAATTTTGCAGATATATGAATTTTTGAATAAAAGTAGTGTGTCTATTTCATAACTTTATTTCTAAAAATTCACACTGTTGTTCAAATAATCTAAAAATGCGTACACTTACGTAACATACTTTTTACAATCAAATAATATTACTACCAACTTTATATCTCTACCCATTTTTGAATTATTGCCCCAAAAGTCAATATACCCCACATTTAGGTAAAAACTTAAAAAATTTCAAAAATCTAATTTATATGTATTTAGATACTTCTCAATGCGCTGATTCCAAATTTTGAAACCACAGGTCGATATCTCGTTTCGTTCTCGAGATATTTAGATTCAAAGTTTTGCTCAAAACAGCCCATTTTTGGGTAATAACCCAAAAATGGGTCGAGATATGAATTTGGCGCCATCACCATTCGATTCTACGGACAAAAATACATAAGTATACCAATTTTTATAATTTTTGTGCAACCGGTTCATTTTTTATGAATAAAAGTTTGAAAACCCCGAAAAATGGCCAAAATCTGAAAAAATCCTAAGGGGTACACCTTAGATTTTTTGCGATTTTTGGTCATTTTCAGTTATTTTGCTTTAGAGATTGTATGCGGTGTTCAAAAATTCTGAAAATTGGTGTACTTATGTAATTTTGCCCGTAGAATCGAATGGTGTTATCGCCGAATTCATATCTCGACCCATTTTTGGGATATTACCCAAAAATGGGCAGTTTTGAACCAATCTTTGAATCTAAATATCTCGAGAACGAAAAGAGATATCGACCTGCGGTTTCAAAATTTGGAATCAGCGCATTGAGAAGTATCTAGATGCATAAAAATTAGATTTTTGAAAATTTTGAAGTTTTTATCTAAATGTGGGGCATATTGACTTTTGGGGCAATAATTCAAAAATGGCTAGAGATATAAACTTGGTAGTAATATTATTTGATTGTAAAGAGTATGTTACGTAAGTTTACGCATTTTTAGAGTATTTCTGTATGGAATTTGTAAAAAAATTGTATTATGTTCGTGTTACAATTTTATTATGGGTATGTACAATTAGCGGTAGGTCTTGTGCTGGCCACAACAGATTTTTTTCAGTGAAAAAGTGCATTTTTTTTAACGGAAACTCGTGAAATAATGAAACGTTACGGCACTTTTTACACACTTTTATTGCAGACGTAAAATAAATTTGTATGCAACTCGTGTGAAAAGCTCGTTTAGTCAAACTTTCCTATTCGTGAAAGAAGACTATACTTTTTAATCTTGTTGCATAAATAAGTAATAAAGGTTGAATTAGACCAATTAATTCAGTTATTTGTGAACTTCATTGTTTGAGAACAAAAAGGGCTTAACATCTACCTACGTAAATTATTACGACTTAACGAATACCAATTAAGACTTACTAGAATTATAGATCCTTTTCAATTTAAATGAAGTTTCATAAATAAAAAATGAAAAACAAATTCTTGGGTACACTAGGAAATATCCTTGTTGTTGTAAAGAAAATACTTGGAGGTAGTTCAACGTTGAAATGTAATTTGCTCCGTCATTAATATTCATTGAATGTAAAAATATGTGTAGTTGAAAGCCGAGTGAAGAAGTATGACGTCACAGCCACGCTTTGAGTTTTTCAGGCTCTGTCGCTGACACCAAACTTCATTTGAAGCTTTTTAATCAATTATGTTAGGAAAACAATGGAATTAGTATAATTAATTTTGTAATTACTATCCAGGCATCAGACACAGTTGTAGGCTAAGGCTAGGCTAGGGAGACCGGGGAAGGGGTAGTTTTATATAGTTGGTTAGGCGTTTGGCAAGTGAAATGCTCACAAGAGCCAACCAATATCGCATCGCATCGCGACGAGGATGTTTTTGCAAAGAGTATAATATAGTGAGAGAGTGTATGGTATGGGTACCCGCACACCACTATTACGACTATGAGGGTAGATAATATACAGACACTGCCAACACCAACACTTTTATATCCGTCCGCGTACACATACACACACACACATTTCATTCATAATCGAACGCACCAACACATACACACAATTCCAATGTGACAAACTTTAATTAACATTTTTGTCTGTTTTACACATATTTTAATACAATATCTGTGGCTTGCAAAAACAACTAATGTCAACATCTTGTAATCTTGAGAACGGGTGAGTTAATATCAACAAGAAAAAATCTATTGTGGTCAGCCCAAGACCTTTCGTAAATTCGATGTATTTTTTACAAATCCCATACCAAAAGTTCCTTGAAAAAGATTTTATACATCATAAAAATTAAAATAAAAATAACGAACAGACTATTTTTTCCAAATTTCATATCAAAAGTGACGGAAAAAATTGTCACGCCTGGATACACACACGGACACAAAGACACACATCATCTTAAAAATAGTAAATTCGTATAGTATGGACCCTAAAATCGCTAGTGAAATAGAGCAATATGACGTCTAGTGAAAATATGAACTAGTGCATGGTAGTAAGTCCTAGCCGAGGTAGCAGCGAACGCATCGTTTCTGTCACTTATTTAACAAATAAATCATGAGTGGAGTGAAATTTGTAAGCTATACTTCATTTTACGTAAGAAAATAGTAGATTACTCTTAAGAGCCGACCGTTTTTACATACATTGAATAAATAATTTAAATTTGTGAAACCAAGTTTTGTCAATAATAAATATACATATTTATCTGTAAAAATGTCAAAATCTAAAATTGCAACAAAATATGGTTAAACATCACTTAATTCTTAACTCTCCACACCAGCTATGAGTGCCCGTGAGGTGACGCCTGGTAAGCGCCCACACGTTGAAATATATCGTCATCATTACCGATGTCTACATGTGTTGTAGATACTGGCACACCCAGAAATGGGTAATATGCCGTGATGATATATTTATTTTATTTAATTCTGTAGATTTTATTTGACAACTGACAGGCGACTAGTTCGCAAAATTCAAAATGTTATTTTTATTTAATATTAACCATAATATTAATATTAATTTGTATTTCAAACGCCGCAGTGTATAAGAATACAGTTGCGGGAAACGAAGCATCTACCTTAAACCGGCCATATTGTTACGTCACGCGCTAAGCTCCTCCTCTTCTTCACTCGCGAATACCCAAGGGTGACAGAAGGTAAAAATCTGTAGTGGCCAGTACAAGATCTCTCGTCATTTCCATATTAGGCTATATCCAAGACACGAAAGATATATTATGGAAAATATGTTAGCACAAACCACACTGTCTAATATATGTGCTCCGTTTAAATCCACACAAAATACAATTCATTTACTTTGCGCATACTTAATATAACATATAACATATAACAGTTAGCTACATAAGTTTTAAACCTACGCAGCATTTCTTATATTGGCAGTTGTTCTGTGCAATTGGTGTTCGCATCAGTTCCTGTAATAACTTTTTTCAAAATATTACACAATTTTCAACATTTAATTGTAAAATATTAATGGATATTTCGTGATATTTTCAAATTTGAGGCTCCTTAAAGAACAATATCTTTTTAAATTTAGTATTTCGAAGTCATATAAAAATTCTTGCAACGGTCTTATTATTATTTTTTGTCAAAATCTGAAGAAAATTTTCTCTGGTTAATTCTATTTTGTTAATCACAACGTTACTTTAAATATTAATTAATTAATTTAATCTTCGCAACTTAATTTCGAATAACAAATAAATAACGATGGCATTAGTATAAATTTGGCTTTCCACGATCTAATTTTTTTATTATCCATCATTCTAGCATGACCCTTCTACAAGGAAAACCAAATTCTTATTTTGGTAAAAAAAATTACACTGGTTGTTTTCGTAATAAATGAAAAGATACGCGTAAGCAGAAGGAACTAATGGGCGATATAGAAAAATGGTGGAGGAGCCTAGCAACGAAAATCACCGCTATATTATAATTTTTATGGGGTTCCGTGGCCGCGTGCCTGAGTGTCTGGTCGCGAACCCGGGGGAACTGAGTTCTATCCCGACAGACGCCAAATATTTCCAATTTTAAATGGCACAAAAGTGACCCCTGGAGTTCACTCTCCACACCAGCTATGAATACCCGTGAGGTGACGCCTGGTAAGCGGCCACACGGTAAAATATATCGTCATCATTACCGATGTCTACATGTGTTGTAGATACTGGCACACCCAGAAATGATTATTATATTTAGTAGATTCTTTGCTAAAATATTGACCTGACCACTTGCTTATTTAATTACAAATAAAGGTAGTAATAAATTATAAAATTTCAATCTCGTACTCCAAGAACTTCGACGAACAAGAATTAATAACTCGCACTATTTTTTATTTTTATTTGAAACGCTGTCGGTAATAATTTTTTTTTTCTAAATTGCTTCTTTTTCCGTGTCAACGTCGAAAGCACTTTGAAGTCAAAAATTGTAATTAACAAGAAAATCAATGCCATTTACCGTTCAAACACACTACGAATACAGTTTATCGGGACACTGTTCAAAGCTAAACCAAAAATTGTTTCATTACCTACCGTCAAATACTAATCGTGAATAAATTACGACAAAATAATTTTTTAGTACATTAAAATATTAATGGAATAGATTCTTTCGTTCTTTCTGTGGTTTAAGTCAAACAATATGGTTTTTTAAAACCGTGTCTATTAATATTTGATATAAAAATCAATGTGAAATGAGGCACAATTACCAATAACCCATATGACGATTTCAAATCAGTTCATTGGTTAGTAAATAAATAAAAAGTACACTATAATTATGTGAACGATTTAGCTGCACCCACATCGGAAAAACTTGTTCTCAATTTCTATCAATAAAACCTCAACCAATTATGTCTTCCACTAATAATCAATGGAAGTAACTTCATTTTTTCTATTTTATTTATTTATAGTTATTTCCTTAAAGTTCACATACAATCATTAAAATTTAATAGGAAACATGTATTTTGTATCTATTGTATCATATTCCGATTCTTTTGTACAAGATTTCCAAATTTTACCAATTTTCGTCATACCTTAGTTCTGTTTTAGTTTTTTAACATTTCTGCAATTATTTTTGCGTATTTTCATGTATTATACAACAAGACAATTGAAGATTTTCGATAAATAATAAACGAGTTGTCTGGAAACAACACAAGACCGAAGATCGAGTGGTATTTCCAAATGGCAACTCGTTGAGTATGCCGAGAATTTTCTAGTGTCGAGTTGTATGTATACAGGACTATACTGTGAATAAAAATCTGTTGTGGCCAGCACAATATCTCTCGTCATTTCTATTTTATGTATGTGTCTTCTGCACACATACAATTCTAATTATATCTATTTTTCATTGTATGAGGAAGTTCCTAAATGTCAGTGATTCTTCCAATTCATTAGCAAGATTGGCGGTATATCTTACGGATATATACATTTTACCTACAATTTTACCGAATTTTTTTACAATTTTATCATTACCGAAATCTGCGATAAAGCAGATGGCACACTCAGAAATGAGTAATATGCAGTGATGATATATTTATTTATTTTTTTACCTACAATTTTAAATATTTAATTAATAATACAATAAGAAAGATTAAATGTACTTCCCAGAAAAAGCTTTCAGAATTTCACTAAAACTGTTGATTTTTGACACTGACATCTATCATTTGCAAACTATGTTATAAACATTTGAATTTGTCAACTGGTTTCCTTAGTGTCTTGGCCTCTGGGATTAGATTTTTCTATATATTACAGTGCCTTTATCTCTAAATCTATACAAGATATAATAAAATTTTTAAATGTATCAGATGTAGAATTTTATGTTCTTCAATAATAGTAATAACAGAAATTTTCAAAAAATAATATTTAGAAGATTTTTTAAAGAAACTATTACTTCTGGTTGTACAATTGTTACCAAAATCTAATCAGCTCTTCCCAGGATTGTCAGATTGAGAAAAATGCAGTTAAATATTTTTTAAACCTTATAGTATTTGAGAAACCGTGGTTCCAACATCCACACATCCACACACACGTACACACACACACACACACACACACACACACACACACACACACACACACACATCATCATCATCGTAAAAAAGTTATAATCGGATCATAGGGACCTTAAAACGTGCTTATCCAGTAAAATCTGGATATGAGGTAAAAAAGTAAACAGTAAATTTAGTGTCCGCGTGTAGTCTAATTTCTTCTGTATCGTTTTATTCAACTGCAAATTTAGTAATTAAGGGTTGTAATAAACAAATCTCCACAGACATCAAAGTTCAGAGTTCACATGAATTTGACACAAAACATGAAACAGAGAGGACATCACATCACTACTCTCAGGTACAACACTCTGATTCCGTTATTAATTATTATCCTATGTTTTCCCCTTCTGATATTGGGCAGAGGGCACAGGACAAACGACATTATTAATGTTGTGTGTGATGTTTGTTTGTTTATGTATAGGCATTGCCCCCAGGTTCATGTACGCCTATGGTGCAGTAGAGATCATACAGAAATGAGATATATGAAAAGCATTATGATATTCTAACTGGAATGATAATTAATATTATATTGATACCAATAATAATAAGCACAATTATACATAGAGTCATACATTGTAGAACAATAGTTTATATACCCCAAGCTAAATTAGTGACAAACAGAATATGTATTTGAAATTGCTGTGGGCTGAACTATATTAATAACAACATACTTTTTCTACAATCGTGCGAGAAATAAGTGTTTTCAAACTACGCGAATGGATTATAGCACCTCCACCATTTTTTAAATTTGCACGATCAATCCTATTTGTATTTCTTGTGGTATTCTTAGCTGATCTTTATTTTGGGGTAGATGTATTGTAGTTTTTGGTGTATGCTCTGAGTGTATATGTCTGTAAGTGTGTAGGTGTGTAGGTGTGTGTGTGTGTGTGTGTGTATGTGTGTGTGGGCCAGACCTCCTGCGGCTGGTTACGAGATGTCAAGCGCACGTGGCCTGCTTCTCCTGCTCCTGTATTCCTGCTCCATAATACAACAAGGACGACTCACACACATACGTACATACGGATCACAAAACGAACAATCAATGCTAAAAATTACTCCACTCTACATGCTCATTTATATGTAAATAGAACAACTAAAAATAATGATATTGCAGCAACTAATTAATTTGTTAACAAGAGATTGATATCAAATATTCAATATTAATCTACATGTAAAAGTAAGAGATGTGTATTTTTTATTTTTTCTATTAAGTATCATTTATTGCTAAGCAAAAATAATTTTTCCCTTCCCCCCATCCTGTCCTTTGCCATTCGGTGTTGCCGCTTCTCCACCAACGGAATTGGCAACAAAATAGAAATCTTCAGTTCATATTTATTTGACGACAAGCATAAGTATTAAACACTACTGGAAGTATGTAGGCGGGCCTAGAATGTGCAAGTATATGTACCATGTTTCCATGGCGCAGAAAGAGACAAAATATAGCCAAATCGGTTAAGCAGCAGCTTTAACAAAGTGAGCATGGTGCAAGAACTTTATTATAAACTCTTCTAAATTATAGTTTCAATATTAATATTTCAACCTTGTTATCTTTGTAAGTTAAAATTCTGTTTAGAAATAATAATCATTTTTCCTAGATCTCTCTGTTTAGTCTAGATGTCAACTGCTCAGACATTTATTGTGTTCACAAATAACTAGATAAGTTATTGCCTGCGCTACATGCGATGTTGTTATTTAGCTATGGGTGCTAGATGATAAACGCTGCACCCCTCATCAGATATGCCCTACTGAAGAGATAACCGTTTGTTTTTAGGCAGTCTCCGTTTAAGATTCAAACGGATGTCATGTAGTCTGCGATTTAGATTTGTGCGCATACGCTAGTTCGCGTAATGAGGTATGTGACGATAATCAAATTTCAATATATAAATCATAATGTATAAAAACAAACCTCTATAGCTTCTCATTATAACAATAAAAACTAAACATTAGTTTGTAATAATATTGTTATTAGCAATTTCATGTTTTGGAGAAGGGAACTGTGACGTCAGTAGGGTAGAATGTTAGAAGAAGACAGTTAGACTGAGATAGATATATTGTGATAGGTTATGGAATGGCGAACGTGACAGCTGCTGTCACTTTCGCCTACCACAATATATCTATCTCACTCTAACTGTCTTCTTCTATCATTCTATCCTACTGACGTCACATATCCCTTTTCCAATGTTTTAATAATTATTTTCTCGTAAACTACGAATAATTAATCAATTTAAAAAAATCTGTTGTGGCCAGCACAAGACCTCTCGCCATTTCCATATTAGGCCATATAAGTATTATATTGCACTTCGCTTTCGAACCGTCGTTTTATAACAACAAATTACAGAACATTACCCAAATATTGTTTTTTATTATATTTAACATGTCTTCTGCACACATATCATTTTAATTATATCTATATTTCATTGTATGAGGAATGGCGAACGTGACAGCTTCTGTCACTTTCGTCTACCACAATATATCTATCTCAGTCTAACTGTCTTCTTTTATCATTCTACCCTACTGACGTCACAGATCCCTTCTCCAAAGTTTTAATAATTATTTTCTCGTAAACTACGAATAATTAAACAATTAAAAAAAATACGGGTATTTTATTTTTTGGTCTAGTATCATATATGTAAAAATCAAAATTTAGTCACATACCCTATTAGGGTTACAATGTAATAATGTAACGGTTTAATAATCGTTAATAATTAGTTTAGTGTAATCAATAATAATAAGTTAGTAATAATGTAAATAAAAGTAATATAAAGAAATATTAAGTGTCCATCATCCATAAAATAACATATGTTCATCATCAGTGATCAGTTCAAGTGTTAAGTGTTCGTGAGAGTGTAGGGGCGTTCCTCCTCAATAAAACAGTAGTCGGACGGTAAAGTCGTCGAGCGTCTACCTGTGAGATAAAGAGTCATCGCTGGGTAAGAGAAGAGAAGGATAACACAGCAGCTTCGTCTTACTATACTGAGAGTTGATTATCTCCTGCGTTGCGTTTATTGTGTTGCTGATTGTGGCGTTCTGTTACTTTTTTTTTAAATTTTGCAGAAACATTAAAGATAATTCACATAATCTCTCAAAAAATAATTGTGCGTGTAGTGACGCCCTCTCAGTATTAAGCAGCAAACTTTTCATTATCGAAATCTGCAAATAAAAACAAACTGGTACACCCAGAAACGGGTATTTGTCGTGATTATATCATCAGGGAAATATTATATATGTTTAGGTTGTATGTGATATGATTTTATTTTGGTTGCATGAATGATTGAGGGTTGTCGTTGTCGTTCATAGTGCGTGTACTAGAAAGAGAGAGATAGAAGTAGAGCGTGGGAATTTGCAGGTTGTGTGGGTGGAGGGCAGGGGACGAGCCCGTGAGAGATTCGCGAGGCGACGGATTCGCGACCAGGCACGATTCCTATTAACTGCTAAACCCATACACACACACCAACACACTGCAGGGATACTATCAAGACAAGAAACACACTATAGTTTATTAATTATACCGGGAATATTTTATAAATAATGCACAAAATGGCAGTACTGCGAAATGGATGATGCAACCCTGTGAAAATGGCGCATCGCGTTTTATTTATTAATCCCTAGTGATCACCATTTTGAAATGAGTGCTAGATATGTCGTCTACGTATCGGATACTGTGACGGTTGAGTATTAAAATTTGTACATCAAAATTGATACTTTACGTAGCAAAACCTCAACAGAAATTCTTTGTGAGCAATACTAACAGTAGTAGTACAGTTTCTCGTTAATCTCGTCGTTATCGTGATGGACTTTTCAGTATACATGATGATCAAAGACCAGTAGTGACAGCACGCACTTTAGAATTCTATCAAATGAGGCATTTGTTTGTTTACGTCACGAAAATTTGGTAGCATGCATGTCTCAAAATATTCGCCTGCAAGCGTACGACTAGAGGCAAAAATGTCAAAATAACGTCATTATTTTCTCATTTTCTATTCAAACCAAATTTATATGTAATTTAAATATTATATACAACTGTCATAATATTTTTTATTTTAATAGTATAAAATCCGAAAATTTCCGAAACAAAACGCTTATGTAGAATTCTAAAGTGGATGCTACCAGGATTCGTAAAAGTAAAATCAATCGCCTGCTTTCTATGATAGAATAGGGCTGTTGCAAGAATTTTTATATGACTTCTAAGTATTAAATTTTAAAAGATATTGTTCTTTACAGAGTCTCAAATTTGAAAATATCACGAAATATTCTTTAGATATTTTACAATTAATTTTTGAAATTTGAATAAAATTTTGAATAAGACACGTGATCTGAAACAGAATGTGACGTCAAAGTACATACATCTTCAGCGGTTCTAATGTGTCAAGTGTATTGTCAAAGTTGTCAAACAAGTGTCAAATTTTTAGATTGATTCAAGTTGTATAATATGTAGGTAATCAAAAGTTCAAAATAAAATGAGTAATTTACTATATTGTATTGTGCCTTCTTACAAAAATACTGTTAGGAACAAACCTACTATAGAGTTTATAATTTTACAAACATTTTTAATGATCCAATTTTTTAAGAAATTCTCCCGGAACAGAAACTTCCGCTTTATGGCCCGATTTAGTATCAAAACCGGATCTTCGTTCCATCACTAATCCATCCGAACACTAAACAAAAATGGCGTCCTTAATTGAATACCAAACCTTTCGAAACGTCGAGCTGCGATGTATAAAAGTATTACTAGTGAAACTTAGCCATTCTTTAGTCATTGTCTCTGTACGTTTGTGTGGGTGTGTGACCAGCATGATGAGCATGTGTTGCGTGCGGCCAGCCGATGCCGCGAGGGTATTTCTGCAGCAGCTGACAGTCGGGAGAACACCACCCTCTCTCAGCACGCGACACGTGCACACAATACCACCCCTACACTCACAGCAAGAATATATACGCAGACAGACGGAAGAATCAACCAAGAATATTATAGAATATATTATTTCCTTCAAGATTTCTTTATTAGTCATTGCTGGGCATTTGGGAATATCGAGAAAAATGAGATACAGTAAAATTTTTGAAAGAAGTCCGATCAAGGCTATCTACGAATTATATTTATGAATTAAGATTTTGTGCTGTCAAATTTAGTAGTGTCTTTTACTTAGTTTTTATAAGGGTACATAATATCATGTGTACCTCATAAAAACTATGTAAACGACACTAATAAATTTAACAGCATAAAATCTTAATTCATAGATCCAATTTGTAGATGGCCTTGATCGGACTTCTTTCAAAAATTTTACTGTACAAAGTCGGTTAAATTGGATGATAATATAATTTTAGTGGTATATTGTTTATCTGGAAAAATGTACAGGAATAAGAAAATGTAAATTTTACAGTTTTTAGTATAAAACAATATTGAATTTTGGGTTAACCTCCTTTAGGACATTTTTCACCCCTCGCTAAAAGAGGTATTGGATTCATGCTACACATCGCATATCTAAATTTTAGTGAATAAGCACATTATCATTTTCACAATAATATCTCTCTCTGTATGTGTGTGTGCGCGCGTGTGTGTGTGTGTGTGTGTTTGTGTGTGTGTGCGTGGTTGTGGATGTTGAAGGCACGGTTTCTCAAATTCTAGAAAACCAAAGACCAATTTAACTACGTATTCTTTAATCTGACTAATCTGTCATTAATGAGAAGAGCTGAATAGGTTTTGGTAACAAATGGACAATCGGAAGTAGTAGTTTCTTAAAGAATATTAAAGAAAATAAAATTCTCTATCCGATACATTTAACATTTTTATTATATCTTCTATAGATTTAGAGATAGAGATTTATAAATATATAAAATAATCCGTTGTAATGAATTTCGCAGCCTAAACAACTCCAAAGAAACCAGCTGAAAAATAAAAGTAAAACCTAAGTTATTTATTCTCATTTACATTGACTATTTGCGATACACACTATATGTAGTTTAGAATTTACGAAACGAAAAGTAGGTACTCCTTTGAAGTGTAGGTTTCTCGTTGCTACCGTACGAGTATGTTCGAACACCGAGCAGTGTCTTGTGTCTTATGCGGTCTTTGTGTTCCTGCGAGACCCTGAGGGCTGGTCAGAGTGTCAAGTGCAGAAGCACGCCGCAGGACGCCTGCTGCTCTTGTTCACCGCCAAGCCAGAAGCCAAAGTCAACCACACAGCCCTTAGATAAATAAATAACTACCCAACAACAAAAGTGCTGAGTTGAAATTATTTTTACACTACTGAAAATAACTTCTACTCCATCAAATTGAAGTTTTGCAATCCTTATCAACAACAGTACGCATTCTTTTGTACGCTTACATTTCAGTGTGAACGCACAATATGCGTGTCGTGGTAGATCTTTTCAAATCACGGCAGATGATAATGCTGAAATAATAAGGGCTGAATTCAAGGGTTTTCCTGCAGTCTACAAGGGCTGAAGATAAGAGATCGAGGTACCCCCATCTACAGAGAAGTATGAGGGTTGTTTCTGCTGTTTTAAAAACGTTGGCAGAGAATTTGCAGTTGAATTTTTAATATTTTATAAGTAAATACCCTTAATAATTGGAATAATACTACCTTTTTTTTAGTTTAAGTTCTGTATATTAATGCTAATTCACACCACCATCCTTCACAGAAATTTGGCACTATAAAATGTCTAATAAGAAGAGCTACAGATATATGCCATCCAGATAAATTAAAAGAAGAGATGAATGAAATTAAAAATATTTTTATGAAGAATGGATATTCTGTGTCTTCTATTGAAAAATGTCTTAAAGCAAAAAGAACAACAAACAATAAAGAAGATAGGAACGTATTATATGCATCGCTTCCTTATGTTAAAAACGTAACGGACAAGATTGGTAGAATTCTTCATAAGAAGAACATCAAGATTTCGTTTTCAACTTCGTCATATGTTGAAACAAGTGAAAGACGTCATCCCTCTTCAATCATCAGGAATTTACAGAATTCCATGTGTCTGCGGGAGAGTTTACATCGGCCAGACTGGTAGAACAGTCTCTACAAGATTGAGCGAACATCATCGATCGATCAGATTGAACCAGCCTGAGAAAACGTCCGTTGCAGAACATGCCTTGGAAGAATTCCACCAAATTAAATTTGAAGATACGAAAATTATTGCAAGACCTTCTCGACTTAACAACAGATTAATTAGAGAAGCCATTGAGATTTATAAAACAAGAAATATCAATCTCAATTATCGTGACGGATTAGAACTTAGTCGCGCATGGCTTCCAATATTAAATATGTTGTAATTTATAATATGTATACAATTTTTTCTAAACTTTTTCTAACATCTGTTAATAAATAGTACGGCTGCGGTAGTTCGCTACCGATAAAGCGTCTCTGTGTTATACAAATCACTTCTCTGCCAGTTTTTGGGACGGTTTTCCTCTGGCAAAAGGAGGTTTTTTTGTTTTACAATATGACTGATTGAATGGATGCCGATTTCTTTGGAGTTAGATTTTGGATTTTTCGGTATATTTTAGCCAATTAGGTACATTTAATCTAATTCTGGTCAAAAATTGTGTTAACTGTTAAGCCACAGAAATATTATATTAGCAATAATAATTTGTTTTAGTACAGCAAATAACTCAATTCAAAATTTGTATGTAATACATTCAAAATTAATTCCATGGATACAGCTTTAACTGAATTCATCTATTTCTTCCCTTTATTTAATTATGTTTGACATTTACCCTTACTGTAGAAGTGTAGATTGTAGCTACACCCTACTCACTTCTACATGCTGTATAATATCTATAAATCTGCACATAATCCCATGCATAAACACATAGTTAAAATGATACATAGCCCAGCTTTCTTCCTTCTCTAATAAACTTTATTCTATCTCTCTTTTACATGAAAACATCCTACAGTTTATTTCGTTTTGTAGCTGTGATCTCCTAGCCTTTTGAGGGAAAATCTCAAAATTTGTATCTCGCGAAAAGTTAATTTTTCATAAACAAAATAGCTACATACAGTTTTTCTTTTAAATCACTGGCCAAAATAGTACTGACAAAGACTGTTGTCACAAAACTGACTTAATAATTCAAAAATCGCGTAGTTCAATCACCGTACATGATTTTGACAGTGTGTGTCCACATTCACAATCATAATTCTGTTGCCCTGATTGGATATAGAATTAAATCTAGTTGTACAGCGTGTGGCAAACGCCTTATTGTTCAGTAAAAACTGTTGGCACAATTTCGACTAGAAAAAAAAAATGCATTCCAATGCAATCACTGAAAAAAATTAAGCCAAAATATAAGCCCTGTGATTGAAATTGACAGTTTAAGTGAAGTTGCTATACGGAATGTGCAGAAGCCGTGAGAAATTGTATGGTATTAATGGGCTACTTGCGTACCTTTTTTTTATTTAATATTTTTGAAGAGAAGGTAAAAACTTGCTACCCATATTTTTTCTTTTGACAAAGTTTTTATTAATTAGCCAGAAAAAAATAATGAAATTTGATTATTTGAATTCCCGCCATGTATGACGTAGAATTACGCCGCACCAATGAACAGTCGTAAAGCCACAGCGTGGTGCCGTCCCATAGTAATGGTATGTTTGCGCGGGTAATGTAGATCACCTGTTTGAAGTTTCAACAATAGTTTGGAAGTTAGTATTTTAGTTTATCTTTTTGGTATCGATATTTTAAATTACAAGTAACTACCTATGTGTTTATTTATTAAGTAATTAATGTATTTGAGAGACCAGAGAGAGAGAAAAATGAACTAATGTCAAATCAAATTAAAACTTTCTCGCACGCCATGCCATCTATTGATAATATTCTTAAACATGCTTCCCCTCCCCCAGTTCAATATAAAGACGTCACAGAAAATTTTCTTTTTTAATTTAGTAAAAAACAAATAATTATTTTAAAATAAAATTTATATTTTTATATATGTTTTCAATATAACATTACGTATATAGTGACAGAAATCGGATTTTCAGTACCACGCAAGTAGCCCATTGTATGGTCAAGTGAATCATTTATTTTTGATCAGCCTGTATTATTGGCTAGTTTTTTGCTGCAATTATCAATAAATCTTTGGATTTCAATTTAATGGAAATGTAAAATCAAGGAAATTTAACAATATGAGCTAATTTTTGCTTGAAATGATAAAAAAAATATAACCTGGAACATTAAGTCCTTGTTATTCTATCCACATTAATATTTAAAGTTTATATAGATAGTTTGTTTTGAATTGTGTGAGTACTCGCAGTTCCTGCAGATGCAGTGATTCCGGTGAGTGTGTGAACGGGCAGTTGGCGCCCGAAGCGCCTGTCGGAGCCCGGAATTAAAACTCCGGAGAGCTGAAGCCCGGATCTGTTGATTCAAATGTATCCACTGCTGCTGCTGCACTCGCCAAGCGCTCGCCTCGCTCAGAATTTCAAATCATCTGCACCTGTTTGCTTTCCAACCAACACTCCCACACAGCTAACGACCCACCCTCGCATAGACAACAACAGAAACTGTACACCTCATATACACTTCGCACGTATCTTACACGAATTATCAATATGTGGGCTACAATGATCTGTCTAAGAATAAAACGGGTTTTCAACCCCCGTTTATAAAATGAAACTTATATCACAACTTATTATGCATTTCTGGGTGTACCAATTTGCTTTTATTCGCACTTTTCGGTAACGACGATATAAACTCCTTGACAAAATTATCTCAACACTTTTAAATTAGTCTCATATCAGAAAAGCCGAAACGGCTGTCACGAATTTGAAATAAAGTGGAAAAACCAAACATTTAAATAAAATAAATAAATAAATATATCATCACGGCATATTACCCATTTCTGGGTGTGCCAGTATCTACAACACATGTAGACATCGGTAATGATGACGATATATTTTACCGTGTGGGCGCTTACCAGGCGTCACCTCACGGGCACTCATAGCTGGTGTGGAGAGTGCACCACAGGGGTCACTTTTGTGCCATTTAAAATTGGAAATATTTGGCGTCGGTCGGGATCGAACCCGGTTCCCCCAGGTTCGCGACCAGACACTCAGACACGCGGCCACGGGACCCCATACCAAAAATTTGTGTTTTATTTATTCATTTCTTTTATTTTTTCGTTTATTTCACAAAGTTAGCTTATTTTCGTCATGTTTTATGTTTTTTACCTACCGTCAAAAGGAAGGTATTGTCTTTGGTCAAAAAATTCGGTGGTGAGTTTTTAATGAATAAGCACGTTTTAAGATCCCTAGAATAGGATTTTACTAATTTTACATTGATGTCTGTATGTGTGTGTGTGTGTGTCTGTGTGTGTGTGTGTGTGTGTGTGTGTGACAAATTTTTCTCCGACGATAACTCCAAAGCTGATTAGATTTTGGTTATAATTGATCAACCGGAAGTACCCTTATTTGAAGTTCTTAACAGTTTTTCTGGAAAAAGCGCAGTTAAATATCATTTTTCGACATTTTATGATCATTAATATGAAAGAAAATCTTATTCTCTATACGATTTGATTATACGTTTTCCTTCATATTCAATAGATATATAGTTATAGAGAGATTAAGAGAGGTTAACTTTCAAAAATCAATCAGCTTTGCAAAAATTATGGAAACAGCAGATACATTCAAAAAATTCTAATTGACAGATGTCAGTGTCAAGTGCAAAATCAGAGTGGAAAGTATAGGATCAGAAAGTAACATAAGTGACAGAGTGTCCCTTGCAAGTGACTTGCAGTTTCAATGCCGGGAGTACGAGGAAGGCCAAAGAGAAGATAGAAGGACAGTATAGCTGAATATTTGAGAGAGGAAGAACTGTGTGAAGAAGATGCGTTGGATAGGAATGAGGAAGTGTGAAGTGCAATTTACAGAATGTACATTCGTGTATTAGATTTATAAAAAATAGTGTGTTCGTGTTACAATTTTACAGGATATACAGAATCTTTTCCAAGGAACTTTTGGTATCGGATTTGTACAAAATACATTGAATTGACGGAAGGTTTTGTGCTGGCCACAACAGATTTTTTACCTCTTGCTAAGAGAGATATTGGAATCATCCTTAAAATCGCGTATTCAGATTTTAGTGAATATTTTACAATGATATGTGTGTGTGTGTGTGTGTGTGTGTGTGTGTGTGTGTGTGTGTATGTATGTATATGTGAGGCGTCTTCCCAGTCTCACCCTGTGTATTGTTTGCTGAACTACTCGAACTAATCGCGAGCACTCTTCACATCATCTTATACGTAATATGTAGGCGCATCCACCAAAAATTACAACTGTTAATAGATTCCTAGAGATGTATCACATCCAAAATTAGTCGAAATGCCAATGATGTATTAATAAATTAAGTACAAACTAAGCACCGGATGACCTAGATGTAGAAAGGCAACACAAATATGTTTTGATATTCATGAAAATATCGGCGTCATTCATTCATACATCTCGCATATATGTATGTATGTTGAACATAAAATTTATTACATTTGACGTGTGCTTCTTTTGTTCATTTGACTCTGGATTTATCTGTGTATTTGTTTAATTTTCCAATAAAAACATCCACGTCGCCATGTGCCACGCCATGACGGCATACAATGGTGGAATGGCGATGTCTGGCGATGGCATTATCTCCAATTTTATTTATTTATTTATTATTCATTTATTCTTTTTTTGTTTTAATCGCGTGAACATAAAATTAATTTTAACAAAGGCATGTTTTTGATCTGCGGTTTGATTAGCGTTTTTATAAAGATACGAATATTTATTATTAAATAATTATCTCTAGATTTTATTATTTTGTTTCCGTGATTTTGTAATTAGTTTCGTGTCATTTGAATTTTAATATTTATGCATAGATATGTCAGTTACACGAACATTGAATAAAATGTACACTTCAAACGGTGATTTTAAATTACAAATTATTTTTATAACAATAAATTAATATAATATTTATTTTTACCTTTGTTATTGACATAATTTTAAAAATATGTATATTAATGTATGTTTGCTATAAATTTATTTACATATTATGATATTGTGAAGGGATGTATGAAATCTAGCATTGAAAAAAAATTATTATTTATGTATCAGGGCACTGAAGTTAGGAAAATAAACCATATGAGTAAAAAAGTGCCGAAAATTAAAGAGTAGTTTATATAAATATTAAGTTGGAGTCTTTGATGAAGTTCTCCAGTTTAGTATACACATGTTTATATTAGGAATACAGTATACAGTCGAACGTCTCTAACTCGAACCTCCATAACTCGAAACTCTCTGTAAGTCGAAGTTTACTTGCGTTCCCGGTTCATTTTATATATTTACAATGTATTTTGACCTCTCTAACTCAAATTTCTGTAACTCAAAAATCTCCATAATTCGAAACCACATGTCTCAATAACTTGAATTTTCAGGGACAAAATATTTTTTTTTTTTTGGCATTATATTATGCACGTTAAAAGATACGGACGAAGAAATTATCGCTACTATCGCTAAACAACGTAACATTCTCTTTACAATCAAATAATATAACTACCAAGTTTATAATGCTACCCATTTTTGAATTATTGCCCCAAAAGTCAATATACCCCACATTTAGACAAAAACTTCAAAATTTTCAAAAATCTAATTTGTATGTATCTAAATACTTCTCAATGCGCTGATTCCAAATTTTGAAACGGCAGGTCGATATCTCGTTTAGTTCTCGAGATATTTAGATTCAAAGTTTTGCTCAAAACTGCCCATTTTTGGGTATTAACCCAAAAATGGGTCGAGATATGAATTTGGCGACAACACCATTCAATTCTACGAGCAAAATTACATAAGTATAGCAATTTTCATAATTTTTGTCCAACCGGTTCATTTTTTATGAATAAAAGCTTGAAAACCCCTGAAAATAGCCAAAATCTGAAAAAATCCTAAGGGGTACACCTTAGATTTTTTGCGATTTTTGGCCATTTTCAGTTATTTTGCTTTAGAGATTGTATGCGGTGTTCAAAAATTCTGAAAATTGGTGTACTTATGTAATTTTGCCCGTAGAATCGAATGGTGTTGTCGAGAAATTCATATCTCGACCTATTTTTGGGTTATCACCCAAAAATGGGCAGTTTTGAGCAAAATTTTAAATCTAAATATCTCGAGAACGAAACGAGATATCGACCTGCGGTTTCAAAATTTGGAATCAGCGCATTGAGAAGTATCTAGATACATCAAAATTAGATTTTTGAAAATTTTGAAGTTTTTGTCTAAATTTGGGGTATATTGACTTTTGGGGCAATAATTCAAAAATGTGTAGCGATATAAACTTAGTAGTAATATTATTTGATTGTAAAGAGAATGTTACGTAAGTGTACGCATTTTTAGAGTATTTGAACAACTATGTGAATTTTTAGAAATAAAAGTATTGAAATAAAAATGGATAAATACTATAAAAATGTTATTTATTTATAACTGTGTAAAAGAGTTCTTGATTAAAAACAAAGTATAGTACGTAGTACTACATAATTTGTTTATCGTACTATATAATTAAAATTACATCATAAAAATAATTATGAATATAAGTTTCCCTGACCTGTCTTTCGTGTGCGTAGAACTGGTTGCGTATCCCTGTCACCATAACTGCTAACCTCCTTCTCGATGGATTCTTCTTTAATGACCTTTGGCTCCATGATCTGCAACAATTTAAAAACAATTAAATCAACAAATTACCCTTGCTAATTTCCCTTCTTGCAACTTAGAAAATTAATTTCTCTTTTGGCCGGTCGTCCTATATCTTTAATATCGTATCGTCGCTCCCTATCAAATAAACATCTTGTCACCCATTAAGGGTCCAACGATATCAAAATTATTTTCCGCGATTAAAGCGCGACTCGGGAGTGTTTTCCGCGACCACAGCGCCGCCCGCACCAGCGGTGGATGTTGGAAACATTTCCGAAACATATGACTACACAACATGTTAAATTAATTGATGAAAAAGAGAAAAAGGGACGCGAAATTGCTATATCGCTCTAAGATCATTTTATAAACGTGCGATTTCTCGAAGATTCGAGACGTTTAAATGATTATTACTTTGCGAGGAAAACACTTGAATATAAAATAATATTTTATTTAGTTGCTTGTGACATTCTCACTTCATTTGTTCGAATCAAATCTTCAACTTATTCGATGTTTTCAATCAAGCCTTCTGCTATCGCCTTTTTTAAATTCTAAATCCATTTTTACCTTTAGGTAAGGAAGGTATTCTCTTTGGTTAAAAAATTCGGTAGTGAGTTTTTAATGAATAAACACGTTTTAGGATCCCTAGAATACGATTTTACTAGTTTCTTTCGCGATCGCCCAGAAAATGAGCTCTTTCTGATCACTATTTAGACCGGAAAGTCCTTCTTTGCTGAGCTAGCTCGGAAAGTTGTCTATAAGGGATCGGAAAGTACTTTACCGAACCCGGGACCGGTAAAGCTAAATGTTTCCATGGAGATCAGTTGTTTATTTATATCTTATTTTCTCGCAGTAAAAAATAAAATAATACTTTTTACCTCTCGCTAAGAGAGGTATTGGATTCATGCTAAAATTCGCATATCCAGATTTTATTGAATAAGCACGATTTAAGGTCCCTACAATCCGATTATAACATTTTTAAAATGTCTGTGTGTGTGTGGATGTGTGTATGTGTGTTCGTGTGTATGTGTGTATGTATGTCTGGATGTTGTAGACAAGATTCCTCAAAAAATATAAGACTTAAAAAATATTTAACTGCAGTTTCCTCAATCTGACATTCCTGGGAAGAG
The DNA here is from genome assembly GCA_943142095.1 of Ophonus ardosiacus. Lineage (NCBI taxonomy): Eukaryota > Metazoa > Arthropoda > Insecta > Coleoptera > Carabidae > Ophonus > Ophonus ardosiacus. The sequence goes on from OW964832.1 coordinate 49,000,702, forward strand.
CTGAAAAGGTTTTGGTTCTAAATATAATTTTTTTGGATTTTTTTATCAAATATTGAAGAACATAAAATTCTCCATCTAATACACTTAAAATTTTTATTATATCTTGATAAAGACACTATAATTTATAAAGTACACTAATCGCAGAGGCTAAGGCACTAAGGAAACCAGTTGACAAATTCCAATGTTTATAATATGACACATGTCATTGTCAAATATCAACAGTTTTAGTGACATTCTGATAGCTTTTTCTGGGAAGTATATATAATTTTTCATATTGTTTTATTAATTAAATATTTGAAATTATAGGTAAAATTGTGGTAAAATGCATATATCCATTACAAATACCGCCAATCTGGTTAATGAATTGGAACAATCTCTGACATTTAGAAGCTTCCTCATACAATGAAAAATATATATAATTAGAATTATATGTGTGCAGAAGACATGTTAAATACAATAAAAAACAATATTTCGTTAAAGTTCTGTAATATTTTGTTATAAAACGGCGGTCCGAAAGCGAAGTGCAGTACAATACTTATATAGCATAATATGGAAATGGCGAGAGGTCTTATGCTGGCCACAACAGATTTTTTTATTCTTTTTTCAGGATCGCAAAAAAAATATTGTACCCAACATGACCTGAAAGTGTCTATACTGGGCTCACAAGCTTCCAAAGCTCGCCTAGTATCACTTTCAGGTCTTGTTGCGTAAATTACTATTATTGAGGTTGTTGCAGTATAGAAAATAATCAAATAATTACATATTTGCTTTCTTTTCTATTGAAAAATATTTTCAGGTACTATGGTTTAAAAAGTATATTGTAAACTTTGGCTAAGTAGAATTTGAACAAAATCTCCAAAATCATTTCCCAATTAGAAGTATAAACAGTTTTTTGCATTTTCAGAGAAAAAAATCTGGCAAAAAGTGTGTAAAAAAATTTGGCAGATCAGAGAGAAAAAGTCGCTTAGGCCATTTGTGTACTGTACGTTAGCAAGCAGTTAGCCATTTATAATAGTAAGGCTTGTGGAAATTTCAATCATGATAATTGCATTTTAAAGCGTCCAGATGGCTCCATCTGTATTCTAAACACGGTGACGTCATAAAACAAAAATCACAGCCGTCCGCGATTTAACTAGAAAAACGTGACGGAAATACCGAATTGAAAATTAGCCGATATGCGAGCTGTGTTAACGTACAGGCGCAACGTTAACGCCGCGAAACGAGGCGTTATGCCGACCGGAACAAATGCGGACGAGGACCTTTCATTACGGCACAAACAAACAAACAATTTTCAAAGAAAGATAACACTTATTAGCACAATTATTAGCAAAGATATTGTTAGAAAAGACTTAACAACCAAAATTCAAAGAAACTTATATTTTATGGTCAGAGAAAGTGAAGCCCCTTCATGATTACGTTACCGTTACCTACACGTTCACCAAGTTTAAACACAAGGTCACATTGGAAATTTTTTTGTTTTCTCGAAGTCAACTACCGGATTTAATAAATTATAGAATTTGATCCTTAAAACTATCTGATGGGGGTTATGTGACTAAATTTTGATTTTTAAGTTATATGATACTACAAAAACCAATAATTATTTTAAAGGCAATTTACGATAAAAAAAAAATTGGAGAAGTGATATAGTGACGTCACTATGGCTCGTCCTTGCGTAGTGACCCATATATTGAAATTCCATTAAAGTCACATATGTAGGTACCACCACTGTCGCTGGGAGTCAATATAATAATAATAATAATAATAATAATAATAATAATAATAATAATTTATTGCCCAACAGTAATCCGATAACAGGACAATATATAATATAATATACAAAAAATATAATATAAGTATTGAGATAAATACAAAATGAAGTTTTTTTAAAAAAAATATATCTGGGTACAGAAGATTGGCTGCACGGGAAGCAATATAAATTGGAGATCGCTGTATGTCTTTAAAAATACTTTATAATATGTATATGTGTAATGCAAAAATTGTAAAATGTAAAAAGTAAAAATAAAGTATTTGGGCTATAACTTGATAGTTGAAAAGCCGACAAAATATTATTTATTTATTTATTTATAGATCGCTGTTCAGAGCTCGCGTTATATTTTTCTCGCCACCGTAGTTAGGTGTAGAAATCATAATGAATTTGACATTAAAAATTTTTGGTTGCCATCTTTAAAGTAACCAATCAGTAATTTGTAAATATAGCTTACTGCCTTGAAAATCCTATTGGTAAACATTTAAAAAAACCCGACAATGCAAAAATGTCTATTGGATAAAAATTGCGTAGCTTTTAATTCTGAACAAGTTTCGCATTTACAACTTTCCTGTATAAAATTCATAAGTATAGCAAAATAAAAAAAAATAGCATTGTAATCCCTACATAACAAATTTTGTATAAAATATTTAATACAATAATTTTTTTTTTAAATAGGTACAATAATTTTCTTAATACAGTTTTGTAGAATCCTCAAGTGTCCATTCTCGAATTAAAACTTTAATATTACATTTATTTTGTTATGAAAAATAAATTAAAATTCCTGCTGAATCTTTTGTTCACCGAAATATTATTTAAAATTATTTTCCAGCAAAACACAACGAATTTAGTTTAGCTTTTAGCTACAAACATTCACAGATTATTCCCAAAATAGATTTTTGGTTTGCATAAGTTCGCAAGTTACAAGAAAGGAACACTTATAAATTTAGTTTATGCAAGGTTTTGTTACTTCATTTATGGCCCGATTTTATAAACGGCAAATAAATTTACTTTCAAAGTAAATAAAATTTATTTCGTCAAATGACATAAAAAGAATAAAATTGATTCGAAATTGTTAATTAAAATAAATTTACTTTGAAAGTAAATTTATTCTGTCCTTTATAAAACCGAGATTAAAATAATCATTTTTATCCAACACTGACTCACAAAATACTTATTACTAAGGTTATTTGAAATAACTAATGTACAACATTACTGACTGCGTGAGAGAATATTAAGGAAGTCATGGAGAAATTATTACTGATTTTTGCATTTTTTTAATATAAATAACAAGCAAGTTTACAAAATTATTTTATTATTGAAATAATTTAACATTATAAAACTTATTTATTTAAATCAATATTAACATTTATGTTAAAAGATACTTAGATTACTTATCTTTATACAATGACGGCTGTCATCTACGGCTGATGAATCGAGTTTATGGTTACTAGCATCGGAATTAAATTCAACTACACTGCTTATGTTTGTAAGTGAATATATTTTAATTTATTTTTTTTTCAAATAATTCCCAATGACAGACAACAATTATTGCAGATTTTTTTTCAGTAAATATATAACAAAACAACAACCATTCAATAAACTTTATACAGAGAATTTATTTTAAAATGCAACATTATGGTTGATCACTTCCATGGTTACTCACTATTGTCAAAAAATGACAGCAATGTAATATTTGTCCATTTTAAAATGCAACATTATAAATAGTATTGCAGCACAGGAGATACGTCCTGGGGGTCTATTCTAATTCATAGCCACATGTGCTATCCGCTATCCGCTATATAAGTTCCACTACTAGCCAACAGATGGGGGTCGCCATCCCGCTATTTGACTTGAATCCATCTGTTGGCTAGTAGTGGAACTTATTAATATTGCCAGATGTCAAGTTGACAAGTAGTTCGGCTTTTCAATTTTGTGGTCAAATACTTGTGTTCGTGTGTTATATCAATAATATTTGATTAATATCTATATATTGTAAGTACCTATTTAAATTATAATAATTATTTATATTTCTAACAAATAGCACATGTGGCTATCCGACTTAACTACATCTGTTGGCTAGTAGTGGAACTTATACAGCGGATAGCGGATAGCACATGTGGCTATCCGACTTGAATCCATCTATTGGCTAGTAGTGGAACTTCTATAGCGGATAGCGGATAGCACATGTGGCTATGAATTTAGAATAGACCTCCTGAACACATCACAAATGGTGTCAATTCTTATTACGACCGACTAGAATATTGCCTCAGTGTGAATGGGGGTCTTTTTTACCTCTAGCTAAGAGAGGTATTGAATTCATGCTAAAATTCGCATATCCAGATTTCAGTGAATAAGCACGAATTAAGGCCCCTAGAATCCGATTATAACATTTTTAAAATGATGTCTGTGTGTGCGTGGATGTGTGTATGTGTGTATGTGTGTATGTCTGGATGTTGTAGACACGATTCCTCAAAAACCATAAGACTTAAAAATTGTTTAACTTTGGATTCCGCAATCTGACATTCCTGGGAAGAGCTGAAAAGATTTTGGTAACAATTGAACAACCGGAAGTAGTAGTTTCTGAGAAAAATTCTTCTAAATATAATTTTTTTGAAATTTTTGTTATTAAATATTGAAGAACATAAAATTCTCCATCTAATACACTTAAAATTTTTATTATATCTTGTATAGATTTAGAGATAAAGACACTATAATATATAGAGTAATTTAGTCGCAGAGGCCAAGGTACTAAGGAAACCAGTTGACAAATTCCAATGTTTATAACATAGTTTTTAAATGATACACGTCAGTGTCAAATATCAACAGTTTTAGTGACATTCTGACAGCTTTTTCTGGGAAGTATATTTAATCTTTCTTATTGTTTTATTAATTAAATATTTGAAATTATAGGTTAAATTGCATATATCCATCAGAAATACCGCCAATCTGGTTAATGAATTGGAAGAATCTCTGACATTTAGAAACTTCCTCATACAATGAAAAATAGATATAATTAGAATTATATGTGTGCAGAAGACATGTTAAATACAATAAAAAACAATATTTGGATAAAGTTCTGTATTTTTTGGTATAAAACTACGGTTTGAAAGGGAAGTGCAATACAATACTTATATAGCCTAATATGGAAATGGCGAGAGGTCTTGTGCTGGCCACAACAGATTTTTAACAATTATTACATGAAAATTATGAATTTTTGTAAGCTAAAGTTTGTTAAGATATGCAACATTCATATTTTGATTTTTTTGTTAATCGTATGTAGGCTAATTTATTGGAAATTAGTTTTGATAATACAAAACTACAAATTTTGTATGTTGCATTTTAAAATGGACAAATATTACATTGCTGTCATTTTTTGACAATAGTGAGTAACCATGGAAGTGAATGAGTAAATGTTGCATGTTAAAATAAATTCCCTGTAATTAGAATAAATAGTTTGTGTTACACGATGAACGAAAATATAAAAATGATTTAAGAAGTTTTAAAAAAAGAGTTGGATAAAATGTTGTATTACACTCTTGTGGAATACATATTAGTCGCTTAAGAAAATTAGCCACAAGGCCGGACACCTCCACATTTACATAATAAATAACTATTATTGATGCAAGTAATTATAGTGCAAATATTGTTTTCCATGACCTGCTTAACTTACTTATTATCAATACTAGCGTTAGCGATACCCTCGTTTAATATCGAAATCTTAAAAAAAAAACCGCAATCATCAGAGTACGCTCAGGAGAAAGATATAACTAATCACAATAAAATGCATTTCATTACTTAATTTATTATCTCGTAATTCTTTCATTTGCGCTTCCTTGTTAAGGACACTGTTCCAGTGAAGGCGGCACAGTGTGCAAAGTAAATGTTTTTCCTTGAAAGCAGGCGTGTTGTACACATACTGTGCTGGGAAGCCTAGTGTTTAGTGTCTTTCCGACCGCGTGTGATGTGTTTATGCGCACGGGATACTGTTTGTTTAGGAACACTGAGATTTCGCATTCCCCGTTGCGTAATACATCCAAAGGAAATTTATCAGAACAGCAAGGAAAGCGTAGCAGAAGATGATGCAAGAATTTTCACTCCCTAACACGTTGCAGAAAGGGAAAATTATTCCAAATTATTCCAGATGGGCAATGGAGTATGGGATCCTCCACCATAATAACAAATTAGAAAACTGAAAATTTATATTAAAACTAAATCTTAAAACTACAAATAAATATATACCGAGAGTTTTTTTTTTTATCAGTGAACATGGGCGTATATAATTACCATAGTTACATTTAAAATGATTGACAGCAATGTATTATCGCGTTTTTTTTTTAAACTGGACATAGGACGTGACATTTAGTATATCTGTCAATGTTTCGCCTGATATTTCAGAAATGAAAATGACGCCCTTTACTATTTTTTTTATAGTTTTTTATGAAATATCTAAAGTGAAAGCGATCTGTAGATCTAAAAATCTGTTGTGGATAGCACAATACCTCTCGCCATTTCTATATTAGGATATAGGTACCGAGAGTTTTTTTTTATCAGTGAACATGGGCGTATGTCATTACCATAGTTACATTTAAAATGATTGACAGCAATGTATTATCGCGTTTTTTTTTTAAACTGGACATAGGACGTGACATTTAGTATATCTGTCAATGTCATCAAATTGTCATATTTCAAAATGTATACAGTTGAAGAAAAAGTTCAAATTGTATGGTATAATTCTATACTCTGACGTAAGCCTAAGGCAAGAAATATTTAATATAAATTATATTTTATCCCTATTTTTTAATTGATCAATATTTATTTTGTCACCATCGTAAATACATTTTTTTAAATGGCCCCAAAGAAAAAAAAATCGTTTAGTGCAAGATCTGGTGGCATTGCAGGCCACTCCACTTCTCCACCACGTCCTATCCAGCGTGGGGGAATACCTGGTGCAGATATAAGTGAAAATTTTGACGACTTCAATACCTGCAATTTTGTGAATTTACTTCCCGATTAATATAAAATGTCGCTTCATCCGTAAATAAAATTCGATCCAGTAATATTTCCCCACTATTAATTTTGTTCATCATATCTTCGCAAAATATATTTCTTCGTTCTATATCGTTGTGTAATAACTCTTGGTGATTTTGATATTTAACTGGGTCGCTTATTAAAAGTTAATGCACATAAGTCAGAAACTTGTTGTAGACCCGTTATAATTATTCCAATTTACAATTTGAACTTTTCTTTAACTGTATACATTTTGAAGTATGACAATTTGATGACATTGACAGATATACTAAATGTCACGCCCTATGTCCAGTTTTAAAAAAAACGCGATAATGCATTGCTGTCAATCATTTTAAATGTAACTATGGTAATGACATACGCCCATGTTCACTGATAAAAAAAAACTCTCGGTATATCCTAATATAGAAATGGCGAGAGGTATTGTGCTATCCACAACAGATTTTTAGATCTACAGATCACTTTCAATTTAGATATTTCATAAAAAACAATAAAAAATATAGTAAAGGACGTCATTTTCAGTTCCGAAGTATCAGGCGAAACTTATTGAAAATTATTCGAGATGTGTAATTATTGGTGAATTAATGATTGTAAGAGTAAGATTAGATATTTTTGACGGTTTATATGATGCAGTACAAATGCATGAGAAGTATGCCCGTAAGTGGGGAACAAAGAGAGATCCCCAAAGCAACCGATGTTTCCTAAATTCGTTTGTTATTTGAGCACCGCGTGTGCCGCAACCCGACTAACGTGCCCGACACCCGGGACCATACCGCCACAACCAAAGCCGTAGGAGAGGGAAATTTCTCAAGGGGCCTTGCTGTTTCAACATCAGAAAAAATAAGAATTGCAACTTTAGTTATTCTCTACACTACAGGTGTAAATAACGGTGACCGCGTTTTTGCTTTGAAGGACAACCCATAAAAATCTAAATCCGTCACTGTCACTATCTTTTAATTATTACGTTATTCTATTTACGAATGAGTGCATATCAATATCACTTCGTGCTAGGTTAATTATTAAGAATATAAATCGAAGAAAAGTCTCATTACTTAAAATGGATCAATAGCAATGCATATCGGTGGACTAAATATTACTTTTTTACCTCTCGCTAAAAGAAATATTGAATGGGGGATTCCACCATTTTTTTTTTTATATATAATTTCATCTGAAAATATTAGAAAAACTAAGACTATTGATGAAAATCCGTTGAAAAAATTCCTATTAATAAGCGAGTTATGGTCTCCCGAATTTTGAAAAGATTGACGTGACTGTTTTCATCATGGACCTAAATGTTCTTGAAATACATGCTATTTTAAATTATATTTACATAAAAACAAATGAATATTATAACACTGTATAAGTCTACATACTTTATAATTACCGGTGTATTTAAATTATTAAGTTTAATGCAAGAAATTTGTTAAAATAAAAACTGTTTGGAAACTGCAGTACAGGAATGTTAGCCCCTCCTTTCGAATTTGAATTTCTTAACTTCCATTGATAGTAACCCCCACCTCCTAACACGCTATTTGTTATGCATGTATAGGCGGTCTTTCGGTCGCCAATCAAAATATTATATATTGATTTCATATTAGCATCGAAGCGCTATAACAAAAAGAACCTTATTTCCGAAATATCTCAATTATACCATTTAATTTTTTTATTAATATTCGTTATTCAGCATATACATTCGTATTTTTTTTATATTTTCCTTTCATTCGATTGAGCTGGAATCCCCCATTGTAAAAACTAGGCTCATACCACGATCACGGTTTTAAATAAAACGCTGTTTTAAGAAATGTCAACTTTCATTATATAATGGTATACCCAAAGCATTCAAGCAGCCAATGCACGTCATTACTTAGTGTAAAAACCTTAATGCATTAAAATCACTAATAGTGAAAAATGAAATAAAATTTTAATCATTTTTAACCGTCAAAAAGTGTATGCCTTATATAATTATTACTAAGGTGAATAGTACAGTTCATTACTTATCGTATATGACATGAATAACATATAAATAATGTACATCAACGTCAAATTATTCGTTTAATTGTTACTATAGTTGGCAACATTGATAATTTGTATGTTCATACTGTCAAAGTTATTATTTGAAAAATATTTGTATCGTGTTTGAAACATTTTTGTGCGCTGTAAAGGCCTTTTTATAATAAAGTAATGTTAAACGCAACGCAACGACGTAACGTGACCCTTAAGGCGAACACAAAATCTGTGAATCTGGCAAAGATAGCACTTCTTATCAGTCAGAAGAATTCGGTATATTTCTTTGAAATTCGGATCATTTTTATTTATGGCCTTTATATGGCATACATAAGTATAAATAAGGTTAGTATTATAAAATAATTTAAATAGAAATGGACAGTGACGAAAATATAGTATTTATATTGTTTATGTCGATAATACAGGTTACAATCTGTATAACTCCTTTCATAAAGATTCTGGATCCTCTGCAAACGTATCAGTACATGACGTCATACATCTAGTTCCTTTTATTCAATTTTTATTAATGTCGTGCATTGGTTGCTTGAATGCTTTGGGTATAATAATAAATACTATCAAATTTATCAAAATATGATTTTAAAATAGAACATAGTTTGTATTCAAACAAATATTTTAAAAAAATCGATCTTCTAACACAAGGGTAAAATTTAATTTTGAAATTTGACATTTCTTAAAACAGCGGTTTAGTTAAAACCGTGATCGTGGTACGAGCCAATATGTTTAAGAAAAATAGCTTCCGTATCCACGGATAGTATTTAATATTTATATTTATTGGTATATTATGTTAGTGTAATTTCCATCTCTTCTCCGGCACTGTGCTGGTGGGGCCATGTGTCGGACATGTGTACGGCATATGGCGCGCGTCTCACCGCCCCCACACCCCCACTGCTACCGCCGCCAGGCACAGCTGATGCCGTCTCCACGGCCCCCAACACTCGGCCTGCTTTGGGTCTGACCACTACTCCTTCCAACCAACCCACGACACATTTAAATACAAAAAGAACACTTTCAATTAATTGGTGGAGGCGCCAAACGGAAACAAAATTAAGAATGATCGAAAAAAATAATTGTAAGATTAACTTACAATATTTAACAGAAAAAGATTGGGGCACCGTACAAAATTTAATAATGAAATTATTTCTAACTCTAATCTAGAAGGTTATTTACGAGAAGAGAATAAAAAAGAACATTACAAGGACAAGTATGGTAACAAATGTGTAATACATGATACATGTGTTCTAATATGTAATAATTATAAATAAACATGTGTACATATTTACTGTTTACAAAAATCTGTTGTGACCAGCACAAAACCTCTTGCCATTTCTATATTAGGCTATATAAATACATATTGTATTTAATATTTCTAGTACACACACAAAAATTCTAATCTCAAATTTTTCTTTTTCTGTCAATTACAAACATTTTAATTACGTTTTAAAACGTGCTTCTTCTCTAAAATCTGGATATGTGATTTTTAGCATGAATCCAACACCTCTCTTAGGGACTAGTGAGAGGTAAAAATATTTGTATCGTAATGCAAAAATATAAATTTTAACCAAATTGATTGAGATTTAAACATAGTCTAACTGTCAAATAAACAACACAATAATACTTATTGCAATAATAAGCAATGTAGATATGTCAGTAATATCTTAAAGGGCATTAGCGTTATAGCCAATTTAAATCAAAGAATTAGTAATATTTGTAATCAGCTTTAATAACACACATTTCCAAAATTACATGTTGACATAGGTTGTTCTTCCTTTACGCCACATTAGATTGTGCGGCGTAAAGCCAGAATTCCTCCTACTTTACTGTCAATTTTACTTGAATTTGAGTGCATGCCTATGTCTATATGATCTATATAAAGAACATACTCCATACTATTTAATTATTAATTTTTAACAACGTTAAAAGTTTTAACCAATGGGTATTGATTTGACAACTAAAAATTGAATTTTTTGTTATATATCAACATACTTGATTGGCTAAATATTTTAGCCAGTTGTTAAAACTTAACCACTGAGTTATAGAATAGACCCGTATGTATTTGAATACAACAGTGTTTTCACAATATTCCCATTGTAAACAATTAAAATTTCTGCATTATATTTTTAAACTGCGCTGACAAGTAATTTGTATATATGGTTTGTTTTAAATACAAACAACAAACACCTAAAAATAAACCCCCATAATCTACACAAACATTGATGCACAATAGGTGGCAGCTTAAATTATATAAAAAATACGCCCCACAAAACATTTATAAATTCCGCTACAATAAAATTATTGTATACAAGGTATCAGTAAATAAATAACCACTACTGTTCTATAGATCTAAATTAAAACAATAACTTAAGCTGTAATCTTAAGACTTTACCTTAGCATTAGCATTAAACTCTACATTAAGCTGTCCGGTTTACATACTTCTTAGGCCACACCAATAAGAGCAGGCCTATAATGTAATTTTTTGTAAAAGCGACACGTTTTTTTATCATAAAAACATCTACATTATTCAATTAGCTGTATAGTTAAAATGTAACTATAAGCGGTGCATCTGGCCATTAGCAACGTTGCTTTTGGAAATAACCAATAAATAATGCAAACAATAAATACATTTGGTAGCAGTAATGTTGCTAAAGACTTAGCAACTTTCTTAGAGAATAGGAATGAATATTTCGTTTAATCCACATTATCCTATAAAATCATGTTCCTATAGGAACACTCATGCGATAATGTTTCATTTCAATTATCGATCAGAGTGGCTTGGACTAGGTGGGATATGGGAATTAGAAGCATTAGAAGCACTTCACACCACCTCAACACGTGTTCGTCTCACATACTATCTCTCTCATACCTACATACGGGTAACTACCCCTATTTTTGTCTTATAGAGAGATATACAAGTATAGAGTTAGCCAATTGGTGCAGTCTTATTTTGCCCCTGGCATCTGATACGTCTGACTGAATCTTTGGATTGTTTATTCAGATAGGTACAATGGTGATTTTAAGGGAGATTTAAAATGTTATCTACCTAGCCGTGTAGGAAAACAATTTAATGTAATATTAGTTTTTGTAACGAGAGTGAGAAAAATATAATACTTTTCATTCATAATTTACTTAAAAGATATTCGCGTTACGATTTTCTGTGACGTCATGTATCGGGTACTCACACAACGACACTAGTCACACGTACATGAAGGTCACAATATCACAAACTTCAAACGCGAAAATAAACGTAAGATCAGAGTAAACTAACCAAATTTTATAAAGCTGTCAGAGGAAAAGTGCGCTCTATTCAATCTTTTTTGTTTCATGAAGATTTATTTATTTCATTAGAGAAATATTATTTGTAATTGCAGGTTTGTGTGCTTGATATATAATTAATACATAAAAGTGCAATAATTGTATATTTATAATGATAAAACATGGTGAAGAAGAACTGTGCAGTTCCAACTTGTGGAAACAATTTATTAAAAAACCCAAAAAACTATTTATAAACAATCTTAATTTACATTTTGTCCGCCAGGGTGAACTGGAATCGTTCAGATACATGACGTATGCGCTCACATGACCTCATTGAGATTTAAAATTAACCACTATTTTTAAAAAATTATATCTACAAAACAATGCACACAAATGGCGTGAAAATATTATTTACATATACTGTGACCGGTAGACTTCCAGGAAAAAAATAAAAAAGAAAATGTGGCACGACCCCATTGCCTGTACAATTGTAAAAAAAAATAATATTGTATTTTTTCTACGACCATTACAGAAAATTGTACTTTTTCCATGCTTTACAAAGCCCGAAAGTCATTCATTGCCCACAGTCGTGGGTTAAAGTGTGAGAAATTATTTCTCACATTTTTTTTATTTATAAATATAACTATTGTAATTTTAAAATTCAATTAATTATGTTCTTTATTAAAAATAAATTATTTATCTTCCCAAGGATTGTACTCGTAGAAAAAGTATAGTGTGCCACTCGTCCAGAAACAGCTATTACTTTTAGGCACTTGTTGCACAATATACTATTATTTAGTTGCTTCTAACATTCCTATTTCATTTGCAATCACTTCGTTCGTTCATTTATCCTCAAACGATTTTTGGCTTCATGCAAAATTGCTTACATTTTACTGTAATTTTACTGTAAAATATGACGACATATTTCTCCCCATACAGCAATCATCCTTTCATTAATAATTTTTTGTCCGGCTCCTTCTTTTATAAAGAACTTTACGAGTACAATGTTGTTCACTTCACTTATTTTCTTGTACCTTTTGCAGAAACTGCAAAACTCTATCACGAATTGTCAAAGCTATCAAGGACACTGGAGTCAGTTCCGCAATATTTAAGAAAAATAAATAATTAGTAGGTTTCAAGTTTGATGTCCATTGAATTCGAACCCAGGCCGTTAAAATCACAACCGGTCACTTAATGCACGCAATCACGCGACCCTATTATATTTATTAGAAACAATATCAATAATAATTTATATCTGCCTATATTATTTCCATATTCGTGTATCTGGAGACCTATAAATCAATCTAATTTATAAACTAATTCCAATTTGCTATAATCCAATAATTTATCAATCATATCCGCGCAAAACAAATAAATAAATAATTAAACAAATGACAATCATTCCGGGGCGTTCACTCACAACTATTAAAACTGTCAGAGACGCGAGTGACATAAATATACAGCCCGGAATTTCACCAATAATTTCAGTATTGTCAAGCACGAGTTGCTATCCGGACCACGAGTGCGACAGAGAGAGATACAGTTAGGGAGGAGTATGTTGCCAGTGTGTGGGAGTGAGAGGGAGAAGGGTGCAGGTGTCCGGGTTGAGGTAATCCGGGCCCCAGGTGCGAGAGTCCGGCGACCGCAGGACCGGACTCAACGGGAATCCATTATGAGATCAACAGAATAAAATGCTGCTAAAATTCGAATCCATTAACGAATACTTGAATATGCAATCTAACATACCTTAAACTCAAAATACAGCGTAAACATTCAACGTCATCTTTAACTAAGTCTACAAGGTGATAATACTAAGTCATTACACCCGAAAATGGTAGTTAGAACTCATTAAAACAAACAACTTCTCTTAGTTTCAATTTTTGATTTGGTGCCCCGGTTCGCAATTATTGGAGTTCTTTTGTTTTTCGAAAAATCGTCATAACTCCCTTATCTTAGGGACCATTGAAAAATGTTTCTTTTTAATTACTTTTCAACTCTCTAAAACATTTGGTTTTTACAATTATTTTTTCAAATGACAAAATGGCGATCGATCAAAAATTTCAAAACAAGGTTTTCTGATAACCACTCCATCGATTTTCGAAAGTATAAAACATTTTTAAAATCCTTAAACTAGCTACTACAATATTTGTCCTAAACATTTTTTTCAATCTATCCAAAAAAAGTCTTTATTTATTTACTTATATACCGTGAGTATTTTTTCACATACAATGGGTTTGTCATATCCATGGTTATGACTTGACATTTGTTTGACAGCAATGTATTTGCCCGTTCCATTTAAAATGAAACATAGGGAACGAATCTGACAGAAATATTGTAAGAAATTTAGCTGAGTGAGAAAACCACTCGAGAGAACTAAATATATTTCGGGCACAAGGTACCACACAGTATTTTTTTTCTACATCTAAATTTAATTTTTAGAAAACAGGTATAATTATTTAAACAAAATTAACCTCTAATGACATCTTGTCAATATGACAGATAACCGTTGAATTTTCCTATAAGTTATGATTTGACATTTGATTAAAAGCAATGTATTTGTCTGTCTCATTCAAAATGACACATGGGGAAAGAATTTGACAGAAGTATTATATTTAAATATTGTACGAAATTTAGCCGAGTCAGAAAACCACTCGGGCACAAGGTGCACACTATATTTTTTCTACAACTAATTTTAATTTAGAACGCAGGTATAATTATTTACACAAAATTAACCTCTATTGACGTCTTATCAAATGTCAAATTCGTTCCCTATGTTTCATTTTAAATGGAAAGTATTTAATTAAATGTCAATTTGACACGAGATATTGTAAAAATGTTATCTAAAGAAATATTCTTGAATCCTTATTTTAGAAATAGAAATAAATTAGAAAACGGTGAATGGCAATAATCTGTATCCTTTTTTTATTATATTTTCCCCTTAAAATTACATCTCATCAATTGTGACAATTTGACTTTTGAATTGAACAATTATCAAACATACGTTTCTGTGTTCATAGATTACACCAAATTAGGTTTCTTTCTGAACACACTGTACTTAATGTAAGTCAAGTAAATGAATAAAGAGTTTTTTCGGATAGATTGGAAAAAATTATTTAGAACAAATATTGTAGTAGATAGTTTAAGGATTTTATAAATGTGTTGCTTTCGAAAATTGATGGAGTGGTTATCAAAAAATCTTGTTTTGAAATTTTTGATCGTTCGCCATTTTGTCATCTAAGTCTAGTATTAATTTTGTATTTCGCCTTTATTTATTATACAGGGTGTTACGTAAGTAGGTGTACAACGCTTAACCCATAGTAGAACTGACCCCATAGATAGTAAATCTGACAATAAATTTTGTTTAACATGTTTTCTATAAGAACTGCAGGCTTTTAAAACTAACCAATCACGTCATAGTTCAAAATTTTGTAAAAAAAGTAAAAATCAATGTGATCTCTAGAAAATTGTCATATATATATTTCTAAAATAGAAATTGTGTGTTTGATGATTATACACTGCATGCAAGAAAATGGTGCTAGAATATAAGAAAATTGTTTTCAGTATGAATATTTAATAAATGACAATACCAGAACGTTATTTCTGTAATAATAGTAGTTATCATGTCATGCCACGTCATAGTCTTGCAAGAAAATCAGACTTATTATTCTCTTCTTTCATAAACACAATCAAATATTCATCCCCAAATTAAAAATACACTTCTCCCCGCCATTTGATTATCACGAAACAAAAGAATTGGAAAAATCAACACAAGCGCGCATCGAAAAAACAACCGACAACGGCTCAACATCCAATTCCACCAATCGTGGGAAAAAATGAATAAATAAAGATGTTATACGACATAAAAGCTCGCGTGTCTCGATTCAAGCTCGCAAACAATCCCATATCATACGAATTATCAAAAAGCTCGTTTTAATAAATAACCAGCGCGATTAGAAAACGAACCTTATTCCAATACAAACATCGAGTATGACACTGGACGTATTATTGTTACCTTAAATTCCATGAATGATAAAAATGTAATTGTAACAAAATAATTATTTATCTATTAATGTACAGAAGTTCTACTTTTTATCACGAATATGGAATTTAGATGCCGAGGCCGTAAGGCCGAGGAAAATAAACCATATGAGTGACAAAATGGATCTTTAGTGTCGAGTTGCATATTAAATTTTATTTGAAATAGAAGATTTGTGAAAATAAAAGGAACATTTTATTTTTATAGGTTATGTTTATGTAACTGTCAGTCTCACACTCATTGTTGCTAACCTCCAAACAATGAGGTTATCGTAAAGAACACTCAAAATTATGATATTTATCTTATATGTTCAATAACTATAGCAACATAAAAGATTCTATATCCAACAAATTGTAACACGAATATATAATATCTTCTGCAAATTCTAGAGACATTAATGAATTCTTTTTCTGGGAAGTACATTTAATTTTTTTATTTTATCATTAATTAAATATTTAAAATTATAGGTATAGCTGCCGCACGTTAAGTTGACACTATCCTTGCAAAAGGAAAATCTAAAATTATAACTAAGGCAAGTCGAGATGTAATAGTAATTATAATATGCTTTAACGAGGAAAAGACTCCGTCAACATCTAAAATTGGTATAAAAAGAAAGGGGATTCATTTATAAGCCAAAGTATGTACAGTATCAGTGTCAACTAAACATGCACTTGCTATACTTTATATTCATATAATCTTCGGAAAAACCGGCAATCTTGTCCATGAAATGGAAGAATCTCGAACATTTAGAAGAGTAGGACAAGATTCCTTATATGTAGAATGAAAGAATAGATATAGCTAAAATTAATTAAATAACAAAAATTCGATACTTGTATCACACACGGAAATAGCGAGAGGTATTGTGCTGACCACAACAGATTTAGCAAAAATTTATAGACATATATTTTTATCAGCAACATTTTTAATAATAGTTACGATTTATGAGGTTACGACGGTCACGCTAGAATTATTATATTATTATTATTATATATGGTTCCCTTAAACAATACAATAATATACTTCATCATTCATTCTTCCAAATCCTAAAAGTTCCCAACCAATCTTCTACTCGAATGCTTTCAAAATAATCATTAATTGCACTGCAATCTTGCAGCATCAATCTCTTCTTCAAATAAAAACATTCTTTTTAGGCCAAAAAAAAATAGCTACACGTGGAATATTGCCAAATCAGGTGAGTATGATGGGTGTTCTAGTACTTTTTTCCTCAAAAACTGGCGGAAATTATGTCTATAATTTAACTCACAACAACACTTTCAAAAATTGATTAAGTAAGTTCTAACTTAACTTTTTTTAACTTTATATTTTCCACGGCCTTCTTACTACTTAATTTTCTTATTCTCAATCAATCTAATGTGATTCTCGTCTTTATGACCGAAGAGAGTAAGATTACGCTAGGGGCCAGTTACGATTGAAGTGCATATTCATTATAAAATTTAATTACCACAAACTTATAAAAAAAAATCTGATGTGGGCAACACAAAACCTCCCGCTATTTAATTTTTATTAATTTACGTTTTTAGTAATGCTTCAAACCATATTATGTTCCATTGCATATAACTATTGCTTTATTTACGATTTTCTTTATTATTGTCACTATTATTAATTTGAAATGATTAGTTTTTTGACAATGACGTTTACCTGTCAGTTACATTCATTTGAAAAATAAACTGTGTAACAATTGTGTTTATCTTAGGCTTCGGGATTAAAAAAAAGAAAAATGATTTTTAAATTTATCTGTAAAATATATAGAAAAAGTATTAATGTATACCTGTACAAAATTCAATAATCTATAATTTTACAATGACATTAAATGCGAAAAAATGGCATTTAATGGTATTTTTTGAAGAAAAACCATTATGAGCTTCAAGTAAAGTGCCATATCCGGTTATCCGATTTACACCAAAATCTAATGGCATCTATTCCTATTACAATAGGGCAGAAATACAAGGTTTCAGAATTTTCTGAATGATAGTATTTGAGTTAGTGCAAACAAAATTCCTACACATATACACACATACAGACATCATCGTGAAAATGTTAAAATTGGATTCTAGGGAGCTTAAAACGTGGTCATTTACTAAAATCTCGATATGTGATTTTTAGCATGATCCCTATACCTCCCTTACCAATGGTAGCGGGAGGTAAAAATATCGCTGTAGTTTATATAATAATAAAAAATCGAAGAAATATGACAGAGACTAGGAAGTACTGCAGGTATTACTGGTATTACATATTTGGCATTACAAAGAAAATAATACTTGAAGTAAAAACATCAGTTTTTCAAAGGTGTACCTATAGATATTACAGAACAATTCTGTAATAATCTCTCAAGAAAAATTGTCGTTCATATAAGATTTTAATAATATGTACCACAACAAATTATATACAAATACTTTGATAATACATATTCAAAATACCTCAATTTAGTTTACAAATTAGACCACTTTTTAGTCTTAATTATAATCAAAAGGATTTTTACAGAACATGTTCAAATTCTGACAATACTAGAACAAGTTAGAACATTGATTACATAAAAAAAATATTATAATGCAATAAGATTCGGAACGTACCAAAAAGGTTATAAACCCTATAAAATTCCTCCGAAACCCTTCCAAAACATCATAAAATATCTTGAAATCTCTGACATACCTTCTTTCTTTAATCACATCATCTTAGACTATAACAATTCACTGTCGCTGACAACTAACGATCGTCGATCGGTATTGTTTGTGTTGTCTGTTTGACAGGTGTGTATACGATGCGCGTTTATTTGTGCGAGTGTAGGAGGACAGAAGACGGTTGCAATGCGACTGATCACACCGCTAGGAAACAACTGACGCTCGAGCAGCAGGCACCGCGACGACTAGGCTACGACGTCGGATGGTGTCAGCCAGTAAGGAAGCATGCGCGAAGAATAAAAAAAATAAAAATACACAATACCTCTCGGCATTTTCACAGGTTCACACAAAAAATTCTATTCTTTATTTTTCAATTCATTCCACGAACATGTTTTCTCCTACTCTTCTAAATGTTCGAGATTCTTCCAATTTATTGACGAGATTGACGGTATTTCTGAAGGATATATAATGAAATATAAGTGTAGCAAACGCGTGTTTAGTTGACACTGACACTGTACATACTTTGGCTTATAAATGTATCTCCTTCCTTTTTTAACATTTTTAGATGTTTATGGACTTTTTTCCTCGTTAAAACAATAGCATATTATAATTATTATTACATTTAAGAACAGTGTCAATTTAACGTGCGGCAGCTATATCTATAATTTTAAATATTTAATTAATAATAAAATAAGAAATATTAAATTTACTTCCCAGAAAAAGCCTTCAATAAACGCCGCATTTTTGACACTGATATTTATGTCAATTACAAACATTTTAATTTTTCAACTGGTTTCCATAGGCTGTTTGGTTCCATTACTGGTTATGCCACTTGTCATGTTTTTCATTGTTTCTGATGGTCCGCTTGATAGGTGTTTCCTTGAATAATCCGCTAGATGCGCTACGTGAGAACGACCCCCTACCACAGCAAACTATTTTTACATAAAATATAAAAATGAAATGCATAATAAATTTATTTTTAATATAAATTTATATATTTAATGGAAACCTGACTCAATACATTGTTATAATTTAAAATTGGAAAAACTAAATAAATTGATAGAACCGTACGCTTCCAGATTTCCATTCGGTAATAATATCTTCTTCCCGAAAATGTTTTTGACAAACATCATTCAATCTTAATTCGCGATCATTTCTACTAATTGCACATTGCCATTTTTTAAAAAGTGTTATATCGAGTGGAGCAGCAAACAGAGATTCTTTTTCAATGGATTTCTTGTAATCGGTTTCACATCCAGGAATGAAACATTTTCTATTTAATTTTCTTTTCATTTTGCATTAATTGCAATATCTTTCAACAAAATATTTATATTACATTACATATATTACGAATATGTACTTCAAAACCTGTTTATTTACCTTTCTATAAGATATAACATGTAATATTTTCAAAATGACAAGTGTCAGTTGGGTCGTTCTCACGTTGCGCCTCTAGCGGAAAAAACGAAGAAATACGTATCGCTTTGGACCCTCGTTTTGTGCAGAGTGGCACAACCAGTATATTTTAAATCGTGGTGCCATTATAGAGTGGATTATTAATCTATAGAAGATATAATAAAAATGTTCAATGTATGGATAGAGAATTTTAGAATCTTTAATATTTGTAATAGCATAAATTGCTAAAAAATAATATTTAGAAGATTTCTTATTCATTTAAATATTAAATCCTTTTCGAACATATTTTTTTGACAATCTCGTTCTCCACCAGCCTTCCGCTGGCGTGTTGCGGGTAGCGGACACCTGGTGACGTCAGACACTTACCACGATGGGGTGTATGTGTGTGTGTGTGTGAGTTGGAGAGGTGATTTTTCACCTGTCAGCGACAGTGCGGCTGATGACCAAGCACGTCACCACCACTCATCTTTGTATTATCGGACTATAATAGCCCCAAGAGCGACAGGGATGGAGAGACATATCAATCAACACTCCAATCATAATATACGCAGGGGAAGGGGATGGCGAGGGGTCAATTATGTGCACTATGGAAAATTGAGGGTTTATATTCTCGTACGGGATAGGATAATATAAGTTTCAAAACAGACTAATGTAATGGGGTAATTGGTATTGGAATCATGCTAAGAATGGCATATCCAGATTTTAGTGAATAAGCACGATTTAAGGTCACTAATATCCGATTTTAACATTTTTACAATGATGTCTGTGTGTATGAGTGTGTGGATGTAGATGTGTGTGTGTGTGTGTGTGTGTGTGTGTGTGTGTATGTGTGTGTGTTAATATTTAAACTTTTTTTTTTCATTAATACTCCTACAAGAATAACGCGATAACAATTTTCTTTTAAGACTTTAATTTCTAAAAATTCACTCAGTTGTTCAAATGCTCTAAATATGCGTACACTTACGTAACATTATATTTACAATCAAATAATATTACTACCAAGTGTATATCTCTACCCATTTTTGAATTATTGCCCCAAAAGTCAATATACCCCAAATTTAGATAAAAACTTCAAAATTTTCAAAAATCTAATTTTTATGTATCTAGGTACTTCTCAATGCGCTGATTCCAAATTTTGAAACCGCAGGTCGATATCTCTTTTCGTTCTCGAGATATTTAGATTCAAAGTTTTGCTCAAAACTGCCCATTTTTGGGTAATAACCCAAAAATGGGCCGAGATACGAATTTGGCGACATCACCATTCGATTCTACGGGCAAAATTACATAAGTACACCAATTTTCAGAATTTTTGAACACCGCATACAATCTCTAAGGCAAAATAACTGAAAATGGCCAAAAATCGCAAAAATCTAAGGTGTACCCCTTAGGATTTTTTCAGATTTTGGCCATTTTCAGGGGTTTTCAAGCTTTGATTCATAAAAAATGAACCGGTTGGACAAACATTATGAAAATTGCTATACTTATGTATTTTTATCCGTAGAATCGAATGGCGATGTCGCCAAATACATATCTCGACCCATTTTTGGGTTAATACCAAAAAATGGGCAGTTTTATGCAAAACTTTGAATCTAAATATCTCGAGAACGAAAAGAGATATCGACCTGCGGTTTCAAAATTTGGAATCAGTGCATTGAGAAGTATCTAGATACATAAAAATTAGATTTTTGAAAATTTTAAAGTTTTCATCTGAATATGGGGTATATTGACTTTTGGGGCAATAATTCAGAACTAGATAGAGATCTAGACTAGAAATGGGTAATTTTAAGAAAATATTTAAGGTTGAATATCTCCAAAACTAAAAGAGATATCGACCTGCGTTTTCATGATTTGGAATCAATGCATTGGGAAGTTCGAGATACATGAAAATTGGATTGGCCCGAAAAGCTCGATTTTTCGGGCCGGACCAAAATCAAAAGTCCGACTCGCTTCAACTTTTACAAATGATTGGCCGTTATTTTTATCTTTTCACTTTTGATTTTAGTCCTGTTATGGTATCAATATAGTATTACGAAAAGTTTATTTTGGAAATATAATCTGTATTATTTTTGCTGGAAATAGAACAATATAAATGTAAACAGAACATTGACAATAAAAAAATGTAAATAGTGTCAACGTATCAGACAGATCCGGAACAAACTGAAAGCTCGTTACTCAGTTGTTTCGACAAAATTGAATGTTTTGTTGTAATTAACTACAGTACGGTATTAAAATTGCTGTTTCTGAAATGAGTCAGAACAAAAACAAATTTAAATTTAATGAAATTTCAGTACCAGCTGAAAACATATTTACTCTCTATTAATATAAACCGTTTCCGTTATAGCGAACTTCAAACATCAAATAAAAAAACCAAAACAAAAGTAAACTAAAAACCAATCAGGAAACACGTGGAAGTTGAAAGAGGGAGAAGGAAAATTCACGCTAAAGTGAGACGGAAATATTTTCCAGAGCATTTTCTGTGGCAGCCTTCGGCGGGAGAGTGCGTTTGAAGCCAGCGCCATATTAGAAAACAAATTGCAAGGTTTGCTGCTGACAGCCGCTAGATGTCTCAAAGAGCCGCGAGTGTGTGTGGAGAGTGCGTGTCTGTGTGTATGTGTGTGTGTGCTCCGTCACAAAACAGCTGAGAGTTGCCACGGTGCACATGACAACCACTTCAACAACAAACTTCACTTGTTACGATCAAACTTACAGCATCACCCCAAAGCCACCGGGTTCGACCTTTCACGGAAAAACATTCCAAAATGATTTATCATAACGGGAATGTATTCACAAATAAATCAAATTCTTTCAAATGCAATTATTTCTTTCACAAAAAGATTCTTCTACTTGAAAAATACTTTTTATATATTTTTTGCAACAAAAGAATTAAGAACAATATAAATCAATACTTAAAAACATTCATTTCGATTAATAAAATATGTTCCGAGTTATAATTACCCTTATTATTATTATTATTATCATCATCGTTAATAATATTAATAGTTGACTATTAATTATTAATCAAATAAAAATAAGTAATACGATTTTGAAAATGGACAAGTACAAAATATCATATTTAGGTAGAAATATTCATTGAAAAATAATTGTTGCTGTACGTATTTCGGGTTCATACTAACCCTTATGTATAAGGTATATGTATTATAAATAAATAATTACTAGTACGATTCTGTAATTTTCTGTAACGCTATAAAAATGTAAAAGTGAACAAAATCGCAATAATTTTTGTTTACTAATACATTTATTATCGTTTGACATTAAAAAATGATGCGCTTTTGTTGAGAATGAGAGTTACAGTTAGTTTTATAGTGTTATAGAAAATTACAGAATTGCACTGTAATCGAACATAACAAACTGTTATACGTCGTTGGCCCAAAGAATAAAAGCTTTCGTTTTCCGCAACCAGAAGACTATATATGTATATTTAGTTTACTTTACATAAAGATAATATTTTTATACAATTTTTTATCATTATATCATACAGCAAGTACGTCTAAATAAATAAATATACCATGTTAAAAATGTAGAGCATATATACAACATAATATACAAATATAATTTTTGAGTAAGAATCAAAAAATCTTACCGATTTGTTAAAAAAATCTGCAGATTTCTTTCCTCGTTTCATTATTATTCTTTGTAACATATTTCACTGCAGTTTGTCCACCAACACCCGCACAATCTTGATAATTCTGTATTCAACAACACGGTACAAACTACAAATTTTCAGTCTTATTTCGCGAAAAACATTATAAATACGAGTAAAAGGTCCAACACTGTTTCCCGAAACTATATTATTCACTTTTTTAATGTTTTTTGTTATTAAACAATTCAATTATTTAACAGTTTTCCAAAAAAAGTTACGAACTTTTACATATTTACAGTATGCATCCATTCTTGTTGTAACAATCGACTGCCGGCAAAATACTAGCGCCACCAAGTAAAGTTTCCGTGAACTATTTCCGTCACGCGAATCAGAAGAAGGCTAATGTCATTGGATTGGGCAAACGGGAAAATAAACACTTGATTGGTTCTTTATAATAAATATAAATCTGCCCGGTCGATTTTCAAAATACTTATTAGCAATAATACTTAATTAGTTTACAAAGTAATCTTGTGAGTTTAGCAAACAGTAGTGTGAAATGTCTGTGTTCTTTGTAAATACTGGAAAGTAAGTATTGATGAAAATGTCTTCTTTTTACAGTTATTTGTAATATGTAATTATAATTTAATATTTAGCGATGCAGATGGGGAAATTCAAATCGATAATAATTCTGGAGAACCCAGTCCAACTGCTAGTGAAGCTCATGCGGCTTTGCAGGCCTTTTGGCCCAAAGTTATGGACGATGTCAAGAAAATTGGACTTGTAAGTTTATTTCGTAGTAAAGTACTCCTAAATTAATTTTTGTTTTGTAGCTTGACTTAAAAAATCAAGTATTACCTTTAGCCCGAATTAAAAAAATAATGAAACTTGACGAAGAGGTTAAAATGATTTCGGCAGAAGCTCCTCTGCTTTTTGCAAAAGCTGCAGAAATATTTATCCACGAGCTTACTTTGAGAGCTTGGGTACACACAGAGGACAACAAAAGACGTACATTACAAGTAAGCTCATAATTATTTTGTTTAAAAATTCGTAACAATAATTACAATTTTAGAGAAACGATATTGCTATGGCAATCACCAAATACGACCAGTTCGATTTTTTAATTGATATTGTCCCTCGAGACGAAATAAAACCCACTAGAATTAAAGAAGAAAGCGGTGTGCGAACTTCCATGAATCCAGATCAGGTAAATTTTTGAATAAACAAAAAAATATTTCTTACTAACCTCACTTTCAGGTCCATTACTACTTCCAGTTAGCTCAGCAGCACCAAGCCGCTCTCCAACAAAACACAAGTACAGCTCAACCCGTGAACTCAACCGTGGCTCAACCTACGATTCAAATCGTCCAACCCCAAGTACAAACTGTGCAAGTGAACCCAATTGATACGGTGCAAACTGCGACAACTCCAACGGTGACGGCAGCGGGGTCGCAACAAGTTTTACTGCAGCCAACCCAAACGAGCCCTCAGCAACAAGGGAGTATACAAATTGTGCAGCAG
Organism: Ophonus ardosiacus; assembly: GCA_943142095.1. Taxonomy (NCBI): domain Eukaryota; kingdom Metazoa; phylum Arthropoda; class Insecta; order Coleoptera; family Carabidae; genus Ophonus; species Ophonus ardosiacus. The sequence continues at coordinate 49,025,979 of OW964832.1, forward strand.
GTTGTCACACCCAGCGGGGAAATTCAGCAAATACCGGTAAGAAAAGAACTAATTATTTTTATCAAAATATCGTGACCCGTATTTTTAATAGGCAAGATCTTTTTTTATTTCTTGAAATATTTGACCAATATTGTATGGGTTTGGTGCGGTTCGGGCGTCCAGGGTTCAAATAGCACAAAAGTGACTCTTGTGGTGCTTTCTGTACGACAGTAAAAAATATTTAAAATCTCTCCCCGACCAAAAATCAGCAATAATTAAAATCCCATAACTTTTCCAGGCAATAATAAATTCCCTAATTTTCCCTGACTGTTGGCCACCTTGTAAAAGAACTTGAACTGATATGTCGGTTTTATAAAACAATTGACGTCTACTCAATCTCGTTTTACTCTTTTATTGTATGTTACAGCAAAATTTTCATTTTTTCAGGCAATTTTTTTTTAATATGATTTATATCACGACAGAATTTTATTAGAAATTAATTTATTATAAACACAATATTCTTTAAAATTTCACAAAAAAAAGAAATATGTAGTGAAAAAATTGGTAACCGGTGAAATCTTAATTAATTTAAGAAAAACATTTTTTTACTCATGTATTTTCTTTAAAATAATCAGGACTTTTTGTAAACCTAGAGAAAAATGATCAGGAATAAGGGGCTAATTTACCAAATTAATATTTTTTTAATCCAAAAGATAATTTTTTTTCTGATTCTGCGATATAAATATTATAAAGCAGAAAAAAATGTTATCTATCTAATGGATTAAAAAAAACTATAAAAGTTACTATTTAAAAAATATATATATAATTGTTCTACCGTTTGAAAACCACTGGTTAAATTTTCGGTTATTACCGATAAATTAACTTATTCGTACTTATTGTATATGGGGTCCCGTGGCCTCGTGCCTGGTCGCGAACCTGGGGGTACCGGGTTCGATCCCGACCGACGCCAAATATTTCGAATTTTAAATGGCACAAAAGTGACCCCTGTGGTGCACTCTCCACGCCAGCAATGAGTGCCCGTGAGGTGACGCCTGGTAAGCGCCCGCACGGTACAAATATGTCATCATCATTACCGATATCTGCGATAAAGCAGACTGGCACACCCAGAAATGGGTAATATGCCGTCATGATATATTTATATTTATTTATTTTTCGTGTATAACATTTTCCTCTAAAGCCATTAGTTCGCCCAAAAAAGTTTGGTTGTTTTAAAGGAAACAGCCTGTATATCCTACTTAAGATAAATAAAAAAAGTTCGTCCTTGTTTTCTGAGTTAGTCGTTTTAAATATTTATTTTCAGACAGAAAAACACCGGAAGGCTCAAATTAATAAATCACTTATTAATGAAACTTTTTTTAAAATCCTAATAATTTATATTTTGTTCCGTAACACAAAAAGTACATTTTTCTTTTTAATATAAAATGACAATTAAAAATCTTTATTTAATAATGTTGAAGAAAAGTACCAGAACACGTTTTTAATTTAAAAAAAAGTTCGGGGACAATGTGTTGGATCATTCTATTCCCAAAACACCAATATGACATTTACAAAAGAGTTGTTTAATTTCAGATTCAGTTGACACCTCAACAAATCCAAATGATAAGAAATCAAGTGCAATTGGGTACGGGACAACCCATTATTATCCAAACCCCCATACAGACAACTAGTCAACCCCAATTAATACAGGTAAGATTTTAAAACATTCTACTTTATGGACGACGAGAAAGAAAATTTTCTCCACCTACTCCAATTTATTTTAAAGGATTTCAGAAATAATTGTCAAATTTTAATTCAGAAAGCGTCAACTATAATTCAAAGAAAACAATTGTTATTTGTTTACAAATATCTGAAAAAGATGTAGTTGAAAAATAAGATTTTGTTTGTAGGTGGCGCAGCAATCGGCAGGCCCGCAACCTGTGTACCTAACCCAAGCGAACGGAACAAACGAAGGAGACTAGAGTTTAAAAACTCGCTTTAAGTTTAAGTTTTGTTTTTAAATAATACTTCTTTAATACAGTTATGTTACATCATGAAAATACATTTTGAATACTTTCGTAAATATACTATTTATTCAACTAACAAATTGTATTCTACAGCTCATGTCCCTTATGTTAATAAATGTTCACAGCGCTAGAGCAGGTAACCGAATTCAAAACAAACAAGGAATGTAGGTAGGTACGTACTAACCTAATCTTACAAAACCAACACCACTTTATAAATAAATTGTGCGATTCCACAACTCTTAGGTGATGCAAATACAATTAAAATATCTAAAATTTGCAAACGTTAATACATATTGTTTTCTACTACCGGCTTCAAAACAAAATATACATTACATAAATTTGATGGAAATAGGAGGAAAGGTCATTATTTATAGTCTCTTACATTTCCAGTTTTAAATATATGTCTACGCAAAACTTTTACAGCCCGATTCACAAAAAAAAATAATTCTCATTTTTTGATTAGCGAATTCTCCTCTAATTTTGACAGTTTATATCTTAAAATATAGTCTAATATATTCCTAGGATCTACCTTTATTGATAATATCATGAAAATTAAATTTTAAATACCGGAATAGAATAGAATTCACTAATCCAAAAATGGGGATTAGCTTAAACTTTTTTGTGAATCGGGCTGCTTGAGTATAAATACTAAAACTTGTTTTGCACTATTTGGAAATAACACGGTTTAGAAAATCGCCAATTTTGTATCATATTTTAGCAAATCTTTGTCCCAACATTGATTAGACCGTAACTTTTTAATGGCAACGCCGATAACGTAAAATTATTATTTTTTAAAAAAGATACATTCGATAGTAAACTTTTCTCTCTGTGTAATTTGTGATGTGTTACGGTTCACACAGAAAAAAATTAAACCGGAGTGACTGCACCGTGAAATTTTTAAAATAAATTTTATCTAGCAGTCTGTCCAAGTGTCAAACATCTAATTTTTATTGACAGTAACGAGTTGTCTATCTTCTCAACTTGTTTAGAAGTAAGCTAACATATTTAATCGTCCTTTTATAATAATGGTAGCAAAATACTATTAGGGGACGGTTTTATAAAAAAATTTAAGCTTCACTTAAAATTTAGTTAAGTAAATTTATTAAAATGAACAAATTCGAATCAATTTTTCTATTCTTATGACATTTGTATTATTGCTGTAAAAAAAAACGCGTTGCATTTTTTCATTTCATTAAATTTACTGTGGAAGTAAATTTTAAGTGGTTTAAAATTTTTATTCAATTTTGACGTTTTAAACTGTCATTATTAACTCCATAGCAACAACTATAAGTAACATTTTTTCACATATGAATTAAATTTTTTTTAAATCACTCTCACAAAATTTTAACTCACTCTGCAACAAATATTGCATTTAAAATAACATCAGGTACGAAAATAACACTCACCATAATATTTATTAAATTTTAAATACATGACTTGACGTCTATCATCGACGATTGTCATGTTCAGCCTACTCACTGATCAGTTTTTTATTTTGTCAAAATTAAATATTATAATGGTTTTTATTAGTATTTCGTCAAAATTGAATAAAATATTGTACAAACCACGTGAGCTAAGAATGTTTATTCACTCGAAGAAATTAACTAAATTTTCTTCTCATGAATAAACATTACCTTAGCTCACTTGGTGTGTAAATATCTATTATAAAACCGGCCCTAAGTTGAACAAATGGATGTTACTAGTTTCAGAATATTGCGAACGAAATTTTTGACAACCCAAAAACAGTTGTTAATGTCATTAAAAATTAGTTGTCTGACATTTGGACAGACTGCTAGATTAAATTTATTTTAAAAAAAATTACGGTGAAATCACTCGGGTTTTATTTTTTTCTGTGTGAACCGTAACAGATATCACAAATTACAAAGAGAGAGAAAAATTTACTATTGAATGTATCTTTCTGAAAAAAAAAAAATTTTACGTTATTGGCGTGGCCAATAAAAAATTACGGTCTAATCTAAGTTTCATACACTAGTGGTTCACTAATAATAACAAGGATCATTTTAAAAGATGACATACTCAATTTCATTCAAATTGAATAAAGCGTTCTGTTATTATAAGCAAAATTAATTATTTTGTTTGAAGAACTTTTAAGTAGAATACTAGCATTTCCGATAAAGATAAGTTTAGTTAAATCGTCTTATTTTAGCCTCAGGAATCTGTGTTACGTCATGTCCACCTATTTTAGAGACACCTGTATCATCATTTTCCATGTTTGTGTTCTATAGAGTCCACAATATAGATCTTCCCTCGTAGATTCATCCACAGTTATCAATTAATCCTTTTCATGTTGAAGTAAAATCTTGTTAAAATTGAAAGAAAATTCATACATACATGTTTTATTTAATTCATTATTTAAAACGATTATATCAATTTTTTATTAAACTGTGTCGGTAGTAGAAATAATTTAATACAATAAACGCGCGTAAACCATTTGGACCTAAGTTTTACAAAAACCATCACCCGACCAAAAAGTTTACGTTCGCACTATTAATTTTTAAGTTGTTTGGCAAGTTCAACAATTCATGTAAAAGTTTACAAATGTACAAATATTTTACAGAATATACACTGCAATTTCAGTAAATAAATATTACGTATTATTTTATGTATACCTTTACAACTAAAGATTATTTCATTCAACTTATTGGAGAAATTTTTGAGAAATTTTTTAGGGACGGACGGTTAGAAATTAAAACTATTTGGGAATGTAATCTAATACTACGTGCACCAAATATATCAGCAATTAGTTTTTAAATCGTTCTTAGCAACATCAACAACAGAAATAGACTTTTTAGGGGTTAACTATTCTGTACATTCGAGCGACAATTTTATGTTGTCCAGGTAGGTAAAAACTGTTTTGTACCCTGTTCCACTTTAATAATAAATATTAATTCATTTTTAAGGTGGAACAACATTTACAATTTTAATGAACCAAACTTTAAAATCTTATACTAATTTTTCGACACAAAACATTTTTTTATAACAATATGCTTAAAAAATACACTTTGAAATATATACATATTATTAAATTCTATATAATAAATCTACTTGATCCCGTTTTTAAAAATATAAATATTTATTTAGCAATAGCACACACCATTCATACACCATTTAAACATTTAAATACAAAGTAATCAAATAAAAATTAAAACATTTTATCTGTTTACTTCGTCTTCACATCAGCGACTAATTTTGCCAAAAGTTGCAAATTTTAAAACACGATAGCTGCAAAACAACATTCAAAACAAGGAATACTGAACTCTGACAATATATTGGAATGAGCGAAAGTACCTTCAAAAATTTGGGTACACCTGCCGATTTGTAAGAATCAACAAAAACATATTATAACAAAAATCTTAACATGTTGGAAGCTATTGAAATGAAAAAACATTCTCAAAATGTATTAAACACTGATTTGTCGCCACTACAGAATACACTACTAAAATTTGTCAACCCAATTGTTAAACATCATTCCTCAAATTAATATTATCCCTAATTTACTATTTTATTACTTATTTATATTTTATATTAAATTATCAAGTAAGATTAAAATATTGTGACTGACATAAAAATTTGAAATAATTTTGACATATTAATAAATATTATGTTTATTATATTATTGTAGTACAACTGACGATGATTGCATTGCAATCGAAATGTACATATTGAAAATAAAAAATAATTTGTGAAGAAAGGTATTTTATTATTATATTTGATTTAAAGTAACATTCTGTTATTTGAAATTGGTATGACTGCACTAAATACACAAAATATCTTGGCAACGGACAGAATAAAAACGTAACTCATTGTTACCAATTTAACTCTTCTGTCAAAAATTTCCTGTAGTAGTAAATGTCAAATATTTTTATTAAGAAATAATGTAAATGAAAGCCTAAACAGTCCACTTATTACAGAAGGCTATTTAAGCACTCGTTAGTTCACACACTCGCTGCTGCGCGCTCGTACACAAATTAGATTGACTTCTGTAACTTATGAGTGATCAAAAAGAAATGATGCAGTTGGCAATGTAATTCTGGGGATTTTTTGATTCCACGGTTTGTACAACAATAGGTGAAGGCAGAAATACTATTAGACATGTCAACGCTATTTCACAAAAGTTAATAAAAAAAGATGCCTATAGTTTGACAAGCCGTTATCCAAGCCAAAGAAAGTTTTTCGGAAATTCGAAGTAATTTTTCTTGGTTAAATGTTTATAATAATGTTTTATTTTGTTAAAAAAAACTTATTCATTTCGAGCTTATATTTTCATTTTAATTTTAGCTTTCTCGTATGCAATTCAAGTATCTAATGTAGATAAAACATCCTTTTTCTGGCAATAAATTAAAAATAATTTCGAGCGAAGTCAGTGTTGGTGGCGATATATTTTGAGGAATTCACTATAGCGTTACAGATATTATTTACTCAATCATATTTTTCTCAAAATTATCAAACTGATCTCATTTTGACTTTAAACACTTGATTCGAATATTTTTCAGAGTTCAGTGAAAATAAGAAACAACCATAAGAATGAAGAAAAAAACAACATTCAATCATTCGTAGCAAGTTCATTCATTTCATTGTTGGCACACGTATACAGTCTTAAAGAAAGGCAATCACAATTTAGTGCACCAAAGCAACCACGTTTGCAACAATCGTGTAGTTGAAGTCCCACAATAAAGGCGTTTGTTTTCCAATACAATACTGTTTAGTTGGCTTGCGCGTTTCTTACAGTCTTAACTGAACACAAAATGTGCTGACAAGAGAATTCCAAAGATCAAGCACCGAAAATAGTACCCAAATGTGCGTCATTACAAACAATTATTGTTTTACGTCTTTGTATATAAACAGTAATGAACTTTTGTCGACCACTCAGATATTCTACTATTATGAAAACTAATTCATATTGAAATTATTTTATTTAATAGCTATAATTTCGAGCGTAAAATTTGTGACGTAGATTTCCCTCCAGACTTTTCTCAAATTTTACGTAGTACAATTTATGTTCATTTCTTTACCTCTTTAGTCCATAAGAAAAACATATTGCAGAAGAAAATAGTCATTACTTTCGCAATACATTTTAACAAGCAAAAAATTACGCAATAATTAAATCTCAAGTCAAATATCTGAACTCCGCAAAGTGCAAGCGATTATGAACTTAAACATTTTGTAACTAAAGACTATTTTTTTTACAACAAGTTTTTCATTTGCAGTTTTTTGTATTTTTATAATTTCACGTATAGAAAATCAAATAAATAAATGTTCACTGTATTAAAGATGAATATAATTGTAAAAAATAAAAAGAAAATTATTAATTATAATTGATTACGATAATCAAAATATTGATATAATAAAAATGCAATGTATTTTCTTTTGATATTAATAAAAATAAGTGAAATATAAAAATTTGTGTAGAAAAGAAAATATAATGCATTGTTATTATATCAATGTTTTGATTATTGTAATCAATTATTGTCAATTATTTTCTCTTTATTTATTACAATGTTATTATTTTTTTTTTTTAAATGACTAATACGAAATATAACACAGATTTTCAAAAGTTCAACAATTTATGTAAAAAAATAAAATAATTATTCTATAAGGGAATCGAACCCCAAGGCTGCTGTTCTAACAATTGCTCTACGCCGATATTTCAATATCTTTTCATATTGCTTTAATTAATAAAAAAAAAACCTATTATTTATTTGAATTTCTTTTTAATTTATTGTAATTTATGCAGTAATAATAAAATAATAAATATGAAATGTACAAAATGTACTGTAGTGTTATCATGTTCAATATCATGGCATAATTTTCTGCCGGACACTTTTTATTTACAAAAAACTATTTTCCCTGTTAAGCTTATGTTTACTAATAAAATAAACTCCCTGTATAACTTGAATAAATTTGAAAAATCAACTGAACTCGTCGGAACTCGAACCCAAGATCTTCCACTTCCCACTTGTCCATTATTCAACATAATTTCCCTTCCTCCACATAACTATTAGTTGCAAGTGTGTTAGCCTATTTAAATAATAGATAGCATCATTAAATGTTACAGGAAATCTACGTCGAACCCGCTAAATTTAAAATTTATACCACAAAAACTCCTTGAAATATTTATGATTCAAAATAGTAGAATACCCCATTCAAAAACAAACTCGTCGACCAATTATCGTCTAGAAATGGTTAAAATTTTATAGAAAATTGTAAATACTGACTTGATATGAAGAAATATGTATGGTATTTAGATAAATAACAAAAATATCTTATATAGTAGAGTTCACATTAGTCTTGAGATGAAATCTTTACAGAAATAAATATTTTAAATTGTTTGGAACGGATTTTCTGTGAGATCTAAGCTAGGCCATAAGATTTTTAATATCAGTCGAAAATTATTGTCACAATTTTTGCTCAACATAAATTAATTAGTTATATTTCGGTAAGAAATTCTAGCGAAAAATTATTGTTAAATAAATCCAAAGTTTATAAATCTGAGAAATGAAATGGCTCATATTAATATTATGTAAGGTACTAGGTGCTGTAGTTACGTTTGCTACAAACGTGAATATATCTAACGATGACCGGTTAGGCGTATATAATGGAGTGATTGTGCTTGCTTTGATACAAAGTAGTTAATGTTAGGCATGGATGGAAAATCACAAAAAAGAGTGAATGAGATATTTTGCAGATGTATATGCAAACGTATTTTGAAAGAATTCGTGTGACGAATGAGTTAATTTATAAAACATTAATGAATAGAAATGACACTCAATCATTTCCAATTTTAAAAATGGTCAAATTTATTTTCCTAATAGTCAATTATTGTAAATAAGAATAATTAATACAAAAGAAAAAGGTGTCAAATGTAATTCAAGAATTTACTATCTATTTCAGAATTATAGTCAGTTGAGTTTGAAGTTTAATAACTTGCTTTAAAAAAAAATCAAAAATTATAAAACACACTTAAACAATGGACTATACATTTCTACGTAATTACACTAATGCCCAGTTTTATAAAAGATAGATAAGTAAATTATTAGCAAAGTAAAATTTATTCTCGAAGTAAAATAGTTTATTCCAGAGATTTTCGTTTTATAAAGCAAGAATAAAAATACTTTCAAAGTAATAACTCAGCAAGTTATTCGATGTTTATAAAACTGGGTATAAGTTTTATATTTTAAATTAATTAATATAAAAATAATGATATTTATAAAAAAAAAAAATGATCCTCATTTTTAGCGCGTTTGAAGAAATGCTCAATTTCATTGATGTGTAATATTCAAATGTACAAATGGAAAAAATTAAATTTATAATGTTGTAACCACTGGCTTTATGAATAATTTGAACGTGAATTTATTATCGATTTATTTATGTTATTTATAACAATTAAAGAAATAAGTGTTAAATCTCAGCTTCTATTAATAATTAAAAATTGATATTTGGCAGATTCAGAATTTAGTTTTTATGTAAAATATTAATAAAATTTTATTTGAAAATTATTAATTTAATTTTAATAATTGTTTTATTATAAAAGTGCAACATGCATTTACGCGCGAAAACACTAAAAAATTAAAGTACGGATTTTTTTTCCATTCGTACATTTGAATATTAGACAACAATAAAGTTTTTATCATTACCATAAGTCATTATTTTTATATTAATTAATTTAAAAATATGAAACTTAGTGCAATTACGTGGAAATATATAATACATAATTTAAAGTGTGTTTCATAATTTTTGTATTTTTTTAAAGCAAGTTATTCAGCTTCAAACTCAACTGACTATAATTCTGAAATAGATAGTAGATGCGTCAATTTATTTTTAGAAGGCGTCAAAGGTAATTCAGAACTCTCAATATTAATTCAAACGGCGTCAATTGTAATTAAAAATGATTAATTTATATTCAAAATATGTCAAATGTAAATCAGAATAGCTAAGTTTTATTACAGTTAACAATAGTTAATAATAGTAAAAAAATATGTGCAGTTTAATTTTTTTCGGTTATTAGTAACTGTATTTTTTATTAATAAAAATATCGGTTTCAATTTCGATTAAAAATCTAGTTTTGACTTAAAATACTAGTTAATCGACTTTTAAATTAATAATTGTATTTCAGAATATTTTGTTATTCAGACCGCTCTATAGGTACTGAAATATAAATACGTGTTAGAATTGATTAAAAAATTGTTCTCAATGACAAATGCCAAATAAAGTATAAGAAATTACAAACGTATCTGATAAATTGAACTGACGAATTATTGACATACGAAATGAAATAAACCGCCACCAATATTATTGTAATTTATAGGCAGTTCTGAATATCTGTAAAACAATTTCAACCAGTCCTAATTCAATTTAAAACAGTTGAAAAATAGGAGCTATCCTCTCGTCTCATTGTAGCTTCCCAGCGCGTTCCAATAAATAAATTCCTCTTTATATTGAGCAAAAACTGCAACTAAATTTCTCCTAACAAACATAAACTTGTTTAATTTCACCCCAAGAAAAATGTTCCCGTTCCTTTCACGAACTGAACGCCTTACTATACTCCTGCGCAGATCCAACAGAGTGATGCTTAGGGGGATGTGACGTACTGGGCCCCGCTCCTCCGGAAGAGACAGCCAGGCATTTCCCTCGAGGCGCAGATGGATGGAACCATCGATAATACAAGCACATGAACACCAGTGACAGTAAAAATGTACACACTTGCAGAATTACAGAACCGTAGTAGATTGACGGCGCACCAGAAGAATTGAACGTCACGCACCTAACAAAAAGATGCTCTTCAAATATTGTTTTTATATGAAATAAATTGTGAAAAGATGTCAGACGCCGGGATTTGAACCCGGGACCGCTATCTTGCCGGGTTCAAATCTCAGTGGCTGACATGATCTTTTCACAATTTATTTCAAATATAACTACTGTTGAACAACAGGCCCACCATAACAAAAAATAATAAAATGTACACTTTATCCTTAAAGTACTACTCAATAAATAACGATTAAGATTAAAAAAAAACTTTTTTTAATAATTGCGAGATATTTGAATTTATTTCCAGGGCCACAGATGACGTCACACTATTGGTATATTTCTCGCGCAGCCTACTACAGAAACTGATGTGAGAGAGAGCTATAGGTTTCTTTAAAAATCAAATGCAGCTATACAAAAAACAATGGTCTACTTGGGTGATACTGAAAATCCGATTTCTATCACTATAGGTATAATACGTAATGTTATGTTGAAAACATATATAAAAATAATGATTTAATTTTAAAAAAATTACTTGTGTTTTAGTAAATTAAAAAAGAAAATTTTCTGTGACGTCATTATATTGAACTTGAGAAGGAAATCATGTTTAAAAATGTAACGTATAGATGGCATGACGTGCGAGAAACTTTTAATTTGAAATTGACATTAGGTCATTTTTCTGTCTCTCTGGGCTCTCAAATATATTAATTACTTCACAAATAAACACAGGTAGTTATATGTAATTTAAAATATCGATACCAAAAAGACAAACTAAAATACTAACCTCCAAACTATTGTTGAAACGTTAAGCAAGCAGGAGATCTACATTACCCGTACAAACAAACGCTACGCTAGCGGGAATTCAAATAATCAAATTTCATTATTTTTTTTCTAGCTAATTATAATTAATAAAAATTTTGTCAAAAGAAAAAATATGGGTAGCAAGTTTTTACCTTCTCTTCAAAAATATTAAATAAAAAAAAGGTACGCAAGTTGCCCATTATGACTTTTTGATACCACGAATTGCTTCAAAATTAAACGAACTTTCATTAAAAAATTGGTTTATGGGCTTATTATCAGTTGATTTTCGTAATCCAATTAAAACAGAATTATTATTAACAGGTTTTCCGTTTTTACGTAAACGGAAGCTTAAGTAATATATTATCAATACGCGGTACGCTAATCAACTACATGTAACTTACAATGAGGAAATAATATCAAAACCTATTTTGGTAATTTCCTTTGAGATATTTTATCATGTTTAAATAGTTGGCAAAGATTAGATTGTTAAATTCCAACATAAGGAAATATTTTACATAAAAAACATTCACGATAAGTAAATTTCTTGGATTAAATTTACGTTTTATTTTTAAATCAAATAGCACAAGTTTTTCACGTGGTGCTCTCTATACGACAAAAAAATCTTACAGTTTCATAATAATAAATTCATGTCTTCATAAATAAATTTGTTTAGACATAAATTTTACAAACATCGCACAAAATATCGTAAAAAAATAACCAAATACATGTGTTAGATCTCTAAATCAAGTAATGTGGTCATGCACGACTTTTTTATAACTTTAATCGATAGAGTAGTGAAAAATAATAGACCTTTTTCCCCAAATCGATCTTTAATAATGAAAAAATGGCGATTAAAAATGATATTCTTTAAAACGTTGCTGCTAGACCCCCGAGTGACGTCACAGGTTCGGAACAACGACCATTTTGATTTTCACATTGTTTTAAACATCAAAGTGATATTTAAAGATAACCTGAAATTTATGAAAGTAAACATGTCGATAAAATAAGTTTGCCAGTAAATATTATATTTTATTAATTTACCAACATAAAAAATAAAATAATATTCTGTAATATATTCAATGTCGCCCGTGCGTTAATAACCTTCTAGCGTCTAATCTCAAATCAAAAGCGAAAGAAACAGCTGATATGTAACGTGTAGATAAGTTTACGCCAAACGAAAATTATATTATAAAAATGAATAGAACAATGTTATATTAATATATTATAGCATATTTAGAAATATAATCCTCAATTAATAGTCTATATATATTTTTCTTTTAGAAATTATGTGTCCACATAAAATGTCTGTTTGAAATGAGTCTGAAATTAGGTTCGAAACCTGTGACGTCACAACATGGCTGGTTTTTGCAACTTTTTAAAAATATACTTTAAAACGATTTTGAACAACAAAATATGTAAATAAAAAATAATTTAATCACACTGAACGATAAATTAGACTATCCTTCTTTGATTTAAACAGAAAAAAGATACAATTATTTTTTTTATTACTCACCATACGACGAGTGCAGCAGTGTTCTCCATAAAACACACCAAATAATAGGCCAGGTAGCTATACCTCGTTGGTCCATCCCGAGGCGCTATGAAGGCGAGAACATACGCCAAACCTAGCGCTGTACTCAAGAGCAATTCTTCACATCTGCTGGCACACACTGCGGTCTGTGCTTGACCCAGCGCCAACCAGGCCCCCATAACCGCCCAGTGCAAGAGCCCTACGGCCCCAAACCAAACCGGGCGCACTGACGCGAGTAGTGATAGCGCTAAAACGCGAGACACTACAAGAAAAGAAATGTAGATATCAAAAAATGATGTCTAAATGTATTATGTATTTGATGATTGGGGTTCATTTTCCACCATAGATTGGTCATTTATATTAAAATAAAATTGACCCTTAAAACTGTATGATAGGAACTATTATGTCAAATTTCATTATTTAATCACAATATTAAATAATAATAAATTTATCAAAATATGATTTTAAAGCAGAACATAGTTTGTATTCAAACAAATATTTTTAAAAAATCGTTCTTTAAACATAAGGACGAAATTAAATATTGAAATTTGAATTTTACATTTTTGAAACAGCGTTTTAATTAAAACCGTAATCATACTACGAGCCTTATAGCCGAGACAGACGACAAAAATTAATGATAATTAACGGTTAGATATAGTATGCTCACGTGAACTTGAGACTATTGACAGATGTCAAAATTGCGTCTATTAACAAACCAGAAAATCTTGAATGTAGTAAGGTCATGCTACTTATTGTATTGTAGTCATATAGCCGAGACAGACGACAAAAATTAATGATCATTAACGGTTAGTTATAGTATGCTTACCTTAAGGTGATACTGTTGACAGATGTCAAAATTGCGTCTATTAATAAACCAGAAAATATTGACTGTAGTAAGCACGTGTTACTTATTGTTTTGGACTGTACGAGTACAATACAATAATTGGAACGTGCTTACTACATTCAGTATTTTTTGGTTTGTTAATAGACGCAATTTTGACATCTGTCAACAGTATCACCTTAAGGTACGCATGCTATAAGTGACCGTTAATGGTCATTAATTTTTGCCGTCTGTCTCGGCTATTACACTACAAAACAATAAGTAACACGTACTTACTACAGTCAATATTTTCTGGTTTGTAAATAGACGCAATTTTGACATCTATCAATAATCTCAAGTTCACGTGAGCATACTATATCTAACCGTTAATTATCATTAATTTTTGTCGTCTGTCTCGGGTATTACAGTTTAATAAGAGTTATTAATTTTTAAAATATTTGAGTTTTTCCAATTCTTACAATTTAAAGCCTTCTGTTATCGCCTTTTTGAAATCAGAAATACATTTTTAAGAAAATGAATGGAGAAATTAACGAAACACCGAAAATAAACCAAATAATACTTGTCTAAATTTGAAAAACCACATCAAATAATAAAAAAAAATAAATCTGTTGTGACCAGCACAATACCTCTCGCCATTTTCATATTAGACTATATAAATATTGTATTTAACATTTCTGGCACACACAAAAAATTATAATTATATCTATTCTTTATTTTTCAATTCATTCTATGAACAAGTTTCCTTCTACTTTTATAAATGAATACCCTTTCTTTTTAGATGTTAACGTAGTCTTTTCCTCGTTATAACAACAGCTACTTACTATTACATTTCGACTTGTCCATGTACGAATTCTATCTTTCTATAATTTTAAATATTTAATTAATGATAAAATAAGAAATATTAAATGTACTTCAGTAATATCTCCGGGTTTTTAACACTGACATTTATGTCAATTACAAACATTTTAATTTTTCAAGTAGTTTCCAGGGGCTGTCTGATTCATTATACAATAAATTATTTTATATATTTATAATTCTCTATCTCTAAATCTATAGAAGATATAATAAAAATGTTCAATGTATCGGATAGAGAATTTAATATTCTTTAATATTTGTAATAACATAAATTTCCAAAAAATAATATTTAGAAGATTTTTTTAAGAAACTACTACTTCCGGTTGTCCATTTATTATCAAAATCTTTTCAGCTCGTCCCATTAATGTCAGATTAAGGAATACGTAGTTAAATTTATCTTTAATCTTACAGAATTTGACAAAACGTGTTTACAAGTTTCATAATAATAAAAGCGTAAAAAAAATAGTGGAGGACCCCATTCTACAAATCTATGATTAAGAGATCTTGGGAGTGGTGCTTCAATCCAACAAGTCTTGAAAATAATGATAGCTAACTATATAGTAAACCCCTACCATTTATAATTTATAAACATCCAAATTCACAAATTATATTATTATCAATAATTAAACTTTAATGAACAGAAGTTATAAAATATCTAGCAATTTATTTATAAAAATCAGTATTTAGTGAGCTGTTTAGTCAACATTATTTTTAAAATTTAAAATAAGTTAATAGGGTGCTCTCTGTGCAACAACTTTGAAAGCCCCGGTACAGGTATGTCGTCATTAGCAAAATAATAAATGGTAAGTAAAAAATATTGTAACAATAATTTTTCAAATAGATAATATAAATATATAGTTATGTTGTTATTCATATCTATAGTGTCTGTTATAATTTATTTTTTTATCAAAATAAATAAATTACTGATTATTGCGCTAAGAAGAATGTCGCAATTTGTAAAAAAGTACATAACAATGATATTTGCTTTTTTAAAACATATTTAGCTATGAATAAAATAGTTATAAATTTGGAATAATCACTCCCGAAGGTCCCGCTATCATTTCATCAAAATCTACATAATTCCAAGTACAAAAAATCCGCTTTTCATCTCAGAAAAAGTTGTTTAACGAAGGTTAATTAAAGCAATAAAGATCGGTAGTTACACAATTCTATTTATGGTTTAGTAATAGTTTTCCTTACCCGCACTCATTAAATGCCAGCAGAAAGACACTACAGTCGCTGTCCACGACATTTTTTCTTTGTCATCTCTCGCATATCTGACGGATCTGTGGTACGTCGTAATCGACCACGCTATAGAGAGGACCCCGCAAATTGCTGACCACATTTGGAGAACTGCCATTTCTAACATAGAAGACAAATATTTATAGTATAGTTCATGTTCATTTCTTTGACTTTTTAACCCGTAACATTCAGATAAAAATATAGAAAACTATAAATGGAAATAAAGTTTCTTTCAATAGGGGTGACAGTTTTTTTAATAGATATTTCTCGGTGTCTGATATTATTTATTTTTACTGTCAGGTGTTAAAATATTCACTATAGTTTGCAGTTTCATCATGCAACATTCGGCCCTTCTCGAACGCTTAGAAATTATTAAAAAAAAACTGAATTGATACGTCAAACCGTTTATGTTTTATTTAAAATTAAAATCCTGTCACTCTTAATGAAAGACCCTTTATTCTAGCAAAAGAAAACAGTCATTACTTACGAACTCCTTAGGTTCATAATCGCTTATGCTTTGAGAGGTTTAAAGAATACCTGAGATATACTGATTTTGTAAATTTTTACTCGCTAAAATGCAGAGCAATAGGAAACTGTAACTGGAGAAATATTGCTAAGAAATCCCCAATTTTTCAGGTGAATTCTCTAATTTTTTTTTTTTATTCATAACTTTGAGAGCACGCGAGGTGACGCCTGGTAAATGCTCTCAATGGTACAAATATATCATTACTGAAATCTGCGAATAAAAGCAAATTGGCACACCCAAAAATGAGTAATAGCTGTAAATGATACACATATTTAGTTTTTATATTTATTGGTATTTTCAAATTTATAATAAGGAAGCAGCAAATAACCGCTGTTTAATATTGTAGTTAAATAAATAAAGGTAGTAAAAATGTTGTTACTAATTTAAAAAGAAAACATTTAAAAATTCTCCAGCACAGAGGCTCTTTTCATTTAAATCTACCATTAACGCTCAAAACGACAAGCATGTTCAAATAAATTTTTTGAAAAACTTGTATAGCTGCCGCGCATTAAGTTAACACTGACACTACACCAGTCTGAAAACTAGTGGTGGGATCCGGATCCGGATAGTATCGGTTTCGGATCCAAAAATATCCGGATTATTGAATGTTGAACTATCCGGATCTCGGATCCAAATCTCAGTATCGGATTTTGGATCCGGATCTGAATATCGGATTTTGGATCCGAATCTGAGTATTTAATTTTGGATGCGAATCTAAGTATTGGATTTTGAATCCGGATCTGAATATGAGCATGGGATTTTAGATATGGAATTTCAATATCCGCATCGGTTTTCGGATTCAAATATTCTCAGTATTGAACCCGATGATAATATTTGATTGTATATTAGCATAGAGTGTCAAAACCAAATCATGAAATAATCCACTATACATTTTTGTTTGATGTAGTTGTCATTTACTAAACAGGACTCTGTAAAAGTATAAATTACTTTTTTCTTTATATTTGCACAAACCACCTGGCTATTTTATAAAATTTATTGCTGTTTACATACTGCTGTAGGGATAAACTGTAACCGTTTAAATTTGAACTCAATTCCAAATGTTTGTATTTACATTCAAAGGGAAGAATCGGATCAAGAATTAAAATTTGGATGCGGATCCGTTAACAAAACATCGAATCCGGATCCAAAAGGGATCCGGACACAAATCAGGATCCGGATCCAAATCCGAATTAAATTTACGGATATCCGCTTCAATATCCGACATCGGATATTCGGGGAACCGGATATTTTGAAATCCGGGTACTCGGATCCAAGTTTTATCGGATCCTCACAGCACTACTGAAAACATCAACAATTTGTTTGGCTTGCGAATGAATCCTCTCCCCTTTATACCAATATTAAATGTTGTTGAAGTGTTTTTGTCTTTGTAATAATAGCATATAACACTTACTAGTAAATAAGTAACAATTATTGTAAATATTCGGCTAAAAGTCATTATACGTAACCCCCCTATTTTTACAGTTCGACCCGTCAAGTACGTAGTACGCCTACTAGATCAGTCTCAACTTAACCCTCGCCAGCTATACTGAAAGCTAATAATATAGATTCGTATTTGAATTAAATTTTCTAATTGTTATTTTACTACAGTGACCGGTTATGATTCGGACGACGCCGGATTTGATTCCGACTAAAATTAAACTTAGAAATTATTTTCATTTGTTGATTCTCTCTGCACAAAAGCTTTGAGAGTTCATTAGGTAACACTTAATAAGCGCCCTCATTACCGAAATTTGCGAATATATAATAATTTGCACACCCAGAAATGAAAAACAATCTTTTAAATTCTTACCGTTCCCAGCTTCGTCCATTTTATCTTGAGACACATACTTTAAAACAATCATCAACTGTAAGATAGACTGCGGCGCAGCGTGTAAAAAACAGTGAAACAATCGCAATAAAGCACCATTTGAATCCTCGTCCAACATTCGTCTATAAAGTTTATTTTGTCGTTGTCTATTTCCTGCACATGCTGCTGCTTTGCTCCTGATTCCATAGCTAAGAGCATCACAATATCTCAACAATGGAGCAAGTTGAAGTAACAATAATATTATCCTCAAAACCCATTTCAAAACAGAGGGTTTCCCTAATGACGGGTCGTCATGATCAACAATATACCTGAAAAACACTTTTCAACACTGTTCAGCACTTTAAATAAATTTACTCTCACCATCTCATGCTAAAAGCAGTCATAAGAATTGCTGGCAATACGACAAAAGTTAGAGTTAAGGCGAAATAAACTCCGTATCCGTGTATTGAGTAATAATACAGCAACCAACACGCAAGTATGTAATCTAGGGCATACGTAATTATTGACAACGAAATGCAAATCATGTAAAATAGACCGAATTCTGGAGCCGCGTCCGACATTTTATCACCATTGTCGTTATTTTTTAATGTTTCTATTCGAGCAGAATGCGATTCGTTGGAAAATCTCACTACGGTACAATCATCCGCCATTTCACATTATTAAAACGTCAGTCAAATGAATACAAAACAAACAGAACTAGGGGACCAATATACTAATCATAAAATACACTGTATCCTCAGTGTTGCCAATGGTTTGAGAATTGAGATATTTCCCTTTCACATCATTTAAGCCGGTGATTCTATTGAGGCTTTTCCGGGCATTTTTTTTTTACTCCAGAAAATCTAGGAATAGCGCGATTTTTTTTAATAAACTAGCCTCTATCCAATCCAAAATTGCTTTTGGAAAATTTTACAATACTTTTCTAAATTTCCACAGGTTAACACCGCTGCCACTATCTACACAATATCCCTAAATTCAAACAAGCATTTATTTATATATTATTTATTTAAATACGGTATTATAACAAGTAAAGAGTAACAAAAAATCATAAATTCATTAATTACCGACCATTATATTTTTCACATTTCTATCAAAAGCCCTGTAAGATATTAAATATGTCACAACATTTCAAATTGTAGTATTTTGTAAGTGTACTTACTTTGAAGTAATCGGTTCACCAGGAATGTAGAAAGGATTAAATACTACATCTGCATATAATGAATGCAATTTTCTGAACATCTACAAACAAATAAATTAACAATAATCCGCTATATTTTTATAAAACTTACCGTGCGTACTTCATTATCTCGTAATGAAGTATTCGACGAATCCACTACAATTATCAATTTAATTTTTGTATTTGTAACGTATCCATATCTATTTAATGGGTTAAGATAATAAATTATACTAACAATATCTCATGTAACAATTTAAAGGATACATTTTGTGTGTTTCCATAGAATACAACAATCCCAAATATAATTCTCTAATATCTGTCCCAGTTTTGGCATTATTGTTTAATTTTTCGTCAACTACATCTAAGGACGAAAGAACTTTATACTGAAAATTTAACTCTTCCTCGGGGTTTAAACATGATATGTATTTCGGAGAATTCTGCAATGTATTTATTTTAAAAGATAAACATGCCCACAGCACAGCTGATTATGTGTCATACATTTAGCACTTGATATCGCTTTAAATTTAACGTATTAATATTTGAATCTTATTTTACATATATAAAAGTATTTATTTAAAAAATAAATAATAAAACTTGAGGTATGTAAACAATTAAATCACACTTACATCTTTCCCAATAATCGCCACACAAACAGCCATTTTCGAGCTCATTCTAAC
Source organism: Ophonus ardosiacus (assembly GCA_943142095.1). Classification (NCBI taxonomy): domain Eukaryota; kingdom Metazoa; phylum Arthropoda; class Insecta; order Coleoptera; family Carabidae; genus Ophonus; species Ophonus ardosiacus. The sequence goes on from OW964832.1 coordinate 49,046,223, forward strand.
CTAACACATGTTTACATTTTAGAAGAATGCCACAAATTGTTGTAAAATCAAAACAATCTAGAACTCCAGTTGCAGTACGGTTCATAAATAAGTCATTCCGTACTATAAACATTCTCTGGATAGATTTTTCCGGAGATTTCATTCCATACAAAACATTATTTCACAATCAATTTGTGGATATAAACACCTACACCAACCACCCGTGGTTGTTTGCAGATTCTAAAACTGGAGATTTTATGAAAGTTAGAAATAAAGATGTTTTCTATCCGAAGCCTATTCTATGCCCTAGAACAGGCACGCCTGGAAGAATGCGAGTAGAGATATATTTTCCACTTTATACTTTAAGAACTAATGCATTACTAACTGTAAGGAATCTCATACAAAACTCTGTGAATATAAATTCTTTAGAATTGCCGCTAGAATTGAAAAGAGATCTGCAAATATCTTTTGAAAACCAAAGTAAAACTAGGTATACTTTAGTTGAAGATGTACAATAATTATATATTTTCTCTTCGATCGGGACAAAAAACAACGAATTTTTGCATTTAAAAATAGGTCTTTATTGTAAGAACGTGTACAATTAACTCAGAAAGTTGTTTTGTAAAATTCAATCATAGAAAAATATGTATGTATTAGGTGCAGCGCTTGCAAAGTCCATTATTGCACTTATGCAATAAATATACTTTGTGCACTCAGCAAAAATAACTATTTTATGTACAAATATCTGTATTTAGTTTATATTTTTATAAATATATTTATATATTGTTAAAATGTTTTTATTGTTCTTTTTTCCATTACAAAGATACAAATAGTTTTACTAAAACCTTTAACAATGGACATTTAAAAAAAATTAGACAAATTCTACAAAAAAAAAATTGTACGAAACTAATACTAAAATTTATAACAAAATATGTATAAAATACATATCAAAAAGTTTAAATATATTATTTCTTAACAGTTAAAACTGCCTTGAAATCCCTTACGACTTTTTCTAGCCGATCAAGCATTTTTAATCCATTCCTACTTGGAAATAATAAAGCAGTATGAATTATTTGTATCGCATGATTGAATTGAGATTCGATTAATCTGTCACTGAAACACAGAAAAATTAAAATATATATATTTCTAAGAGAAATTTTATATACAGGTTGTAACATCGAAATCTACCATCGCCATTATTTTCTTTATTATTATAGTTACAAAAAAAGGAGGACACTAAAAAATATAACTTTATGTAGTTACTTGAGAACCACTGAATTAAAAAAAAATTTCTTCTCTAATGGGATGTACAGAAAATAATGGTCGTCGGTTACGCTGTTACATCTTGTATAGGGCTCAGTAGACAATGGCACAAATTCAGTTTTGATCTAAACATGATCATTTTTAATTAGGTATCTTTATTAGACCCATGGGGTCCTGTGGCCGCGTGCCTGAGTGTCTGGTCGCGAACCTGGGGGAACCGGGTTCGATCCCGACTGACGCCAAATATTTCCAATTTTAAATGGCACAAAAGTGACCCCTGTGGTGCACTCTCCACGCCAGCTATGAGTGCCCGTGAGATGACGCCTGGTAAGCGCCCACACGGTAAAATATATCGTCATCATTACCGATGTCTACATGTGTTGTAGATACTGGCACACCCAGAAATGGGTAATATGCCATGATGATATATTTATTTATTTTATTTATAATTTTTACATTAATATGTTTAGAATTAGTTTATATTTCATAATGGGGGATTCCACCATTTTTTTTTTTTTTTTATATAATTTCATCTGAAAAAATTCCTATTAATAAGCGAGTTAAGGTCTCCCGAATTTTGAAAAGATTGACGTGACGTCACATTTATATGTTTTTATATCAAACTGTTTTCATCATGGACCTAAATGTTCTTGAAATATTCTTTATTTTAAGTTATATTTACATAAAAATAAATGAATATTATAACAATGTATAAGTCTACATACTTTATAATTACAGGTGTATTTAAATTATTAAGTTTAATGCAAGAAATTTATGTTAAAATAAAAACTGTTTGAAAACTGCCTTACAGGAATGTTAGCCCCTCCTTTCGAATTTGATTTTCTTAACTTCCATTGGTAGTAACCCCCACCTCCTAACACGCTATTTTTTTTGTAACACGCCTATTTCCGAAATATCTCAATTATACCATTTCATTTTTTTATTAATATTCGTTATTCAGTATATACATTCGTATTTTTTTACTATTTTCCTTTAATTCGATTGAGCTGGAATCCCCCATTAATAATAAAAAAAAAAATATTTTACCCTAATCTTCTTTATGAATTCCAGTGCAGACGCCTTCTTTTAAAGGCCTGATTTTAATGTGCCCTTTTTACTCGCACAATTTATACTTGACAGAAAAATTGTATCAACAAACGAAGGACGTTACATCAAAAAAATCACCAAAAACGATCATGCGCAATAGATCAAATTAATATGGGCACAAAACATCGAGTAAATGTACCATGTTTCTGATTCCCTGATAAAATATTTACTTACTTTCTGTCGAGTTCCTCTTTGCTGACTCCGTCCTGAGAAGGCAGTACGAAATTAAAGTTAGGGTTCAAATTTCCCTCAACTCTGCGCTTCCTTCCGGGTTTTTTGGGGATTTTCTCCTGAAATGCGCCTGCTGCTTTACTTCTCGGCTGCCTCCCGCGTTTTTTCTTTTCCGTATTATTCTCTACGTTAGATTTCTTTCCTTTTACTTTTGGCGCCTCGGGAGAAGAATCCGAGAGAGATGTGAACACAAAATCTGGTGTTTTTGGACTTGTCTTTTTCGGGCGCCGTGGTGCTCTTTTCTTTTTATTATTGTTGTTGTTATCTGATCTAGAAGTTTTATTACTTTCGGGAGAAATTGGAGAACTTAAAATGGAAATTGGGGACTCCGGGTTGATTATTTGTGGGGCTGGGAAATTTAAGTTACGAGGTGGGGGCGTATTATCCTGCTGGGAAGAAGATTGAGAACAAGAAGAAATACTTAAGTTTCCTGCAGCAGGCGAACGCTCAGAAGCTATACCGTATTTTACTCGGTCAAATAAATCCATACCGGAATTTTGATCGTCGCTGGATATGTTCAAGCTATGAGTTGTTGAGGATAACATGTTTTTTGTCGCGGGAGATGAATTCGAAGACGGAGCGTTTCGAACAACCGGTAAAATAGTTTTTATGCGTTTTTTAGGCGGTTCTGAATGCGTGCTTTGCTGAGACAAAGAAGTTTTTGGGGTTGACTTTTTCGTTTTTCTTTTCCGTTTGGTTTCGGCTTCAGAGCCGCTATCATAAAAGTCTGGTTTTTTTATAACGCGTGTACGTGTGCGTATTTCTTCGCCTTGTGATTTATACGATGAGCTAAAAAAACTAGTGTCTTTGAATTCAGCTTTTGTGTTGGATAGTGTACTTTTGCGTCTCTTTTTAGGTGTGGTTTTAGCGCTAGTTCGGGAACCCTGTGATAAGCTCCGAGAACGAGAAGAGCCTTTTTGGCTTTGCGTGCAATTATTTTGTGTAACTCCATCGGGTATTATAGATACTATGTCGGGATTTGTAACGCATTCTAGCTGTTTTTTATTATTAGAACACGTCTGATTTTTTTCAAAAACTTCTACTTTTTCTTTTGGAGTTTGACTCGACAATTCAATAAGTGAGCCTTCCGCAAAAGTTTTATCAATTTCTATATCTGACGCAATAGTATTTGTAATAGTTGTCAAGCGTCTCTTTTTAATCTTTTTATCATCATTTTCGCTTTCATGCAATTCTTGCAAACTGTTAATTACTTCGGGAGTTCTAATCGTCAATCTCGGAATTTTAGCACTTATAGGTTTCCCTGAATTTTTTTCTCTATTCGCAATCTCGATAGAAGAACTACTAAATATTTTGCGAACAATGGAATCACTGGTTTGAGAGGCAACTGTTTCTGCCACAGAAACGCAGGTGTTTTGAATCTTTGGAGTGGCCAAAAGAGCGCTAGTAATAGGATCATTTTGAGAATCTGAATAAATTGAATGAGTTTCGGTGCTTTCATATTCTGTTTCTTGAACAGAAATGTTTGGCGATGAGTGGTTACGCCGAATTTCTGGCGAACCAACGTCTATAAATTCATCAGGACTGGAGCTATAAAAATAGATAAGAACTTAAATATTTATAAACAAGTATAAGGTAAATGAGGGGATTCCCACAAGAATTGAACAAGTGAATAACCAAAATAATTCGCGCTCTTTTTGGCCAAATATTTCGAATTTTAAATGGCACAAAAGTGACCCCTGTGGTGCACTCCACGCCAGCAATGAGTGCCCGTGAGGTGAAGCATGGTAAACGCCCGAACTGTAAAAAATATCGTCATCATTATCGAGGTCTACATGTGTTGTAGATACTGGCACACCCAGAAATGGGTAATATGCCGTGATGATATATTTATTTATTATACTAAAAATTAAATCTACAAAATGAAATTTCAAACTGAACACCTTGTTTGTAAGTTTATGAACAAAGAAAAATAAATATTTGAATTTCTGAGCATATTCAGCTTTTGTGAAAAGCCCCTCGCCCTCAATTGCACTTATAGGTACTTAAGTTTATAGAGCGAGCTTACCTCCATGGAGAAGAACCCGTACCCCTTATAACATCATTTTCATTACTACTGTAATCCTGTAAAAATTAAATTAACACTAAAAATCAAACAATTCCATATTTCCTACCGTTAATGTTTCAGTGGTCCTGTAATACTCAATATCCGATTCCAAATCTTGTGAAGTACTCTGTAAAAAATTCAAGTAAAATCAAAGACATTATGAAACATAAAATAAATTTTATACCGTCTGTTTTATTTTAAAGAACTTCACAATAAAACTGCGGAATTCCTCCACATCTTTGGATACTTTAAAATTAATTGTTTTATAGTTTTTTAGAGACTTTGTAGATGACTGCAATAGTCCTGTACACGGTTCATTCAAGTCTACAATTAACTCGGCGAAATTCGGCTTATCGTTGCTAAAAAAAAAGAAAATAATTCATGAACCGCTGCGGCAGTGAATCTACTATTTTTCTGTCTTGTTAAATAATTATTCTTACCGTTTAATTTTCAAGTGATTTATGGAAAACAACGTGATCGCAATTATATCATATTCTTCGTCTTCAAAATAATTTTCAGATAAATATTTTCGCGGGCAAAGGAAACTTACTTGACGTCGTTTTCTGCTGAAATCAATCCATTGATTCCAGATCTAGAAAAACATATTAAATGAAACTTGAAGAACAAACGAAATATATTAATTTTTCTCACCACTATGTTTCGACTAATTTCTATTGTTTCACAAAAGAAGGACATATTATTGTCAGCAAAACGATTAAATTTATTTATGAAAAGTCTAGCCGCCATGTCGTTATCCTCTTGTGAACACACTTCATTAAATAATTGTTCAATCTCGGAATTATATGTTTTCTTTATATGTTGTTTAACTATACATATGTTCATGTGTTTCACCATAACTTTTACTAAAGCTATCTGTCGACCAGAGCTTTTATCCTTCCTCAGTAAGCAAAATATTTTTGACCTAAAACACTCAATATATACAATTTTAAAAATAATATCGTATAGTTAACTTACAGCAAGTTTTCCAACTGGTACATACGAGAAACATTTTCCAGAACTAGTACGGAATACCATATGGGCAAGTCATTTTCCGCATTTATTACATTATCAATTAAAACGTTTATACATTTTTCTATCATACACTTGTTTGTAGGTTTATTTATCAAATAATTCTACAAGTAAAAATTATAAAACACTGGTAAAATCAAAACTTGAAACGTACTTCCAAATACTCAAAAAACTTCACTATAAGATTTTTATAGGTATCGGAATTTTCTTTGTCTTTAAAAAATTCGTGCAGTTCGGAACAAAATGCAGATATACCGTCCTCAATGGCTTTCGGATTAACAGATTCTGCACTTAAAAGTTTATAAATAATCCTTAATTTGCTACGTAACTCTATAAAATGCTGAGGAAAAACATGCACGTATTTAAGAATTTCTGCACATAAAATAGAACACATAATACACTTACTTCGTACATCTTTTCTGATTTTTAAATGTATTTGCTCTATAACTATTAAATTTTGAGATCCTAATTGACAATATCGTTGGACAATACAGTGATTTAGACGTAAGGGATGTAAAAAGTGTTGTCAGCGCTACAAGTGTTTCAAATCGAACTAATTTAAGCGGGAATGTCACTGTCATCACCAAATAATGCGTAAGAAACATACATTTCTTGCGACGAATTTAGCATTTCAGGAAGATATTTCTTAAAAATTATTTTTAATTATTTATTTGGACATTGACGTATTTGACGCAAACAATTTAAACCCATGACTGCTATATTTTGAGAATTGTCAAACGAAATGCATAAAAATGAGCGCTGAATTATACCTTCTTGATAATAAATATTATAATGAAAAAATATAATTATACAAATATTTATGAATGCAAAATTACATACATTCAATATAAATTCAAAATATTCAATAGCTGAATGTTGGCGCAGTTGGCGATCCTTGTAATGATATCAGGCTTTTGTAATCTTGAAACTGATTGTCAAAACGTCAAATGATACATATATTTCTTTGTAAATAACTTATAATCTAATTACAACTTAAAATGACATCTTTGCAAGGTATTAACAACAAAATATTTATTTATTTTTGTATTGTATAACAAAATAATTATTTTTTGTGTATTGCACAATAAAATGTACAATTTAATATTTTCTAATCAGATTCCAATCGTCCAGAATTATTGGAAGAAGTAAAACTTTCCAGAAATGCTAGAGAACGCGAAAAGTACGATAATATGGCAGACTTATACGCAGTTATAAACACATTACAACATCTGGAAAAGGCGTACATTCGAGATTGTGTTACTCCGAAAGAGTATACAGCTGCTTGCAGCAAATTATTGGTGCAATATAGAGCTGCATTTAAACAAATTCAAGGAGATGAATATCCTACTGTTGATACATTTGTTAAAAAATTCCGGGTAAGGGAAATTATAAATATATACCAGTATACAGCAGAGGCTGCACTTTCATTTGTTTCTTTGGTGCCGTATTGAACACATTGTTTGCCGAATTTAGAATCAATTTTAATTTAGTGATTATTTGTAATACTTATTTCTAAAATCATCGCCATCAAATTGTGTTGCTATGCGTTTGTTGAATGGTTGCTATGCGAAAAGGGCAGTAATAGTGACATTTTAGACTGTTAGCTGTCAAAAAAATGCACTTTTGAATTTGTAGTTGGATTGCCCAGCCGCTTTAGAACGTATCAAAGAAGATCGACCAATTACAATAAAAGACGACAAAGGAAACACAAGTAAATGCATCGCAGATATCGTTTCTGTAAGTTTTTATTGTATTTTCTGTAGAAAACAAAGTTGAAAGTGCTATTTTTAGTTGTTTATTACAATTATGGATAAACTACGCTTGGAAATCAAAGCTATGGATGAGCTTCATCCAGATTTGCGAGATTTAATGGACACTATGAACAGATTGAGCATCTTGCCCTCAGATTTTGAGGGCAAACAAAAAGTTTCGGAATGGTTGACTACTTTAAACTCCATGCAAGCGTCGGATGAGTTGTCCGAAACTCAAGTTCGACAACTTATTTTTGATTTGGAAAGTTCTTACAATGCATTTAATAAGATATTGCATCATACATGAAAATATTACTGCCTATATTATAGTATTGTGTGCTTTATATATAAAATAATTGTTAACAATTGTAATAAATATTATGTATTTTAAGTTTTAAATTAGTATTCCATTGATTCGTCAAGAGTTATTGGAGCCATTTACTTTTTGTAGAATTGCAAAATGTGTCCTTATTTGAGTGCGCATTTAAAGAGGAGATTTTTTAAGACGACCCAGTGATGTTCCTGATTTAGAAAAAGCAGCCAAACAAATTATAAAACTGTTAGAAAAAAATAATTTAAATACAGTTTTCATCGCAACTGATTCTCCTTTAGAAGGTACATTTTCACAAATTTAATGTAAAATGTAAATAAATAAATATCATCACGGCATATTACCCATTTCTGGGTGTGCCAGTATCTACAACACTTGTAGACATCGGTAATGATGACGATATATTTTACCGTGTGGGCGCTTACCAGGCGTCACCTCACGGGCACTCATAGCTGGTGTGGAGAGTGCACCACAGGGGTCACTTTTGTGCCATTTAAAATTAGAAATATTTGGTGTCGGTCGGGATCGAACCCGGTTCTCCCGGGTTCGCGACCAGACACTCAGGCACGCGGCCACGGGACCCCATAAATAATGTAAAATATAATTTTAATAATCAATTTTATTTGTTAGAATTCAAAGTTTTAAGAAAACTTATTTACTGTAAATATACAATATTGAAATATATTCCACCGAAAGAAATAATGAGAAAATTTAAAGACGGAGGAGTGGCCATCATAGAACAAATAATTTGTTCTCATGCCTAATATTTTATAGGAACTCACGAAAATACGGTTTCTTTTAGAATTCAAGAAGAGAAATATTAGGTTTTTCTTTTGAAAAAACATTTAATCGCTTATGTGGTAAAGATAAAAAGTGTCAAAAACCATCTGAAAAATAGTTTATTAATTTTTTACAATAAATATAAAATTATTTTGCAAGTTTTTGTCAAACGTGCACAGCTTCATTTGTGCCCGAATCTGCAGACATAGCTTCCCGGTTCTCATAAGCCCAAAATCCGTGGAATTCTATTAAAATACTGACCATTGTGTCTCCTTGGCCACTAAAAGAAATAATATGTATAACAATTTTCAAAAATTACATTAAACATGTTATTGATTTTATAACTAGTTGCCAAGTTATTTACCACGTGAGTAAATCTTGCAGAGTTATTCGAGTAGGATCCACTGGTTTCACCATATCAAAAATTTCATCCTTTACATCTTCAAAGTTTACGATTTCAGCTCCATGTGCTGTCATCTGCTCTTGAATTGCCTGCAAAATCAAAATTTTAATATTTTCAAATATTAATTAATTTAATACTTACCCTAAAGAAAAAATTTAAAGTAAACGCATCCAAGTATCCTTGTGAATTAATATCTAATATTTTGAACAGAAAATGTAAACTTTGTGGTTCTTGTCTATTTTCTAAAGCCAGCACAAAATCTAAATAAGTTTTGTAGTCCATCTCGCCATCATAAGTCAGACATTCTTGGAATACTCTATCTAGAAAGACTCCTGTAAGAGTACCAGTACCGTATCTGAAAAAAATAGCATTTTAAATGTATGCTGGACAACTCGAAGGAATTTTTTACCCTGCTAATTCTTCTTTGCTTAACATTCCGTTATGATCGCGATCCAAATTCAAATATTGTCCGTAAACTCTTAATGCCGAAGGCGCAGAGAACCAATTCTGCTCTTGCAGATCTTTCGGTAAATCTTCATCGCGGAGCTACAAAAGATTAATTATCTTTTCTTCTGAATATAGATTATTTATTAAAAAAATATTGCGTGAATATTTGATATGTAAATAGTAGGAAGTTATAAGTGATGTGTAAGAAATAAAACTTGTACGAATGTGGATGAGGAAAGAAAAATGTGTTGTAGGATAATTATACCTCTAATAAATCGTCTAGAAAACTGCATGCCAGAATATCTTGTATCCGTACTCTTCCAGTTCGTAAAGGATCTAGGAAAAAAAGAAATTTTCTAACTGCTGTACACACATAAAAACTGTGGAATGATTTCTCTAATCCTTCTAATTGTGGCAATGTAGGAATCAATTCTAAGATATAGTTTTCCAAGTCCTATCAGAAACAAAATAAAATCTACCATAAAACATTTACAAAGTTCTCTTCATACTTACAGTTTCCCGTAAATATCCTTGCCCTGTAACATCGTATAAAGATAAACCAATTCTTGTTTGATGAAACCAAACCTTCCTCATTGCATAATTAAACAAAGACATGATGGAAACTCTGCCTTGTGGATCTCCTTGCTGCAGTTTAGCGAAAACTGTAGCTGAGAAATACGGTCTGAAATAATGCACTGTTTACTAGTTCACAAAAGATATTTATTCTTTTTCCCTACTTGCATTTTGGGCCCGCAAGTTCAGCTACTTTTAAAAAATCAGAATAGTTTATTAGCTGCTCATCTGAAGAAAAAGGAGGGGAATGATGTTTGTCCAAAAGCAGCCACAGGGCCTAAAGAGGATTATTTTTGTATTGTTTCTAATAAAATTGCTATAACATACTTTTAGTTCATTATTATCCAGTAAATTTCGAGTACGTCGTTGCAGGAACATAGATCTAGCTTCTTCTCTAAATTTCTGCTGTAATACATCCTCTTCCTTAGGTAGTTTAAAGAAAAATTTTGGTATTTTATTGTATTTTTTATTGTCTTTACTAGATTTCCATTTATTGTAGTATTCTTGAAAGCATTTGTCTTCAATTTCTTCCAATTCTTTTTGTTTCTTGTCAGTGTTTTCGCTTTTCTTAGCAGCTAATTTATTTTTCAATAGAGTTTTCAAATCCATTTTTTGAGGTTGTTATACTGTAAACATTCACTTCGCTCCCATAAGAAATGTTTAATTAAAATCGTATATCAGCATTTATAATATTTAATAATAGTGGTTCGTAAATTTCTTCCCTTATTTTAAAATTTAATCCAAAGAACCAAACGAGGTTGCTATCTACTACCCTCCTGCCACTCTACAATTCTTCTCCTTTCGCACCTTATATTGACAACTGTGAATTCCAAACAGTGGTTCAGTTTTCTTCTTATATATTTTGATTTAACTCTGTGCTGCAGATAATTTATATTTAAGTAATACCCTTATATAAAATTTTACATATGTGTATTTTTGCTAAGAAATAATTTGCATAAAAAAGTATATCGAACGTTGTTTGTGTTCTTTCAGAAACACGTGGTTGTCCAAACTAATTAACCTCATGCTTATGACACCATAAACAAAGATTTAAAATGACTTTATTAGAAGATAAAAGAAAACTTGTTATTATAGAAGGTAAATGGTCTATGAAAAGTTTTAAACAAGCAATTATTGAAATTTTTAAACATATGCTTATTTTAGAAAGCGATTCCAGCTCCGAGAAACTTGAAATCAAATCCGATGTAGAAAGTAGTGATTCAGATGTTAATAACAGAAGTTCAGATGTAGAAATTAAGGAAGAATCTTCTTCGGAAGAAAATCAAGAGACAGACGAAGAAAATCAACAAGAAAGTAATGCAGGGTGGGCAGATTCAATAGCTAAGATCCTAAAAACTAAGAAACCAAAAAACAAAAAGACTTTGGTCTTATCCAAAGCTAAGAAGCTAACAGACCTTATACAGAAAGAAAAACCAAAAGAAATTGGTTTTCAAATAGACGGTGAAATAAAAGACGAAAAACCTGACCTAGATCAAATCAAAACAGAAGATGAAGAACCTGCAAAAAAGAAACTGAGAAAAGATATTACCTCAGTTAGAACAAAGCCAAACATTTTAGATAAAGACAGGGAACGTACTCTCTCTAAAATAGCCACAAGAGGTGTTGTACAACTATTCAACGCGGTCAGAACACAACAGAAAGATATCGACAATAAATTGGAGGAAGCCGGGCCTCTTGAACGTAAAAGAGAACACGCTATGAAAAGTATAGACAAACGAGCTTTTCTAGACGTTCTCATGCAAAAGAAATCTGAAAAAGTCGAGGGAGATGTTAAAGAAGAAACGAAGAAAACTAAAAAGGAAAAAGATTCTACGTGGAATGTCTTGAGAGATGATTTTATGATGGGAGCAAAGATGAAGGACTGGGATAAAGAAGTAGAGGAGGATAGTGATCATGAAGTTGAGGAAGAGAGTGATTCCGATTAGAAATATGTATATTTTATTGTATAGTTAATAAAATATTTTATTGTAAAATTAAATTTATTTTTTAACAATTGTACAAATATGTATTTTAAGTTTTAAATTAGTACTCCATTGATTCGTCAGAGTTATTTGAATCATTTACTTCTTGTTCTTCATCGCTGTTTTCTTCATTATATATTCTTCCTTCTGCTTCTTGCCATGGTTTTTTGCAGACAGGACATTTAGAAGTCTGATTCAAATACTTTGAAGAACAGTGATCGTGTAAAACTTCATTGCATTCAGCACAAATTTTACCCTAAATAGGAAGAAAAAAAAATAAGTAATCAAATCATTTATAAATTTTATCTAGGATTCGTATTTTCGTTATACAAGTCCATAAAAAAACGGTAAAGTATTCATATTTTTTTCGCATTTTTACGTTAAAAAACTAAACGAAAATGTAATAAACTTTTCGAGAAAAGTTTGTCACGACAGGAATTTTCTATCTTTTGTTTCTGAGCTGCAAACAAATATGCCATTTTAGTCTACCTAAATAACGGTACAAAATTTGTTAAAACAATTTTTCTCTATCATAATATATGAGATATTTTTGAAATGAGTAAAAACCGAGTTTTTGCCTTAACTCAGAAACAAAAGAAGATCGAAAATTACTGTGGTGACAAACTTTTCTCGAAAAGTAGAAGAAACAGTGTGCAAAATGTATCTTTTTAAAACTCATTCAAAGACCCACTTTTTGCATAAATTAGTGTTTCTTACATAATATACGAAGTCTGTGCACAGTTTGCACGTAGTCATTCTATCAGCAAATCTTCCTTTTAAATAGATCCCAAATTCAGAAATTGTTCTTGCACCTAAAAAGATATTGCCGTCCTTTTTTGCAAGATATCCTGTCAGAACCCAAAATTCTATTTTACCCTGGGCTTGATCTTTACTTATATGCGCTTTCATACGATTTGTTAAATTGAGGCAAATAATACTAGATATATATTTTGCGTCTGATGTCATTATAGCTTCTAAAACACTTTCAAACAGCTCTAATTCTGCTGGTGTATGCTGTGCTAAGCAAGAGCTAATGTCGTCTATGGATTTGTTTATAAGAACACACATTTTATCGCCAGTGATTTCGCAAACTTTTACATCCAGTTGCAAAAGATGATCTGATATAACTTCATTGATTTGCGATACAACTTTGTTCAAAGATTTTGGCTGTTCGTCAATTTTTTCTACAAGAACATTTACAGTAAAATGTAAGGTAATTTATGAAGTATTTGCAAACCTGCTATATTTCTTAATATCGTATCGCCATCAGCATATTTTATAATGCCGGAATTCATCATATATTGCAGAAAATATTTGTGTAGGATGTGCATCTTTAAGGTTATATCAACACCAACAGGTTGTGTTTACTAAAAACTCAAAACAAACACGATCTTCAATTTTTCCCTCTAATAAAGAAAAAAGCTTCATTTTACTCGGATTGAGGAAAAAATTAAAACAAGTATTTACAAAACAAAGTTTATTTGAAAATATACATTTTTACAAATAAAAAAACAAAACAAAAATTATCTATTCTTGAAGTTAAACGTGCTGAACTCTTGTAAGAGCGACATAACTCTTTCTAGTAGAGATATCGTGATATCCAATGGGACCAGCTTCGCAATCAGCACAAATTAAATATTTTGTGTTGCCTACTGTGTTTGAAAATCCAACATTTTCGAAAGTATACATATCGTTTACCACCCAGAAAAGAGAAATTGTTTCGGATTCAATAGAATCATCAGACTTTTTCTGCCGCATTAGAGGCAAAGAAAACTGAAAGGAATAACAACTATGTTTTACACAGAATAACTAATAAATAAAACAATTACTGAGGTAAGTATTTATTTATTTGTGTATATTATTACCTCCGAGTTTGTGAATTCGGCCGAAGTGGGATTCAAAATTTTAGAGGCGCAATATTTACATTTTACGCTGTTAACATTTTTCCCATTTTCAATTTCATTTTCGAAATTGTCTGCACAGTTCGGCATTTTTAGCAATTTTACTAACTAGAACACTGTTACCGGTTGACAAATGACAACAAAAATGGTAGCGTTCAGATTTTCAAACAACAAAACATAGGAATCAACACAAGTGGCGGCCATTACAAAATTGTTCCCAAAGAAAAATTAGTTATTGTGCTTAGCACAATAATGCCTGACACCATTTTCAGTGGAAGCTCGTGCATATTTTGCTAATAAAGCATTCGCATCCATTTTATCCGTTGTTAAGCTCTGAATATATGGAGTAATTTCACCAACACTCCATTTATTTTTCTCTTTAAATAACGCTTCAAGTCTTTCTGAAATATTTTCCGGCAGAGAACTTTCAGGGAAGAACCAAATAAGTTTTGGTTGTGCATTTCTATCTATAATCGTCATTCCAGCTAACATTTCTTCTTTGGCTTCAATTCCTTCCGGCACTGACTCTTTCCAAGTTTCTAGAAAATCGTTCAAATTGAATTTTTTCGCGTGGAACAACATCACTTTTGCATAAAATCTACAAAGCTTCGTTTCATTAAACTTGTAGAGTTGTTCTTCATTGACTACTTCGGATTCTTCAGTGTGGATATCGAAGATTGTTTCGAGAACTTCCAGCGGAACTATTTGGTTCCACGAAGATAAAGTTTCTTGTTTGTGGATTGCGTCTAAAGGCCAGGAATTTTCCTCAACTGATTGTACTATAAATGATAGAACTCGAAAACGGTATTCCATTTCTAACATTCGAACTTTTCCGTCTATTGTTGCTGTGTCCATTTTTTTCAATATTTGTTGAAGCTCTTTTCTTGAAGATTGAGAAATTTTTAACAACTCTTCGAATGTTAGGAAATGTTCATTTTCATATTCGAATTCTCGTTCGGGTCCTCTGTAAACTGTTTGTTCTAAAAGTTTGATTACTTTGTCGACTTGTGGTTTTGAAGGTGTTACCTCAAAATATTTGTAATTTATCCCGGCAACATGTTTGTTGTTAACATTTTTGCCTGGTGGAGACTTTAATTCAGTCTTCAATAGAAGATTTGGTAACAATAACAAACTGTTAGATGTCTCACATTCTCTTACGTCGTAGGTTCGAGTTTCTGTACATAAAACTACATCATCATCTTTTCCACCTTTAAAAACTATCGTATTATTGCATTTTAATGATTCTAATAAATGATTATCTAATTCTAAAAGTTTGTATTGGTCGGTTTTGGCATTTTCTCCGCTGATGTACAACACTTGTGTCGTCGGTAAAAAATCATCTTCTTTTAACTTTGCATGTGTTAAAATAATAGAAATTTCCTCTAAAGTCCTTTGAGGAGCTGTTCTGTTATTACAAAATTAGTTTTAAGAAGTTTTTCTCTGAAATATTCGAAAACTTACCCGCCAACTGAAGCCATTTTGACATGACAACTTAACCAATAAATTTCACTAGTCCCGTGGTCAAATCCCCGCCCAGGGTCTCGAATGACAACTTCCAGTTTTGTGACATCACTGACACCTGATCTTGTAAATATTTCCCCATGTTAATAATTCATATTTTTACTTCTGTTATTTGAACGTTATACAGTTCTTATGAAGTTAGTGTAAGCACGTCAAAGTCCAAGAACAAAGCAAGAAAAGATTAGTGACGCGTTTTACGATGTAAGTGAGTGATAAAGTTGTTGTTGCTTTTGCAAGGTTGTCAGTGTTTGTGAATTATGTCTGCTCCATCGAAACCATGGGAGCAAAGAATTTTGCAAAGTTCTGCGCCAATGTTCCATGTTATGCCTGGGGAGAGGGGCTCGTCTAGAGTGAGGGCTAATCTCCCTTCGGTACCCCCGAGGCCTAACATGATAGGGCCCACCAGTTTCATGAGCTGTAAGTTGCTGGATTGTACGCTTTATCGAAAGTTTTTGAGTAATTTGAATGTTTTATAGCTCCGTATAACCGACCGATGGGTTTAGGGTATAATTCATACGATAGTTTCAATTCCTACGGCGCATATAATAGCTATGGAAGTTACCCAGGATATAGGGGAAATTTATTTGGAAGTTATGGCGGATTCCATGGTAATGCCTACGGATATGGACCTGAAAGCAGGTATTTTATTCGTACGACACTATAAACATTTTTTTTTCTACGATCACTACAGAAAATTGCACTTTTCTTATGCTTTACAATGCCCAAAAGTTATTTCCCACGGTCGTGGATTAAAGTGAGAAATTATTTTTTGCACATTCCTATGCTTTACAAAGCCAAAAGTTATTCATTTCCCACAGCCGTGGGTTAATGTTAATATTTCAATATGTATTTTTTTTTTATTTATAAAGTACAAAATATTTGTTAATTAGATACTTATCCATGTATATATTTACATTTATAGTAAAACTATTGTAATTATGTTCAAATTAATTATGGAGAAAAATAGCTATTTTTAGTACAAGTGAACTGAAATCGACTGCGCCTACTGGACAAGTGTTGTTTTCCACAATCTTGAAATATAATTTTTCTAAAAAACAATACATTGTACTTTTTTATTAATGAAAAACCCAACAATACATATGTTTATAACTGAATTCAGTGTAAAGTTAACTACAAAAAATTATTGATCCTTCATGTAGAATAGTAGATTAGATATTTATTGTACAATTTGTAACTTCACAGAAATTTATGACTCCTGACGTAGATTATTATAGGCTTTTTTATTTTGTTTACTTGTGAAGAAAGTTATTTAATGTGCTCACTTGTGATTCAACATGCTACTTTGCTCACTATTTTAAAGCGAATAGTAATGAATTTTGCTAACGATTGTAGAAAAATTTATGTTCTTTATCAGAAATATATCTTACGAAAGAGTGTGGTCGTAGAAAAAGTATAGTGTGCCTCTCTTGCCGAAACACATTTCGTGGTCAATAGAAGCTTTTGCGCATTTAGTTGATATTCTTGTTTAGATTTATACAAATGGCCGAAGAGAGCACCCGAGGAGCTTTCCAAGGCATCGAATCCCTCGTCCGAGCTTTCGGCAGCGTAGCTATGATGCTGGATTCAACATTTTTCGCTGTCCAAAGCTCTTTTCGCGCAGTATTAGGGGTGGCAGAAAACTTTGGCCGTATTAGGACTATGTTTGGACAGTTGTGGAGCAGTTTCGCTTTACTCCGATTTATAAATTGGTGTTACAATAGATTGCTTCTATTGTTAGGAGTTAAAAAAGCTGAAGATATAGGCAGAGCTGCTTGGAGTGAAGCAGTACAGGCTACTTCTGAAGGGGTGCAGTCTACCACTTCTAGCTGGCCTATTTTTATGTTTTTGGGGATGATTGTTTCAGCACCGTACCTAATCAGCAAGCTTCTGCCACCTTTAACTGGTGAGTCTTTATAATTAATAATATATATTTTTGGTCATAATAATATATTCACGTGCAGTGTGCAAGCGATAAAAATGATAGTGACTAAGCATAATTTTTCATATTGTACATTTCGGAAAAAAAACTTTGAATAAGGCGAATATTATAACAATAATTTAAACAGTTGTTAATGTTCGAATTTTTGTATAAAACGACCTCCAATTTTATTAGTAGTTACTTAAATGGTTTCCTATTTCAAATTCAATGTTAATGAGTCATTTTGTATGAATAGTAAACTGTAATTAATATTTCTAATAAACAAGGTTAAAGTGTATTGTATCTTCACAACATATTAATCATTTTTGGGCGTCGACCCGTTTCTATTGGCAGTTTTCGGTACATCTGTACTGTTGAGCCACCTCATAAGGCTCCGAAAGCTTTTTGAAAATTCACAAGAAACCAGTTCTCAAAATTGGTTAAGCGGTATTTTAATATAAAAAATCTGTTGTGGCCAGCACAAGACCTTCCGTCAATTTGATGTATTTTGTGCAAATTCCATACCAAAAGTTCCTTCGAAGAGATTCTATTATATATCCAGTAAAATTGTAACACAAACATATCGTTGGCCGACTATTGGAATGTACTGTCTACAAATATTACTTTCGAGAAAAACTGCTGTAAACATTTAAAATTTTACTGTAAAGAACTTTTTTATAGCATTTATCCATTTTAATTTCAATACTTTTATTTCTAAAAATTCACACAGTTGTAAAAAATACTCTAAAAATGCGTACACTTACGTAACATTCTCTTTACAATCAAATAATATTACTACCAAGCTTATATCTCTACCCATTTTTGAATTATTGCCCCAAAAGTCAATATACCCCACATTTAGATAAAAACTTCAAAATTTTCAAAAATCTAATTTATATGTAACTAGATACTTCTCAATGCGCTGATTCCAAAATTTGAAACCGCAGGTCGATATCTCTTTTCGTTCTCGAGATATTTAGATTTAAAGTTTTGCTTAAAACTGCCCATTTTTGGGTATTAACCCAAAAATGGGTCGAGATATGAATTTGGTGACATCACCATTCGATTCTACGGACAAAAATACATAAGTATAGCAATTTTCATAATTTTTGCCCAACCGGTTCATTTTTTATGAATAAAAGTTTGAAAACCCCTGAAAATAGCCAAAATCTGAAAAAATCCTAAGGGGTACCCCTTAGGATTTTTCCGATTTTTGGCCATTTTCAGTTATTTTGCTTTAGAGATTGTATGTGATGTTCAAAAATTATGAAAATTGCTATACTTATGTATTTTTGTCCGTAGAATCGAATGGAGATGTCGCCAAATTCATATCTCGACCCATTTTTGGGTTAATACCCAAAAATGGGCAGTTTTGAGTAAAACTTTGAATCTAAATATCTCGAGAACGAAACGAGATATCGACCTGCGGTTTCAAAATTTGGAATCAGCGCATTGAGAAGTATCTAGATACATAAAAATTAGATTTTTGAAAATTTTGAAGTTTTTATCTAAATGTGGGGCATATTGACTTTTGGGGCAATAATTCAAAAATGGGTAGAGATATAAACTTGGTAGTAATATTATTTTATTGTAAAGTAAGTGAACGCATTTTTAGAGTATTTATATATGAGCCGACCGATTAATGTCGCGACAGGTGACATAAACAAGAATTTTAACAACTCAGTATTTCCTTTCCTTCCTAGACAAGCGCGATCCGAAGAACTGGGGCGCTCCAGGTCGCCTGGCCATCGCTTTGCATCAGTTCCAATCATCCAATCCTCAAGAACTATCCATGTACGCTGGAGAAAAAATAGTTGTCGCCCCTCAAGGAATCCAGCAAGAAATGGGCCTCAGTAACTCCGGTTGGGTGTTTGCCGCCGGCGAGCAAGGACAGGGAATCATCCCAACGAACTATATACAACTTGTGACGCGCAAACATTCCGCCCCAAAGGTTGCCCCGGCGGCGCCAAGCGCACCCCCAGGGCCCCAAGAAAGAAGGGAGAGTAAGACGGAATTGGGGGAAGAGTTCAAAAAAGCGGAGGAGTCTAGTCAAGGAGACAAATAAGTTTGTTTTTATTTTTTAGTTACATAAGTTGCATTTTTTAGACAATTGGTGTATCGATTGTTGACGTGCCAATCAAAAAACATTCTGGGTTTTATTTTTATTATTAAGGATGTTTGTCAAAGAAAATTGATTATGTTAAGGAAATATTGGCAACTTAACTTTTATTTATTATTCAAGGGATTTATTCCAGATTTTGTGTTAATTTTGTATTTTTAATACGAGGAAATAAACAGTGCAATCGACATTTTTTTTTTATAAAATGTAAAACTTTTCCCAATCTATAAATGCGAACGCGCTTTGACAACCTTCTTACAGAGAATGTGCTAATTTTATGTGAATTTAAGGTGGTTCTATTATGTCTCATACAAAAGTTTTACTAAAAAAGAATTTACAAATTCTATTTTCAGTAGTTCAGGGTTATTGAGATAATTAAATTGTTGTAAATATTATATACAGGGTGTCCCATTTAAGGTACGAATGCATTGGTATCTCGAGAACCGTAAGAGCTACGAGGTTGGTTAAATTAGACAAAAGTTACCCCATTAGGAGGCTATTTTAATGGTGTTTTGTTATTTGCGAAAAAATGCATAGGTCACTAGATACAGGTGAAAATGTAAATTTCGCGATTTTCTTTTTCTGCTTATAACTTTGTTATATGAAATAATACGAGATTCTGGTTTGCACTTTCTTAAGGCACTTTTGTATGGTGAATTTGCAGAAATACTCAAATTTTTTTTATATCTAACCATTTACGAGTTACTGATAGCAACTTTCATTTTTCATATGGAGGTCATATTAAGCTATGGCATTTTTAAATAGAGATTTTTTTTAGCTTTCCAATGATATAAAACAATAATAATTTATTTTTATAATTAACAGAAAAATTAATAAAAATTGTTATTTATAGTAAAATTAAATTGAAAAAAGTAAATCGAAGACTGCTATGGAAACAACAAACAACAACAATTGAATTTCTGAATTTTACTTGCCAATAGTAGATTATTAAGAGTAATAAAAATGAATTTTTGTCGTTGGGAAAATTATGATATGTTGAGTTGTTACATTCGTTGTCAAAGTTCATTTATTACTCGTAATAATCTACTATTGTCAAGTAAAATTCAGAAATTCAATTGTTGCACTTTTTTGTTGTTTGTTGTTTCCATAGCAGTCTTCGATTTACTTTTTTCAATTTAATTTTACTATAAATAACAATTTTTATTAATTTTTCTGTTAATTATAAAAATAAATTATTATTGTTTTATATCATTGGAAAGCTAAAAAAAATCTCTATTTAAAAATGTCATAGCTTAATATGACCTCCATATGAAAAATGAAAGTTGCTATCAGTAACTCGTAAATGGTTAGATATAAAAAAAATTTGAGTATTTCTGAAAATTCACCATACAAAAGTGCCTTAAGAAAGTGCAAACCAGAATCTCGTATTATTTCATATAACAAAGTTATAAGCAAAAAAAGAAAATCGCGAAATTTACATTTTCTCCTGTATCTAGTGACCTATGCATTTTTTCGCAAATAACAAAACACCATTAAAATAGCCTCCTAATGGGGTAACTTTTGTCTAATTTAACCAACCTCGTAGCTCTTACGGTTCTCGAGATACCAATGCATTCGTACCTTAAATGGGACACCCTGTATATACATATATCGCGTTATCCTATTTTATTAATACCAAAGTGGTTTATAAAAAAAAAATGCGCCGATTGAGAATAAGTCTAACTTGTGAATTAAAATCTATTTGAAAAATAGAGGGATATCAACGAAAAAATTATAAAATACATGATTTGTTTTCAATATTTATTATTTAATAAACATATTACAAATAGGGTTCAGGGAATTCGAATGTGACTTCCCTTCCAGTAAGTTTCTTGTATACTGACGCAAAAGTATCAACCTAGAAAGAAATACAATAATTATTAAAGTCAGATCATTAAAATTGTAACATATTTTAAATTCATTCACCCATACACAACAACAATTAAATTAATATTAAGTGGACAATGATAATATTATATAAATATGCATGTATCACATATTTAAGATATGGGATGATAACTGAAAGTTCAGAGATCTAAATACCAAAAAAATATAAAATTTTTATGGGAAAAAGTATTGAACCAAACAAATTATTTTGGAAATAATACGTGTCGTAAAATTTTAGACAACAATAATAATAACTTTATATGAATAAGCACGCATCACATATTTAAGATATCGGTTGATAAACGAAAGTTTATCTAAGTGCCAAAAAAATATAAGATTTTTACGTGAAAACGTTTTGAATCAAGCAAATTATTTTGGAAATGGAACAAGGATTAAAATGTAAAGATGGAACTAATTTTATAAAAACAAAGAGTTTTGTAAATAAACAAGTACAAATTGTACAATATTTTGACTCATGTTCTGGACCTCAGAATCGTAATTGTTTAGCAAGTTGTGTACAACACTCAGGTACAAAAAAAAAAAACCGGACCATTATTTTTTTTAATTGTCTCGACAGCTATAGAGCTACGAAGTCGATTAATTAAATAAAAGTTGTCCTATACGTATCAGGGTGCCATTTTATCAATGTATTGTTTATTCAGAAGAAATGCGTAGGTTACTAGATACAAATATGTATATTTTTTAAAAAATTCTGTTTTGGCAAAACTTCTAAGTAAGAAATAAATCTAAATCTTTATTTGCACTTTAGAACAGTTTTTTAAGCTCTTTCGAATGGCGATACTCATTTTATTGTCACTATTGGATTTCAAACAACAATACCAAAGCTACCTTACAATTTCTTAATTGATAATTATTATTGTCCATTAAAGTACCATCTTAGACCTTTTTGTACACTATAATAGCCTATTTTTCATTGGACAAAGTTAAAGTTTTATTTAAAATGTTTCAAAAACAATACCGTTAACAAAAATGAAAATTTAAACAAAAATAGATAATAGAAATAAAAAAGTTGCAGCTATCGTTAATGTTTCGAGCAAATCAACTAAAAAAAGAAAGAGATTTTCTTACCTTGTGTTCAATCGTGGTCTGCTGGTTCTTGTCCAGGTGCACCTTGATCAACTGCGATCCATCAAGCTTGACGCGAATCCTCTTACCGACGATTTCCGCTGGGAATACTAGATCCTCGAGGATGGCATCGTACACGGCGGTCAGAGTGCGGGAACGAGGGCGCTTTTGCTTGTTCTTCGTGCGGGTTTTGCGGGTGGGTTTGGGCAGAATTTTGCGTTCACCTACGAACACTACGTGCTTGCCGGAGAATTTCTTCTCTAGTTCGCGGACCAGGCGGGCTTGCACCTTCTGGAAGGCCTTCAATTTTGGCATCGGGACGTAGATAATAATAGACTAAAACCAAGAATAATAAAATGTTACTAAAAAATCTCTTATGAGATTTGTTTCTAATCCCATTATTTTTTTGTACAAAATGCGGGAAATAGACAATTTTTTTTTGTTTTGTGTTTTTCGTACGATTATAAAAAAAAAAATCTGAAACAGGGGCGAAAGTTGTATTTCCCTGACTAGTCACGAAAAGATTAAAACGCACCAAAAATGCAGAACTGACAGTAAATTCATTTTTGTTTAATTACTAAATTTTTTCTGTCACCTTAGTAACGAGAGAAGAACTACTAGATATTTATAGAAAATCAGAATTCAATATTAAGGGCCAATCTTACCATCTCTGGTTAAAATTTTAACTACCAGTTAAATAAACAAAATCGAAACGAAATGAACTATCAAATGACAAATTTATAGTTGCTGTCAATATTCCGATTTAATATTGTTTATTTAACTAGCAGTTAAAATTTTAACCAGAGATGGTAAGATTGGCCCTAAATTTAAAATTGATTTTTATTATAGTCAAAGGTTTCAGAAAAAAATTAATACATAACTCATCAGTAAAATGTCTGTACTTGACTCGCAGCCGTAAAATACTCGGCACAAAGTGCCTCATATTTCAATATGGCTCCTTGACAGTAATTTACCATTTTCCTGACTTATGTAAATAACTATTTTGCAACAATGCGGAAATGAAATGATTCTGAAACTTGCTCGCTTATTTATTTCGGAATGACTAATTTCCCACACTTGTTATAAAAATAACTATTCTAACTATACTTTTTATTTACATTTTTCTGAGACAAATACTGGATAATTCTGACACGATAGTAAATTCTCTGAATCGAGCGCAGCGAGTTTTGTAATTTGATAGGAGTTTCAGAATCACATTTTCATATCTGCTATTTAGGCGACTATTCAATATTCATGGTGCTTTGAAGCAACTATCACCTACACTCATAAGATACTGTATCCTACTTACTTTTTTATTATTTAATTCAATCTCCCTAGCCTTGGTGATGTGAAGCTCCCGAAGTTGAGCTTTCAAATCAGAGTTCATTTCTAGCTCCAGAAGAGCTTGAGAAACTTGAGTTTCAAAAGCATCTGGCTCCGCACCATTCGCTTTAATTATTTTTGTGGCAGACATCTGAAAACATCAAATTGTCATGAGTTAGATTATCATAAACAATACCGTATAACCTATAAAATTTCAATTAAATCTATTTAAATATCTGTAAATACTGTATGTACATATAGAGCAATTACTTTATGACTGCTTAAATAATTGTACTACACTAAAATTATAAAAACCGCACTGTCTAAAAACACAGTTGACACTAGTACAACATGGAACAAGTAAAATATATCTAATTTTATCCACAGTTTTAAATAGCATCCACAAAGTATTTGCACCACAAACGAAAAATAACGATTCGTAGATTATTTATAAACTAATATTAAGTCACAAACTTATTCATTAAAGTATAGAATTTGCAAAAAGTAACTTAAAATAATAGAATAAAACGTGTACCTTGCCGTATTATTTTAGAAAAGGAGCACACAGAAACGGCAAACGCATGCGTGCGATTTTCCGAAAGAAGTAACAATACTGCAACAATAATATCCCTAAGATTGTTGCCATCAATTGTATTATTATTTAAAATAATTATATAGCTATTGGAATATATAGTATATATGTTAAAAAGTGAATATTTATGCTTATATTTTGATTATGATAACAAATGTAAAATGAATATTTCTGTTAGGGATTTTCATGAAATCAAAGTTGTCCGTCAGCCATTGTCATTTGTCGTTCGCAGTGAGAGAGTGCAAGAAAAATGGCTTCGTTATTCGCTCGAACCGCAGTTTCTGCCTGCAGAAGAAATGTCTTTTTCACCACCCAACGATACTGCACTTGTAAATAAATATTCTTCATTATATTATCTTTGTTTTCATATAATTTTTATTTGCGTTCAACTTAACAACTATCATTGAAATTTCATTACGTAATTTGTGTAGATTTTTCCTCGCAGAAGATAAATAAGATTATCTAACATATTTTCCAATAAATTTACAATCAATTTACTTTATTTTCATTAAATATAATACCATATAACCCATGAAAAATCTTTGGGAAGATGTCATTGACATCTTTGGAGTTTGAACATATTTGGGTGTAATTCTAAGATCAAATAATACAAACATGCTTTTCTTTAGCGATGGGTGACCCCCTCGAGCACGCAACAGGACTGGAAAAACGAGAATTGCTCGCGCAAGTTGCTGGCAACGACAATCCCTTCGACATGAAAGTTATGAAACGTGGAGCAGGCACTAAGGAATGCCCTAACGAAATCCCTTCTGCGTTTGACTCCCGCCTCGTCGGCTGCATCTGCGAGGAAGACGCAACTGCAGTTAACTGGATGTGGTTGCACAAGGGTATGCCCAGAAGATGTGAGTGTGGACATTGGTTCAAACTCGTAGCTAAGGCGCCCGTATAAATGTTATTGTATCCTACATGAAATTTAGAATGTTTTATAGTAATAAATTTATTGTACCATAGAATGTTTATCATTTCAGTGTACAAAACGCCAGTCAACTTAATAAATAAGTACCATTAAATATCTCAACATTTTTTATAAAAAAAATTGTGTGCTTAAGCCGTACAGCTGAAGTTAAACTTCTGAAAAATTAAATTCGTCTTTTGTATTTTATCTAATCGATAAATATTATTTGATAACGGACGATGAATGTCTTAAATTTAGCATGAAATTCTCTTTCTTTTCATGTCAGATTTTTCATCGAAATCTTGTATTGAAAATACACAAAATGACGCCAGAGTTACCGTTCGTGTAACAGATTCGGTTGTTTATAACTTCGTCTTTCCTTTTCTATACTTTTTATCTCGCTCCCCATTTCCGTTTGCTCAAGGTGTTTCAACTTCCGTAACGCTATTTTTTTTAGTTTACATCCCCCGTAAAGAAGTTTCACTATAATCTAATTAATTAATGTATGTATAACAATTTTAATGGCCATCAAAATTGATTAATCGATTTTCCAAAAATAGTTTTCAATTTTCCTTTCAAAAGTTTCTAGGGATTTTTCTTTCAAAAAGTTTAATAATATAACCCTACTCTTCAAAATAATATTTAAACGTGTTTATAAATCAAATCAAGATGCCTGTAGACCATAAACGAATAGCTGGTCCGGAAAATACTGAACCATATCATTTATATTCAAAAGATTACAAAAAATCTTTTCAAGAAACTTTTCGAAAAATATATACAGAAGGAAAGAGGATAGACGGACGAAAACCTGAAGATTTACGTAAAATATGTATGGAATTACTACAAAACATTTTAAAACAACTAAATAATAATTAAAATTCATCATTTTAGTTATGAAAACTGGTGTAGTAACTCAAGCAAAAGGATCAGCGTACATCGAACTGCAAAACACAAAAGTAATCGTTTCTGTTTTCGATCCCAGAGAAATTCCCAACAAAAATGACTACAGCCAAACCGGAGAACTTTATTGTGAATTTAAATATGCCCCATTTAGCTGCCGCAAACGTCGTCTTCACCAACAAGACAGCGAAGAAAAAGAATATAGCGTCATACTTCGCCGCGCGTTGGAATCTGCTGTTTGCCGTCACGAATTTCCCAATTTTCAAGTTGATATCTACGCTTTGGTTTTAGAAAACGATGGATCTGCTCTTTCTGCAGCTATTACTTGCGCAGGGCTTGCTTTAGCCCACGCTGGAGTTCCGATGTATGATTTGGTAACCGCTGTAAGTTTAGGACGACAAGGGGAGAAAATATTTTTAGATCCAACTTTGGACGAAGAAAATGTTTGTAATTTAAGTATTCCGAAAGATAATTCTATGGAAACTGATAATCAACAATTTAATGAACACGGTATTGTTGTTTTGTCTGTTTTATCAACTCATAAACAAATTTCAGAGTTGTACCAAACTGGTTGTTTCAGTTTGGAGACTCTGACGAAAAGCATATCAATGTTAACTGACGCAAATATTAAAATTGTACCTCTTGCTGAGAAATGTTTGGTTAAGTTTGTAATGAAACATGTTGAAGATAAAAAAATTGAAGACGAGCATATTAAAGAAAGTTCTGTATTATAATTACATGTATTTCACAATAAATGTTTTTCTTATTTAATCCTCTGGCTTGTCTGGTGGAGGACCGCACGGCTGCAACATTTTTTCCATCAAATTGAACCGAACTCTAGCCTTAGCTTCATTTTCACAAATTGCAAAATAATTCAATAAATCTGTATGTCCCAAATAACTGGAATAGCTGTCTCGATGTTGGTTGACCAGCCACTCGTATTTACTTGTATCTGCATGGCCTGTACCAATATATTTCGATTGTAAATGTTCTAATTGACTGTGGATGTTATACCGGTCGCCCATTTTGCTAAAATACGTAAATCATCGTTCAATAAAATATCATTTTATTCCTTCAAATGTAAATAATACTTACTCAAATCTTTATCTGCAAAGAGATGAATGAACTAGCAACACTTTTAATAAAGAATATTTCTATGAAAGAGAGTAATAAATTAACCTTTGTCAACCACAGATGTTCGTATGTCAAAGAATACAAACAACTTCTTGCGGTACAGATGACCAATGAAAACAACGAAAAAAGTGACGTCACAACTTTCTCAGTCATACTAGTCGTAGCCTACTGAGTATCTAGTTTATCTCAACATTTTACGATAAGAACTGTGATATTAAACATTGTTTCATTACAAAAATACGCTTGAAATCTTTGGAATTTTACATTAAATAGACATAGGTATGTAGTTTGTTCATATTATTAATAGTTTTATAAGTAAATAAGTTAGTTCCCATTTGGGAATCGTGAAAATACAGTCCGCCAACTGTTCTGGCGGTAAGCTCTCATGAGAGGTTGGTTAGAAAAAAGCTACACCTCGAGCTAGTGATGTTCAGAAACTGCATTTTAACGTATTTTAACGGCTTTTTGATGTTACTAGCTTATCATTGGTATGTATTATCTTTTGTTGTACTGACTAATTGTTAGTATTTGCATGTATTATTGAGAATTGTTTTGTTATTCCCCAAATTTTTTCTCGCCTTGAGATCATATGGGCATGTAAATAATGCAAGGATGTGGGAAATCTACAAGAATTCTTTATAATGTTCTCTTAATTAACAATACTTTGATGCTTCAACAAACAATTATTAATCATTCCAATAACTTATTTTTCGAATATAACATTTGTAATTTATCTTCAACAACTTTACATGTTACATTCTATAGTTTTGGTGTAGTTTTCATAATAATACTCAGGAAATAATTGACATATAACAATATATTACTCTTTGACGAAAAATAACATGAACTTCATTCATAAAAACAAATACATTTGCTTCAAACATGTGTTCAGAGCTACTAAAGTCTGACTTTTTGGATATGTCTACTCTGCTTTATTTTTAATTGTGCATGAAAATATTTACTTATCCTCTCCAAAATCCAAGAAATAACATCCTGAAGACCTGATCCCTGATCCTGAATGAAGAGTAATGACGATTTTATGGATATAAACGAATTTTCAGTCATGGATAATGATCAATTTGTTACTCCACCCAAAAGATATTGGAAATTTGAACATTCTCAACATGTATCCGAGAGGAAAAGAGCGTTATTTCCCTCACAAGACAGCGATAGCGACAGTGACTTAGGATTGTTATGTCCTTTGGAGAACAGTTCTAGTCCAGAAAAATATGAATCACTCTTACATGTTTCCAAACGGGATAATAACGACAAATATTTCACATTTTTTGATAAATTCAAGAAGAACAACAGCAGATATGATGAAAATAGCGATCCAATAAACTTGAGCCCCATCAAAAGTTTTTCACTGTCTCCAAAAAAATCTCCAGAAAAGAATAATCTAACTACATTCATATCAGAAACTCCTTCAAAATCACCCTCAGCAATATTAAAAACACCTCATGATAACTCTAGTACAAATTTACAAGTACCACGACTGGTGCGCAAATCTTTGCTCGATATTTCAAATATCGATAAGAGCAGCTTAAAAAGAAAATTAGATTCACCAGAAGAGATCAATAATAAGAGCTTCAAGCTTGACCATTCTTCTCAAAAACCGCCAAAAGCTCGAACAGCTTTATTTACTGAAAATGAAAACTGTGTGTCTGCGAAATCTTTTTATGGAAGCTCAGAAAATAATAAGCTTGATATGAGCTTTCGATCAGAAGCTAATTATAAAAGTAAACATGTTAACAGAAAACCAAACCCGGTTTATTTGTGCAGTAGAGGAAAAAACAAAAAGAAAAATGCCGGGCAGATAAACGCCGGAGTAAGACATGGAATTAGAAAACCGAAACGTAAACCGGCATTAACTAAAACTCAGTTACTTAAAGCGGCCTTAAATATAGTTAAAAACTCTCCATTAAACGATTATTTAGATAATTTAGCAGAAACACAAAATTCCAGTAGTTGTAGTGAAAATGAATGTGGTGTTTCTTTGGAACAAATAAAAAAAATGGATTCAATTTTGAAAAATATGGAATCTTCTACGCAAGCCCAACCACTAACCATCTTTACGAGACCTGAAACTCCTTCACCCGAACCTCCAAAGGAGTCATATTTTGGCGTGAAGCGATCTTTAAGCCCCGAACCAGACTCCAAGCGAAAATTCTTCAAATCCGGACCATCAAAGGCAACTATATCAATTACTGACAACATTACTTTAAAATTAGATAAAGGAGAGTTAAGTTTAATTGAAAAAGAAGTAAAAATAAGAAAACCACGCACACACCCAATCATAGATTTCGACATGTCCGATTTAACTTGCACTGAAGAAAAAATAATAGACGAAAGCTTCACAGATATCTTAAAAAGCCTCGAGGATGACAAAATTGTGGATGTTAACAACGTAATTTTATCTCCAACATCTTTAATGTGTGACTTAACGTCTGGCTTGGCGCTAGACAGTCCAAAAAGTCAAGCAACAACTTCTGAAATAGATCTTAAAAGAGCCACCTTCAAAAAGCGTATTTCTTTCCCAGAAACCATGGACAAAGAACAGAAACTTTTCCCTATTTTTTACGGCAAACAAAACAATCCTAAACCACAAGAGAAAAAAGAGAGCAGACATGTTAAGAACATTCGCAAAATCTGGAAACCACTTTCCGACGATCAGACTATAATTGACGCCGGACAGAAAAGATTTGGAGTTACCCAATGCCCAGAATGCAAAGTTATGTACAGTTTGGGAGAACCAGAAGATGAAATCATGCATTATAACTATCACAATTCTATTAGTGTCTTCAGATATCATGTAAGTTTACAAATTTATTGTATTATTTTTATTTCATTTGTGAATTTTGTAGATATGGCGAAATGAAAGAGTTGTGAATCAATTTCATAATGGAAAAGTTATCCAAGTTAACCCGAATGACCCCAAAAATTGGTGGAAAAAGGTCAAAGAAGTTTTAGAGGTTGTTAACCGAGAATTAGGATTCGTAGATGACGCGTTTATCGCCGAAAATAAAAAGGTATTTATTTTTTTTCGTTTTGGGATGCCGATTACCAAATTAAATTTTGTTTATAATTCTTGTAAAAGACATACTCGACCCTCGTTTTCGACAATATTTTCTAAATTTTGAATGTGCAGCCTTTTGGATCTTCTGGGCCACATCGTCCGACGAAAATTTGTTAAGGGCCAAATATTGAACTTAGAATAAAAAAATCTGATGTGGCCAACACAAAACCTCCCGCTATTGAATTTTTATTAATTTAAATACATACTTACGTATTTACTAACGCTGCAAACTGTTCCATTGCAGAAAACTATTGCTTTATTTACTATTTTCTTTTTAAAATGTCACTATTATTAATTTGAAGTGATTAGTTTTTTGACAGTGACATTTACTGTCAGTTACATTCATTTGAAATATGAACTGTATAACAAAGAAATTATTGTGTTTATTTAGGCTTCGCGACTAATAAAAAAAAATTATTTTTAAATTTATCTGTAAAATATATAGAAAAAATATTAATGTATTCCAGTAGAAAATTCAATAATCTTTAATTTTCATAAGACATAAAATGCGAAAAAATGGCATTTAATGGTATTTTTTGAAGAAAAACCATTATGAGCTTCAGGTAAAGTGCCATTTTCTAATGGCTTCTTTTCATATTAGAATGGGATGGAAATACAAGGTTTCAGAATTTTCTGAATGATAGTATCTGAGTTAGAGTGAAGACAAAATCCCTACACATACATACACACATACACACATCATCATGAAAATGTTAAAATTGGATTCTAGGGACCTTAAAACGTGGTTATTTACTAAAATCTCGATATGCAATTTTTAGCACGATCCCTATACCTCCCTTACCAAGGGTAGCGGGAGGTAAAAATCTAATGTGTGTGTGTGTTTAATAATCATTTTTCAGTAGGCTATGTATGAAAAACAAAAACTGCTATCTGTCAATTTCAATTATTTAGTACATAAGTTGTATTGTTGCACATTATTATTTATTGTGTTGAGTGATTATATTTGTGGCTGAAATTTATACAAACGACGATTTGTTGAATTTGTTATTCATTTTTTATATCAAATGTTTAATCAAATAAATTAACAACGGTATATGAAGTTGAAAAGCGGTCATTTAAGTCTTATGGGGAAGAATGTATTTTAAAAATATTAATGAAAATGAAGAAAATAAACTTAAAAATAAACAGAAGAAAAAAACGCAATGATGAATACATTTGTTTCGTTGATAAAACTATTGTTTTTACCTATATATTTAATAATTGTTGCATTTTTGTTGTTTGAAACAAATGAACATAGACAAAGTATACATCGTTCGAATGCTAAAAAAATATCTTTTAATGGTGTAACTTTCCAATACGGCGTCCATATAAAAATTAAAACTTGTACATCATAATTCGAAATCCAACTTTGATAAAAAAAAATTGAGCATCGCCAATCAAAAGAACAAGAGAACAAGTGCCCTAAAGATGTGCAAACCAATATTCAGTATTTCACACTTGGAAAATAATTGCAAAAATTAATTTATTAATTCAATTAAAAAATGGTTTGTAAGTTTGATTGAAAACTAATATTACTACGCTTATTGTGGGAACCCTAAAGACAAAATTTATTTGTGAGTGCGAATGAATATGGAAACAAATTATTCCACCATCTATTTTGAATATTTATTTTTTAGGTATTTCTATGTATTGTAAATAAACAAATAGTCGGCTGCTTAGTCTCCGAACCAAAACTACAAGCCCACCAAATAATTCCATCGTCTGAAGGAATAGATCTATGTTCCGAAGAATCATACCCGATCAAATGTGGAGTGTCCAGAATCTGGGTGGCTCAGAATCACCGCAAGAAGGGCATCGCGACATGTATGATGAATGCTATGCGATCTCATTTTATGTACGGGCATATACTATCCACTAGCGAAATAGCATTTAGCGCACCGACCGACGCGGGGAAAAGATTTGCAGAGAAGTACACGAATACACCCAAATTTCTAATATATACCTCCTAATTGTTGTTTACAAGTTAAGAATATTTATTTTGTTGATTGTTAAATACAATTTTGTGCAAACTCGACGTGATCAAAGAGTCGAATGAATATTTTTTTTAGATCATTTTATGAATGTGGCATTAATATTTTAATAGTATTTTTATGGAATGGGTATTTTCTAAATTTGTCGTTCATTTTGTTAAAGTAATATATCTTATTTATTTTTATCTGCCCATCTTCAAATGGAAATATTTTTGTAAGTCAATGCAAATAAAACTTTAAAAAAGTATACAAGTGTTTTATATTTATATAAAAGCTCATTGAACTTTGATACATGGTTATATCTCAAGCTTTTATTTATTACTATAGGAATAGGATTAAAAGTCTGTTGTGACCAGCACAATACCTCTCGCCATTTCCATATTAGGCTATATAAGTATTATATTTAACATTTCTGGTACACAAAAAATTCTAATTACATACATCTATTCTTTATTTTTCATTTCATTCTATGAACAAGTCTTTTAAATGTTCGAGATATTTCTAACTCATTGACGAGATTGGCGATATATCTGAAGGATATATGATGAAATATGTGTATAGAAAGCGGATGTTTAGTTGACCCTGATACTGTACAACTTTGGCATATAAATGAATCGCTTTTCTTTTTATACCAATTTTAGATGTTGACGGAGTCTTTTCCTCGTTATAACAATATAACAATTATAAATACTTTTATATCTCGACTTGTCCAAGTACGAATTTTAGGTTTTCCGCATTCAAGGACAGCGTCAACTTAACGTGCGGCAACTATATCCATAATTTTAAATATTTAATTAATGATAACATAAGAAATATATGTGCTTTCCAGAAAAAAAACCATCAATAATTTTAAATTTTCAATTATTATTTGACGAAGCCTATGGAATATTCGTTACTTTCCGTTGAGCTTCAGCTCATAATTCGTGTCTCGAACTATGTGAAGTGACGAACAACTGTGTAAAACAAAAGTGCAAGATATGTAAGAAAGCAAAAAATTAATTTAAAAAAATAACAACTGTTTTTGTTTATATAAAAAATATTTATATTTTCGTAATGTTAAAACAATGTTAGTCCAGTATGTCAAAACATTTTAAAGTACTATACTACAATAAATTTAATCACAGTGTCTTAAAAATAAAATGCTATGTGATCATAACTTTGTTTACAATAAATATATATTAGTCCCCCGTACTCGAACTAGCAGTACTGTCATCTGCTAATAGTTTCTGTAAATCTATACCTTCCATTTTTATAGAACTGGCGTTGTTAGCGTGGGCTAGGAACAATTCTTTCAAGAAACTCAATTCCTTTGTAAGTGTTTTCACTTTTTCTTCCAAGGCGGAATTCTCGTTCTTCAGCTGTGTGACTCTGGCAAGCGTTTCTTGTGTCTTCAACTTTGATTTTACTCTACTTCTTTTTACAGCCTGTTGGAAAAGTTAGGTTATATGAATAACTTGTGTTGTATATTTCATATAACAATTCTTGTAGTTTTATTTATGTGTTAAATATAAACAATATGGAATATATTTTCTTGTACCTGGTTATTCCTGTCCCTTTTTTTTCTGTATTCGTCGTTGTCATCAGATTCTAAGGAATCATTTCCTGTATCACTCTTTGCTCTGCCTTTTTTATCTTTTTCGCGTCTTGGAGCCATGGTGAAGTACTATTTTTGTATTTTGCAATAAAAAACAGAGAAGGAAATGTCCTTTAAATCAAAAAACCTTGCGCAATACGGTGCAATTGTGTGTACCACTTGATACAGCAACAATAGTGAACTAATTTGTGGTTTATATTACTCAATAATATAAAAACAAACACTTATTGTTGTTAATATTTGTTGTTTTTGTTTTAATTGTTGTTAAACGACAATTGTGCTGACAGTTGCTCAGAATGACAACCATTTAACTTGTTTACAATATGAAATTTGTGCGATTTATAACTGTAATATTTGGTTACAATTATTTTTAAAAGTTTAAATAATATATGATATATTGGTTTTACTCTAAAACATGTTATGGTTATGAAATATAATAATAATAATTTACATGTTCCTAGTGTGTACATTTTAACATATTATGTTAAAGTCTTATGCGACGTATAAGTGCCATGTAAACATGGTATAATACGAATACGTTTGAATATTCAATGTCAAAACATTACAAAAATGTTTTTTATATATTTGATGAGCGCAGATAATATATATCACAGATAACACAAGTATATAATGCCGTGGCAAACCATTTTCACTTATTAAACAACAATTAGTGCCAAAGGTAAGACATAATTATCACTTTTTATTCACGTGGCATTTCATCGTTGTAACAATTAGCAACAATCCTTTAATTGTTAACACAACAATGATATTCTACTATAATTATAATATTCTAACTGCATGGCTATTGGTCAACAGGTAAAGGTGAAGGTTATCTTAAGGGTAGATTAGAATGGCAACAGTTTTGGTGACTGGGGGAGCTGGTTATGTGGGTTCACATACAATCATAGAACTCCTAAACAATAATTATAAAGTTATCGCTGTAGACAACCTAGTCAATTGCTTTGCAGAGCAGAATGAAAAGCCGGAGTCTCTCAAAAGGGTGGAAAAGGTTACCAACAAACCCGTAGTCTTTTACAATGTTGATATCAAAAATAAAACTGCACTTGGCAAAATTTTCCAACAAGTAAGACACTGGATATTTATTTATCTTTGTATATAAATGCGATTGTGTGCGCGTGTGATAAGAAAGAATGATTGTTGTATGAATGAAGTTTTATATATTTATAACGAGTGTATCACACAGTTTCTTGTTTAGAATTATAATCGCTTACGTTTTGAGGCATGCATTTATAGAATTTTCTAATAACCATTCAAGTAATTCATTTTAAAAAGTAAAATTTACACATTATATCAGGTCAATTCTTGAAAGTAATAACTGTTTTCTTTTACTATAAGAATTTTTTCCATTTGTGGTGTTTTTGAATTATCCATTATCTTCGTTGTTTGGATTGAAAAAGTCAAAGAAATGATCGTTAATTGACTAAAAATACACGAAATCATAGGTAGATAATTTTCAAATTTTGTTAATCAAGATACTGAAAAACAAAATTTTATATTTTTCATGTATAGTCTGATTCATGAAAGATGACAATTCAAGGTCACTTGTTCGAAGAAAGAATACACAGCATTACATATAACATTAGCTTAGCAACATTTTGTATTAGAAAGAGAAAGACTATTTGACGTATGTCTATTTGGTTAATGATGTATGACAGATATACGTAAGTCATGACATTACTTTGTTAATAAGGCCGGTTTTATAAAGAAGTTTAATCTCCATTTAAAATTTACTTCCAATATTAAATTTAATGAAATCAAAAATGCGTTATGAAGTATATTTAAAGTATTGGTCCAGCCTAGGGCTGTTTTATGCTGTAAAAATTGTATTTCTTTTAGCATAAAATAGATTGTGTGATGCATTTTGCTGCTTTGAAGGCTGTAGGCGAATCTTGTAAAATTCCTTTAACGTATTATCAAAACAACATCACTGGCTCAAGTACGCTGTTTGAGGTAATTACTTTTATCTGGCAATTATTCTGTTTTAACTTTTAACTACTACTAATATTATCTTAGGTAATGAATGAAAATGGAGTGAAAAAATTAGTGTTTTCTTCATCAGCAACAGTTTATGGCATTCCGCAATTTTTGCCAATTACTGAAGAACATCCAACCGGTCAAGGATGTACGAATCCTTACGGAAAGACGAAATATTTCGTAGAAGAAATATTAAAAGATTTGTGCATATCAGATGATGTAAGTATAACTAAATAAACTAATAAATAGTTTTATAGGTGTAATTATTTTTTATAGGAATGGGGTGTTATTTTATTACGATATTTTAATCCTGTTGGTGCTCACGAATCAGGACTTTTAGGAGAAGATCCTGCAGGAATTCCTAATAATCTTATGCCTTTTATATCTCAGGTAAATATATCCTTGTACCTTTTTTTCTGTTTAATTCAAATGAGGATAGTTTAATTTATCGTTCAGTATAATTTTTTATTGTATAAAATCGGTTTAAAGTATATTTTTAAAAAGTTGCAAAAATCAGTCATGATGTGACGTCACAAGTTCCAAACCTGAGTTCAGACTCATTACAAACAAACATTTTATATGGACACAGAATTTCTAAAAGAAATCTATACCTAAATATACAGTGTGTTAATTAAGAACCTGGCCATAGGCGTTTAACATGGGAAAACAGTTTTTCTTTGCGCAAAAGTCCCCAATTAATTTTAAGCAAAAATGTTTCAAA
Source organism: Ophonus ardosiacus (assembly GCA_943142095.1). Lineage (NCBI taxonomy): Eukaryota > Metazoa > Arthropoda > Insecta > Coleoptera > Carabidae > Ophonus > Ophonus ardosiacus. The sequence continues at coordinate 49,082,838 of OW964832.1, forward strand.
TAAATGTTGTAGATATTAATATTCTACGCCTAAATTACTAAACAGATTTAATTTTTCATGTTTAGTAACTTGTAAAATCTAATTTGAAATTGTATAAGTATTGCTCACTTGTAGCGATACCCATGAAATTGAAACAAAATTAGAAAGAAATTCATTTTGTTTGAACTGTCAGAAATTTAACTTTATAGATAGAATATGAAAAAATAACAATAATAAAAGTTATTTAAGTGTTAGATTTTAAAACTAATACCTGTGTAGTGATTTAGGTGCAGAATTGAATTATCTACAACTTTTAGTTGAAAACTGAATTTCTGACAGTTCAAACGATACGCATTTCTCTGTAATTTTGTTTCAATTCCATGGGTATCGCTAGACATGAGCAATATTTTTACACAATTTCAAATTAGATTTTTCAAGTTACCAAACGTGCAAAATTAAAACTGTTTACTGATTTAGGCGTAGAATATAATTATTTGTAACACTTATTTGAAACATTTTGTCTAAAATTAATTGGGGACTTTTGTGCAAAGAAAAACTTTTCCCATGTTAAACGCATATGGCCAGTTCTTTAATTAACACACTGTATATGTTTACGTTTATGGATTATTTTAGAAAAAAATACTTCAAAAAGAAGTTACAGAAAAATGAATTTCACGCATAATCATAATTTATACTTAATGACAGTATTATTATATAGGTAGCGGTTGGTCGTCGTGAAAAAGTCCAAGTATTTGGTAGCGACTACCCAACCCACGACGGTACAGGCGTTCGCGACTACATTCACATCTACGATCTATCCGTTGGCCACGTTAAGGCCTTAGATAAACTTCTCAACGCCTCTTTGAAAGGCTGCAAGGCATACAATCTCGGAACAGGACACGGTTATTCCGTACTCGATGTTATTCGCGCCTTTGAAAAGGCTTCGGGGAAAAAAATTCCATATGAACTTGTCCCAAGACGCGAAGGAGACATCGCTTCAAGCTATGCAGATGCTAGTTTAGCCAACAAAGAACTCGGATGGAAGGCGGAAAAAGATTTACTGGCCATGTGTGCGGATACTTGGAGATGGCAGTCATTGAATCCCAAAGGTTTCCAGAAGAAATAGATTTTATTTTGTGCCTGTTTGCACTGATGTTTTAATTGTTTCCTATTTGAATTTTTATGCACAGAGTTCCTTTCTTTATAAGTATTTTAAATGTAAAATAATGTATTTCTTGTAAATTTTATGAATAAATTTAAACCTAATTGAGATAGTTATGTACGTGGAAAGGATCGTGACTGTTTGGTGTATAATATAAACAAAATCACTAGTTTCAGACAATTTATTGATATAATTATTCAGTCCGACGTTTCGGCCGTACTGCGGCCTTTTTTAAGGAATTTTTAGTGCGAGTCTGTAATTTTCTATAACGCCTTAGAAATGTAAAAGTGAAGAAAATCGCACCGGAATACGGAATAGTCAGAAGTTAAAATACATATCGCACCCCGGCGAGAATAGTGACACAAGTCAAAATTTAGAAATTCTAAGCATCAGATAAATATGGTCAAAAATATATTTCTAATAATCAGGAATAGTGACATAAATCAAGATTATATTTTTCGAGAGATGGAGCTAATGTCGTTTCATTTCGAGCTAATGTAAGTAACTTTATATTCGAGAACTGTCTTTTTATATATATATACGCAAAACTATTTCTTGGACTTGTGTCACTCTTCTCGCCGGGATGCGATATATGTATTTGCGTGAACAAAAGCAGAGTTGGTACGAATGATAACACTAGAGCTAGAATCCTAGAATAGAAATGTGGTTAGAATTGTTTTCGTTTGCCACATGATTTTGACATATTGTACATTTAAAATAAATAAAACATGCCTTTAATTGTGTTAACTGGGACTCCTTCTAGTGGAAAGACAAAAAGAGCATTAGAACTAAAAGAATATTTTGAAAAATTAGGAAAAAATGTAAGTGTTATCAGCGAGAATGATGAAATTACAAAAGCTGGTTTTGACAAAAACGTATTTTTCAAAGGTAAAAATAAATGAAATTCATATAATAAAAATATATTTACAATTTCAAAAGAAAGAAATTTTATATATTGGTTTCAGATTCACAAAAAGAGAAACAAATCAGAGGTACATTGAAATCCGAAGTACTTCGATTAATTAGCCCAAATAACTTAGTTATTTTGGACGCTAGTAACTATATAAAAGGTACTTATCTACTACTCTCCATTACACTAACTTTTAAACATATATGTACTTCACATTTTTGTGGCTTAATGAAAGAAAAACCAAAACCAATTTTTGACCAAATTTTTATGTGCGCATCCATTGAACTAATATATCAAAACTTATTGCAATAATATCCAATGTAGATATGCTAGTAAAATATCTTTAGTGCTATAGATCAAATTACAAAATTAGGGGCATTTGTACTCAACATTAATAGTGCAAAACATCAAATTTAACAGAAAGATACTAGATACTTTCTTGTTGATTTCAAATCTCTTATTCCTAAAAATACGAAATTTTGACTTTTGTTATTATAAAAATATGTAGTGTAATGTGTAATTTGGCTGTAGATTATTCGGATGAATTACATGAGCTACAGACATGTGAGATACAGCCATCTTGGTACCTGTTCAATAATTTATTATTTATTATTACTTAAACCATTTATTTATAATTTCTTGTAATAAGTAATTAGGTTACAGATACGAACTATATTGTGCAACAAAAGCAAATAAATCTACTCAGTGCACGGTACAGTGCATAACAAACTTCGAAACTGCTTTTGAATTCAATTTAAATCGTGAAAATGAAGCAGAAAAATATACCAGAGACACATTCGATGCTTTGTGTATGAGATATGAATATCCTGATCCGAAAAACAGATGGGATTCTCCTCTTTTTTCAGTTCAAGTCGAAAGCATCTTAGATTTCGAAAGTATTTCGGAATGCTTATTCAATAAGAAACCACCTCAGCAAAATATGTCCACGCAAAATGTAAGAAATAAACAGAAACATGAAGCATTTAAAAATCAAAGATGCCATTTTTAATTTTTCATCAAAAAATATATTTGAACCAATTCTAAAACTTATATTTTTGCCACTTAAATTCCTTTGAAATTAAATGCTTTTTATGAAATAAATCATTAAACTAATTTAATTCTGTTTTAGCCTCCATTGAGCGATACTAATTTTCTCTACGAATTAGACAGAATAACAAACGAAATAACTCAACAATTAATATCTGCAAAAAAGATACGACAGACAGAAGTTAAAATACCAGGACATAAAGATCTTTCTATCAATATTTCAAATGCTACGATATCACAGTTAACTATGTTGAGAAGACAGTATATTACTTTTTCTAAAATGCATACACCTGATGTAAATAACATACAAACTTTGTATATACAATATTTAAAAACTAATCTAGTAGATTGATTTATATTTTGTTTTGTGATAATTTATTAATAAATAAGTTTTACAATATTTACAATAGGTTACTTTACAACAAACACAACATAAAAACAGCACAAATAAATAAACTACACAAAAATAACAAAAGAAACAACAACACGACATCGTGAAGATTTAAAGTTCTCTACTTTATGAACCTATTTTTATGAAAAAAGTGCATTTTTTTAACGGCCAAAAAAAAAATTGAACGAAGTATATTATAGAGAATTTTTTATCGTATTTTTAATTCTGAAAAAGTAGTAAACAGAAATATGTACTAAGAACGCTTCACAAAATTAATAATTTCAATAAAATACATCTTTGTAACGAACCCAAACCAGGAAAAAATATTCTAGGTCGTTGATAATTTCAATAAAATACATCTTTGTAACAAAACCAAACCATGGAAAAATATTGTATTATATATTTTAAGCCGTTGATAATTTCAATAAAATACATCTTTATAACGAAATCAAACCAGGGATAGATTGTATAAGCTGTTGATAATTTGAATAAAATACATCTTTTTAACGAAATCAAACCAGGGAAAAATAGTATAAGCCGTTGATAATTTCAATAAAATACATCTTTGTAACGAAATCGAACCAGGGAAAAATGGTATAAGCCGTTGATAATTTCAATAAAATACATCTTTATGACGAAATCAAACCAGGGAAAAATAGTATAAGCCGTTGATAATTTCAATAAAATACATCTTTATAATGAAATCAAACCAGGGAAAAATAGTATAAGCTGTTGATAATTTGAATAAAATACATCTTTATAACGAAATCAAACCAGGGAAAAATAGTATAAGCTGTTGATAATTTCAATAAAATACATCGTTATAACGAAACCAACCCAGGGAAAAATATTATAAGCTGTTGATAATTTCAATAAAATACATCTTTGTAACGAAATCATACCAGGGAAAAATATTATAAGCTGTTGATAATTTCAATAAAATACATCTTTATAACGAAACCAACCCAGGGAAAAATTTTGTAAGCCGTTGATAATTTCAATAAAATACATCTTTGTAACGAAATCATACCAGGCAAAAATATTATAAGCTGTTGATAATTTCAATGAAATACATCATTGTAACGAAATCAAACCAGGAAAATATATTGTAAACCGTATCTTCTAGAGAATTTTATGTAGATCTCAAAATAAGCGCATAACTGAATAAATAAATAAATGAAGTAACTTGGTTTCACATTAAACGTAATTTTCTGGAAATCCAGATATCGTGTTGTACGAAAGTTTAATTTTTAATCATCCTCGTATAAGAACGTTAGGAAGTTTGGATGAATATGGATGGGATTAATTTTGGATAAATAAACAAAAATAAGGAACACAACAAATAAATAAATAAACAAAACTCACATTATTGTTCAAATAACTTGCGAATATAAACTTTCCCGTAAGTCTTTTAATTCTTTTAACTCCTTCAGCCGCTGGTAATAATCTTCATCAATTTTACTGCTTAGTGATTCTTGAAATCTGCTATTTAAATAATCAGAAATTCTACTTCCAAATTCGTCCGGTACTCTATTATTCATACTTTCTGATATTCTGCTATTCATATAATCAGAAATTCTACTACCATACCCATCTGGTACTTTGTTATTTAAATAATCAGAAATTCTACTCCCGTAACCGTCCGGTAGTCTTTCCGATATTCTGCTGTTCAATGAATCCGTCTTGGCCCACGGCGAATGAGAATAAACAGTTTTATGGTGCCCCCCTCCCCCGGAATGTCCGCCTCCATGGACGTGGACATGGACGTTCTGGGGAGGTTTATGTGGTGGGCCCTCTTCCCAGGTGGTGGGCTCTTCGTGGTGATGCTCCTTCTTAAGCGCGAAGAGTTTCGCGAGACCTGTGGTGAGTTGTATAATGAGAATTATAAGACCAATAATGACGCTTTTGGCAGAGAGGAGGGTTAAGACGCCTAACATGGTTGTAGCGACGCCGAGGGCGAACATTACGATTGGCATGGCCATTTTTAGGCGCCGGCGGATGCCAAATGTACGAGAACCTGAAAAAAAAAAATATTTGATGTGGACACCACATGACTTCCTTGTACACCTTTTACACTATACATATTTTGTTAATAATTAAAATATGTATAATAACAGACCCAATCATAAAATTGCACGTATTTGACATTGACATTAAATTCTTTATTTTTTTGTTATTTCTTGTCCTAATTCATAGCAAACTTAATTACAGAAACCAAAAAGTACATAATGTTTAAATTTACATATCTCGCTTATACAAAGAACTAATTTAATCATACTTGACGTTTTCGACGCAAAATTCAATTCTCTAAAACTTTTATTTGACGCATATATTGTTAACAGGGGCGGATTAACAATTTTTCCGCCCATAGGCACTCAGAAAATTGCCGCTTTTTCATAATTTTAAAATATATTTCTAACAGATCAATAATGTAATTTTCAAATATTAACCAAAGATAATACAGATATTTGAATATCAAAAATGTTGAAATATATCTTTTTTAATGTTTAAACTTTTCGTATGTTTTATTTTTGTTAAAATATAATAGGGGCTTAAATAGGTAATTTTAAGTCTGGAATACCCAACCCTCAAGAATTTTATTTTGATGGTTACATATAGTTGCAAAAGTATTATAAACACAAAAATTATGACGCGAAAAGCAATATTTATAGTGATTTTGGCATTTTTTCTGAAAAAAGGTACGGATAATTTCCTATAAAATGATATAACTATCCGAGTTATGTCGAATTGTGTTCTGTGATTTAGGATATCGTTACACAGCCTAAAAACTAGTAATCGTTTTGACACGAAATGCATTCAATCACTCGAACATAGATAACATTTATTTACATTACATTATATACCCGAATTTCGTCAAATTGAGTTTTATGCGTTAGGTTTCCGTCATATTAAACTATTTTTTGAAAATTTACAATCGAAGAAGTCATAATTTTCACAAATATAATCTTTAGAATAGGTAAAGTCTGACTTTATTTTTGCAAAAAAAAAAAACATAAATACATGCTTCCGCGTTTTAATTTTGCATTTCTTTATTACTTTAACTAAAAGAAAGCATAATAAAATAGAATTTCAAGTGGTTATTCTACAATCCAGGCAATTTTAATAAATGTATTATAATGATCGATAGCATAATAATAACGAGGATCTCAAAATAAAGTCTGAAACATGAGTTCAATTACTTGGACATTTGTTGAAAATAGAGCGCATATTCCATTACTTAAGTATTATAGAAAAACAGACGATAATTACAAATTGACCGGAGTAATAATAATATACATACAAAAAAGCTTTACTTTATATAAATTTGTTTCAGAGATCATCGATATAAATGTTTTCGTCGCGTCTTTTGATCGGCAATTTTTTTTACAAAATTATACATTTCTGATTAAAAAAAATGCCGCCCCCGAAAATTTGCCGCCGTAGGCACGTGCCTACTGTGCCTATGCGTAAACCCGCCACTGATTGTTAAATTCAAAATAACACCATTTTTTTCATGAAAAACTGATAATAGCTTCAAGTAAAGTATCACTTCCGGTTAGACTATTTTAACCAAAGTCTATTATGTTATTTCCATTGATATAAAAATATTATATACCAAATTTGAAAAGTTTTGGATTATATTTTAATATAGTTTTTCATTAAAATCTACTATAGGCTTCAAGTAAAGTACCACTTCCGGGTAGACCATTTTTACTAAAATATATTACGTTATTTCTATTGATATAAAAGTCTTATATACCAAATTTGAAAAGTTTTGGATTATATTATAATATAGTTTTCCACTAAAATCTATTATGAGCTTCAAGTAAAGTACCACTTCTGAAAGTTATGCAATGACCAAAAAGGGAGGTGCACAACTAGATGTTATAACAGTCCTAAATACAAAATTTTAACTTTCTACGGCTTCCCGTTTTTCAGTTATGCGAGATACGTACGTACGTACAGACGTCACGACGAAATTAGTCAAAATGGATTCAGGGATGGTCAAAATGTAAATTTCCGTTGAAATCTGAAAACCGAATTTTTTCGCGATTACAATACTTCCTTTACTTCGTACAAGGAAGTAATTAATAAAATATTATTGTTTGTGTTTGACGATATTTATTTTTAATATCAGTTAAATTTGTAAAATAATGAAGACGTATACCTCTGCAATAACAGAATTTGCGAAAATTGGCATTTAGATTCCTTTGAATTTAACTGTCTGTCATTTATAAAGAAATCTATTAAACTTATAAAAGATATTGTAACAGATAAAACAGCTGTGATTCTTCATTTCAGGTCAATAGATATAGAAAACCATCATTACATCGCACTATTGCTTTATAAACTGTACCTATCTAAGACTTTCAAAAATATTTAATGAAAACTAAACCATACATTCTAGATTTTAGTTCCGTTAAATAAGTTATGCTTATTGAAAAAATGCGCTGTATATACCCAAATCATTCAAGCAGCCAATGCACGTCATTAATAAAAATTGAATAAAAGTAACTAGATGTGTGACGTCATGTACTGATACGTTTGCAGAGGTTTTAGAATCTTTATGAAAAGAGTTATACAGATTGCAATCTTTATTATCGACATGGTCATGAACTGTCACATCTACAAAATAAGTACTATATTTTCGTCACTGTCCATTTCTATTTAAATTATTTTATAATACTATTTAATCTTATTTATACTTATGTATTCCATATAAAGGCAATAAATAAAAATGATCCGAATTTCAAAGAAATACACCGAATTCTTCTGATTGATTAGAAGTGCTACCTTTGGCAGATTCACAGAATTTGCCTTAACGGTCACGTTGCGTCGTTGCGTTGCGTTTAACATTATTATAAATAGGCCTTTACAGCGCACAAAAAAGTTTCAAACACGATACAAATATTTTTCAAATAATAACTTTGACAGTATGAACATACAAATTATCAATGTTGCCAACTATAGCAACAATTAAACGAATAATATGACATATATTTTTTATTTCCTCATTCTTTAGAGAATTTAATTCTGAATTCAGTGATATAATACTTTTATACCCTTACATAACGATTATTTTGAGAATAATGCATAAAAGTCAATATACCCCACATTTAGATAAAAACTTCAAAATTTTCAAAAATCTAATTTTTATGTATCTAGATACATCTCAATGCGCTGATTCCAAATTTTGAAACCGCAGGTCGATATCTCGTTTCGTTCTCGAGATATTTAGATTCAAAGTTTTACTCAAAACTGCCCATTTTTGGGTAATAACCCAAAAATGGGTCGAGATATGAATTTGGCGACATCGTCATTCGATTCTACGGACAAAAATACATAAGTATAGCAATTTTCATAATTTTTTTCCAACTGGTTCATTTTTTATGAATAAAAACTTGAAAATGGCCAAAATCTGAAAAAATCCTAAGGGGTACCCCTTAGGATTTTTCCGATTTTTGGCCATTTTCAGTTATTTTGCTTTAGAGATTGTATGCGGTGTTCAAAAATTCTGAAAATTGGTGTACTTATGTAATTTTGTCTGTAGAATCGAATGGTGTTGTCGCCAAATTCGTATCTCGACCCATTTTTGGGTTAATGCCCAAAATTGAGCAAAACTTTAAATTTAAATATCTCGAGAACGAAACGAGATATCGACCTGCGGTTTCAAAATTTGGAATCAGCGCATTGAGAAGTATCTAGATACATAAAAATTAGATTTTTGAAAATTTTGAAGTTTTTATCTAAATGTGGGGTTATTGACTTTTGGGGCAATAATTCAAAAATGGGTAAAAATATAAACTTGGTAGTAATATTATTTGATTGTATTTGGAGTATTTATATATGAGTATGCATAATGTATATTCATGTGATAATTTTATTGGGTTTATAGTATCTTTTCAAAGGAACTTTCAGTATGGAATTTGTAAAAAATTGTATTATGTTCGTGTTACAATTTTACTGGATATATAGAATCTTTTCCAATGAACTTTTGATATGGGATTTGTACAAGATACATCAAATTAACGGAAGGTCTTTTGCTGGCCACAACAGATTTCTTCAGATAGAATTAGAGTGCCCTGAGCCCTGATAGAAAGAACTGAATTTTTTGTTCTTTTAATTTATCATAAATTTAAAAATGAACACGCTAACACGCTGTATAGATAAGTCATTTGTTGTAGACAAATAAATATCTAACGTTATTTAATTAATGAAATAGTGGTTTACTATAAATAAGAGAAACAGGAAAATTGATTTCAATATCTATTTCTTATTAGACTACAGTTACTAACAGGATTGTAATGCCCGTTATTCCAATAAAACAAATAGAAATAAAACTTTGCTTTTCTTTATACTTATTATTGAGAAACTATCAATAAGAATTATTAAATTAAGTGTTAGTATTATTTTCAACTACAAAAACAGTTTCCAGAATAACAAAAATTGTAAATTTAGATTAAATTAAATTTAATTTCAAAATAATTTCTTTCTTACCAGTCGCGTCATTTTTAAGTGAATCTGTTCCATTTCCAATGACACTGTTATCTTCAACAGTTTGTTGAAGCAAAGTAGGATATTTTACTTTCTGCTGAAGTTCAATGCGAGAATCTTGTAGCTGAGTGGAGTGTTGACGGAAGTGTTCACTGGATTCAAGTGGCACTGAATATGAAGAACTACTGGTTAATGATGCCATCAACAACAACAAGAAGAGTGAAGTTGATAGATACATCTTCCAACACGAAGTAAAATCTACAAAGGAAAAATAATTTATAATGTTTATTTTTGTTATTGTTTAGTACAAAACAAACTTTAAAACATAAACATGGTTGCCTTAGTGTCTGGTCGCGAATCTGGAGAACCGGGTTCGATCCCGACCGACGCCAAATATTTCGAATTTTAAATGGCACAAAAGTGACCCCTGTGGTGCACTCTCCATGCCAGCAATTAGTGCCCGTGAGGTGACGCCTGGTAAGCCCCCGCACGGTACAAATATTATCATTACCGATATCTGTAATAAATCAGATTTGCACACCCACAAACGGGTAATATGTCGTGATGATATATTTTTTATTTCTTTATTTATCAAAAGATCGATTTTTACTGATAAATTCCAACGACTAGTTTTTAACCAATCATGATGCAAAACACTTGAAAATTCAACTAATGGGAACAGTATTATACTGATAAAATTTTCTACTACGCCTACGCACATCAAATCACGAAACACAATGGGGTATTCCACTCAAATTTTCTTATTACTTTAAATAAAACTTCATTCAGTTTTGAAGCAATTCATAGTATTAAAAAATCTTAATTGTTCCTAGTTTAGCAGTATTTTATTTTCGAGAAATCAATGTAACGTCACATTCCCCCTATACTTGTCTTTCTCACACACACTTCTCTGAGTACCCTACGAGAGAAAGATAACAATTGTATGACGTCAATTTCCCCTTTTAGCAAATGTGAAATATCTCGTAAAGTAATTATTTAAAAAATGTTTGCATTGTTTTAACTATTATTTATTGAGCCACATTTTAAGTTAAATTATTTTTTTGTTATGGTGAAATACCTCATTTAGAAATAACACCTAACGTGGCCTAATGTTACTGAAATGAAGAGACTTTTTTGGTATTCTTTGAATAAAGACTCAGTTTCATGGCTAATGATATTTTTTCTTAATTGTACACATTTTTAAATTTATTTTCTGGCTTTATATGAAACAGAAATGTAATGTTTGGTATTAAAAAATTCGTATTTTTTTTCTTTATAATAGGTATCAATTATTTTTTCAATAAATTAACATAGAAACTTTTGGCGCCTAAAAAACTGTTTTTCTATGTTATAGCTCTATGACCTGTTTTAAAATTTACATCCTATATAATCCAATTTTTAGATTTCATGTAGCTAAGTTGAAAACAGCAATTAGTTATTTTTTAAATAAAACACGTGTTCTCTGCTCCATTTAATACAAAAACTAATTAAATACACACAACTTAAACATGCCATGATAAACGTCGTTTTATACAAAACATAAATTGAAACGTCTCTTCTTATAGCTAGAAAGAGAAAGATGTAACTCTCTCAAAAATTCTGCACGCATTCATTGCAGGATATCTTGTAGCAAGTCCGTTTTCTCTAAACCTTTACCAAGAATACAAATCTCCCGTTATAGTCTACTTACATTAAATTTGTAATTGTTACTGTAATTACATTTATTAAAGATAAACACAAAGAGTAGTTAATATCTACAAGTGTATAGAATTATAAAAATTATTTAAATATGTTTAAAATTTACGAAAAGGATGTATATACCAAGTGTTTTGGTTTTGAGGTCGTGAGTTGTGACCTTATTTTACAACGGTTATTGATTTTTCGAGCAATGTGACTACAGAACATAAAGAAATCTTATTCAATCTGATACTAATCGATACTTTAACAAAATTAAACATTTCAGACATTATTTTTAATTATTAACTAATATTTACTATTCTATTTACTATACAAAAGTTTTAAAGTATTTTAGGAAAAATAGCAGTCTAAAATCCAATATATTTAATTTATATTTTATAAATATAGTTAATTTATTTATTTTATGGGGTAAACAATGAAAGTATTCATAATTTCATGACAAAAAGTCTCATAACCAAAACATATTCACAAAAAAGTTTAAGCTAATCCTCATTTTTTGATTAGCGAATTCTACTCTAATTTTGACAGTTTATATCTTAAAATATAGTCTAACCTATTCCTAGTATCTACCTTTATTGATAATATTATGAAAATTAAATTTTAAATACCGGAATAGAATAGAATTCACTAATCCAAAAATGAGGATTAGCTTAAACTTTTTTGTTAATCAGGCTGTTAAATAATAAACCATTTATTTATGTTTCATAAAGAAATATATTTAGATGGTTTTCCTTTTGTTTTTCCACCAGTAACTAAGCGATGAGCCATTGAATTTACCAAATTTTTGATCACCGATAGCATTTTATTCTTGTAATTAATTTTAAATTCTTTTTTGGTTTATATTCTTATTTATTTTAAGAGTCCGGAGACAATGGGAGATATTTAAGCATATTTTTAATATTATATATTCTTGTAAGACGCGAATTATTTGTTGGATTTTTGTAATGCACGAAATTAAATTTGTCTATTAAGATTCTATTTTTAAATAAATATAAATAAATATATCATCATGGCATATTACCCATTTCTGGGTGTGCCAGTATCTACAACACATGTAGACATCGGTAATGATGACGATATATTTTACCATGTGGGCGCTTACCAGGCGTCACCTCACGGGCACTCATAGCTGGTGTGGAGAGTGCACCACAGGGGTCACTTTTGTGCCATTTAAAATTGGAAATATTTGGCGTCGGTCGGGATTGAACCCGGTTCCCCCAGGTTCGCGACCAGACACTCAGGCACGCGGCCACGGGACATTAATTCAAATTTGCTTTAAAAATATCGAGGTAATCTTTGTTATCCATTATTGTTGCAATAATTACTGATTCTTGTGGATTATAAATGCCATAATCCCTATTATGGTATTCCTAATAATGATTATTACTATTTTTCATGTGTAATACAGTAGGATATTATTTCATCCAATAAAAATTTCGACGTAATTTCACATTTATATCCGCCTTCCGTGTCTTTTCATGTAAATTGGTTAATTAAAATGGAATACACACTTAACTACATATAAACGAGTAAAATATTATATATTTATTGAAATACAAATTGCATAGTGAAATGGTTGTATGTAATATGTATTAATATTTCATTAGAAATGCATACTAATCTAATTATTTTCTAGCACAATAACTAGAGCAACAACCCAACAACATAAACTTTATGATCTATTTTTACATAATTGTTTTATAATTTCTTATCCCGCATGAATAAAACATTTAATTGTTTCGCATCTTGCACATCAGTCTTTTGTTTAACAATGTGACCATGACCTACTTGATTCAGGTTATCCAATGATCTCATAAAACATATGAATACCAGATCCGGAAAAGGAGAAATGAAAAAAATATTTATTAGCGATTACTGGTTTTAAAAGATAACGGTTTCAAATTTGACATATACAAAATGTCGGTCAATAGTTGATAAAACTGGACCAGAATAAATTAATTTTCTTAAATGATGACCCAATAATTTGTAAGAAATTACAGCTGTAGTTTTCATCTATAGATTATGGAGAATATATACAGTTTGTAAATGACAGATGTCAGTAGCAAAAATCATTCTTATTGTTTTATTAATTAAATATTTAAAATTATAGGTAAAGTGCATATATCCATCAGAAATACCGCCAATCTTGTTAATGAATTGGAAGAATCTCTGACATTTAGCAACTTCCTTATACAATGAAAAATATATATAATTAGAATTATATGTATGCAGAAGACATGACAAATATAATAAAAAACAATATTTGGGTAAAGTTCTGCAATTTTTCGATAGCGAAGTGCAATACAATACTTATGTACATAAAATGGAAATGGCGAGAAGTATTGTGCTGGCCACAACAGATTATTGTAAAAAGAATTATTGCAGAAGTGTTGATTATTGCCATTATTAAAATCTGCAAATAAAAGCAAATTGGCACACCCATAAAAGGGTAATTAGCTGTGATGATGAATTTATTTATATTTATGATATGTAAATATTTGCAAAAATAATTATGCAATGATTCTCATACGTGCAAATAAAATAAAAGTAAACACAGACGGCAAAATGAAAGCAATTACTTATAATGAACAAATAGGTTGTTAAATTTCTAAAAACCAGTTTCGTTGTTTCGTTGCCAGGAAAAATAAAAGTACTGTTATAAACCTACACAATATTGGACCAAATACTTCTACAACTTAGGCTATCTACTCGTATTAAAATATATGTTACAAACATGATATTATTGATTTATATCAGTCAAAATATATAATTTTATATCTAAATATGAAACGCAAATTATATGTTTTATCATGTCAATACGAAATAAGGTTTTTGGGATTCCAAATAGAAAATTCATATATGTTATGTTATTAACTTACGTATAGCTGGAGAAAGCATTGTTGAATTATTACATTTACATTGTTAACATATGCTTGTTAAATATTACTTAATTCCTACTTACATTGTATAAGTTTATATTTTATTTTCATTGAGGCCATGATCCAAATTATTTACAAACAAATCTTGTTTGAAATCTTACTTTTGACTTTTTTTAACGACACTGGTATAATGGTATCCTGGGAATTCAGCTCTTAAATTATATTTAATGTTGTATTATATCCTTTGGTATTGCACCAAAAATAAAATTTATCATCTAGAAAAATCTGTCCGTACACAGAGTTATTACAGTCAGAAAAATAGGTAATTTCGAGGGTAATTGGTTTTATTTAAATAATACAGCTATGAAATTTCCGACCACGTTTATATTTTTATGTTCTACACTCAAGAATGCTTGGTATTTATTCTAGGGGCACCGTAGAAATGTTAAATATTATTTACTAGAAACATACCGACCTACTTATTTTCATAATAAATGAAGCAAATGTTAGATATAAACGTAAACTATTAAATTGGTTTCTAAACCACAAGATATTCATATGTTATTATTAACTTTCAAATAGATTGATGATTGTAAACAATAATTAAAACAGAAGAATTTACAAATAAGTTAAAACAGTTATTTTATTTTGAAAATAATTTATGAATGAAATTGTGTACACAAATACGTATTATACTGTAGAAAGAATTCATGTATTATATACAGGGTGTTTCAAAGAAAGTGTAAAAAAATTTAATGGCATATAGTACTGACGAAATTGAGTAAAAGAATGCTTAAGGAACATGGGTTCGATTTTCAATAGTTTCTGAGATATGAGGTAGTGAAAAATGAGTTTTTACGAGGTTTACCTCTGCTATCTTGAAAACTATAAGAGTTACGGCTTTAATTAAATAAGACTTTTTGTTTACCTTTCACAGGTCATCGTAGATGTGCTTTTTTTTTTTTAAATCCAATAATTGTATTAAGTTAAATGTTGTGGTTCCTTGGCCAATATTAAATTTCATATAACTTCGTAACTATTAGAAATTGAGAAAAATGTTTCAAATAAAATTTTCTTATTTTTTTTTATAGTCTATTTACTGAAGCAGACAAAATTTTGTTCGATCACTAGTCTTTTTTTGTCAGATTTTCTTCGATTTTTCATTTATCTCAAAAACAGTTGAAGATCAGACCTATGTTGATTAAGCTTTTTTACTCATTTTTGTCAGTACTATAAGCCCTTAAATTTTTTTATACTTTCTTTAAAACAGCCTGTATAGGTATTATAAATATTAAAGAAATTCAGATTTTTACAGAAAAATAATAGTATTACAAAAAGAAAATGATATATTTCAAAAAGCAGGTATTCCAAAGGTGTTACAGGAAAAATGATGTACACAAATAAACAGGTATTACGTTACTGTAAAAATTACAGATATTACGGCAGAAATTGAAGGATTATTTAGACGAAAATTAGAATTTGTAAGATACCACTTACATAATTTGGGAAAATATTGATATTGATATTACAAACGAAATATTTTTTTAACAAGTTATAGATATTCCACAAGTATTACAGAAAATATGGCGTACACAAAAAATGAGATATTACATGACTAGCAATTATTATTAAAGTACTACTACCATTAATTGAAAAAATATTGGTATTACAATGGAATTATTTTTATATGTAGGTATTATGCAGGTATTACAGAAAATATAGTGCACAATAATACTTGCCGTTAAATAAATATGGAGTGGATATTTCTACACTGTTACCAATTCCATTGGTCATGTCAAAAATGCTAAATAATGAAGAAGCGACAACACCGCACGGCAAAGGACAGGCCGCGGAGAAGGGAAAAAATTGAGCATCAGTCCATATTTATTTGACGGCGAATATAGGTATTACATGACTGGTATTACAGTAGAAATTCAGGATTTATTTAGGGAATTTTTAAGTTACTAATACTCGAGCTAATACTATTTTCATTATTTGAAAAAAAGAAATATATTAGATACATAAAATTAGGATCTGAAATTATGGTTACAAAATATCTAAGCTTTGTTTGTATTGTAATAAAACGTATCCATAAACAAAAAATATGCAGTTTATAGTATTCATAAGTGCCATTCAAACAAATATATTGTCTTTCGTGGTTCTCTTTCCATAACGGCTTTAAGAGACAGTGTGGTGACGCCTGATAAACACCCTCAATAGTCAAATATATTACTCTTTTATTACATTACCGAAGTCTGTGAATAAAACCAATTTACACCTGAATTTGGGTAATAAAATGTGATAATAATTATTGTAGATATGTCATTTAAACCCTTGACTGTAAAAGTAATAAAAAATTGATTCACTACAAATATATTTCTTGTACATAACTTTTAATATAGTTTCTAGCCAAAAAACTATCACTAAGTTTTCATCTTTGCGAAGTTTATGAACAAAATTTTAATTCTTACCGCAAATTCTTTTTGTTATCCTTCCCAGCGCCTGAATTCTTCTTCACCGGCGTCTCCAATGTGTTCTCGTTGCAGACGTATCCAGGAGCAGCCACAACACTCTTTGATGCGCAAGCATGCTGTCTCACTGTCTTTGCTGTCACTGAACTTGCACTTGACTTGAAAGCGAGACCTCTGGCCAGGGCTTCTCTTGGCGGGGGTTCCGCAAGACATCGCCCCACTGCTCACGTCATCCTAAAGAGAAATGGTTTTTTTGTAAAAGTTCATAGACTGTTGCTGATGATAGGAAACCTGTTTATCTGCGATAGGAAAAGAGTAGCATAGAATTTTGATTGAGGATAAAACTTTACCAGCCCGATTCACAAAAAAGTTTATCCTAATCCTCATTTTTGGATTAGTGAATTCTATTACCTAAATTCGGGTATTTAAAATTTAATCTTCATATTATCAGAAATCTGTTGTGGCCAGTACAAGACCTTCCGTCAATTCGATGTATTTTATACAAAGCCCATTCTAAAAGTTCCTTTGGAAAAGATTCTATATATAATGTAAAAATGAAACACGAAAAGAATCTAAAAATACAATGAAATTATAACTATATAGATTGCACTTGACACTTCCTTCTTTCTTCTTCTGCGTAGAAGGGCCACGAATATATATGTATATATATTTTCAAGAGTTTTTTGTCTTAAACCGCAAATTTACACTTTAATTAATATACATTATGTATACTCTTATATAAATACTCTAAAAATGCGTACACTGACATAAAAATCAAATAATATTACTACCAAGTTTATATCTCTACCCATTTTTGAATTATAGCCCCGAAAGTCAATATACCCCCACATTCAGATAAAAACATCAAAATTTTCAAAAGTCTAATTTGCATCTAGATACTTCTTAATGCGTTGATTCCAAATTTTGAAACCGCAGGTCGATATCTCCTTTCGTTCTCGAGATATTTAGATTCAAAGTTGGTTAATAACCCAAAAATGGGTCGAGATATGAATTTGGCGACATCACCATTCGATTCTGAAACTGAAAAAATCGTAAGGGGTTGCGATTTTTAGTCATTTTCAGTTATTTTGCTTTAGAGATTATATGCGGTGATCAAAAATTCTGAAAATTGGTATACTTATGTAATTTTGCCCGTAGAATCGAATGGTGTTGTCGACAAATTGATAGCTCGATCCTTTTTTGGGTTTTTACCCAAAAATGGGTAGTTTTGAGCAAAACTTTGAATCTAAATATCTCGAGAACGAAAAGAGATATCGACCTGCACTGAGAAGTATCTAGATACATAAAAATTAGATTTTTGAAAATTTTGAACTTTTTATCTAAATGTGGGGATGGAAATTTTGTTAAATCTATCATTTTAAATAAATTAATAATTAAAATATCGTATGATACAAAATTTCATGTTTATTATAATTTAAATATGCTTTTCTTTGTCAATTTTATTTGACGTTTGTTATATCTGCAATAAGATGTCTCCACGTGTATTACAGCAAATTTGACCTTTATGAAATCCAGGACTGTAATTAAAAATTATTGGTTATAGAAAATGTTTAACAGTATTCTAGATCAAAATTTATATGTATTTCAACAAGGATAAGACAATAGTTTATAAAAAATACAAAATAAATGATCAAACTTGTTTATTTAAGAATATATACTGAAATATTGACTAGCAGAAAATTTCCTGAATACGTCTTGTGTGATAGCAACAATCAACAAATTATTTATGGAATGCAAAATATGACTGACGCTGGCGCTTAAATACCATAAAATGTACATTGCAATTTCTTTAAAAATTATTATTTGGAATAAATTAATAATTAAACTATAGTTTGATGCACGATTTTATTATTATTATAATTAAAATAAGCTTTTCTTTCTCAATTTTATTTGACGTTTGTTAAATCTGCAGCAAGATGTCTCCACGTGTATTACAGCAAATCTGACCTTCATGAAAATCAGGACTGTAATTAAAAATTATTGATTACAGAAAATGTTTAACAGTTTTTTAGGACAAAATTTATATATATTTCAACAAGGATAAGCCATTACTTTATAAAAAATACAAAATAAATGATCAAACTTGTTTATTTAAGAATATATACTGAAATATTGACTAGCAGAAAATTTCCTGAATACGTCTTGTGTGATAGCAACAAATTATTTATGGAATGCAAAAGATGACTGACGCTGGCGCTTAAATACCATAAAATGTACATTGCAATTTCTTTAAAAATTATTATTTGGAATAAATTAATAATGAAACTATAGTTCGATGACACGATTTTATTATTATTATAATTAAAATAAGCTTTTCTTTCTCAATTTTATTTGACGTTTGTTAAATCTGCAGCAAGATGTCTCCACGTGTATTACAGCAAATCTGACCTTCATGAAAATCAGGACTGTAATTAAAAATTATTGTTTACAGAAAATGTTTAACAGTTGTTTAGGATAAAATTTATATGTATTTCAACAAGGATAAGACAATAGTTTATAAAAAATACAAAATAAATGATCAAACTTGTTTATTTAAGAATATATACTGAAATATTGACTAGCAGAAAATTTCCTGAATACGTCTTGTGTGATAGCAACAAATTATTTATGGAATGCAAAATATGACTGACGCTGGCGCTTAAATACCATAAAATGTACATTGCAATTTCTTTAAAAATTATTATTTGGAATAAATTAATAATTAAACTATAGTTTGATGACACGATTTTATTATTATTATAATTAAAATAAGCTTTTCTTTCTCAATTTTATTTGACGTTTGTTAAATCTGCAGCAAGATGTCTCCACGTGTATTACAGCAAATCTGACCTTCATGAAAATCAGGACTGTAATTAAAAATTATTGTTTACAGAAAATGTTTAACAGTTGTTTAGGACAAAATTTATATGTATTTCAACAAGGATAAGACAATAGTTTATAAAAAATACAAAATAAATGATCAAACTTGTTTATTTAAGAATATATACTGAAATATTGACTAGCAGAAAATTTCCTGAATACGTCTTGTGTGATAGCAACAAATTATTTATGGAATGCAAAATATGACTGACGCTGGCGCTTAAATACCATAAAATGTACATTGCAATTTCTTTAAAAATTATTATTTGGAATAAATTAATAATTAAACTATAGTTTGATGCACGATTTTATTATTATTATAATTAAAATAAGCTTTTCTTTCTCAATTTTATTTGACGTTTGTTAAATCTGCAGCAAGATGTCTCCACGTGTATTACAGCAAATCTGACCTTCATGAAAATCAGGACTGTAATTAAAAATTATTGATTACAGAAAATGTTTAACAGTTTTTTAGGACAAAATTTATATATATTTCAACAAGGATAAGCCATTACTTTATAAAAAATACAAAATAAATGATCAAACTTGTTTATTTAAGAATATATACTGAAATATTGACTAGCAGAAAATTTCCTGAATACGTCTTGTGTGATAGCAACAAATTATTTATGGAATGCAAAATATGACTGACGCTGGCGCTTAAATACCATAAAATGTACATTGCAATTTTTTTAAAAATTATTATTTGGAATAAATTAATAATTAAACTATAGTTTGATGCACGATTTTATTATTATTATAATTAAAATAAGCTTTTCTTTCTCAATTTTATTTGACGTTTGTTAAATCTGCAGCAAGATGTCTCCACGTGTATTACAGCAAATCTGACCTTCATGAAAATCAGGACTGTAATTAAAAATTATTGATTACAGAAAATGTTTAACAGTTTTTTAGGACAAAATTTATATATATTTCAACAAGGATAAGCCATTACTTTATAAAAAATACAAAATAAATGATCAAACTTGTTTATTTAAGAATATATACTGAAATATTGACTAGCAGAAAATTTCCTGAATACGTCTTGTGTGATAGCAACAAATTATTTATGGAATGCAAAATATGACTGACGCTGGCGCTTAAATACCATAAAATGTACATTGCAATTTCTTTAAAAATTATTATTTGGAATAAATTAATAATTAAACTATAGTTCGATGACACGATTTTATTATTATTATAATTAAAATAAGCTTTTCTTTCTCAATTTTATTTGACGTTTGTTAAATCTGCAGCAAGATGTCTCCACGTGTATTACAGCAAATCTGACCTTCATGAAAATCAGGACTGTAATTAAAAATTATTGTTTACAGAAAATGTTTAACAGTTTTTTAGGACAAAATTTATATGTATTTCAACAAGGATAAGCCATTAGTTTATAAAAAATACAAAATAAATGATCAAACTTGTTTATTTAAGAATATATACTGAAATATTGACTAGCAGAAAATTTCCTGAATACGTCTTGTGTGATAGCAACAAATTATTTATGGAATGCAAAATATGACTGACGCTGGCGCTTAAATACCATAAAATGTACATTGCAATTT
Source organism: Ophonus ardosiacus (assembly GCA_943142095.1). NCBI lineage: Eukaryota > Metazoa > Arthropoda > Insecta > Coleoptera > Carabidae > Ophonus > Ophonus ardosiacus. The sequence goes on from OW964832.1 coordinate 49,104,321, forward strand.
CTTTAAAAATTATTATTTGTAATAAATTAATAATTAAACTATAGTTCGATGACACGATTTTATTATTATTATAATTAAAATAAGCTTTTCTTTCTCAATTTTATTTGACGTTTGTTAAATCTGCAGCAAGATGTCTCCACGTGTATTACAGCAAATCTGACCTTCATGAAAATCAGGACTGTAATTAAAAATTATTGTTTACAGAAAATGTTTAACAGTTTTTTAGGACAAAATTTATATGTATTTCAACAAGGATAAGCCATTAGTTTATAAAAAATACAAAATAAATGATCAAACTTGTTTATTTAAGAATATATACTGAAATATTGACTAGCAGAAAATTTCCTGAATACGTCTTGTGTGATAGCAACAAATTATTTATGGAATGCAAAATATGACTGACGCTGGCGCTTAAATACCATAAAATGTACATTGCAATTTCTTTAAAAATTATTATTTGGAATAATTAATAATTAAACTATAGTTCGATGACACGATTTTATTATTATTATAATTAAAATAAGCTTTTCTTTCTCAATTTTATTTGACGTTTGTTAAATCTGCAGCAAGATGTCTCCACGTGTATTACAGCAAATCTGACCTTCATGAAAATCAGGACTGTAATTAAAAATTATTGTTTACAGAAAATGTTTAACAGTTTTTTAGGACAAAATTTATATGTATTTCAACAAGGATAAGCCATTAGTTTATAAAAAATACAAAATAAATGATCAAACTTGTTTATTTAAGAATATATACTGAAATATTGACTAGCAGAAAATTTCCTGAATACGTCTTGTGTGATAGCAACAAATTATTTATGGAATGCAAAATATGACTGACGCTGGCGCTTAAATACCATAAAATGTACATTGCAATTTCTTTAAAAATTATTATTTGGAATAAATTAATAATTAAACTATAGTTTGATGCACGATTTTATTATTATTATAATTAAAATAAGCTTTTCTTTCTCAATTTTATTTGACGTTTGTTAAATCTGCAGCAAGATGTCTCCACGTGTATTACAGCAAATCTGACCTTCATGAAAATCAGGACTGTAATTAAAAATTATTGTTTACAGAAAATGTTTAACAGTTTTTTAGGACAAAATTTATATGTATTTCAACAAGGATAAGACAATAGTTTATAAAAAATACAAAATAAATGATCAAACTTGTTTATTTAAGAATATATACTGAAATATTGACTAGCAGAAAATTTCCTGAATACGTCTTGTGTGATAGCAACAAATTATTTATGGAATGCAAAATATGACTGACGCTGGCGCTTAAATACCATAAAATGTACATTGCAATTTCTTTAAAAATTATTATTTGTAATAAATTAATAATTAAACTATAGTTCGATGACACGATTTTATTATTATTATAATTAAAATAAGCTTTTCTTTCTCAATTTTATTTGACGTTTGTTAAATCTGCAGCAAGATGTCTCCACGTGTATTACAGCAAATCTGACCTTCATGAAAATCAGGACTGTAATTAAAAATTATTGTTTACAGAAAATGTTTAACAGTTTTTTAGGACAAAATTTATATGTATTTCAACAAGGATAAGCCATTAGTTTATAAAAAATACAAAATAAATGATCAAACTTGTTTATTTAAGAATATATACTGAAATATTGACTAGCAGAAAATTTCCTGAATACGTCTTGTGTGATAGCAACAAATTATTTATGGAATGCAAAATATGACTGACGCTGGCGCTTAAAATGTACATTGAAATTTCTTAAAATTTGGTAGTGAATATCTACCTATTTAATGGTTGAGGACAAGACTTTAATTTTACGAAAAATCGATTCTTTGGGTCATAATACACATATTTACTAATTTTTGTTAATATTATACAAGATAATTTAGTAATATTAAAATAAAATTTTCAGAGGTCATTGACCCTAAATGTGTAGTATTCAGAATCTTACATTACTGTAATTATACCAATAGTACAATTGTTCTGAAAATTGGTACACATGTAGCAAAAAATATGTAGATTCTAATGGTGCAGTCGACGTGATTGTATCTCTACCCAGTTTTGGGTAGCATATATCTACTCATATAAGGGTTTAAGATATGGTGTCAATTTTATCAAAAATCGATTCCTCGTATCAAAATACATAGGTATACCAATTTTTGTTAATTTTCGCTAAAGGATATACGAAATATTTGAAGTTGTATTTGCCCTAAATTTCAGGAATCTAGTTGGCGATTGACGCACCACTTACGCACAGAAAATTCAAAGATTTGCGGTAAAATTCAAAGTGTGTTTATTTGGAATTCCATGAACAAAAAAATTCGAAAATTGGTACACTTATGTAAGAATAGACGTAGTATCTGATGGTGTCGTCAAAAATTATTTATCTGTGCCCAGTTTTGGGCAGTGAATATCTACCTATTTAAGGGTTGTGGGTAGGACTTTAATTTTACGAAAAATCGATTCTTTGGATCATACTATACATGTTTACTAATTTTTGCTAAAATATTGCAATAGGTAATTTAGTAATATGAAAACAAAATTTTCAGAGGTCATTGACCCTTAATGTGTAGCATTCAGATTCGTATATTACCAATAGTACAATAATTCTGAAAATTGGTATAGATGTAGTAAAAAATATGTAGATTCTAATGGTGCAGTCAACGTAATTGTATCTCTACCCAGTTTTGGGTAGCATATATCTACCCATTTAAGGGTTTAAGATATAGTGTTAATTTTATCAAAAATCAATTCCTCGTATCAAAATACATATGTATATCAATTTTTGTTAATTTTCTCTGAAGGATATACTAAATATTTGAACTTGTATTTGCCCTAAATTTCAGGAATCTTATTGGCAACTGACGCGTAGCTTGCGCATGGAATATTCAAAGATTTGCGGTAAAATTCAAAGTGTGTTTATTTGGAATACCTTTAATAAAAAAATTTGAAATTCGGTACATTTATGTAAGGATATACGTAGAATCTGATGGTGAAGTCGAAAATTGTTTATCTATACCCAGTTTTGGGTGGTGAATATCTACCCATTTAAGAGTTAAGGGTACGACTTTAATTTTACGAAAAATCGATTCTTTGGGTCATAATACATATGTTTACTAATTTTTGTTAAAATATTGCAACAGGTAATTCAGTAATATCAAAACAAAATTTTCACATGTCATTGATTTTAAAGGTGTGATTCAGGACCTTATATTACTGTAGTACAATAATTCTGAAAATTGGTACGCATGTACAAAAAAATATGTAGATTCGAATGGAGAAGTCGACAGGTTTGTATCTCTACCTAGTTTTGGGTAGCGTATATCTACCCATATAAGGGTTGAAGATAGGGGTTTAATTTTATCAAAAATCTATTCTTCGTGTCAAAATACATATGTGTACTAATTTTTATTAATTTTCTGCAAAGGATATACTAAATATTTGAACTTGTATTTGCCCTAAATTTCAGGAATTTTGTCGGCGTCCAACGCGTAGCTTGCGCACTAAAAATTCAAAGATTTGCGGTAAAATTCAAAGTGTGTTTATTTGAAACTCCTTCAACAAAAAAAAATTGAAAATTAGTACACTTATGTAACAATATACGTAGAATCTGATGGTGAAGTCGAAAATTGTTTATCTGTACCCAGTTTTGGGTGGTAAATATCTATTCATTTAAGGGTTGAAGGTACGACTTTAATTTTATGAAAAATCGATTCTTTGGGTCATAATACATATGTTTACTAATTTTTGTTAAAATATTGCAACAGGTAACTCAGTAATATCAAAACAAAATTTTCACATGTAATTGACCTTAAAGGTGTGTGATTCAGGACCTTATATTACTGTAGTACAATAATTCTGAAAATTGGTATACATGTATAAAAAAATATGTAGATTCGAATGGTGAAGTCGACAGGTTTGTATCTCTACCTAGTTTTGGGTAGCGTATATCTACCCATATAAGGGTTGAAGATAGGGGTTTAATTTTATCAAAAATCTATTCTTCGTGTCAAAATACATATGTGTACTAATTTTTGTTAATTTTCTGCAAAGGATATACTAAATATTTGAACTTGTATTTGCCCTAAATTTCAGGAATCTTGTCGGCGTCCAACGCGTAGCTTGCACACTAAAAATTCAAAGATTTGCGGTAAAATTCAGAGTGTGTTTATTTGGAATTCCTTCAACAAAAAAATTTGAAAATTGGTACACTTATGTAACAATATACGTAGAATCTGAAAATGAAGTCGAAAATTGTTTACCTTTACCCAGTTTTGGGTGGTGATTATCTACCCATTTAAGGGTTGACGGTGCGACTTTAATTTTACGAAAAATCGATTTTTTGGGTCATAATACATATGTTTACTAATTTTTGTTAAAATATTCAAACAGGTAATTCAGTAATATCAAAACAAAATTTTCAGAGGTCATTGACCCTAAAGGTGTGTGATTCAGAACCTTATATTACTGCAGTACAATAATTCTGAAAATTGGTATACATGTATAAAAAAATATGTAGATTCGAATGGTGAAGTCGACAGGTTTGTATCTCGACCCAGTTTTGGGTACTATATACCCAACCATTTAAGGGTTGAAGATAGGGGTTTAATTTTAACAAAAATGAATTCCATGATTCAAAATATATATGCACTGTAATTTTCATCAAAATATTTTGAATGGTCCAGTTTTAATTGTAACATTTATTAACAATGGTATCTGAATCGTTACTCAAGAACGGTTTTAATAATTTATTCATGGTACTTAGACCAATTAAGCAATTGAAGACTGGGTTATTTATACAAGATAGTACGTAGAATCTAATGATATTATAGAAAAAAATACATCTCCACCCATTTACGGGTGGTGAATTTATACTCATTTTTGGGTAACAGATGTGGATTTAATTTTATCAAAAATCGATTCCTCGCTTAAAAATACATATGTGTACCAATTTTCATTCAAATATTCCTCAGAATACAAAAGTTATTCAAGTTTTCATGCACATGCAATGTGTAGTTAAAGTTAAAAAAAAATATATAACAATATACAAATACAGTATTATGTAACTTTTAATTGTGAGTAAATATCTTCAAATAAACTTTTTTAAAATATGAGAAATAAAGCCGTTATTTAATAATTTATGAATCAATAATTCTAATAAAATATTGGTATAGCCACCTATTGACAAGAATTATAAACACCGGTTGGACTTAGTGAATTTTATCTTATTTATTTTCAGAAATTATTATCTCAAAACTGGGGCGTTAAATAGAAAAAAAGTTTCAAATAAAATTTCCTCAAAATATTCTATTTTAATTATTTATATAACAATCTTAATTATATAGTATGTATTTTTAGAGATATAAATGTTTAAATAAATAGAACATTTTCGCAAGAACTATACGTAAATAAAATAAATTATAAGTTAAAATACATTTAGAATTAAATAATAAATAGAGTTTGTTACAAAAATGTGTATGGGATCTAAGCGGGAGGAAAATTGTTTAAACAAATGTCATTTGATTATTAATCAAATAACAGTTGGAAAACTTGTTAAATTTATCATTTTAAATAAAATAATAATTAAAATATAGTTTGATACACGATTTTATGTTTATTATAATTAAAATATGCTTTTTTTCTCAATTTTATTTGACGTTTGTTATATCTGCAGCAAGATGTCTCCACGTGTATTACAGCAAATCTGACCTTCATGAAAATCAGGACTGTAATTAAAAATTATTGTTTACAGAAGATATTTAACAGTTTTTTGGGCCAAAATTTATATGTATTTCAACAAGGATAAGACAATTGTTTATAAAAAATACAAAATAAATGATCAAACTTATTTATTTAAGAATATATACTGAAATATTGGCCAGCAGAAAATTTCCTGAATACGTCTTGTGTGATAGCAACAAATTATTTGTGGAATGCAAAATATGACTGACGCTGGCGCTTAAATACCATAAAATGTACATTGCAATTTCTTTAAAATTTAACTACGTACAATAATTTTTTAATTAAATATTGTTATTATATGTAATTTGGAGGTTAAATAAATATAATATTGTACATATTCATATTATTCATTTTTTATTATAATAAATACCATATTTTGTTATATATAAAAGTATTTCCTTGTTTATTAATATTATATACAATAATCGTTAACTATAACATATTGTAAACATTATGCTAATAATACAGTTTACAGAAATAAACATATAATACAAAATAACTAAAAATTATTATGTATAACACTGATATGGCACCTACATTTTTTGTTTTAATTTTTCTTCACTAAATTTTCATAAAAAGTTAATGTGTTATACATCAGAAGATTCAGCACAAAATTTTGAGTATAACAATATAAAATTCATAAATTATAACTATAACATATCGCTAATACCTTATACATTTCATCTGACATTCTTGAAATTCTTTTGTTACAATTTTCAATACAAGATTTTCATTAAAAGTTAATAAATTATACATCAGCAGATTCAGCGTGAAGCACTGAGTAAAATTATACTAAATACTTGTACTAAAATGTTATAGTAACACTAAAATTATTCGTCTAGTCTTATTCAAGATTTTCATCATAATTTTGTTGTTTGATGTCATGTGTTTGTTTTTTTGTCTTCTTTGATTCGTTCCACATTCTTTGTCTACATAAAAACAACCCAGGAAGTTTGGTCCTGAGATATTTCATCCCTTAAACAACAATATTCTGCGCTAGACAACTCTAAACAATAATTGTAATGTTTGCATGTAATAGGACCTTGTAATCATCTCATTTAGAATTCTGTCAAAAAGACGTATACAATGATAATAATAATGCTATATATTGATAATTATATATAAATATACGTCCCGTAACATCATACAAGAAATATTGCTATGTCCATTTGGTTCAAGAGGCAATGAAAGCATCTTTGCAAAAATCTATAAATATTGCCTGAAGCTCAATGTAAGAGCTAATCATTCTTATTGTCAATAAACCTGATTTTAAACCGGTTTATACCTAGTTCTCATTTAAAAACCGGTTTAATAATCTGCTTTGTAACCAGTTTCTTCCCAAGCCGGTTTTTCAAGTTCCATACTCGCTCAAAATCTGGTTTATTTTTACTGAAAACTGGTTTCATGCCCTGAAATACAATTTATTTACATATCCATTGTTTAAACAAATGTTTATTTGCCAAATATCATCTTACGGCAAAATAAAAACTAAATAAATTGCTTTTGTTTTCATTTCCAATTATGTACATTTGTTTATCCATTATTGTTGTTAGCTGTCATTTGAAATTTGAGGTTAAAAAATTGTTATTAACAATTAATAAAATATTAGTTGTTATTAATTTCTAATGCATAAAATTGACGAATATGTTCAAAAAAATAATTAAACAAATTAAAACCTATGTTTAATAAATTGTCTATAACAATATTAGTTTATGATTTTCCTTACAGATGACACTAGCAATATTGATTTTGTATGATCCAATAAAAAATTATTGATTTCACCATACAGTACAGTATTGTTTTGGTATTAATAATTTTGAGAAAATCCATTTTTTGTCTAAACTATTAACATTTCGACTAAGTTTGTCATAAGGCAAAATAATTAAAAATAAGAGTTAGTCTGCCTGAAACTTTTTTTTATATTCGTTTTAATTTCAGAGATAATGAATAAAAATAATAATCGATTTATTTCTAGCAAACAATTTTTTTACAAAATAATTTTTGTAACAAACTCCATTTATTATTTAATTCGAAATATATTTCTATTTATAATTTATTTAATTAACGTACAGTTCTTGAGAAAATGTTTTATTTATTTAAACATTTATATCTTTAATAATAGAAACTATATAATTAAGATTATTGTATGAATAATTAAAATAGAGTATTCTGAGCAAATTTTATTTGATTTTTTTTTTTTATTTGACACCCTAGTTTTGAGATAATTTCTGAAATAATATTCACAAAGTCCAGTCATTGTTTATAATTCTTGTCAATATGTGGCTATACCAATATTATATTGGAATTATTTATTTAAAAAAAAATTACTCACAATTAAAAGTTACATAATACCATATTATTTTTGTACTAAAACGTATGAATGATTCTGAAATCATTTTATTAGATTTTGTACATATCTTACTGTATTTTGCATACATATTTTTATTTATATATTAATAAAAGTTAATGTACAACAATTTACAAGTAATTGAGACTATTTAACAACAATATGATTCCAAATATTTTATATTTTTAAAGATGTATTATTGAAACAGTAACATCTTGGAATCAGCTGTTTTTGCAATAACATTTAGAATGAAATTATTACATTTCTGTAACAATTAGGGCAATATAGTAATTAGAAATATGTGAAACAATATTTAAATATTGATCTTTTACTAATAAATTATAGAAATATTTAATGAAATAGTTCAATATCTGCCCCTATTCACAAAACTACATCTACAATGAAAACATTGAAAATTTTGACAATTTATAAATAAATAATGAAAAATTGTTTATAGAATAATATAATATGAATAATAAGCATCATTTTTTCATAAATATATATTGCAAAGTTATTAAAATAAATACATAAATAATTGGTAAATGTATTATGTTGCTCTGACATAATACAACAATTTATTATTAATTACAGTAAAAGCAAGCATGGAATATTAAATGGGATTAATAAGGATCATTTTTATTCAAAAACATATTACAATAATGTTTAAACAATGCCAATAACGATAATCAACAATTAACAATTTTCTTGGTTAACAGCTGAGAGTTCCAACTTCAAGTCCATGAATTTTCACCGATTCCTCGGAAATATGAAAATCTACAAATGTTTTTAGTACTTATTCACGAATAGCATATAAAATGGCATGTTTTTATAAAGATCATTTATTATTTAATGTTAACTGATAATTCCACATTACCCGTTATCAATCTGACGTTGGGTATCTTCTATCTCTCTTCAACACACGTGCTCTTATGAAAATTATGCGAGTCGTGAGTCGACGCCATGATTCAGTCTGGATTCAGCTCGCGTAGAGTTCACGTCGCTTTGCTCCGCGAAGGCGCCATCTTATAGCTATTTTGCACAAGATTCCAAGTTATTTCGTGTTCATTAAACTTAACTGGGAATTTATCAGCAACAACAATTATTATTTAAACAGTGTTTACGATATTTTAATGACATTCTATGATGAAATTGAGAAAGTGGTCGTGTGTTTTGAAGAAACTGTGTTCTTGAATAACATTTAGTGAAATAAGTGATAAAATTTATGAACATTTATTGATGTTTACGAACAATGCCGAGCCGATAATAGTTGCTGTGAACTTTGCTGCAATTTTAACACGCTGTTTGCTGCCAGTTTTATTTGCTGTTCCTATTACATTGGTCTTCGATTAACATCATCGGTAAGTGAAATTATTATTTTTTTTATATTTATTTTTCGTTTGTTTATGCATAAATACGAGCCCTGTCGCACATCAGTTGGCCCACATTCAATTTTCTGTAGTTAATATAAAGAGTGATAAAAATTTTTAGACCATATTAATAATTAAAACACAATAATACTCTGAAACAAACTACAAATTTATTAAAATTTAAAAAATGAAAATAGTATCGATTACAGTACTTGAAATTTCTAATAATTGTTCAAAATGCTCTCAAATAACTTCTAGGCGTAAATTTACTCTTAGTTTCATATTTTCGAATACATTTTCTCACGTATTTTAGTCATTATTGATACGCATTCAAAATGGCCTTCAAAATTAAATCAACAACAGCATGCTACTATAAAGGTATTACGCAATGTATTCTCTCGATTCGGCATTCCTAAATATTTAGTTAGTGATAATGGGGCACAATTTGCTTGTATTGAATTTGAAAGTTTTTGTAAAAATAATGGTATTAAGCATATAACGGAAGCCCTGTATCATGCAGCCACCAATAATCCAGGGGAAAATTTCGTGAAAACCACAAAAAGGGCCCTCTTTGCTGCTTATAAACACGATAAGAATGTAGATATTGATTATGCACTAAATTTATTTTTATTTGATTACCGTACGTCAGTTCACAGTACAACAGGAATGTCACCTGCTTATTTAATGTTCAGTCGCAATCTACGATTAATTAATTAACTAACCCACAGGTACAATACAGAAAAACGAAAAATGTTTCTCGTAAATTTGTAAAAGTACAACAAAATAATCAAAAGAAAGATTATTTTGGAAAACGAAATGTAGCTTTTTATGTGGGTCAATCTGTATACGTAAAAGATTATAGAATAGTTAATAAAGTGCAATGGATTTATGCAAAAATTGCAAGAATTATTAATCGTAGATTATTTTCAGTGTTTATATTCGAATTAAATACTTATTTTAAAAGACATTCGAACCAAATAAAAGGTAACCTTCCTCAGAGGAAAATTCAAATGTAGAGAAAGAAGATGTAATTAAAATATCTCGTAGTACGCGTATTTGAAAACAGCCAGAACGATTTCAAGCTGGTGGTTAACTTAGCTATGAGAATCAAATGGTGTTGTCGCCAAATTAATATCTCGACCCATTTTTGGGTTATTACCCAAAAATGGGCTGTTTTGAGCAAAATTTTGAATATAAATATCTCGAGAACGAAAAGAGATATCGACCCGCGGTTTCAAAATTTGGAATCAGCGCATTAAAAAGTATCTAGATGCATAAAAATTAGATTTTTGAAAATTTTAAGTTTTTTTCTAAATATTGGGTATATTGACTTTTGGGGAAATTATTCAAAAAAGGGTAGTGATATAAACTTAGTAGTGATATTATCTGATTATAAAGACAATGTTACGAAAGTGTACGCATTTTAGGAAGTTCCTAAATGTCAGAGATTCTTCCAATTCATTAACAGGATTGGCGATTTATAGCATTTATCCATTAGATTTTTGAAAATTTTGAAGTTTTTATCTAAATGTGGGGTGTATTGACTTTTGGGACAATAATTCAAAAATGGGTAGAGATATAAACTAGTAATATTATTTGATTGTAAAGAGAATGTTACGTAAGTGTACGCATTTTTAGAGTATTTATATATATGAGTATACATAATGTATATTCATGTGATAATTTTATTGGATTTATAGAATATTTTCCAAGGAACTTTCTGTATGGAATTTGTAAAAAATTGTATTATGTTCTTATTACAATTTTACTGGATATATAAAATCATTTCCAATGAACTTTTGGTATGGGATTTGTACAAAATACATCAAATTAATGGAAGGTTTTGTGCTGGCCACAACAGATTTCTTTTTAATAATTTTGAAGTCTATCTTCTAATTACCCCCATAAAGCCATGTAGTTTGCCATCCCGTAGGGGTTTTGTAATTTACCCTTAAACTAAACCGCGTTAGGTAAGCATTAAAGGTAGACTTCAAAATTATTAAAAAAAAAAATATGGATTTGTAGCACTGCATATTCAGTTTTATGACATAGTTAAGGATCCTACTAATCACCTCCATAAAGCCATGCATTTTGCCATCCCGTAGGGGTGCAGCATTTAACCATTAAATTAAATTATCTATTTAGATATATTTTGTCGTCCCATTTCTGCTTATACTTTAATTAATATCTAGGGGCACTGACTAGTACCCCATATCGTGCAATCCCTGTATTTATTCAGGGTGCTAGAAATAACCCTTAAAAATTACGATTTTTCTTGCGTAGTATTGTTTTAATAGTGAAATATTGTATATTGTTGCAAATTAGCAACAATGGTAAGTTTAAACAATAGTTTAACTGTTTTAATATTTATTATATATTGAAATATTTATATTTTAAAATATTGTTTCTTTTTGTTTCAGGGGCGCACCGAAGCTGTTTTGGGGTTGCTGTTTGCTGGTAGCTGAGCTGTGTTCATCAATGTAAGTCGTTATAATATGTGCCTCTCTTCACTGTCGCTTTTTTGCTATTTTTTCAGCTTAACACAAAAGTAAATTCATTTTTCTTCTGAAAATATGGTTTATGTTGTTGAATTTAATTCAAATAATCATATTTTCTTCTAAACTTATTTTCCGAGGCACATTGTGAATGTCTGTCAATGTTATTAACATCGGGCGTCGTTACTCGTTACAATATCGTAAATAAATCGGCGAAACTTATAGGATTATTTTTTGAATTAGTTTAATTGATAGTGATAGGTTTCCCCAAAAAATTGTATTTGTTTAAATTAATATTTAAACAAGTACAGTTTACAATGCAGGGTTCCGGTGAAGTTTCCAAGAGTGTAAAGGCTGGTTTAAGCCTATGATTCTTCAACAGGGCTTTTCTAAAGTTTTGTCTAAGGCTTTAAGAATTTTAAGGCCAATCTACAACCACCAGAAGGCAGCAAATAGTTATAATTATTTTAGTTATTAAAGTCGCGATTAATTTTTTGCTAATATTACATTCAAATTAAATTCATTTGCATTTTAAAGTTAGGATAAAATATAATTTAAGTTTCGTCGATACTTGTTCGGGTTCGGATCGGTTTCCGCGATATTTAAGGATAGGGTAGCGTAGTTTTTATTTGAAGTGTTTACCCCATTATTTAATTTAATAATTCACATCATTAATTATTAAATAATTGACTAGAAATATAAAATACTCGGGTTCAAAAAGATATCAAAAATTTGTTGCATTTTTTTTAAATAGACTTTTTTAAGTACAGATTCAAAAGTGTTCAATAGACACACTAAAAATATATAGTGTATATTTATTATTGTTTAGAGTGGTTTGCTACTCTTATATTTCAGTTTTTATTAATGGGTCTTCCACTAGACTAAAAAATTAAAAACTATGGGTCATTTATATTAAAATTTGTTTTTAAAACTGTATGATACGGATTATCAATGTTTAAAAAAATTATTAATTATTAAAATATTCTAGTTTTTAATGCCATTAACATCTACGTCACTCATTCATTCTATTCCAAATTCTTATTACTTCAAGCCTTATTTGGAAGTAAAAGATATGTTGAATGATAGGCTGCCAGTGGCAATGAACAGATTATTGTATAATATACTCAATTTTTTTATTAATTATTTTTTATTTTTATTATTTATTTATTATCCATATATATTTTCAATTATTGACCACGAAAATTGTGCTCTATTCCAAATTCTTGTTAATTTCAAGCCTTCAGCTATCGCATTTTTATAAGTGAAGGATATGTTGAATGACGTAGCTGCCAGTGGCAATCAAAACGTGAACTATTGTATTAGAAATTAAAAAAATAGTGGAGGTCCTAATTGTATAATTTATTTAAAGACGTACACATATTTTATATTTAAATATATTTAATTTTGATTCAATAATTTTATTAATTTTGTAGTAAATTAATGAATGGGCATTTCATTTAGAAACGAAACTACATTTATCAATGATCTATAGCACCGGCTATAGATCGAAAAAATATTAGATTTATCGCGATTTCAGGTAAAGAAAACATCAGTCGAAGAAAGAATAACCCCCTTTCCCTGCATGCTTTTGCTTTTTTTCAGTTTTCCTCTTTACTATCCAAGCAGCTCTTTCTAGTATGCCCCTGTTAGATTAAAATCAATTTCTCAAGAACGACTGGGACCCATTGGGCAAACTTAGTCGTTCTTTTCGCTGCTCCTCTCTGGGATAGGGCAGTGGGGCCTCTGGGAAGGACGCCTGTACTCACACTATGGGCCGCCGGACTGAGTAACCCCCTGTACTGATTCCCAGTTTTTGAAGTAGATATAAATGCATGCATTTTCGTACCGTGCGGGCGTCTACCAGGCGTCGCCTCACGAGCACTCATCGCCTGCATGGAGAGTGCACCACAGGAGGCACTCTTGTGCCATTCAAACAGATACACTAAATTATAGTTAGAGTTAGTTTAAGTTTTAAATTGGTATATCATATTAGTTCACTTGCGGTTAAATTTTTAATTTGCTGTTTAAACTTAGTATAATTGGTTCACTTGCATTTTAAAGTATTAGTTTGCAGTCTAAAATGATTACAATTACATAGTTTATTTACAGTTTTAAGTAGTTTCAATAAGTTTGCGTGCATTTTTAAATATTAGTTTATAGTTTTAACCTATTAAATTGTAGTTACACACACTTGCTTTTGTATTAATTTTGCAAAAACACACACACACACACACATACACAAAATAATATATCTATTAAAGTTAATAGATATATGAAGAAATTCGTTTTTAGTATTCGCGTTAGCTTTTGAATAATTTTTCCGTTCGTCGCCGCGATTTCGTCCGTATATATTGTTGATTTCTTATGTATTTATGTATGTATATTATATATTTATGTATGTGTGTTATGTATATGTATATTATGGTTAGGGCGTGAGCAGTTTCAACGGGGCCTCCTGAGCTAACTTTTCCCTTTCAGGTGCACGGCCGTTGGGCGGTTGGGCGTCTAGCGGTATTTGCATGTTGTGCCCTTTTCCTTTCTCGCTGCAACTAAAGTTGGGCTTGAAAGAGCGTTAACCGGACTTGGGTGTGAACTCACGAATGCTCCGGGTCAATTAGCCAGGGGCTTCATTGCACGATAAGCACCCAAGTTTCGGGGCCTGGTCTGCCACACTCGCGGTGGTGCGAACCTCTTAGCCATTGCGGTGGATGCATCCGTGGCGGAGGAAGACCCTAGGGACGTACACGCTTTACACAACTCAACACCGTCGTTGAGAACACATTGTTAGATTCCCCTATTTTTATATGTATATGTATGTTTACTTTTCAGTTTTATCAGGAGGCCCTCATCATCATTTATTTATTAATGTTTTTCATATGTATGTATTTCTTAGCTAAAATGTTAGGTAGGATGTTTAAAAACAATAATAATTAATAATAAATTATCTAATTGCGGTAAAATATAACTTAAACTGCGTCGAAAACATCGAAAATTTCAAATAAACTTCAAAAAAATAATGTACATTTTCTCTTTCAGGATTTCCTCACCTTCACAAATAGTTGAAGACAAATATTAACGACATTTTTGTTACAGAATTTCTGGACATCAAAAGTAGATTTATTTTCTTTCTAATAAAAAAAAGGTTTCGAAAACTAGAAGAAATAGGGACTCGTCGTGTTCATATTTGAATTCAAGAGGGACGTTTTCAAAAGAAAAAGTTAGTTTCAGAATTTCAGGATAGCTGAAACATATTTAAATACATCGTTTTCTGCATAAACACTACTGTTCGTATGTTGCGCTCTATATACTAAATTAAGAAATTAGTACACTACCTTTATGCTCTTAATAGTGAATAGTGGAACGCAGCCAATATTCAATAGTTCAGCGTTTTTCTGCGGGATGGCGATAGGTGTTTAAATGCTAACTAACAATTCAGTAGTCCACTAAAAATCAGACCACCCTGTATTTAAATGGAAAGCATAATTTTCTCTTAATTCAAGCATGCTCATTACGGGAAAAATAATGAAAAAAATCTCTAGGCCTCAGTTTCCAAAATAGAAATTTTTATTTTTAATGCAAAATTGTCAATATTTTTTGACTTTGACGGACTATAACTTATGAATGGTAAAAGATACTTTAACGGGGGTTGCGCCATTCGATTCTATGGATATTTCTACATATGTTTGTCAATTTTGAATAACCGTGTCTAGCTAGTATAGTAAGAGTAAGCAAAAATGAAAAAAATGGTAACTTTAAACAATTCAGTAGTCCACTAAAAATTCGAGCACTCTGTATTTAAATTTAAAGTATCATTTTCTCTTAATTCAAGCATGCTGATTACGGGAAAAATAATGAAAAAAATCTCTAGGCCTTAGTTTTTAAAATAGAAATTTTTATTTTTAATGCAAAATTGACAATATTTTTGACTTTGACGGACTATAACTTATGAATAGTAAAAGATACTTTAACGGGCGTTGCGCCATTCGATTCTACGGTCATTTCTACATATGTTTACCAATTTTGAGTAACCATGTCTAGCTAGTATAGTAAGAGTAAGAAAAAATAAAAAAATGGTAACTTTAAAAAATTCAGTAGTCCACTAATAATCCGATCACCCTGTATTTAAATATAAAGTATCATTTTCTCTTAATTCAAGCATGCTGATTACGGGAAAAATAATGAAAAAAATCTCTAAGCCTTAGTTTTCAAAATAGAAATTTTTATTTTTAATGTAAAATTGACAATATTTTTTGACTTTGACGGACTATAACTTATGAATGGCAAAAGATACTTTAACGGGCGTTGCGCCATTCGATTCTACGGTCATTTCTTCATATGTTTACCAATTTTAAATAACCGTGTCTAGCTAGTATAGTAAGAGTAAGCAAAAATGAAAAAAATGGTCATTTAAAAAATTCAGTAGTCCACTAATAATCCGATCAGCCTGTATTTAAATATAAAGTATCATTTTCTCTTAATTCAAGCATGCTGATACGGGAAAAATAATGAAAAAAATCTCTAGGCCTTAGTTTTCAAAATAGAATTTTTTATTTTTAATGCAAAATTGACAATATTTTTTGACTTTGACGGACTATAACTAATGAATGGTAAAAGATACTTTAACTTTAATATTCAATTCTACGGTCATTTCTACATATGTTTACCAATTTTGAGTAACCATGTCTAGCTAGTATGGTAAGAGTAAGTAAAGTAAATAATGAAAAAAATCTCTAAGCCTTAGTTTTTAAAATAGAAATTTTTATTTTTAATGCAAAATTGACAATATTTTTTGATTTTGACGGACTATAACTTATGAATGGTAAAAGATACTTTAACGGGCGTTGCGTCATTCGATTTTACGGTCATTTCTACATATGTTTACCAATTTTGAATAACCGTGTCTAGCTAGTATAGTAAGAGTAAGCAAAAATGAAAAAAAATGGTCTTTTAAAAAATTCAATAGTTTACTAATAATCAGATCACCCTGTATTTAAATATAAAGTATCATTTTCTCTTAATTCAAGCATACTGATTACGGGAAAAATAATGAAAAAAATCTCTAGGCCTTAGTTTTCAAAATAGAAATTTTTATTTTTAATGCAAAATTGACAATATTTTTTGACTTTGACGGACTATAACTTATGAATGGTAAAAGATACTTTAACGGGCGTTGCGCCATTCGATTCTATGGACATTTCTACATATGTTTGTCAATTTTGAATAACCGCGTCTAGCTAGTATAGTAAGAGTAAGGAAAATGAAAAAAAATGGTCTTTTAAAAAATTCAATAGTTCACTAATAATCCGATCAGCCTGTATTTAAATATAAAGTATCATTTTCTCTTAATTCAAGCATACTGATTACGGGAAAAATAATGAAAAAAATCTCTAGGCCTTAGTTTTCAAAATTGAAATTTTTATTTTTAATGCAAAATTGACAATATTTTTTGACTTTGACGGTCTATAACTAATGAATGGTAAAAGATACTTTAACTTTAATATTCAATTCTACGGTCATTTCTACATATGTTTACCAATTTTGAGTAACCATGTCTAGCTAGTATGGTAAGAGTAAGCAAAAATGAAAAAAATGGTCATTTAAAAAATTCAGTAGTCCACTAATAATTCGATCACCCTGTATTTAAATATAAAGTATCATTTTCTCTTAATTCAAGCATGCTGATTACGGGAAAAATAATGAAAAAAATCTCTAGGCCTTAGTTTTCAAAATAGAAATTTTTATTTTTAATGCAAAATTGACAATATTTTTTGATTTTGACGGACTATAACTTATGAATGGTAAAAGATACTTTAACGGGCGTTACGTCATTCGATTTTACGGTCATTTCTACATATGTTTACCAATTTTGAATAACCGTGTCTAGCTAGTATAGGACGAGTAAGCAAAAATGGTAACTTTAAACAATTCAGTAGTCCACTAAAAATTCGATTAACCTGTATTTAAATTTAAAGTATCATTTTCTTTTAATTCAAGCATGCTGATTACGGGAAAAATAATGAAAAAAATCTCTAGGCCTTAGTTTTTAAAATAGAAATTTTTATTTTTAATGCAAAATTGACAATATTTTTTGATTTTGACGGACTATAACTTATGAATGGTTAAATATACTTTAACGGGCGTTGCGTCATTCGATTTTACAGTCATTTCTACATATGTTTACCAATTTTGAATAACCGTGTCTAGCTAGTATAGTTAGAGTAAGCAAAAATGAAAAAAAATGGTCTTTTAAAAAATTCAATAGTTCACTAATAATCCGATCACCCTGTATTTAAATATAAAGTATCATTTTCTCTTAATTCAAGCATGCTGATTACGGGAAAAATAATGAAAAAAATCTCTAGGCCTTAGTTTTCAAAATAGAAATTTTTATTTTTAATGCAAAATTGACAATATTTTTTGACTTTGACGGACTATAACTTATGAATGGTAAAAGATACTTTAACGGGCGTTGCGCCATTCGATTCTATGGACATTTCTACATATGTTTGTCAATTTTGAATAACCGCGTCTAGCTAGTATAGTAAGAGTAAGGAAAATGAAAAAAAATGGTCTTTTAAAAAATTCAATAGTTCACTAATAATCCGATCAGCCTGTATTTAAATATAAAGTATCATTTTCTCTTAATTCAAGCATACTGATTACGGGAAAAATAATGAAAAAAATCTCTAGGCCTTAGTTTTCAAAATTGAAATTTTTATTTTTAATGCAAAATTGACAATATTTTTTGACTTTGACGGACTATAACTAATGAATGGTAAAAGATACTTTAACTTTAATATTCAATTCTACGGTCATTTCTACATATGTTTAACAATTTTGAATAACCATGTCTAGCTAGTATGGTAAGAGTAAGCAAAAATGAAAAAATGGTCGTTTAAAAAATTCAGTAGTCCACTAATAATCCGATCACCCTGTATTTAAATATAAAGTATCATTTTCTCTTAATTCAAGCATGCTGATTACGGGAAAAATAATGAAAAAAATCTCTAGGCCTTAGTTTTCAAAATAGAAATTTTTTTTTTAATGCATAATTGACAATATTTTTTGACTTTGACGGACTTTAACTAATGAATGGTAAAAGATACTTTAACTTTAATATTCAATTCTACGGTCATTTCTACATATGTTTACCAATTTTGAGTAACCATGTCTAGCTAGTATGGTAAGAGTAAGCAAAAATGAAAAAAATGGTCATTTAAAAAATTCAGTAGTCCACGAATAATTCGATCACCCTGTATTTAAATATAAAGTATCATTTTCTCTTAATTCAAGCATGCTGATTACGGGAAAAATAATGAAAAAAATCTCTAGGCCTTAGTTTTCAAAATAGAAATTTTTATTTTTAATGCAAAATTGACAATATTTTTTGACTTTGACGGACTATAACTTATGAATGGTAAAAGATACTTTAACGGGCGTTGCGCCATTCGATTTTACGGTCATTTCTACATATGTTTACCAATTTTGAGTAACTGTGTCTAGCTAGTATGTTAAGAGTAAGCATAAATGAAAAAAATGGTCATTTAAAAAATTCAGTAGTCCACTAATAATCCGATCAGCCTGTATTTAAATATAAAGTATCATTTTCTCTTAATTCAAGCATGCTGATTACGGAAAAAATAATGAAAAAAATCTCTAGGCCTTAGTTTTCAAAATAGAAATTTTTATTTTTAATGCAAAATTGACAATATTTTTTTACTTTGACGGACTATAACTTATGAATGGTAAAAGATACTTTAACGGGCGTTGCGCCATTCGATTCTACGGTCATTTCTACATATGTTTACCAATTTTGAGTAACCATGTCTAGCTAGTATGGTAAGAGTAAGCAAAAATGAAAAAAATGGTCACTGTGAACAATTCAGTAGTCTACTAATAATCCGATCACCCTGTATTTAAATATAAAGTGTCATTTTCTCTTAATTCAAGCATGCTGATTACGGGAAAAATAATGAAAACATCTGTAGGCTTTAGTTTCCAAAATAGAAATTTTTATTTTTAATGCAAAATTGACAATAATTTTTGACTTTGACGGACTATAACTTATGAATGGTAAAAGATACTTTAACGGGCGTTGCGCCATTCGATTCTATGAACATTTCTACATATGTTTACCAATTTTTAATAACCGTGTCTAGCTAGTATAGGACGAGTAAGCAAAAATGGTAACTTTAAACAATTCAGTAGTCCACTAAAAATTCGATTAACCTGTATTTAAATTTAAAGTATCATTTTCTTTTAATTCAAGCATGCTGATTACGGGAAAAATAATGAAAAAAATCTCTAGGACTTAGTTTCCAAAATAGAAATTTTTATTTTAATGCAAAATTGACAATATTTTTTATTTTGACGGACTATAACTTATGAATGGTAAAAGATACTTTAACGGGAGTTACGTCGTTCGATTCTATGGAACTTTCTATATATGTTTAACAAATTTGAATAACCGTGTCTATCTAGTATAGTAAGAGTAAGCAAAAATGAAAAAAATGGTAACTTTAAACAATTCAGTAGTCCACTAAAAATTCGATCACCATGTATTTAAATGGAAAGTATCATTTTCTTTTAATTTAAGCATGCTGATTACGGGAAAAATAATGAAAAAAATCTCTGGGCCTTAGTTTTCAAAATAGAAATTTTTATTTTTAATTACGTAAATTTATCTCCGATTAAAAATTACGATTTAATTGTTTATTTCTGTCTGCTGCACAGGCCTTTTGCCGATTGTTACGTCATTAACAAAGTATTAGATAACTAATTGTTTTAAAAATATACTTGTTAAAGTAGTAAACAGCCATTTACAATTTGTCTTTCATAGTGAAAGGATGGTTGTACTCTTCTGGTTTGCTGGACCGTGCTCGACCATTCCTTTCTATTTTTTTTGTATTTGTATTTCATAGTATATAAATCTGCGGTAGTTACCTCTACCCTTAAAATAAATTATTAAATTTTAGAATTAAATTCTTTAAATCAAAGTGCGCCTAGATCAACCCAGGGCCCAGAAGGACAACGTGGGGATACTCATATTTTATAATGGTAGTTTGGTAAAGTGTCCAGGTTTATTCTGAGACAAGGTATGTGAAAATAAACTTCCCAGCAAATTGAAAATTTTTCAATTTTTACATTTTATATCAATTTTTAAAATATTTTAGGTCAATTATCTTGACATGTTTCTCCATCTAACAATTGTTGCTGTACCCATAATTTTAGGGTATAAGGCATAACAATACGATATAAATACAATACAATGAATTGTAAAACAATTCAAATTTAATATTTTAAAATACAGTATTTGTACTAGTGTTACATAATACATAAAATATCTAAAATACTTATATATTTTTTAAACTATTTAAAACATACAATTTCAAAATTTATTTGCCCAAAAAACATTACAATATATGTCTCATAGATTGTGACACGGATTTTTCCATTTATTTATTTAAATATGCAAACTATCAAATAAGAAAAAATAAGGTAAAACTATTAATAAGGCTTGTATTAAATATATTTTGATTTCAACTTTAAATAAACTTAAAACTGAGTACAATGTGGTATATAAAGGAATGACAGTGTGTGAGTGATTGGGTAAGCGAAATCTTGCTCTATAAAATTGCCCGGGAAATTTTATAGTGTAAGACTAGCTGTAATTAAGGTTAGCTTAGGATAAGTTAGTTATAAGATAGGGCGCCATATTTGTACTCAGTTTTTTCATATTAATAAATAGTTAATTATTAATAAACAATTATTTGAATATATTTCTATAATAATAATTTGGGAAAATCCTGTCTGCAAAATTCATTAAAAATTGTTTCATTTTCAATAATTTCAATTAATTCTTTTAATTGATTTTTCTATATTTTTTAATTGTTATTGTATGCCAATTAGTTTTGGGTTCAAATACCGCACTCAACAATTGCTAAACAGAGGAAATGTTTAAGTTTTTGACCCAATTTTTTTAATTTTTACAAATTCAGAATAACGTATTGCATTTTATTTTTTCAAAATTAAATTCGTAATGGTTGTTGTTACTATTTTGTCAAAATTAAATAAAATATTACATAAACTACGTGAGTTAAGAATGTTTATTCAGTCGAAGAAATTAACCAACTCGCCCTTACGGGCTCGTGGGTTAAGCTTTCTTCTCATGAATAAATATTATCTTAGCTCATTTGGTGTATAAATATCTATTAACAAATATATATTTTACTATATTATATGCTTTTGAAAACTTGGATTTTTAAAGTGTTACCTATTACAATTTTGCTGGGAAGTTGCTGTATATTGCAATGAATGTTCAATTATTAATAAATGAGAATAAAAAAATAATTTAGAATTAAAGGTATGTGTGAGTGTGGATCGTATATATGGGTAAAACAAAAAGAATAAAAAAAATAAGAATAATATGAAAATAAAAACCAATTTTTATGAATGATCCCCTGAATGTTTTGTGTGATTCAATAATATTTTGCAATATTTATATATCTTTGAAAGAGAATTTTGAATCTATTTCATTCATTTGAAATGAGATTTTCTGGGTCTTAAGAGAAAAAATGCCACACCCAACTAGGGGTAAAGAACATTATAATAAACTGATATTTTGCATTTATACAAATCTTAAAATTTAAATGAAATGAATATTAAGTCAAATAAAAACGTTCATTGCAGTACAGCCTAGTTAAGTTTAGTTTAAGGGGGCGCGTCGTCATCCTAACTTTAACTTGTAAATCTAACTTAAATTGTAACTTTCGTCCCGGATGAATTTGCTCGCGTAACCCGGCATGAGGTCCGGGTCGCTAACTTCCGCATATCCGGCATGAGATCCGGATCGTTTCCGTTCCATTGACATCGTACAGGCCAGGATCCTTTTGGACCTGGATATTATCGTCCTTCTAGACACCATGGGATATAATCATCATCATCTTAACTTTAACTTTTAAATGGTAGATTTCATGCCGGCATGAGGTCCGGATTGTTTTAGTTTTTTGTAATTATTATTAGCTCGTGTAATCCGGTATGAGGTTCGGATCGATTAGGCCAGGAACCCAGGACCTAGACAACGGGGGACAACGAGGGATCGAGAAAGGAGCAAGTCTTCAAGGCGAATTAAAGACGCGAATATATTCGAAATTTGTCGCGAACCGGGTACGGGAAATGTTGAATAAATTTTGATAATATTGGTTTTATTTTTTGTTTTGTGTCGGGAATATTTTTTTATAAACTGTAGTTTGTGGTTTGTAAGGTTAATTTTTGTCATAAATTCGTTCGCGAAAATCGATTTATAAATGATTTATTTGGGGTGGGATTTTGGGATTGTTCATATTATATTATCTTATATTATATATGCTCGTATATAATATAAATATGATATAATATATTTATTTTGTATGTTATGCTTTTTTCCTAGCGCACTGAGTATTTGGCGTGCCAGTATTTTTAATACTGTGCAATGAATACTCATCAAATTCCGCCGAAAGTCTCTCGCGGGCATGAAAATGTTCGGTGGACTTTATACATGGTAAAAAAGAGCCTTGTTGCAGATTACTAAAATTAGTACCAGCAGCTAATTTGGTAATCACAATGAAGTTGTTTTTTATCGTGAGGTGAGCAACCCTCGTCCAAGAAAACTTACCCTCCTATATGGATTGCACGGGGTCGGTTTTCGCGGAATGGGGAGGGCGCGGTCGTAGGTCCAAACACTGTATGGAATATGACGATGAGCAAAAGTTTATCGTCGTATGCATATCAGTGGTTGGAACGCGCTTGGCCCCAGCAGGCCGCGTCCGTGAACAAGCCACAAATAGGTTCATTTCATCTCATTATCATTTTTGTTAGGGTTTCAGGCGCGGGCGATTCTATTTATAGTTGATATGAGATCGTTAGGGTTTTGTAGGACACCCCAGTTGTGGTTTAGACCGGGGTGGCTCTATCCTCAACTCCTTTGAATCGCAGGAGGTTTGGACAGGGTTCCCTGCCCATGTGGAGAGACCTTGTCGTGGTGGCAGGGCTTAACCATTCCCAAATTGGGGTGGGACCAACGTCTCCACAAACTATCGAATTAATATCTGTTTCTGGTTAATATATTAACAAAATAATTATTTTGGCACATATTAATTCGATAATTTTTATTTAAATGCAATTATTTTAACAAATGAACAAATAAAATATTAATTCTTGCGGAATATAGTTATAAAATTTAATGACCTCCCGCCAATTCCATGTTTAAAATAGCAATGATCTTTAAATAAAGTATCACTTCCGGTTGATTTAATTTGTTGTTCCAATAAATAGAAAAGTTTGTAATACCAAATTTTGGATTATATTTTATTATGTTTTTCCTCAAAAATCTGTTAAGAGCTTCATGTAAAGTACCACTTCCGGTTTATCTAAGTCAAAGTCTAATATGTTTCAAATTATATACGAGTTTTAAATACCAAAGTTTTGGATCATATTTTAATAGATTTTAAGGAGATATTATCACACACACATTATTGTAAAAGTAGTAAAAACGTGTTGTAGGGCCCTAATTCGTGCTTATTCACTGAAAACTCTATCGAATTTTTTGACCAAAAACGTTACCTTCCTTATCTATGGTATGGCGGGAGGTAAAAATACATAATATACTCAAAATAAACTAATACAAAAATTGTCAATTTAGTAATTTTTCCAGAAAATAGCCCAATTTAGAGCAGCTGATGTTCCTTTAGCCAGATCTTCTCTCGTGGATTCCTCTTCTAAGATGGCGCACGTGAGCAGGTGGGTCTTATTTGTTCTTGACTACTATGACAAAAATTGGGTTCTACTTGGTACCCTCAGTTGTACCTAGGTATTTCATAGGCGATTTAAAATTTTCCAAATGGGCCATTTTTGGTCATTATCTGGTGGTGGTTTTTCATCTTTTGCAAATAAAGTAAAAAGAAAATTATGATAAATTATTTAACAATAAATTTAATTCAAGCAATTTGAAATAAAATATTAGATATCTTTATGAGGATTTTCAATGTGTCTTTGCTTATAACACAAAAAAATAGGGGTTGGACACTTTAAATTTAAATATTAAAATATATTTTATTTTTAAAATATCCTAATTTTTATTTATTTTGAATTTTACAGGGTTCTATGCAGTATGGCCGATACACCTTTCGCATATACCCTCATGAAACCTGATTTCTTCCAGTATCATCGTTGGAGAATGAATCCCGAGACGTGGAGAAGAATTTCCCGAAAAAAAATGCACCCTTATGCCCTCCCCATAAATCCTATTTTAAAGGTATTTATGCCCATTGCCATCTATTTATCAATAAAACCAAATTAATTCGAAATATTTCTTGTATTGTGTTATTATTTATGTATAATTTCCAGTAAAAATTGATGTTCGCTGTTGTATGATGAATTTAAATTACAAATTATTATTTAAACATCTTTAATTAATGATTGTTTTCAAATAAATACTCTTCATCCGTTCAAAATTGATAGGATTCGTATTCGAATTCTCGCTGTATTTCCACCAATCACAAGCTTCGTTATTTTAGCCAATCACAATCGTTATCTTCACCAATCACATGAGACCACGCAGTAAGCGTCACTGCGTTACATGTGTTGCAAGCAAATTGATGTTAACAAGTGGTTTTATGTTTTTGTGATATATTTTGTGATTAAAATAACTTATTTACGTGTTATATTTGTGAAATGGACTTGGAGCAGTTGAATTCGAATGCTTAGCTGTAGTTTGAAAGGTAAATTACTTGATTTTCTATTAAATTTAAGGACAAAAATTTTGACGTAACCTTACTTACATCTTCAAGTTCTACATAAATATGTATTTGTATATTGAATTCATCATAAAACAGCCTTAATACATGTAATATATTGCTGCATTTAACATTCTTTTACATTAGTAAAGTATTAATACATTCTTATACGACACAGAATGTCAAACCTTGCTTTTTGAAGGTTGTACATGATTTGCAACTTTCAGTATCATATTTTTAAGAATTTAAACGTAAAATCGGGCAGTGTAAATATCTAGCTGCAGTTTGAAAGGTATATTATGTAATTTTATAATAAATGTAACGACAAAAATCATATTGAAATATCTAATGACGCTACGTACATCTTCAAGTTCTAAATGTACATTTGTATAGGTATCAAATTCATCATTAAACAGCAGCTAATACATTTTTACATTTGTGTATTTTTAATCTTGCTTTTTGAATATCATATGCAACTATAGAAATGTCCATAATGTTATGTAATGTTTATCTATAGAGGTGTGCAAAAGTTTTAAGCCAAACAGATTTTTAAACCATTATCATATATTGTAAAGGTGATACAACAATGAAACAGTTATATTAATAAACATATGCATTTGTGCATAAAATATGTTCCTATTATAAACCAGAAACTATGTAGGTAAATAAAATTATGTAGTAACAAAATAATTTCTAGTGCTATGCAAAAATATTGCGCCAAAAATATGCGTATTTCAAAACAACTAATAAATCTTCTCAGTCTTACTGCAGAATACTATCGAGACATTGATTTAATTAAATTTATATTACTGTCTTTTGGTGTACATCTTTTCATTTATTTTCTAAATGGTTCCATTATTCAGGCTTGTTTTTCTTTTCCATCGCGGATGTTTAACTTCTGGCTTAAATGTTTTATTGGATTTAAATTCGGAGAATAGGGTGGACAAACAAGAATTTGGACTTTTGTTGACCTAAAAATTAGTTTATTACTTTAGATTTTAGTTTATTTATTTTATCTGTTCGCTTTGTTGGTTTACGGGGGTCTATTGCATCTTGGCTTGTCAGCTAATGATTTTGGCAATGTATATTTGATGATAATTCCATTTGCTGTGCTTTTATCGATCATTAGGAAGTCTGCTATCTCACGAGAATACTCTCCTTGTCGACAAAGGTTTATTGCGGATTCTCGTACCTGAAAGTGGGTGTATTTCATTAATTAATTAGACAATAACAAGTTAATATTGAATTGTGTATTATTTATTTGTGTATTTACATTATATTAGAGTTTGGATTACAGTAACCTATATAACTACATTTGTGTGTAATTTGGTGAAAAATATTGTGATAGTGAATATGTGATAGTGAATATATCAGTATTATATTATAATTACTCTACTTTATTTCCTATTGATACAGTTTTTTTCTAAGACAGTCACAATATAGCAGTTAGTATATTCAAATAAAACATATATTTGTTTAAAAAACTTTGTGTTCAATTATTGATCTATTTTTAATTGTATCTCTGTATATAAATCTTTGCATAACTATTATTTATTTGAAAGTATTTACATAGGTATATTAAAGTAATCTATATCTCGATAAGTCTTAGAAAAAACATGTTATACATTATACTTGCAAAAATCTGCAATATTATGTAACAACTTATACGATACAATTTAATAAATATTTGGCGATATATATTTCATTATTTATTTATTTACAAGTCCTCATAGAATAATATTACAATATGTAACACAAATAAAATGTATTAAATAAATGACCAATAAAAACAGTAAAAAAGAATACAATTTCTCAATTAAAAAACTTGTTTTCCTATCCTCAAAAATTGCATTTCAGCAACCAGAAATTCACCAAAATACCAACTAGATCATCAAAATGAGATTAGCAGGAAATGAGCGATTTACAGCCTATAGGTAAACAACTAGCAAAAATCGATTCGAGAGTACCGCAAAGGGATCGCCGATCTGCAACCTGCATTAATAATTTTAGCGCCTAAATTTCAACCTAGTGCACAACAGATTACAAAAGCAAGTAGCCTACACGAAAAAATTCCAAGCCAGCAAAATCCGATCCGCGAGCACCAGCAAGGCTTCTGGTCGACAAAATCGCAAAAATCGTGTAAAATCGACGTTTTAGAGCCGTAGCGGCCGAAAAGTAGCACTTTACTGCCGTTGCGAGCATTTTTGAGCTCTCAGGCGGATTTTCAGCCGATCGCAAGGCATTTACCCACCAAAATTCAGAAATCTATCGATCGCAATGCTGTTGCTAGGCTTCTGGCTTTCAGAATCTAAAAAATCGTGTAGAATCGGCGATAGACAACCCGTAGCAAGAATACTAGTCACGAAAACGAGAATTCGTGAGCTCTCTGGCCGAAGCGAATGTATTCACCCACAAAAATTCAAATTTCTGACAATACGATAGACTGAAGTAAGGCCTGGTGAGCAAAACATGAATCTCAAGTCTCCCACCACAGATTTATAGCTAGGTATAATACTGGCTGTCTGTTGAATTTACAGCCATTCGTGCAGCGGGAGTGGTGGCGTCCTACCGTACACTCTTTGTCGTGAAATTACGTAATAACGTCTATTTCAAGCTATATGCAGGTTTCTAGAAATTTTTTGCTGGCTAGGCCCCAGGAACCAGCGGAGCGATCCGATCCTAGCTCCCAGCAACCCGCCTAGCACCCACGTGCTCGCCTTCGGCTCGTAGCCTAGGCATGCTAGTGGATGGCTAGGGCGGGCTGCTGGTAGCTAGGATGGGATGCTCGGCTGGTTCCTGGTGGCTAGTAAGCGGGATTCGAACCTGGATCTTTAGAATGGGAGATTTTTGTAGGTTGTCGTTCTGGTTGTGGATCTATAGGCTGTGAACTGGTTTCTAAGCGGGATATGAACTTGGATCTTTGGATTGCAATTTTTTGTTTTGGAAATAGGGTGTTAGAATGAAATATTATATAGTATTATCGGTATTTATTGGTCATAAATATATTACATAATGATGTACATAATGCATTGCTGTATTTTGCAAATATATTGTTTTAATACAGAGATATATGCGATTGACAATTACATACATAAATAAATATCTTGATCTGTAACACTTTGAAAGATGATATTTGATATAGGTTGTTTTTAATTATATATAAGAACATACGATACAAATTCTTTATTATGATTAATTGAAATATACAAGTAGGCTAACATATATGAATGACAACAATCGATCGATTAATTGTTGAAAGAACTTTTATAAGGGTCATTTGTTTTAACAAATAGAAATAATAGAAGACATTAATTATGTGTAAGATGATCATATATTTATTTATAACAGAACATCCTTACAAAGTTTTTCCCTAATTTTTTTTGGGTATTGAAAATATATTCTAAGTTTAAAATAATATATTTTACAACTTCAAAATGAATTATCTCTCTTGCTATAAACTTTTGGGATTCAAATTCGAAATCGCACATAGCTAAAAGATATATTTAAAAATATGTAAACTAAAGTTTAAACAAAATGAAAAGAAAATTTTGATATGGTTTTTTTTAATCCAATTGTTACATATAAAAATGAAGTTTAAAAAATTTTCTATCATGCAAACAATATATAAAATATTTTTGAACTATTAGCTGTATTTCTTTTAAATTGTATCAAACATGTAAATGTTAATATATTGATTAACTCTGTGGAATCGAAATGTGAGGCCCAAAATTTTGTGATCTATATAATTAGGGATAATGTATTAATTTATCAGTTTCATATCTTAATTAATGCATTTCGAAGTTTAAAATGTAACGTTTTTAATTACGTCGAAACTCTTATTACGTCATTCTTACAGGAGAGATAATTATTTTGTGATACAGATTAAAAGACTTGGTACATAGGTGATTTGAAAGCGAAATGTTTTTATCATCTTTTTCAACGGACGTAGAAAAAGTATATGTGTAAATTATCATTTTGCGCTCTAGATACACAAATAACTATTTTACAATGTGCGAATATGTTAAGTGTATTTTAAATATAATAATACAAATTAGGTTTTTTCTTACTATGTTTTATTAAGAACGATCAGAGTATTAGATCACAATGTGTGCTTGTATGTATGTAGGGGATGCAAATGATGGTACAGAAAAATAGACCTAAGTCCTAATTACTTATATAGTTTCGAGATATTGAAATTTTAAAGTTCTAAATATGTACTATTGATGTATATATTGTTCATAATAATTAAATTCTTCAAGAACTAAGAGTGATAGTTAATTATCCTAATCTTATTTTTATTTTTTGTATTATTTTCTATAAGTAAACGTAATTTCAGCACTTTGGAATCTCTGAAAACATTTTCAGCAATGCTTTTTTCGCAACAGGTATATCTATTGATAATAGCAATTTAAAAAAATGAGTATATGAAAAACTAAAAGAAAAAGCGACTTGCATTTTCAAAATTTAGTTGTAGAGGGTTATTTCGTATCTTTATACAAAATTTAAAAAGTTTTAAATCGCTGATAATTTTTTTAGTAATGTTTATTTCAAAACCTGCAAAATAGCAACTTTGAAATTTAATATCACGAAAACTAAGAAAAATATCGTTTCGTACTTTTTAAATTTGTATATAGAAAGTAATTTTCTATATGTATAATTTTAAAATGTTTCAATCACTGGAAAAGAAAATCAGTAATGTTTATTTTAAGACGTGTATGTTTATTGAAAATAGTAACGTTAGAAATGAATATCACGAAAATTAAGAGATATAGCGACTTGTACTTTTCAAAGTGATATTAAGGAATTTATTTACTATATGGTAAACTTAATTTTAGAATATATAAATCGCTGAAAAAGTTGTCAGTAATGCTAGTTTCAAGACGAGCACATCTCTATTGAAAATAGCAAGTTTAAAAATTAATATCTCGTAAACTAACAGAAATAGCCATTTGTACTTTTCAAATTTGAATGTAGGAAATTATTTTGAATATGTATAATTATTTTACAAATGTATGAATCGTTAAAAAAAAAAAATCAGTAATGTTTAGACTTAGCTCTTTCGTTTCTTGTACCCTTCAAATAATATGTATGTATTTAATATGTGTTTGTAATGTATGAGAACCTAACGTAATACGCTTTGAGATGTTGAAATATAATTATGAAAATGAAAATGGGAATTGTATAATGACATGATTTTATTCCCTGTCATTTAAATATGCTTATATGTATGAGTGTTTTCAACATTTGTTTATTAAGTTTTTATTTATTTTATTAGTAGAGTAGATGATTTTTCACGTTAAATGGTTATATCATATAAGTACTTTATAGGTGTGAGGTGGTTTTATTTATTTATTTATTTACATAAATTTGATAAATATGACTTGGGGTGTACAAAATTCATGTAGGGGTTGTTTTGGGGTGCGATTCTCTGCAACAGGGTGACCATCTCCAATGCGGAAATCAGGATCCATGAACTGCAACTCTCTCGGGTACTTTTGCAGTATCGTCTGTTTAAGTGCATCTTTCTGCAACAATAGAAAATATACTCGAAAGCAACAAATATAAATTAGTGGTTAATGGTCATAGAAAATAATATGATTTTATTTGTAGATTATTAAGAATTATTTCAAGTATATATAATTACGTATGTTACGCTCCAGAAAAAATTACAAATGGCTTTGCGACCCATGCGAGTCCTCTTCAGCATTGAATTCTATCAGTGAATTGAAGCTACTGATCATATCGCTGCAAAATGAGTTGAAAGAAATAAATTCTAAATTAAATGAAACTGCAAAGAATAAACTGGATGAACTCACCGACTTCGAAAACATTGTTGCTGATCGTCAAAATAGACGTTCAAACATTATTATTTACAATTTGCCTGAAACTGGCGATTCACTCAATGACGTCAAAGAAATCATAGAGCTAACATCCTCCAACAAGGTAAATGTGAGCAGCACTAAGCACTTTCGCCTTGGTAAACGCACTCCATCCAACAATAAACCTAGACCAATTAAAGTAATATTAAGTAACTCAGATGATGCGATATTATTATTGAAAAACGCGAAAAAGCTCGCAATTTCGAAATTTAACAAAATTAAAATTAGTAGTGATAGTACTCCAAAACAGCGAATGTACTTACATGAACTTAGAAATGAACTGGAAAGGCGTTCAAATAATGGCGAGAAAGATATAACCATTAAATATGTTAATGGTGTACCGCGAATTGTAAAATCAAAAAACTAAAGAATCTGCAGCCTTCTAACAATATAACAATCTACTATCAAAACACCCGTGGCATCAACACTAAACTAATCGAACTTTATTTAAGTGTATTCACAACAAACTACGACGTTATTGTATTCTCGGAAACATGGCTCAGCCCTGGCATCAGTGATAGTGAATTGTTCGATGAGCGTTATTTTGTATATCGTTGTGACCGTGATCATGTGAAAACTGGCAAATCTCGGGGCGGTGGAGTGCTAATAGCGGTCAACAACAACTACAGACATCAGCTCGTTCCCCTTCATTGTCCATCTGTAAACATTGAACTTCTCTGTGTCAAGGTTTCATCTTCCGGTACACCTTTATCAGTCTATATCTTCGCGTTATATATACCACCTGACTGTAATATCGCTGATTACTGTTCTTTATTCGATTATATAAGTTCTCTGTCTTTCATTCATACGTGCAACATCATTCTAATTGGAGACACCAACATAACTAATTTAAATCGTTCATACATTGAAAATTTTACAGATAATTACATTCAATCATTTACAAACTTCATAAATCTTGTAAGTGCAACCCAATGCAATAAAGTCTCCAATTCGAACAATAATATATTAGATATTGTTGCCTCCAATTTAGAATGTTCTGTAGATAAAAATTTAAATTGTTTCTTACATGAGGATGTCCATCACCCTGCGTTACATATTACTCTTCGTATTAATATAAAAGATACGCGTAAGCTAAAATCAAATTATAGCAATGAGTATGATTTTAAGAGAGGTAATTTCGAATTACTCTATAGTTTACTGCAGGACACTGATTGGCAATCTCTTCAAGATTTTCATAATATTAATGATGTTGTTGATCATTTTTACAATATTATTTATAATGTTCTAGAAGTATGCATTCCTAAAAAAATTACACGTAACACAAAATACCCTGTGTGGTTCAATAAAGATATAATTCATAATTTAAAGGTTAAAGAGCATCACAGAAAATTGTTCAATAAAACTGGTCAGGGGTCTCACTTGCTGATGTACAAAACTGTTAGATCTAGAGTAAAAAGTTCAATAAAAAACGCTTATGACA
Organism: Ophonus ardosiacus; assembly: GCA_943142095.1. Taxonomy (NCBI): domain Eukaryota; kingdom Metazoa; phylum Arthropoda; class Insecta; order Coleoptera; family Carabidae; genus Ophonus; species Ophonus ardosiacus. The sequence goes on from OW964832.1 coordinate 49,137,360, forward strand.
ACTATTTAAAAGGCGTACAAAACAACATTATCAATGATCCTAGCTATTTCTGGCAATATATCAATAATAAAAAAAATTCATCTACATTTCCGCCAACAATGTATTATGATGATGTCGAATTAAACTCTGGTTCCGAAATCGCCAGAGCTTTCGCCGATTTTTTCAGTAGTGTATACAACTGTGCACCAGTTGAAACTGTAAACAATGAATACAGTAACAATTGTATATACGAAACAGTATCTATTACGAATGTATCGGAGGACGATATTCGTAACGCAATTCATGCGCAAAAAAATACCAAATCTGTTGGCCCCGATAATATTCCAATATACATTTATAAAGGTTGTTGTGAATCTCTCATATACCCATTGTACAAAATTTTTAACATGTGCATAAATTGTAATAATTTTCCTGACAGATGGAAAACTGCTAAAATTTGCCCTCTCTTTAAATCTGGTGAAAGAAATAAAATTATTAATTATCGTCCAATATCTTGCCTAAACTCAGTTGCAAAAATATTTGAGTTCCTAATTTTCAAGCAAATCCAGTACCAATGCAAAAATCTTATTACAAATTGCCAACATGGTTTCATTGAAAAAAGATCCACTTTGACCAATTTAACAAATTTCACGCAAAAGATTTACGAGGTGTTTTCTCATAAAATGCAAATGGATGTCATTTATACAGACTTTTCCAAAGCCTTCGACTCAGTAAATCACGAACTACTAATTTATAAATTAGAACTACTCAATTTTTCTCAGAACCTTACGAAATTTTTAGAATCCTACTTGAGTAATAGGAACCAGTATGTTCATTGTTCTGGTTTTCAGTCGAATTATTTTTTGGCATTATCTGGTGTTCCTCAAGGATCGGTTCTCGGTCCCTTATTATTTATTCTTTTTGTCAACGATCTGGTAACGGTAGTTAAACATTCTAGTTGCCTCATGTATGCGGACGACTTCAAAATCTTCCGTGAAGTTTGTGAAATGGGTGATTGTGATCTATTACAGGACGACTTAAATTCCATTCATAATTGGTCCATTAGAAATCAAATTCATTTCAATATAAACAAATGTCACATAATGACGTTCGCTAGAAAAAATAAATTAATCGTTTTTGAATACATGATAAATAATACAGTTTTACATCGTACTGTTGAGGTCGGCGACCTTGGCCTACTTTTGGATCCAAAGTTGAGCTTAACTAATCATATAAGCAAATTAATCAACGAGTGTTACAAACTATTAGGTTTCATTTTTCGATCGACTAAAGGATTCAAAAATATTTTTTGCTTCACCACTTTATTCAAAACATTAATTCTAAGTAAACTTGATTACTGTAGTATTATTTGGCATCCATATCAAAAGTTTTTAATTACTGATCTTGAGAGAATACAACGAAAGTTTTGTAAAGTCATGTGTTATAGAGCTCTCTCAATTGTGCCCCCCGATAACTACAACACATTGCTAACTTTATGTAATTTAAGCACACTTCAGTCAAGGCGAAATACAAACCTACTAATATTCCTCTATAAAATAGTGAATAATTACTTAGACGATTCTTTCATACTCAGTACATTAAATTTCTTTGTTAATAACAGCAATACTCGCTGTTCAAACACTTTTGTACTTCAACAATGTAGAACCACGTACTTGTACAATTCACCAATTAATAATATGTGCCGTTTATACAATGAGTTCTGTTCTGAACTAGATTTTTCTTTTAGCCTAAAACAATTCAAAGTGAAGTTACACAATTTATTATAATTAGGTATCAAGCGTTATTGCCATTTTTGTTATCTTTAAAATCATTTATCTGTAATATTATTCTGTAATAGGGACTTGTCCTGTTGAATAATAAAGGTTATTATTATTATTATTATTATTATTTAAAAATATATATTAATGCCAAAAAAAGTGCGAGATATTCAATATTACAAAAGAATGAATAAATATTTCCATCGATGAATTATAGATTTTAATGCATAATGTGTACGATATTAAAGTATTTTAATAATGAGGTATAAGTTACGTAATTTCACCAATAAAAAAAAAGACGTCACCATTTGTCGTATTATCGTACACATTCATAATTACGTATATATGGAACAAAATATATGTAGTAAAATATATAGTACATACAATGATATGATATATTAAATTAATATAAGATGAACACAATTCGTGACAGATGTTTAACATTAGAAAACATTTTTTTTTTCAAATATCTTTGCCGTAAAACTATATGGGGCCTTATACATAGTATTTACAGAATAAAATGTTAGAAGATTGTGTATGGTAGAAATATTAAATAATTACCAATTAATGCAAACTATTTTCGATATAATATGAACAATTATTTACATATAGCTTATATCTTGTATCTATACTAGAATAATCCCTCCAAATTAATGGTTAATATATCAAATGAAAATACAACAATGTATGAAGTATTGTAAAAACAAAAAAAAAAACTCACTTTGAATAAATGAAATCTATGGATATAACTCCCAAGTCCTGCAGGTATCCTAACGTCCTCTCCAAGTACCAGGAAGTCGTCCTCGTGGTCACAGTACACCAGCACACTACACAAACGTCTTTACACTAGCACTGTAACAAACAAACTGAAAGAATTAATCCATGTAATAGTTAGGGTGTTAAATAATTTACCCCGTAGAAATACAAGTCAACAATATAATAATAATAATGAGTCATTATAAATAATAATTGCTTTTTATGTATTATGTAATTCGTTCACGTGATTTGAATTTTATGAATGTAGAAGTAGCGCGAAAAAATTTGAGTAAACAAAATACAAAATTACCTTTTATTATTATAACATTTTATTAAATATGTGTGTCCTTTTCAGATGCAACCGTGAAAAGCAGACATCCTGGTGTTGCAGACTTAGCGACTTGGAGTCCCGACATTGTAACCTGAAGCACTCAACAATGGTGAGTTACATTGTTGTTGATATTTCTTGTAATCTCGCCCATGGGGATTACCTGTTAAATCTTCGTTTTCATAAAGACAATCCCTGTAAAATTAAATTAAACAATATAATACTATATGTAGTTCACTAAAAGTCCAACTATTTTCCCTTAATTTGAACACGCTGATTAAGGGAAAAATAATGAAAAAAATCTCTAGGCCTTAGTTTCCAAAATAGAAATTTTTATTTTTAATGCAAAATTGACAATATTTTTTGACTTTTGACGGCCTATAACTAATGAATGGTTAAAGATACATTAACGGGCGTTGCGCCATTAGATTCTACGGACTTTTCTACATATGTTTACCAATTTTGAATAACCGTGTGTAGCTAGTATAGTAAGAGCAAGCGAAAATGGAAAAAATGGTAACTTTAAATAATTCAGTAGTCCACTAAAAATCCGACCACCCCGTATTTAAATGAAAAGTATCATACTCTTAAGGATGAAGGAAGGGTTTAAAAAAGAAAAACCCCGAAGTCTTGTTCACACTGTTCTTTTATTAAAACGTGGACCGGTTTCGGTTACTTAGTAACCATCCTCAGCACCGGTGTTTGACTACAATTAAATCAAAACAATATTATAGCCACACGACACAATTTACAAATAAAAAATATTCAAAAACACAAACATATTATTAAAAAAAAATTGCCTTAATTCATTGTTAAATTAAATTGTTGAGTTATAAAAAAAAGTGTAACATTCTAATAGTACAAATTGCAAAGTTCATATCATATTCTCTTAATTCAAGCATGCTGACTACGAGAAAAATAATGAAAAAAATCTCTAGGCCTTAGTTTCCAAAATAGAAATTTTTATTTTTAATTCAAAATTGACAATATTTTGTGACTTTGAGGGCCTATAACTAATGAATGGTAAAAGATACTTAACGGTTGTTGCATCAATCGATTCTACGGACTTTTCTACATATGTATACCAATTTTGAATAACCGTGTCTAGCTAGTATAGTAAGAGTAAGCAAAAGTGAAAAAAAAAATGGTAACTTTAAACAATTCAGTAGTCCACTATAAATCCGACCACTCTGTATTTAAATAAAAAGTATCATTTTCTCTTAATTCAAGCATGCTGATTACGGGAAAAATAATGAAAAAATTTTCTAGGCCTTAGTTTCCAAAATAGAAATTTTTATTTTTAATGCAAAACTGACAATATTTTTTGACTTTGACGGCCTATAACTAATCCAGTAGTCCACTAAAAATCCGACCATCCTGTATAACTTTAAAATGAAATTATTGAAGAACTAAGTGAAATAGTTGTTTTCTACAGCTACGTAATGTTGCAAGATTTCGAATTACTGAAAAAAAAATTCAGTCATGTTTGTTTCAAGGTAGCTAAATTACATTCTATTGTGTATACCATGATAAAAATAAAATAAATTAAAAACTAAGTGAGATAGCGATTTGCAGTTTTCAAATTTGGATTCCGGGGGTTGTTTCAAATATGTATACATAGTTTTAGAAATTTGAATCGCCGGATACAGAGTTAAATTTCAGTAGGAAATATTTGAAATTAGCTTTTTGATTTTCTGTACCTTTTAAATAGTATGTATGCATGGATGTATGGTATGTGAATTTCTTATATAATGAACTGTAAAATATATGACAATGAAGATATATGTGTTGCATAATGACATGAATTGATTATGTGCCAATTTTTCTTGCCATATAATAGTTATACGAGTACATAATGTTTAGGAGGATAACTTTTATTTATTCATTTACATAAATCTTATAAATAAGTCTTGAGGGGCACCAATACATATTGCGCTGCAATATGATCATCTCCAATGCTGAAATCAGGATAGATATCTTTCTGCAATTCACTCACATCCTTCTACGGCTTTGCAAGGATTGTAATTCATCTCTGTTACATGTTTCTGTAACAATAAAAGTATAATCGAAATAATATTTGGATTAGTGGTTACAGATAATAATTGGATGGACTTAGAACTGTTTCAATCGTTCGTAATTATTAAAAATAATATACCTAATATGAAAACTTACACTTCCATGAGAAATTCAATATTGAAAAGAATATTTAAATTTTTAATTATTTAAAATAAAATATTTGTAGTAAAATATATAGTATGTCCAATAATATATGATATGTGTATATGATATTAACACTATAAATACCTCTAAATTAATTCAAATTCTTTTCCACACAACATCAACAATTATAATTCAAATATAAAGTATATATACACCCGAAATAGTTGTTAGAAATAATGGCTGATATACCCAATAATGGTTACTAAAAGTAGTTTAAAAATGAAAAAAAAAAAAAAACTTACAATGAATAAATTATTTTCCTAAGTATAAGTTCAAAACTTGAAGATGTCCAAAAGTCCTCTCCAGGCACTAGGAAGTCGTCCTCGAAGGCACAGTACACGAGCACACCACACGTCTGTTCACTAGCACTGTAACAATGAAACTGACAAACTGACAATATTGATCTATGTAACAGTTAGGCATTAGATAACAATAATAAAAAAAAAAAATGGTAGTCAACAATCAAAATAATGAGTATAAATTATAGTTGATGTCTATGTATTACATAATTTTGTAGTAGCTCGTAAGATTTTTTTTAAATTAGTATTTTTAAGCAAGGTCTATGGATTACACGCGAAATAGAATTTATGAGCTTTAGGGTTGATAGAAAGGGTGCTACTGAATCCTGAAAAAAAAATTACAGCGACTTGCACTTTTCAAATTTGAATTCAGGGGGTGTTTTTCTATATGTACGCTAAGTTTCAGGAATTCGAATTACTGAAAAAAAGAAAAACTGTCATGTTTGTTTCAAAATAGGAAAATGTCTTTTGTGGATACCATAATAAAAAAAAAATATTTTAAAAACTAAGTGAAATAGCTACATGCAGTTTTCAAATTTGAATTCAGGGGGTTGTTTTCTGTATGTACACTAAGTTCCAGGAATTCGAATTACTGAAAAAAGAAATTCTGTCATGTTTGTTTCAAGATAGGAAAATGTCTTTGTGTATACCATGATAAAAGTAAAATATTTTAAAAACTAAGTGAAATAGCGACTTGCAATTTTCAAATTTGAATTCAGTGGGTTGTTTTCTGTATGTATACTAAGTTTCAGGAATTCGAATTACTGAAAAAAGAAATTCTGTCATGTTTGTTTCAAGATAGGAAAATGTCTTTTGTGTATACCATGATAAAAGTAAAATATTTTAAAAACTAAGTGAAATAGCGACTTGCAATTTTCAAATTTGAATTCAGTGGGTTGTTTTCTGTATGTATACTAAGTTTCAGGAATTCGAATTACTGAAAAAAGAAATTCTGTCATGTTTGTTTCAAGATAGGAAAATGTCTTTTGTGTATACCATGATAAAAGTAAAATATTTTACAAACTAAGTGAGATAGCGACTTGCAGTTTTCAAATTTGAATTCAGTGGGTGTTTTTCGATATGTACACTAAGTTTCAGGAATTCGAATTGCTGAAAAATAAAATTCTGTCATGTTTGTTTCAAGATAGGAAAATGTCTTTTGTGTATACCATGATAAAAGTCAAATATTTTAAAAACTAAGTGACATAGCGACTTGCAGTTTTCAAATTTGAATTCAGGGGGTGTTTTTCTATATGTACGCTAAGTTTCAGGAATTCGAATTACTGAAAAAGGAATTCAGTGATGTTTGTTTCAAGATAGGAAAATGTCTTTTGTGTATACCATGATAAAAGTAAAATATTTTAAAAACTAAGTGAGATAGCGACTTGCAGTTTTCAAATTTGAATTCAGGGGGTGTTTTTCTATATGTACGCTAAGTTTCAGGAATTCGAATTGCTGAAAAATAAAATTCAGTGATGTTTGTTTCAAGATAGGAAAATGTCTTTTGTGTATACCATGATAAAAGTAAAATATTTTAAAAACTAAGTGAGATAGCGACTTGCAGTTTTCAAATTTGAATTCAGGGGGTGTTTTTCTATATGTACGCTAAGTTTCAGGAATTCGAATTACTGAAAAAAGAATTCAGTGATGTTTGTTTCAAGATAGGAAAATGTCTTTTGTGTATACCATGATAAAAGTAAAATATTTTAAAAACTAAGTGAGATAGCGACTTGCAGTTTGCAAATTTGAATTCAGGGGGTGTTTTTCGATATGTACGCTAAGTTTCAGGAGTTTGAATTGGAAATTTCAACTTTAGGCCTCTAAATTTCTGAAACTAAGTGAGACAGGAAATAATACATTTCAAATTTGATTTGCACATGCATCTTTGTATACATAAGCAACGTTTTAAAATTGGTGAAATGTTAACAAATACTTTTCTATAGAATATTTCAACTTTACATATTAATATGAATAGAAAAGTGGTATTATTAATACAAACACAAAGTGCAGATACAATAAATAAGTTATTACATTTATAATTTTATTAATAAATCATTTCTTTTTGCAGATGATCACGTTTTCGGCGTTCCAGTGGCAAGAGACGCAGACATCGCGACTTGGAGAACCCGTTCGTGTGTCTACAGTATCCTGGGGCTTCTCTCCGGACCTGGTGGACATGATTTCGTTGTCTGGATCAGGAAACCATCCCCTGCGGTATCGTGAAGTCGTGAACCGGTTTGCCTGATCTCCATACTTGAAATTCTATGAAATATAAATGTGAGAGTTAAACTGTATATTCCACTAAACTTTGTCATGCGTTATTTCACATTCTTGTTTATTACTCCTACATGGTTAAAGATAGCAACTTGCACAATGAAAATTTGGAATCTACATAAAATTCTCTGTACGATACGTCTGATTATAATTTTTAACTTCGATTGGTTTAGGAGGTACGGGGCGTTAAAATACATGTATTTTCATCAAGTTTTCTCTGTACACTTTTCCATATTTTCATTTATCACTACTACAAGAATAAAGATAGTAAATAGGGAAGAAAACATTTATATTTAAATAAAATTCGTTATTGGCAGACACATTTGTTTTGTGTTCAACAACTTAGAAGAGATGTAAATGTAATATCAAAGGTTCTTACTTACCTATGGTGAATTTTCATAATATATCATCCGCTGTTGTATCATCACTGTAATATATCATCATCGGCGATTTTCACAGATCAGAATACACTTTGTAGTAAATATTACGTAACCCTTACTCCAATTAGAATAACTTGTATAACACTTGGTATTAGTAAAACACTTTTACGGACAATTATACACATTTTAATAATAGGAAAGACTTTTTTTAAAATATACAGCAACTCTATAGTAAACTGACTCACGACACAATATAATTTTGAATAAGAATTAAACAATGAACACTAACGGAAGGACAGAGTCTTATGCAACATTTTAAATAATATCTAAAATTATAAGAAGCAGAAATACGTTGTATAAGTTAAAATGAATTTTGAATATTTAGATTTTATTGTAAATAATAATATTCATATGAACATTTAAATTTAGTGTACTATTAACTTATTAAATTTAGATTTTTTTAAAAAGTTTAAACAAAATGAAAATTATTTAAATAATTTTTAAAAAGTTTATAGGGTAAATCTAACATTTTTAAAATATATTGCGAACTATACGATGTAAATAGAGAACGATTTCAATAAAAATTTCAAACTTTTTCGTTGCTATATGCACTACACGATTATTCACAAGCACACGATGTTCACTTCACCAAAGACTGAAAGGAACTGAAGTCTTCATTCTAAAAACATAATATTAATATTATCACGTAATACCCCCACTCTAATTAAGTGTTTATTTATTATATCTTTTGTACATTGGCGCTCAAAATAAACAATGTTTATGTTTGTTTACAAGTTCTGCGAAGGGCCTAGTACACCCAGCAATAGGATTCGGTGACTACAACACTGGATGATGATAATATATGACCTTTTATAAGAATAAATAAATAAAATAGTAGTTTTCTTGCCTTTCCTATGTAATAACAAAAGGGACAGGGAAATATCTTAATATTTAAGGATTTTTCCGAATTTTCCTATGCTATCTTTTAGTATTAAGTTCTCTAGGTACGGAAATAACCATCCGATAGAAGTCCGCCCTTTTATAAAGGGCTAAGGGCTTATTTGAGCCCTTAGGGAAAATTTGACCACGGATTTTATTTATGCAGATCTAAGTAGGTTTAACAACACTTGTCCGGATTTTCTAGCTCTTTTAGTTCAGGAATTAGCGCAGGCCCTTCGCCACAAACTTGAAGGGCAAATATATTGTAAACCAAAGGGTTTTCATCAATTCTGTGCAAGCCAATGGAAAGCGCGGGTTCGAATCCCCCCGATTCGCTATTTTCCGGCCCTTTAGCCCTATAAATGGACGAATTTAAGTGTTAGTCCCTTTAAAAAACTTTAAGGGCCCATATCTCGAAAACGGCTGGGTTTTCAGCGTTTTCCTTAAAACGCTGCTCCTTAGGGGAATTCGAATGAGTAATATAGGGTCAAATTACATCATACCAAAGTTTGAAGGGCGTAGGGCAAAGTTTTTTATAATAAGGGTTTTTGAAAATTTTTGAACATTTTTTGATTTTTTTTTGTTTACACCAAAATTTTATTATTTATTTTTTAAGCTCTATAAGCAATAAAATAACCATCCGTAGAACTCTTTCTCATTTTTGTTCCCCGGATACTATGGAAAATTATCGACTCAAAATGCGACACTTTTTAATTAAGAAATGCTTTATATCTCCTAAACTACAAAAGGTTGAAGGGCCGGACAATGTTTTTTAGACTAATTACGACCCGTAGAACACGAATCCGGTCTCACATTTAAAATATGAGAACTCTTTTCATTCCTGTTATCCGGATACCATCAAAAATTTTCGACTCAAAAACTGAGTAAATTCAGGTCATTGATCCCAAAAATTGGGTTAAGAAAAGTGTTGTAGCTCGTAAACTACAGAAGTTAGAAGGGCCAGACAGGGTTTTTAGACTAATTACGACCCGTAGAACACGAATCCGGTCTCACATTGAAAATACGAGAACTCTTTTCATTCCTGTTATCCGGATACCATCAAAAATTTTCGACTCAAAAACTGAGTAAAATTGAGTAAAATTGGGTTTAAAAAAAGTGTTATAGCTCCAAAACTACAAAAGCTAGAAAGGCCGGACAGGGTTTTTTAGACTAATTATGACCCGTAGAACACGAATCCGGTCTCACATTTAAAATATGAGAACTCTTTTCATTCCTGTTATCCGGATACCATCAAAAATTTTCGACTCAAAAACTGAGTAAATTCAGGTCATTGATCCCAAAAATTGGGTTAAGAAAAGTGTTGTAGCTCGTAAACTACAGAAGTTAGAAGGGCCAGACAGGGTTTTTAGACTAATTACGACCCGTAGAACACGAATCCGGTCTCACATTGAAAATACGAGAACTCTTTTCATTCCTGTTATCCGGATACCATCAAAAATTTTCGACTCAAAAACTGAGTAAAATTGAGTAAAATTGGGATTAAAAAAAGTGTTATAGCTCCAAAACTACAAAAGCTAGAAAGGCCGGACAGGGTTTTTTAGACTAATTATGACCCGTAGAACACGAATCCGGTCTCACATTTAAAATATGAGAACTCTTTTCATTCCTGTTATCCTGATACCATCAAAAATTTTCGACTAAAAACTTGAGTAAAGTTAGGTTTAAGAAAAAAATGTTAATTGAAAAATTGTTGCTTTTTTGAAGGATTAGAACGGCTGGAAAATAACCCTTTCGAACAGTGTTCACAGAATTGCAGTATACCCTTTGGTTCACAAGATATTTAACCCTAAACTTCGTATTGTTGATGAGGTCAATGACCTCAGGAAATGTAGTAATAAAAGCCTGTAGGGTAAATCTGAGGGTTAAACAAAAAGGATATAATAGGATTTAAAAGATAAACTTAAATTTTGATATATTCTGTTCTTTTATTATAATATAAACAAAGTATACACTATTATATCACTATAAATATGTTATACAATACATTTTATTTACAGTTTCTATAGCTATATCCTGGGATGTCCTTAAGGCCCTTTGTTGAACCTGTAATCATAAAGAAAAACATTATTAAACATGGTTCATTGACGTTACAATAATATTGTACGCTTCTAACAATTATTTCGAAAAAGAAAAGTCGGAAAGGAAAATGTTTCAAATAAATGTTATTTAGAATTTAATTTGCACCAAAAAATCCTAATAAACCTTTCCCCTGAAGTCTATAATTTTCCCATTATTTCCAATAACCGACTTTAGACTTGAATAACTTCCCTAATATCAACCCCTATGGGCTCAGATTTCGCTATTCATTAGACCTTTGTCCTTAGTATACGTATACCAAATTTGAAACAAATCTGAGTCAAAAAGTTTTTTTTGCCAAAAAAACCCCAAGGCTTTTAGTCCATGGTTTTCAATTTCGATCGGGGAAAAAAATTTTGAGTTAGACATGGCATCCCCCTAATTCGACCCCAAGAATTACGAATCCGGCGTCCAAACTGTGAAATTACGAATAGATCTTACGTAATTCAATGACATAATATCATGAAATGTAACAATGAATCTCATATAACAAACGGCTGTATGGCAAATCTGACATCGGATTCGTGATCTACGGGTCGTAATTAGTTTAATAAAAGTTGTACGGCCTTTCTACCCCTCATAGTTTCAGAGATATTTAACCCTAAACTTCGTATAGTTGATAAGGTCAATGACATCTTGAAATATAACAATGAAGCACGTAATAAACGCCCGAAGGGTAAATCTGACATCGAATTCGTGTTCTACGGGTTGTAATTAGTGTAATAAAACTTGTCCGGCCTTTCTACCCCTCATAGTTTAAAAAAGCAACAATTTTTAATTAATTTATTACTGATAGTCTATATAATATTTGTAATTCACATTGTTGTATTTCATGTAACTACCCTTAATGTACTTTGTAAATAAATAATATACTTACCCTTGTCCTGAAAAATTAGAAATAGGGATGTTCAAATAATAGTTTGTATAATTTTCACTTGTATTTATTGTTTATTTGTATTTTACACTGTTGTATTTAATGTAACTACCCTTAATGTACTTTGTAAATAAATAATATACTTACCCTCGTCCTGAAAAATTAGAAATAGGGATGTTTAAATAATAGTTTGTATAAATTTCACTTGTATTTATTGTTTATTTGTATTTTACACTGTTGTATTTCATGTAACTACCCTTAATGTACTTTGTAAATAAATAATATACTTACCCTTGTCCTGAAAAATTAGAAATAGGGATGTTTAAATAATAGTTTGTATAAATTTCACTTGTATTTATTGTTTATTTGTATTTTACACTGTTTTATTTCATGTAACTACCCTTAATGTACTTTGTAAATAAATAATATACTTACCCTTGTCCTGAAAAATTAGAAATAGGGATGTTTAAATAATAGTTTGTAAACATTTTACTTGTATTTATTGTTTATTTGTATTTTACATTGTTGTATTTCATGTAACTACTCTTAATGTACAATATATTACACAATAAAATATGAATCAAGTTGTAAAGTGTTTATTTTTTAATCCTTTGCCACCCTTACACGTATAGTTTTTAAAACGGTCGCCAGAGGGCAGCACCTATTAGAAAGGGGTTTCCGCCTAAAATATAGGCAACCAGAAATACTACTCCACCTTGAACAAACATACGTACATACACCCTAATGGGAATATAACCCAGTTAGTGAAAATGGGACGAAAAGGCTCTATAAAAAAGATGTATAAAATACTGGATTAAAATTCCCATTAGCTATACGTCTCATTTTAAGGCATTTAATTCAAAATTGATATACGTTTCATATTTAGGGTGTTAAATTTGCCATTAGGTATTCCCAAAATGATGTATGTACGTACGTATGTTCACGAATGAAACTTTTTTGGGTTAAATTTACTCTAAGTGGGCACGTTTTTCGACAGGCGCTGCCCCCTGGTGGCCGTTTTAAAAACTACATACGTGTAGGGACTTAGAAAAAAAAATCAATTTTTAACTATACAAATATATTTTATATTATTAGAAATTACACAAGACTTTCTCTTAAAAATTAAAATTTATTGCTATTACAATAGACTGTTTAACATTATAATAAATTTTTATTAGATTTGTTGACAATCTTTTAACGTTGCCAAACAGGCTTAGATGTAAAATTGAAATGATTGTTACCAAGTAAAATTATCATTATTTTGATTGTTAATATTATAAACTAGTTTGCATCTTTATTTTGTAATAAAACTAACTTCCATTACAAAATAAAGATGCAAAATTAATAATATTCACAATCAAAATAAGGATTATTTTACTTAACAATTCACTTTTACAACTATAGCCTGTTTGGCAACGTTAAAAGATTGTCACTAAATTTGTTAACAAACTTAGTAAGAAATAATTATAAACAGAATTTTTAAACACAAATATCTTTTACGTTTCATTTGTGTTATAATTCTGTTCACAATTGTTACTAAATTTGTCAACAAATCTAATAACAATTTATGACAGTGTCAAACATGATTTAGTTATAAAACTAAAACGTTTGTTACCGAATATAATTATCATTATTATAGTTGTATTATTTGTTGTTAATTACTTTGCATCTTTATTCTGTGACTGAATAAAGATGCAGTAGAATTGAACACAAATAATATAACCATAATTTTATTTGGTAACAAACATTTCAGTTTTATAACTAATACGAAACTCTACATTTATATTATTGAAGTATTGAGGTAAAATAATACTATATTAAGCAGAGTTTCGTTTACAATACTAATTTACTGCTATTACAAAAGACTGTTTAACATTATAATAAATTTTTATTAGATTTGTTGACAAATTTAGTAACAATTGTGAACAGAATTATAGTACAAAAGACACGTAAAAAATATTTGTGTTTAAAAATTCGGTTCATAATTATTTCTCACATAGTTTGTTAACAAATTTGGTGACAATCTTTTAACGTTGCCAAACAGGCTTAGTTGTAAAATTGAAATGATTGTTACCAAGTAAAATTAACATTATTTTGATTGTAAACATTATAAACTAGTTTGCATCTTTATTTTGTAATAAAAGTAACTTCCATTACAAAATAAAGATGCAAAATTAATAATATTCATAATCAAAATAAGGATTATTTTACTTAACATTTCACTTTTACAACTAAAGCCTGTTTGGCAACGTTAAAATATTGTCACCAAATTTGTTAACAAACTTAGTAAGAAATAATTATGAACAGAATTTTTAAACACAAATATCTTTTACGTTTCATGTGTGTTATAATTCTGTTCACAATTGTTACTAAATTTGTCAACACATCTAATAACAATTTATTATAATGTTAAACATGGTTTAGTTATAAAACTAAAACGTTTGTTGCCGAATAAAATTATCATATTAATAGTTTTATTATTTGTTGTTAATTATTTAGCATCTTTATTCTGTGACTGAATAAAGATGCACTAGAATTGAACACAAATAATATAACCATAATTTTATTTGGTAACAAACATTTCAGTTTTATAACTAATACGAAACTCTACCTTTATATTATTTAAGTTTTACGGTAAAATAATACTATATTAAGTAGAGTTTCGTTTACAATACTAATTTAACAAATTAATTCTTGGTGGTCCCTAAATAAGATTCCCTGTTCCCATTTTTAAAGGTACAAAGATTTCTTATTCAGCTTAAGACCGTTTCCGAAACTTTATATTATATTATATATTTTGTTACCACCCAAACCTCCCACTTACCAAAATATATAATATTTATTAATACAAAGTTTCGTTTACAATACTTAAAATCAAACTTTACCCTGACCGCGTCTAAATACCTAATAATAATTACAATTTTTACTAAAACTACCTACTTTACAACTAAAGGAACATGGGTATTATTTAAAATAAACGCAATAAAAGTTTGTTTTATTGTACATACATTTTAAACAAATGAAGAAGAAGCCATGGTCTGCGTCTCCAATCGGCACTGCAATCTTGAAGATAGTGGCGGTGGGGAGTTTTTTTTTAACTTTAAAACTATCTTAGAACTAAAAACGAAACCCTTTATTTAATAAATAGTATATATAAGGGAAACACCGCCCTTAAATACCAAACCCACGTTCCCTTATATATACCATTTATTAAATACAGTTCCGTGTACAATAATACTTATAATCTAACTTAAATTATTGTAGTTCCCCCCCAAATTAAATTAGTGAAGTGCGCAAAAAACCCTATCTTACGTTAAAGATCTATTTCAAAGAAAAACAAATCTAAAAAAGCCTATCTTACGTTAATAACGATTTCAAAGAAAAGCAAGTCTAAAAATGTGAAGTTACGTTAATTTTTCTCTCTCTCTCGAAAAGCAAAAACAACCCTTCCTACTTATATCTAAGCTATCTTATGTCTACGCGAACTATCTTATATCTAGATTAAACTAAGCTAAAGGCGAAGTGTGTATGTGAGAGAGAGAGTACGAGCTAAGCAAATGGTGAGAACGCCGTGGCGTCGAACGCCGTTGTTGGTTCTCACGGAAGTTTACGAGGGGGTTAAGCCGACCCCACGCGATGCAAAGCATGTACGGCCTACAAACCGAACTAGATAGAGACCCGGACAGCAGTCACACGTAACTGGCTAGGCAGGACGCCACCTATCTAGCTACTCCCGGAGACATTCGCCCGCGCCTCTCGCGGATACCCTACACCGAACGCGGTTATTAACCCGTGTGCTCAACAAAGTTAATTCAAACAAAAACTTTACCTATTCGTTGCCATTACCATTAAATGATGATTACGTTGCCTCCGGATGAGGAGAGCACATACGGCCATAAGAAAGCTTCCTGTGTAATTATATTTCTTAATCTCCCTTGATCCCTTGATCCCATCACATAGGAGTGAAGCGATAACAACAGGGTTTACAAGGTTGTGTGCTGTACATATCAGTCCACTCAATTATGGCTATCGCGCACGAAACCTACCTACCCAGCCCCTCTGACAGTGTTGTATAGTATTTGAAATATATGTAATTGAAATAAGTATTTGAATGAGATAAAGTATTTTAAGTAATTATTTGTCTATGTTAATGTAGGAGTTTCTTTTTAATATTAATACGTGTAAGTTGAATATATAAAAAAAAAAAACATTTTTACACTACCCTAACTTATCTTATTTGTTTTTAAATAATTGAAAGTAATATATATGAAATACTAAAAAAATAATTGTATTTTATCAAACATATGAAATATTTTTATTTAGTATTTTCTATTTGAAATACGTTTTACAAAGTATTTAATACAACACTGCCCTCTGACCGTGTGAAGTTAATTGAATAAGGAACCCGAACACCCACATCAAAGTTTCGCACTGTTACCTCCTTCCTGACTCACTCATCCATCTAC
Organism: Ophonus ardosiacus; assembly: GCA_943142095.1. Classification (NCBI taxonomy): domain Eukaryota; kingdom Metazoa; phylum Arthropoda; class Insecta; order Coleoptera; family Carabidae; genus Ophonus; species Ophonus ardosiacus. Next base: position 49,153,750 of record OW964832.1, read on the forward strand.
TCACTGATCCATGCCCCGATACGTCCGTATTTTCTTTTCCCAAGCACTCTCCCTAGCTACCGTCTGGGTAAGCCACGCGTACGGTTACCGCTGCAACCGTAGACGCACGATTTTATGATGATCGCCACGGAAAGCACTTCAAATTAATCAATTTATTTTTAATTTTTAAAGAAAACGCGTGCTTGCTCGACGGCGCGATGAGCCAAAGTTTAATTAAAACCTGAAAATACATTTCCAAGAACTTAAAACTATAGTATTCCTCACGTACGAATGGCATTGCACAAGTTCAATTCGCTTTATAATCTGTGCTGACATCTAATGAGAAACTATCTTTTCCCGCATCAAGAAACGCACATGAATTCATAAAACAACACTAAACACAAAAATGTTAAAACACCCGTCAATGTATACGAACTATGTTGACAGTTTCAAATTATTTCCTTAACAGAGTTACGACATATGTTACCTCATGAACAGATTTTATAAGTTATGTGCCAAAAAAACTATTTCAATTACGTGTCTTTAACAAGTATACACTTTATTGCGCGCAATGTCATTCTTACGTAAATAATACTAAAACTTATAAAACTACTTTTATTTTAATCTTCTAGATGTCCGATTCCTGAAAGATAAATGCTAATCATTTGTTCCCAGATATTGATTTTATTGATAAATAGTCGATATTTAAATTTCAAATTGTTTTGATTTTATAAGGATATTTATGAAAGTTATATTTCGTTTACTACAGTACTCAAAACTGAATTTGAGTTCAAGATAATATTTATATACCGTTGACTATAAGGTCTCATGGTTGAGTATGAGAACAAAATAATAATTATGCATAGTCATATTCCCTAAACTATAAGTTCTCATGGCCGAGTATGAGAACAAGATGATAATTAGGCATGTAGTCATAATGCCTTTGACTATAAGTTCTCATGGTTGAGTATGAGAACAAAATAATTATGCATAGTCATATTCCCTAGACTATAAGTTCTCAAGGTTGAGTATGAGAACAAGATGATAATTAGCCATATAGTCATATTCCTTTGACAATAAGTTCTCATGGTTGATCATAAGAACAAGATAATATTTTATAAACGTTACAATTATAAGAAAAATAAAGTTTCCTACCAGTTCATCCATCGATGGCCGTCAACGTCGAAGATTTGTCTGGTGCTCAGGTATCCATACAAGATCCCTAAAGTTGGAAACTAAAGCAGCTTTTGTAGTGTTAAAATCCAAAGCTCGAAAGCTGTATCCAAATTCTTCAAGTTTCTTGACGCATCAGACCAAGCAAAGGTCCACCTATTAAATATTAATTATTAGTTTGTGGTATTCTTGAAACCATTTAAAAAACTGTTGGAAAAAATTTCGTATTGCAACCGTGTGTCCATTACGGAAGACACTTGAGAAAAGTATCGCTTTTTACCTCTCGCTAAGAGAAATGTGTGTGTGTGTGTCTGTGTGTGTGTGTGTCTGTGTGTGTGTGTGTCTGTGTGTGTGTGTGTCTGTGTGTGTGTGTATGTGTGTATATGTGTGTGTATGTGTGTATATGTGTGTGTATGTGTGTGTATGTGTGTGTATTTGTGTATGTGTGTGTGTGTATGTGTGTGTATATGTGTATTTGTGTATGTGTGTGTGTGTATGTGTGTGTGTATGTGTGTGTATGTGTGTGTGTATGTGTGTGTGTATGTGTGTATGTGTGTATGTGTGTGTGTGTATGTGTGTGTGTATGTGTGTGTGTATGTGTGTGTATGTGTGTATGTGTGTGTGTGTATGTGTGTGTGTGTGTGTGTATGTGTGTGTGTATGTGTGTGTGTATGTGTGTGTCCGTGTATATATTTGTTTGTATATGTGTATATAGAATAATATATTGCAATAAATCGCACAGTCCAGACTACACTAGTTGTCAAATTCAAATGTTTGTAATTGACAGATAAATGTCACTGTCAAAAATCAACAGTTTTCTTCCATTACTGAAAGATTTTTCTGGGAAGTAAGTACATTTAATATATCTTATTGAATTATTTAAATATTTAAAATCGTAGGTAGGTATGTGTATTAATAGTAATAGTACTTATATCCTTAAGAAATACCGCCATTCCCGTCAATAAATTGGAACCATTTTGAACATTTTAGAACAGTAGGACAAGATTCCTTATAGAATGAAAGAATAGATATAATTATTTGTGTGTACAAATGTTAAATTCGATACTTATATAATAAAATGAAAATTGCGAGAGGTATTGTGCTGACCACAACAATTTTTTTAAAGTGATTTATGTAATGTGTTATATGTAATGAATTTAAGTGCACAATGCGATATTATATCCAACAGTTTCTAAATGGTTTCAAATGTATTTGATATTTGCTTTAATTTAATATTTTCGAAAACACATTTGATAAAAAATAGTACAAAGGCCACCCATTTATTATAATGTTAATATATGAATGTTTATCTCAAGCAACATAAGAAAAACATTCATACATTAACATTACAGTAACTGCGCACGACTTACTCTGCAATATGTTTTATCAAATGTCCTTTTGAAATATCAAATTAAAACATACATTTTTAACCCATTTAAATAAATCTATTCCATAACTACATATTTTGTATACAGGTTTAAACAACAGTTTCTAGTAGATTTCGACGGATTTTAAGGTAAAAATTATTGACTTAGTGATCTCTGTCTAGATGTTTATAATACGACGAATAATTTTCGGTCGTTTTGTAATACGAAAATTTGGACATTTTCGTCTGCAATTATTCTGAATACGAGCCCAACTCATAATAATTCGGCCGGTTTAAGTTTTCAACAAATAAGTTATAAAACCTACGCAAATGGTAAGAAATTCCTACAATTTTTTTCGACTAGTTTAAAATTCTTTCAGATTTGAACTCAGCCATGTTTCTTTGACATGTATACACATTTTTATTAATTCAAGTTGATTGGTGTACAAATTATTATCAAATTTGTAAATTTTGAACGGTTTTTACCTTCCGTCACCTTTAGGTAAAGAAGGTATTGTCTTTGGTCAAAAAATTCGATGAATTTTTAATGAATAAGCACGTTTTAGGGTCCCTAGAATACGATTTTACTAGTTTTACGATGATGTCTGTAAGTGTGTGTGTTTGTCTGTGTGTGTGAGTGTGTGTGTTTGTCTGTGTGTGAGAGTGTGTGTGTTTGTCTGTGTGTGAGAGTGTGTGTGTTTGTCTGTGTGTGAGTGTGTGTGTGTTTGTCTCTCTCTCTCTCTCTGTGTGTGTGTGTGTGTGTGTATGTGTGTGTATGTGTGTGTATGTGTGTGTGTGTGTGTGTATGTGTGTGTGTATGTATGTGTGTGGGTGTATGTGTGGGTGTATGTGTGTGTGTATGTGTGTATGTATGTGTGTGTATATGTGTGTGTATGTATGTGTGTGTATATGTGTGTGTATGTGTGTGTGTATGTGTGTGTGTATGTGTGTGTGTATGTGTGTGTGTATGTGTGTGTGTGTATGTGTGTGTATGTGTGTGTGTATGTGTGTGTGTATGTGTGTGTGTATGTGTGTGTGTATGTGTGTGTGTATGTGTGTGTATGTGTGTGTGTGTATGTGTGTGTGTATATATGACAATTTTTTCTCCGACGATAACTCCAAAAACTACAATTCTAAAAATTATGATTCTTTCATATTCCTCTTCTTTACAACCACAGGAAGAGCTGATTAGATTTTGGTTATAATTGGTCAACCGGAAGAATCATTATTTGAAGATTAAGAACAATTAACTTCCAAAAATCAGTCAGCTTTGCTAAAATTATGGAAACAGCAGATATATTCAAAATATTCTAATTTACAGTTGTCAGTGTCAAGTGCAAAAGCAAAGAGTAAAGTATAGAGTTAGAAAGTGATATGTGACAAAGTGTCCCTCGCAAGTGACTTGCAGTTGCAGCCTCTCCTCAAGATTGGAATTTTCAGTGCTGGGAGTACGAGGAAGGCCAAAAAGAAGATGGAAGGACTATGTAGCAGAAGATTTGAGAGAGGACGAATTGTGTGAAGAAGGTGCGTTGGACAGTAAGAAACAGCGATCCCTAATAAAATAGGGAAAAGTTGAAGGAGCAGGAATTTACATAATGTACGTTCGTGTTGAATTTATAAAATCTTTTCAAAAGAACCTTCGGTATGGAATTTGTAAAAAATAGTGTGCTCGTGTTACAATTTTACAGAATCTTTTTCAAGGAACTTTTACTATGAGATTAGTATAAAATACATCGAATTGACAATTTTTTTTTATATCTTTGTTAATAACACGTAAAACCACTCAACAGTTGTAAATGAAACTTGGTATATACATGCGCTATACCTCCCTAAATAATAATTTATATACAATATATATCCACAGAAAGTGGTTTTTAAATTATTGAATAATTTAGTTTATGCACGGACGTATCATAATTTGACAATTATACACGAATTTCTTTGACATAAATGTCATTATAGCCCGCCGGGTTATAATGAAAAGTCAAACCAAATTGTAACCTACAATATAAACAATTTAAACAGGCAACATGAAAAATTTTTATTACAAATCGAATATTTTTATATTCTTTAATGAAAATTGAAAATTAATTTTGTGATATTTATATGGAATGCACGGAGATACACAAAATAAAACTCAAATAACATAACTAATAACAAACAATAAACTTTTGTTCTCCGCTTTCATAGCAACACTAGATACTGGATGTACGAGGACAAATTCTTTTCGATACAATTTTTCTAACACTCATAATTTGAAAATTTTCGTCCGTGCATAAAGTTTTGTATGTACCACGAGCGTAACTTGCTTTTGTAAGACTCCTTACGATCTTAATACATAAATAACTATTATGTACAACTGGCAAATAATGTTAACTTTATTCTTATCAAATTCTCCACGTTTCTGGACACATCAGACAAATCAAAGGTTCACCTATTAAATGTTACTTATTAGTTTGTGGTATACTTTAAACCACTTAAAAAACTATTTGATAAAATTTTGTATAGCAAACGTGTACTCATTACGCACACTTGAGAAAAGTATCGCTTTTTTCAATTGATTTATGTAAAGAATACACATGTACAATGCGATATTTTAGCCAACAGATTTAAACGGTTACAAATATATTTGAAATTTTCTCTAATTTGATATTTCGGAAGCACATTTGATAAAAAATAGTGCAGAGAAGACCACCCAGTTACTGTTGTTATTATAATTTTATTATAATTGTAGTGTATGTATGTAACTAAGGAAATATGTTATACCGTGAGTATTTTTTAACGTGAAACATTGGGTTTGTCATATCCATGGTTACGACTTGACATTTGATTGACAGCAATGTATTTCTCCGTTCCATTTAAAATGAAACATAGGGAACGAATTTGACATTTGATAAGACGTCAATAGAGGTTAATTTTGTTTAAATAATTATACCTGCATTCTAAATTAAAATTAGTTGTAATATAATATAAAAAAATATAGTGTGCACCTTGTGCCCGAGTGGTTTTCTGACTCGGCTAAATTTCTTACAATATTTAAATATAATACTACTGTCAAATTCATTCCACATGTGTCATTTTAAATGAGACAGACAAATACATTGCTGTCAATCAAATATCAAATCATAACTTATAGGAAAATTCAGCTTTTATCTGTCGTATTAAGATGTCATTAGAGGTTAATTTTGTTTAAATAATTATACCTGTTTTCTAAAATTTAAATTTAGATGTAGAAAAATACTGTGTGCACGTTGTGCCCGAAATATGTTTAGTGCTCTCGAGTGGTTTTCTGACTCCGCTAAATTTCTTACAATATTTAAATATAATACTTCTGTCAGATTCGTTCCCTATGTTTCATTTTAAATGTAATGAGCAAATACATTGGTGTCAATCAAACGTCAAGTCGTAACCATGGATATGACAAACCCAATGTTTCACGTTAAAAAATACTCACGGTATATAGAGAACAAGAAAGTGTCATGACGTTGTAAAGTACTGTCAAGAAATTTATTGAATAAATATTTGAAATCTCTCTATCTTAGGACAGATATTACAATAATAATATTATTGTTATTGTATTATCTTATATTCATATGTTATAATTATTTTGTCACGTTGGCGTTTCCTTGATATGTCACTTCACCGATGATATAAAGGCCGAATGCAATTTCCAGTATTACCCTACGAATAAAAACGATGGTGCTCTGCGCGAAATAGTAATAAGGTAATGGGTAAATGTATTGAAGATGTCTGGATTATTGACAGCGCAGAATCGAAACATATTACATTTCATCCCGAATGGTTTTGTGATTTCCGTTCGTGTGAGGATATGGAGTTCACACTCGGAGATGGTGTCATATGTAAAGCGTATGGCATTGGTACCATTTTCGTAAAGAAATTTGTCAATGGTGAGTGGGAAGATGGTCGTATTTAAGCCGTTTTATACGTGCCGAAGAAAAGAATCTACGAGGTCTGTTCCAAAAGTATCCGACCTTCCTTCCTATCTTCGCGTCTGACAATTTTAGCGCCCCCTGCTGGGTACGAGTGTCAACTGTAAAGCTTCACGAACTCTATAGTTGCCGCAGTTTTCGTCGGGACGCCATAGTTTACGTGCAGCATGCGTTTGTTTACAAAGTGTTTTTTACGTTTGTCGCATTTTGCTATTGTAAAAAATGACGGAAAGATCGGAACAACGAATTTGCATTAAATTTTGCTTAAAACTCGAAAAGAGTTGTGTGGAGACCATCGAAATGATGAAGACGGCATTTGGGGACGAGTGTATGAGCAAAACACAAATAAAAGACTGGTATAAACGGTTCAAAGATGGCCGCACATCTGTTGATAGTAACCCATGTTCTGGGCGGCCTTAGACGACAAAAACACCGGATAATATCGAACATGTGCAACTTGTGATCAATGAAGATCGTCGATTGACTGTGCGAAAACTAGAATATGATCTGGGAATACCGAAAACTAGTATTTGAAAGATTTTAACTGAAAATTTGTAAATGGTTCATGTGTGTACGAAATTCATTCCGAAATTGCTAACTGTGGAGCAGAAAAATCTTCACCTTGAAATCGCTCAGGACAATTTGGAAATGGCCAATAATGATGAAAATCTGCCATCGACTTTTGGCTGTTTCCAAGATTAAAAATGCCGCAGTTTTCGTCGGGACGCCATAGTTTACGTGCAGCATGCGTTTGTTTACAAAGTGTTTCTTACGTTTGTCGCATTTTGCTATTGTAAAAAATGACGGAAAGATCGGAACAACGAATTTGCATTAAATTTTGCTTAAAACTCGAAAAGAGTTGTGTGGAGACCATCGAAATGATGAAGACGGCATTTGGGGACGAGTGTATGAGCAAAACACAAATAAAAGACTTGGAAGCGTGTCCTTCAATCACATAGGGACTACTTCGAAAGATGCCACTAGCCCGATGACGCAGAATAACAGCAGCGGGAAAATATGAAGGAAGGTCAGATACTTTTGGGACAAACCTCGTATTCTCGGTAGGCACTTGCACATCAAAGGTTTTTGAGGTAAATTTTAAAAATAATTTCGTTAAGATCTGGAAGAATGATAGTATAGTGGCAAATGGCATTAAACAAGAAAATAAAATATGTCGAATCCTTTTCTCAGTTGTCATTAAGTGTCAAGCGAATATTGCAGCTAGCCTCAAAATATCGCATGAAAGTTTGGGTCATGTGAATGTGCAAACAATAAAGAACACGCCGCTACCTTAGAGAAGAAAGATTAGAAAAAAGATTTAGAGAAAGAGCAGAGCAAATTGCGTGTAAATTAGAACAAGAAATTCCATGCCAAATATGACTGAAGATCCATTGAAAACATTATTTGTTGCTCGAATTAACTATGATAAATCAGAGTCTAAATTACGAATAGAATTTGAAGTATACGGATCAATTAAAAATATTGTTGTAATTCATAATACAAGAAATGGAAAACCTCGTGGATACGTCTTCATCGAGTATGAAATCATGCATTCTGCATACAAACATGCGGATGAAAAGAAGATAGATGGTAGACGTATTCTTGTTGACGTGGAAAGAACAAGATCTATTAAACGATGGTTAGCAAGGAGATTTGGTGGAGGATTAGTAGGTATGAAAAAAGATGGTCTAGAAGTTAATCTCAATCACTCTGCTCGTGAAGATAATCACCGTGAACGTGAGAGATTTCGTCTGGAACGTGAACGAGAACAACGTGGCCTTCGAGATCTTGATTGTGACCAAAACATTGAAGAACATGGTGATTTAGAACCTGGTGTGGTTCAGCGAAAACGACGTATTTTAAGAAGCAGAGAGCGTCTTGGATGGAAAAGAAGCAGTCGATTTCGACAAAGAAAGAAGCTTCGCAGTAGAGATAGATTTAAAGATCTTGAAATTGAAGAAGTTCAAAGACCACAAGAAAAAATGGGAGAGCGGAATCGTAATCGGGAAAGAGATAGAAGAGACATAGAAAAGGAAAGGGAGATTGTTGAGAGGAATCCAAGGAAAAGACTGTAAACTCCTGAATGGGACTCTGACATTCTCTCATATCAGACTAACAAGTTTGGAATATTGTAAATCATTGTTAAAAAAAAATACTCCAACAGGGAAAGTGTTAAGTTATTATAATAATATTATTGTTATCGTATTTTCTTGTATTCATATGTTATTATTATATTTATTTTCAGGCGTTAGGCGTTTCCTCGATATGTCACTTCACTTGTTCAAATATATTTTTGATATGTAGATGTCAATAACTTTAGTGTTCCATTCTTTATAAATAAAAACGTGATTGTATTTGATACCTGTGTCTTATCACTTCCATACATCACCTTTTCAAGAGTTACTATGATGTTAATATATGAATGTTTATCTCAAGCAATGTAAGATAAATATTCATAACATTATAGTAACTGTGCATGACTTACTATGCACTATTTTTTATCAAATGTCCTTTTGAAATATCAAATTAAAACAAATACATTTTTTAATCCATTTAAATAAATTATTCCATAATAACCACGTATTTTGTAAGCAGGTTTAAACAACAATATCTAGTAGATTTAGAATGATTTTTATGTAAATATTAATGACTTAGCGATCTGTCTAGATGTTTTATAATACGACGAATAATTTACGGCCGCATTGTAATACGAATAATTGAACATTTTCGTTTGCAATTATTCTAAATACGAGCCCAAACTTACTTTACGTTTTCAAGAAACTTACGCAAATGGTGAGAAACTTCTAAAAATTTCTTTCAACTAGTTTAATATAGATTTTAAACTTGCAAAAACTGAATATGTTAAAAATATGGGCTTAATTCTTTCAGATTTGAACTAAACCATGTTTCTTTGATATGTATACAGTTTTATTAATTCAAATTAATTGGTTAAAATTATTAACAACTTTGTAAATTTTGAACGATTTTTTTTATATCTTTGTTAATAACACGTAAAACCCCTCAACAGTTGTAAACGAAACTGGGTATATACATGCATTATACCTCCTTAAATAATAATTTATATACAATATATATATCAATATGAAGTGGTTTTTAAATCGAACTACTTTCCGCGGTGGTCCTGTACCGTTTTTTCAATAACTCTCAAACGAAACAATTGAAATTAATTAAATTTGGTTTATATATCAAAGAAACATGGCTAACTTTGAATTTGAAAGAATTTTGACCGTATCTTTTACGGAAACTATTTTAAATACATTTCAACTATCTAAAATTTATTCAGAAATGCCGGGAACTATTTTAAATTGTACTTAACTCTCTAAAATTTATTCAGAATTGCTAGAAACTGTTTTAAATTATTCTCAACTGCCTATAATATATACTGAATTGCTGGAAACGATTTCAATAGTTCTGAACTTTCTAAAATTTATTCAGAATTGGCAAAACTATTTTAAATTGTTCTCAACTGTCGAAAATGTATTTAGAACTGCCGGAAACTATTTTAAATACATCTCAACTGTTTAAAATTAGTTCGGCCGGTTAACATTTTCAACAAACGAATTATAAAACCTATTTTCCTGTGATTATTGTTCCATGTGTTGCAAGGTAGATTTTACTGTACGCACTTGCTTTTTACGAAGTTGTTTTTCATTGTGCTAAAATTAATTGTTTCCATGGCTTACTTGGCTAAATAAACTAATAAAACAGTTAAAAAAAATTAATTTTTAACCGTAAATAACTCGTTTATTTGAAAAAAAAAATGTACATAAACAACATTACCTTATTGGAAAGAGAAAAAAATACTCTTTCCAATAAGATAATAAAAAATATATGGTTCCATTTAAAAAAATTATTTTTTGTCCCAAATTTTGAGAACCGCTAACACAATTTTTATTTGTCTACATGACCAATTTTCTAATACAAAATGGCACAATTTTGCTCATTTAACCAACCTCGTATCTCTTCAAATAAAAAAGTTACCAATAGCGAGCAAGCTATTGAAACACCCTGTATATTGAAAGAATTTTGTTTGTGTAGATTTTTATAATTTGTTGAAAATGTTAACCGGTCGAATTATTATGAGTTTGGGCTCGTACATAGAAACAATTTATAAAGTATTAAAAATTTCATATTAGCAAATATTTTACCGCGTATTTTTTTTGAAGAAATAAACACTAGCAACATAAATAACTACTATTATAGTTGAAACATTGTTTAAACTTACTATTATTATTAATTTGCAACAATATAAAACACCAAATATATTTATTTTAACGTATTGCATCTTTAACTGTGCATGAGTGGCTCATGAAAATATGATATTCCACGTACTAAAGAGATAGAACTGTTTCAGCTAATCATTCAACTTTAATATTATTAGCTAGTAACTAGATTTGAACTAGTTATTTTTTATTCTACGATTCGACTCGTAGATTATAAAATATTGTTGCATTAATATCAAAATTAGCTGCTCCAACCAAATAAGAAATACATTTAATAATGACCACAGAAATATAAATTAAGAGATAAAGATAAATATCCACTTACATTTGTTGATTTCTTGCTGTCTGAACTGCTAGGATTCTGTTCTCTGCTCTTTTAAATTTGTATCTCGACTCTGCATATCATATTTCAAATGCTCTGGAACACTGCAGATTCCATGATTTCTACTGAAAAGAAAATAATTCATTGTAATATAAAATAAATCATTCATTTCGAATGATATTTGTATATTTGAGAAAGAATACTGATAGATAAAAATAATATATAATATTGTATAAACTATTAATATAGCTGTAACATTGTTTAAACTTTTATTATTAATTTGCAAAAACAAGAAACCTCATATTTATGTATTTTACATGAATAAAATTACACTTACAAATCAATCAAACAAATTTTTTGCTCGTTTTAACCGTCAAACTTTGATCTACCAATATTTAGTCAAAAATACGAATATATATCTTTCCCATAAGAGTAGGTGAAGGAAACACTGTGAAATGGAAATATCATTTCTACATAAGTCTATCTCTCACAAACACCCAACCGGCAATTATGCGCATGCTCGGAAATCTTGACTACTATTGGCTAACGCTGACAGCGTCGCTGGCTGGGCTGCGTTCCAAAATCCTACTCTCAGAGTTTACTAAACCTGTTCCAAAACTGCCAGAGTTTACTCCAAAGTGATGTTTTACTTACTCTACTAACGAGGAAGGTATAGAAATTACTCCACAATATTTTCAAATGTAGATGCTCACGATTCTCAACATATGAAAGTAATTTGCCTTCTTGAGGAAGAAAACATGCTTTTGGTTGAAAATAAACATAAGTAAATACGTTGGCGTGTATTACGAGCATACTTTTATAATAAAAGCGCTTTTATGGAGCGTACTTTCACATTATATTGAGGAGAGTGCTCCATAAAAGCGCATTTATTACGGGCTTGACATTAATGTTGTAATTATAAGTAGTTTTGTTAGTTTTTTAAAATCATTTTTAATTTAGTTGTTTTTTATTATTACTAATATTTATATTCAAGAATTTAAATACAAAATAAATAGTAGGTACATTGTTTAATTTCTCAAATTTAAATTAAAAATTTCTCGCGCTAGTCGTTAATAAACAGAACTCTGTGATTCGCAAAAAGTGATCATGATTTCCTCGTTAGCCAATAGTAGTCAAGGTTTCTAAGCATGCGCATAATTCGCGGTTGGGTGTTTGTATGCAGAAATGATATTTTCATTTCAGTGTTTCCTTCAAGAAAAGCAAAGGATCCGCAATATATTAGTTAATAGGTATATGATCCAACCTACATAACATTCGCTCAGACGTCAACGCCAAAATGTTCAAACTAATCACCGATCGAGTTAATAATAAATTCTAATTAAGGGTAAATGATACTTTTCATATAAATACAGAGTGATCTGTTTTTTACTGGGCTACTGATTATTTGAAGTTCCCATTTTGTGGTTTTTGAAAATTTATACACATATGTACAAGTCCATAGAATCGAATAGCGCAAAGCCCGTCAATCTATCTTTAACCGCTCATTAGTTATAGGATGGTGAAGTGAAAAAACCATGACAGATTTCTAATCAAAATAAAAATTTCTATTTTGGAAATTAAATCCCAGGGATTATTTTCCCGTAATCAGCATGTTCGAATTAAGGGAAAATGATACTTTTCATTTAAATACAGAATGATCGGGTTTTTACTAGGCTACTGACTATTTGGAGTTCCTATTTTTTGTTTTTTTGCTTTGTCTGACTATATCAGCGGGGCACGACAATTGAAAATTCATACACATACAGAGAATTTATTTTAAAATGCAACATTATGGTTCATCACTTTCATGGTTACTCACTATTGTCAATAAATGACAGCAATGTAATATTTGTCCATTTTAAAATGCAACATTGTAAAATAGTATTGCAGCACAGGATACTTACAGAACATATCACAAATGGTGGCAATTCTTATTACGACCGACTAGGATATTGCCTGAGTGTGAATGGGGATATTTTTTAACATTTATTACATGAAAATTATGAATTTTTGTAAGCTAAAGTTTGTTAAGATGTGTAACATTCAAGTTTTGATATTTGTTAATCGTATGTAGGCTAATTTATTGGAAATTAGTTTTGATAATACAAAACTACAAATTTTGTGTTTTTTTTTTTTAAAAAGGACAAATATTGCTATCATTTTTTGACATTAGTGTGTAACCATAGAAGTGATTGACCATATGTTGCATGTTAAAATAAAGTCCCTGTATGTACAAAAGTCTATAGAATCGAATCGAAATAGAACGCAAAATGTAAAAAACCATGAGAGATTTCTAAAAAAATAAAAATTTCTATTTTCTATTTTTGTCTTAATTATTATGTACTTGCTCTTCTATGTTCATTTTTTTTATTACTTAATGACCAGTAAATATTTTTCTATTAAACATGATCCTACATGAAATTAAGTACAAAAATTTTTGAAAGGAAGCTAGAAAGTTTATTATATGATTACGTTAAATTAAAAAAAAAAAAAAAAATGGACAGATTATTTTTGCTAAAAATTCTTCAATTATATAGGGGGCCAGTTAATACTACGTGCTACAGCAATATGTCACAAAAATATGAAATAATAGATAAAGATAAAAATCAAAACTTACTTTTGATAAATTCTTGCCGAGCCGCTGTTGTCCGCTCTTTTACATTTCTAGCTCAATTCTAAATATTATTTTAACATGCCTGGACATTTTTGTTTCAACACTAAAAAAAAAAAAAAAATATTGTAATACCGGTCAATTGAATGGAAACTGGTTGGGAGCGATTCGAGCGTTGTATGGAGGTATTGAAGCTGCTGGGAGAACAGATGGATGGTTTCGTATAAATGTTGGTGTTAAACATGGTTGTGGTATGCCTCCGTGGTTGTTTAATTTGTATATGAAGGCGTTGAGTGGATTGGATGGTGTACATAGTGGTGAAAGTATTGTGCCTGCGTTGGCGTATGCGGATGATGTTATTTTAAGTGAAAATGAAGAGCAACTAAGAAGAATGATAGAGAGAATAACGAAGTTGGAAGAAGTATGAATTTAATGTTGAATGTTGATAAATCTAAGGTGTTAATATTTGAATCAAAACTTACTTACTTAATCCTGCACCTTTCTACCCTCACGGGTGTAAGGCGTTCCCCCGGCCTGCGGGGGAGGGAGTTGAGTTCTGATTCGTTGGTCTTCTCCATATTTCTTTCCACTCTGCTCTATCTTGTGTTGCTGTCTTCGTTTCTTCCCAAGTTAGACCTCTTCTTTGCGCTGCCTCCTTTACTTCTTCCACCCACGTTCTTCTTGGTCGTCCTCGTGGTTTCTTTCTTCCAATTTTTGCTTCAAACACTTTTTTAACTATTCTCTCCTCTCCCATCCTTTCTACATGCCCATACCATCTCATCTGTCCTTCTGCTATCTTATCTTCTATTGCTTTTACTTTTAAGTTGTCTGTAGGTTGTGTTTTCAATTCTGTACAATCTTGTTTTCCCCTCTATTTTTCTCAAGAATCTCATTTCGATAGCCGTAATTTTTTCTTTTTGTCTTTGCGTTAATGTCCATGTTTCAGCTCCGTGTATGAGTATAGGCGTCACTACTTTCTTAAATATTTGTACTCTGGTCTCTTTCGGTATTTCTTTCTTTCCTAAGAAGCTGTGTTTGATGCTATTGAATATTTTGCCTCCTGTTGTTCTTCTTTCTTTTATTTAAATTTTTGGACTTGCTGAATTTCTGTTGTCGGCTCTTTTACATTTCTAGTTCAATTCTAAATATCATTTTAACATATCTGGACACTTTTGTTTCAACACTGAAAAGAAAATAATTTATTGTAATACACAACAAAATTATTATTCTGAATGATATTTGTCTATATGAAACACAAATAGATAAAAATGGACTGAAAACTTGATTTTCGAAAATATTTTATCGTATGATTTTAATACGAAAAATACATTATCAGAAGTAATATCACAAGACCTCCTGATTTTATCGATAAATTTTTATTTTGCACGAATTTTTTTGCTTAGCAACAAATACGAAAGCAAACTGCATGGTAAATCCCGACTCCGAAGGAGGAGGGGTTTTACCTAATGTCAGTTTGCTTGAGTGATTTTGCTTAAAAGCAAAAAAATGAGTGCTTAAAAATAAAAGTTTATCTGAGAAAATCTGAGAGGTCGTGTGGTATTTGGTGAGATAAATTCCAAAGACAACGCAAAATGAAACTTGACACATTAATTGTCACAACGACAGTTATAAACAATAACAAGTGTTTATTTACTTGGTAGCGGAAAATTATCGGGGTAACGAGGTTTTATCAGTATAATACTGTTCCCATTGGTTGAATTTTCAAGTGTTTTGCATCATGATTGGTTAAAAACTAGTCATTGGAATTTATCAATGTAAATCACTATATAGTTGAGGTAATGTTATTAATTTGCAAAAAAAGTTTACAATTAACCACTACTAAAACAAAATATTCACATACTATAAATGATTATGTATTGAAGCGATGAATAAAATATTAAATTATTATGTACTTGCTCTTCTATGTTAATTTTTTTATTTCTTAATGACCAGTAAATATTTTTCTATTAAACATGATCCTATATGAAATTAAGAACAGAAATTTTTAAAAGTAAGAAAGCTAGAAAGTTTATTCTGTGATTATCTCAAATTAAAAAAATGGACAAAGATTATTTTTGCTAAAAACTCTTGAATTATATAGTGGGACCAGTTTACACAATATGTTACAAAAATATGAAATAATAAAGATAAAAATCAAAACTTACTTTTGATAATTTCTTGCCGAACAGCTGAATTTCTGTTGTCCGCTCTATTATATTTTGTCAGCGGACTATTGGAATATACTATGTCCACAAATATTACTTTCGAGAAAAACTGCTTTAAATATTTAAAATTTTATTGCAAAGAATGGTTAATTAATAGACCTGTTGATTTATTTTTGTTTGTATAGTTGCATTTTCCTTAACTTTGTATGAAATTTGTTAAATTATAATTTTTAAATTGTACGTGACAGAATTAAGAAATCTGATTGGCTCTGGACTTGATTCAAAACAATTCTTAGTGTATGTCATTTTAAGGGGCATGGTATAAAACTACAAGTCTGTTTAAAGTACAAGCAGCAGTGAATTTCATGTTATTCAATTGGCCATGGTACAAAAAATACTGGGAAACCGAATTTGACTAAATCTTATTTTTTTTCAAAAAGTGGACTTGGTACATTCCAATAATCAACCGACGATTTCTAGCTCAATTCTAAACATCATTTTCACATGTCTGGGACACTTTTGTTTCAACACTGAAAAGAAAATAATTTATTGTAATACACAATAAAATTATTATTCTGAATGATATTTGTCTATATGAAACACAATAGTGATAGATAAAAATAATAAAGTTGTACTGAAAACTTGACCTTCGAAAATATTTTGCCGTATGATTTTAATATGAAAATAGTATATTAAAGAACAAGTTTTATAAGACATGTTTTTTTCGCCCGCGTCAAAGTTTAGAAAACGAGCCTTGGCGAATTTCTAATTGACAAGTGCGAAAAAAAGTCTTATAAAATGAGTTCTTTATACTATTTTTTAGATTTTGCGCCTTCTACATACTAAAATATTGTAAAAAACTGCTAATATTAAACCGAGTCAATTTAAGGAAATTTGCAAGTGAAATGTAGTTGGTATCACTGAACTGACCACATTCAATTATTATTTATTTGTCAATTATCATTTAACTAAAAATAAATTACGTAAAAAGGGTTAAGTAAATGTCATCTAGTACCAACCTTCTAACACAAAAAAATGCGTATCGAAATGAGGGCCATTACGATACGCAATTGCGTATCGTAATGACTTCATTATGAACGCAAAATCTAAAAAATACATTATCAATGTAAGTCACTATATAGTTGAGGCAATGTTTAAAGTTACGATTGTTATTAATTTGCAACAATAGTTTACAATTAATCACTACTAAAACAATAAAATATTCACACACTATAAATGATTAGGTAACACTTTCCTGTTACTTGTTGATTTGCTCAATAACAAACCAGCTCAATTAAATTACTATTGAAGAGATGAATAAAATATTAAATTATTATGTACTTGCTCTTCTATGTTTATTTTTTTATTATTTAATGACCAGAAATTAAGTTACAGAAATTTTTAAAAGGAAGCTAGAAAGTTTATTCTGTGATTACCTCAAATTAAAAAAAAAATGGACAAAAATATGAAAAAATAGATAAAGATAAAAATCAAAACTTACTTTTGATAATTTCTTGCCGAACCGCTGAATTTCTGTTGTCCGCTTTTTTACATTTCTAGCTCAATTCTAAATATCATTTTAACATATCTAGACACTTGTTTCAACACTAAAAAAAAAAAAAAAATTATTGTAATACCGGTCAATTGAAAGGTAACTGGTTGGGAGCGTTGTATGAGGGTAGTGAAGCTGCTGTGAGAATAGATGGATGGTTTCGTATAAATGTTGGTGTTAAACATGGTTGTGGTATGCCTACGTGGTTGTTTATTTTGTATATGGATGTGTTGTTGCAGAAGGCGTTGAGTGGATTGGATGGTGTACATATTGGTGAAAGTAATGTGCCTGCGTTGGCATATGCGGATGATATTGTTTTAAGTGAAAATGAAGAGCAACTGAGAACAATCATAGAGAGAAATAACGAAGTTGGAAGAAGAATGAATTTAATGTTGAATGTTGATAAATCTAAGGTGTTAGTATTTGAAAGGAGTGAATTAATGACTGAGTGCAATGTGTTGGTGAATGGAGTAAAATTGGAGCAGGTGAATGAGTTTGTATATTTGGGTAGCTTGATGTCGAGGGATGGACGAATTGACCGTGAAATTGATAGGAGGGTGAGTGCGGGATGTAAGGTAATGGGTGCTCTGGGCACGTTTTCTCGTAACGTAAACGTATCTAGAGAAGCTCGGTTAAGTGTATATAATGGAGTGCTGGTGCCTGCTTTGATGTATGGAAGTGAATGTTAGGCATGGACGAGAAAGCATAAAAAGAGAGTGACTGCCGTGGAAATGAGATATTTACGTGGTGTTTGTGGGGAAACAAGACGGGATCGTGTGAGGAATAATTTGGTATATGAAGAATGTATGGTTAGGAAAAATGTTAAGAGAGTTGGAGTGAGTCAGTTGAGATGGTTTGGTCATGTAGAGAGAATGACAAGAGAACGGCTTGTAAAACGCATATATGTTGGCAAAGTTGAGGGTGTTCGATTGCGTGGCCGTCCAATGTGTAAGTGGATGGATGTGATCGGTAGTGTTCTAAAGGATCGTAAGTTTCCGAGTGGAAAGAGAAGAAGAGAATTTATGAATATGATTATGAATGTGGCTGAGGCGAAAGAAGTGTGCCTGGATAGGAATGTGTGGCAAGGGATCATTATTTCGCATCATATGATGGTGTGAAGATGTATGGTTAGTGTGGAGACCGATAAATAATAGTAATTAATTGTTTATAAATTAATAGCTAGGAAAGGTATACATAAGAGTTTGTAGACTTTATAAGGTGAACAAGATAGGAAGGGGGGATTAGTTAGTGAATAGTGAACGCCAGGGTTGTATTGTATGATATGTCTGATTGTTATATTTATAAGGGGAATAAATAGTGCACAGTTGTAAAACAGTGTTTTCTTAGTGGTTCCCGGTTAGCACAGTTAGTAAGAATATTCTTTAGAGAATGGAGTGATTCATCTGAACGAGGTGAAAGAAGTGTGTAGACAGGAATGTTGACTACCATTTAGAAATACATTGAGGTGATTAAAAAAACAACTAAATTTGTTACTTCAGTCAACGCTTAATCACCCCTGTTTAAGAGTAAATACTACCGGTCAATAAAATTGTACTCAAAACTTGACCTTCGAAAATATTTTGCCGTATGATTTTAATACGAAGAAATACATAATCAATGTAAATTACTATATGTATAGTGGAGACATTGTTTAAACTTACGATTGTTATTAATTTGCAACAATAGTTTACAATTTTTCGCTACTAAAACAATAAAATATTCACGATTGAAATGATTAGGTAACTTTCCTGTTACTTGTTAATTTGTTCAATAATAAACCTGCTAAATTAAATGGTTATTGAATGCGATGAATAAAATAAAATAAAAATTTGGAATGTTTTCCACAATACTGTTTTCATATGGAAACTAAATATTAAAATCAAATATGTGCATTCTAACATGAACAACAGAATAGATATTTTCCTATGATTCATGCACATTATCCTCTATTTTATAAATTAATCCACGTTTAAAATGAAAAATTTATATGTATGAAAACCCCTCAAAATACATAAAATCGTAGAAAATGCAAACTAAAATAAAGAGAATTTATTTGGAAACAATGTTTCCATTATTTTGAAGCATATTTGGAATGTTTTACATACAGAAATATAAAGAAAAAAATCGCTTACAAATTTGTTCGACTCACGAATTTTCTTTGATTCCGTAAAGATCATCATCCCAATTCTTAATTCATCACTATATTTCGTTTTTCTCCATAACTTTTCTCAATACATGTTCAAAAAATGGCAATACGCCTCGTCAATTTTCTTGTACTAAAATATCGATTCCCACAAAAATTATTATCGCAATCGTTGAATTATTACTTTATTTCGTTTTTCTTCATAAATTTTCGCAAAGAAAGTAATATTTTACAGCGATAATTGAACTTTTTGCTTGCGATGTGGCGTATGGCGTGTGCTCGCAATGCAACGTGGAAGCGTGGGTATGCGCGCGCACATGAATCTACACAGCGCTTTCAAAAATGTTGAACTATTCGTTTAAATTTAAATTGTTCGAATTGAAAACGCTTTTTAAATTTGTTTACAACTGAATAATAGTTGTTGTAAAATACAAAATAGATCGTGCAACAGTTTAATGATAGAATGAACTTTTTTTTTGTATTTGTCGAGATTTTTTAGTATTATTTGGTGTCGAGATTTGCTGTTCATTTAGCGTTAACCAGGAAGCATGTGTGGAATTCTACCACGGACGCGAACAGCTTTATATAATTTCAATATACTATAAATAAATCTTGAAGGGCGCAATAACACTTTCCTATTACTTGTTGATTTGCTCAATGAGGGATTACACCATTTTTTTTTATAATTTCATCTGAAAATATTAGGAAAACTAAGACTATTGATGAAAATCCGGTGAAAAAATTCCTAATAATAAGCGAGTTATGGTTTTGAAAAGATTGACGTGATGTCACATTTATGTGTTTTTGTATCAAACTGTTTTCATCATGGACCTAAATGTTCTTGAAATATATGCTATTTTAAGTTATATTTACATAAAAATAAATTAATATTATAACACTGTATAAGTATACATACTTTATAATTACAGGTGTATTTAAATTATTAAGTTTAATGCAAGAAATTTATGTTAAAATAAAAACTGTTTGGAAACTGTAGTACAGGAATGTAATTTGAATTTCTTAACTTCCATTGGTAGTAATCTCACCTCCTAACACGCTATTTGTAATGCATGTATAGGCGGCTTCTCGGTCGCCAATCAAAATATTTTCATATTAGTGTCGAAGCGTTATAACAAAAAACCCTTTATTTCCGAAATATCTCAATTATACCATTTCATTTTTTTTTATTAATATTCGTTACTCAGCATATACATTCGTATTTTTTTACTATTTTCCTTTAATTCGATTGAGCCGTAATCCCCCATTATAAACCAGCTCAATTAAATGGCTATTGAAGCGATGAATAAAATATTAAATTATTATGTACTTGCTCTTCTATGCTTATTTTTTTATTTTTTAATGACCAGTAAATATTCATAATCCTATATGAAATTAAGAACAGAAATTTTTAAAAGTAAGAAAGCTAGAAAGTTTATTCTGTGATTATCTCAAATTAAGAAAATGGACATAGATTATTTTTGCTAAAAACTCTTCAATTATATAGTGGGACCAGTTTACACAATATGTCACATAAATATAAAATAATAGATAAAGATAAAAATCATAACTTACTTTTGATAATTTCTTGCCGAACAGTTGAATTTCTGTTGTCCGCTCTTTTACATTTCGTCGGCCGACTATTGGAATATACAATGTCCACAAATATTACTTTCGAGAAAAACTGCTTTAAACATTTAAAATTTTATTGCAAAGAATTGTTAATTAATAGACCTGTTGATTTATTTTTGTTTGTATAGTTTCATTTTCCTTAACTTTGTATGAAATTTGTTAAATTATAATTTTTAAATTGTACGTGACAGAATTAAGAAATCTGATTGGCTTTGCACTTGATTCAAAACAATTCTTAGTGCATGTCATTTTAAGAGGCATGATATAAAACTATAAGTCTGTTTAAAGTACAAGCAGCACTGAATTTCATGTTCTTTCTACTGGCCATGGTACAAAAATACCGGGAAACCGAATTTGACTAAATCTTATTTTTTTTTTTTTTTCAAAACGTGGACTTGGTACATTCCAATAATCAACCGACGATTTCTAACTCAATTCTAAACATCATTTTCACATGTTTGTTTCAACACTGAAAAGAAAATAATTTATTGTAATACACACTAAAATTATTATTCTGAATAATATTTGTCTATATGAAACACAATAGTGATAGATAAAAATAATAAAATTGTACTCAAAACTTGACCTTCGAAAATATTTTGCCGTATGATTTTAATACGAAGAAACACATTATCAATTTAAATTACTATATAGTGGAGACATTCGAACCTATTCTGTAACTGTTGTTAATTTTTAGAAACTGGTTAAATATTTTAACCAATCAAGAATGTATATGTATATAACAAAAAATTGGATTTTTATTCGTCAATTAATAGCTATTGGACAAATTTTTTAAGCAGTTGTTACAGAATAGGCCTGATTGTTTAAACTTACGAATGTTAATAATTTGCAACAAGAGTTTACAATTAATCACTACTATTAACAAATTTGTAAATTTTGAACGATTTTTTTTATATCTTTGTTAATAACACGTAAAACCACTCAACAATTGTAAATGAAACTTGGTATATACATGCACTATACCTCCCTAAATAATAATTTATATACAATATATATCCACAGAAAATGGTTTTGAAATTATTGAATAATTTAGTTGATGTTATCAAAACTACTTTCCTCGGTGGTGCTGTACCGTTTATTCAATAACTCAAACCAAACAATAGAAGATAATAAAATTTGGTTTATATATCAAAGAAACATGGCTGAGTTCGAATTTGAAAGAATTTTGACCGTATCTTTTGTGAAAACTATTTTAAATACATTTCAAATATCTAAAATTTATTCAGAATTGCTAGAAGCTATTTTAAATTGTTCTAAACTGTCTAAAATTTAATCAGAATTCCCGGAAACTATTTCAAATTGTTCTCAACCGTCGAAAATGTAATCAGAACTGCCGGAAACTATTTCAAATACTTCACAACTGTTTAAAATTAGTTCAGCCGGTTAACATTTTCAACAAACGAATTATAAGACCTATTCAAATTTCTACAAATTTCTTTCGGCCAATTTAAAACATAGATTTTAAACTTACAAAAACTGAATGTTATTCAAGTATTCCGCCATTTAATATTGGGTTATTTAGTAATATATACCAGTTTTAATTATATTAGGCATTGTATCCCTAAGCCGAACATTTTCCTATGAGTATTGTTCCATATGTGTTGCAAGGTATATTTTACTGTATGCACTTGTTTTTTATGAAGATGTTTTTCATTGTACCAAAAGTAAAAGGTCTCGGTAAAAGCTAAATCTGGACTAGAAGATGACCCTTGAAAACCGGTCGTACTATTATCACCATTCATTTGGCCTAGTTTTTTTTTTTTAATTTGAAATCTATATTGAAAGTAGCAGAAAGAATTTTGTAGAAATTTGTGTAGATTTTTATAATTTGTTGAAAATGTTAACCGGTCGAATTATTATAAATTTAGGGTCGTAAATAGAAACAATTTATAAAGTACTGAAAATTTCACATTAGCAAATATTTTACCGCATATTTTTTTTGCAAAAATAAACCCTAGAAACATAAGTAACTATTATTATAGTTGAAACATTGTTTAAACTTCCTATTGTTATTAATTTGTAACAATATAAAACTATATATTTATTTTAACATATTGCATCTTTAACTGTGCACGAGTGGCAGATGAAAATATGATATTCCACGCTTTAGAGAGATAGATCTGTTTCAGCTAATCATTCACCTTTAATAGTATTGGCTAGTAACTAGATTTGAACTAGTTATTTTTTATTCTAGGATTCGACTCGTAGATTATAAAATATTGTTGCATTACTAGCAAAATTAACTGCTCCAACCAAATAAAGAAATAAATACATTTAATAATGACCACAGAAATATAAAATAAGAGATAAAGATAAATATCCACTTACATTTGTTGATTTCTTGCTGTCTGAACTGCTAGGATTCTGTTCTCTGCTCTTTTAAATTTGTATCTCGACTCTGAATATCATATTTCAAATGCTCTGGAACACTGCAGATTCCATGATTTCTACTGAAAAGAAAATAATTCATTGTAATATACAATAAATCATTCATTTCGAATGACATTTGTATATTTGAGAAAGAATACTGATAGATAAAAATAATATATAAAGTTGTATAAACTATAGCTGTAACATTGTTTGAACTATTATTATTAATTTGCAACAAAATGAAACCCCAAATACATGTATTTCAAATGAATAATATTACACTTACAAATCAAGTACATCTTTTGCTCGTTTTAAGCTTCAAACTTTGCTCTATATTTAGTAAAAAATACGAATAGATACACCACTGACTATTTTACTAATCGATTTCTCATAAAAAGGTGAACAAGAACAAGTATTAAAGTAATTCAACTTTTATGGATCAAAGTGCGTAGACGACTCGAAAACAAACGTACAACGTGTTCAAAATGGTGATTGTAGAAGGTTGTTATACAACCTACACGCTACATACCACTGGCTCTGACGTCAGCGCCAAAATGTTCGAATTAATTACCGACCGAGTTAATAATAAATTAATAATAATTGACATTTCTAATATCTACAAAAACATATCGTCTTTATATATTTTCATATTTTTTAATTCATTCTATTCACTCTTATTCTTCAAATTTCAAGAATCTTCCAATTCATTGATGAGATTGGCGGTATTTCTGAAGGGTATATGTAATATATATTTCTTTGAAATTGTAGGACAATGTTTCATTACTAAATAAAACAGAACTTTGGACTTCCATTGTCTTTATTATTGACAAACAAAAAAACTGTTATACAATATTAACACAAAATTTCGGTAGCTATATATCTGCTGCCGTCATCAGGTGTACTACCGAAACGTTGTGTTAATATTGTATAAGTTTTTTTGTTTATCAATAATAAAGACAATGGAAGTCCAAAGTTCTGTTTTATTTAGTATATGTAATATATGTATCTATTATTATAAATATTTAATTAATAATAAAATAAGAAATATTAAATGTACTTGAAGCTCCCTTTTTTTTGGTTTTTTGCTTTCTCTGACTGTACCAGCGAAACACAACAATTGAAAATTTATTCACGTATGTACAAAAAGTTCATAGAATCGAATGGCGCAAAGCCCGACAATGTATCTTTTACTGTTCATTAGTTATAGGCCGGCAAAGTGAAAAAACAATGAGATTTCTAATCAAAATAAAAATTTCCATTTTGGAAACTAAAGCAAGGGGAATTTTTTAATTATTTTTCCCGTAATCAGTGTGTTCGAATTAACTTTTCATTTAAAAACAGGGTGGTTGGATTTTTACTAGACTACTAACCAGTTAAAGCTCCCATTTTTTGGTTTGTATGACTGTACCAGCGAGGCACAACAATTGAAAATGTATACAAATGTATAAAAACTAAAGCACGTGGAATTTTTACCTTCCGTCACCTTAGGTAAGAAAGGTATTGTCTTTGGTAAAAAAAAATCAGTGTTGAGTTTTTAATGAATAAGCACGTTTGATGGTCCCTCGAATACGAATTTACTATATTTAAGATGATGCCTGTATGTATATGTATGTGTGTGTATTAGCTTTGCTATTTATCATGGAAACATCTGATATATGCAAAAAATTCTAATTGACAGATGTCAATGCCAAGTGCTAAATCAAATGTGGCAAGTATAGGATTAGAATGCCGGGAGTACGAGGAAGGCGAAAGAGAAAATGAAGGACTGTATCGCAGAAGACTTGAGAGAGGAAGAACTGTGTGAAGAAGATGCGTTGAAGAGGAATGAGTAAAAAAAAAGATGAGTAAGAAACAGGGACCCCTAATAAAATTGGAGAAAGCTGAAGAAGAAAGAAGGAATTGTCAAGTGCAATTCACATAGTGTATGTTCATGTTATAATTTTATTGGATTTATAGAACTTTTTCAAAGGATCTTTTGGTATGGAATTTGTAAACAATAGTATGTGTTCGTGTTATAATTTTACTGGATATATAATCTCTTCCAAGAAACTTTTTATAGCATTTATACATTTTTATTTCAATACTTTTATTTCTAAAAATTCACACAGTTGTTCAAATACTCTAAAAATGCGTACACTTACGTAACATTCTCTTTACAATCAAATAATATTACTACCAAGTTTATATCGCCGCCCATTTTTGAATTATTGCCCCAAATACCCCACATTAAGATAAAAACTTCAAAATTTTCAAAAATCTAATTTTTATTTATCTAGATACTTCTCAATGCGCTGATTCTAAATTTTGAAACCGAAGGTCGATATCTCTTTTCGTTCTCGAGGTATTTAGATTCAAAGTTTTGCTCAGAACTGCCCATTTTTGGGTATTAACCCAAAAATGGGTCAAGATATGAATTTGGCGACATCACCATTTAATTCTACGGACAAAAATACATAAGTATAGCAATTTTCATAATTTTTGTCCGACAGGTTCATTTTTTATGACTATAAGCTTGAAAAAGACCAAAATCTAAAAAAATCCTAAGGGGTACACCTTAGATTTTTGCGATTTTTGGCCATTTTCGGTTATTTTGCTTTAGAGATTGTATGCGGTGTTCAAAAATTATGAAAATTGGTGTACTTATGTAATTTTGCCCGTAGAATCGAATGGTGTTATCGCCAAACTCATATCGCGACCCATTTTTGGGTTATTACCAAAAAATGGGCAGTTTTGAGCAAAACTTTGAATCTAAATATCTCGAGAACGAAAAGAGATATCGACCTGCGGTTTCAAAATCAGCGCATTAAGAAGTATCTAGATACATAGAAACTAGATTTTTGAAAATTTGGAAGTTTTTATCTAAATGTTGGGTATATTGACTTTTAGGGCAATAATTAAAAAATGAGTAGAGATAAAAACTTGGTTGTAATATTATTTGATTGTAAAGAGAATGTTACGTAAGTGTACGCATTTTTAGAGTATTTATTTATGAATATACATAATGTATATTCTGTATGGAATTTGTAAAAAATTGTATGTATTATGTTCGTGTTATAATTTTACTATATATATATATAGAATCTTTTCCAATGAACTTTTGGTATGGGATTTGTACAAAATACATCAAACTAACGGAAGGTCTTGTACTGGCCACAACTGATTTTTTACCTCAAATTTTACTGCAATAAAAATATCCCATTGTTAAAACGGCGCTTACACCTTTATGACATCATTGCCCTTGATATCATCATTACATAAAACTGTGTAGATTGACACACCCACAAATATGTAATATACTGTGATGATTTATTTATTTATTATCAAAAGAGAAAAATGAATATATTTAGCATGACTTACATTAGAAGGTCTCAGCAACTCGGCATCTCTGCAAACTCGTACTCAATTACTCAGGAACTCGGCAATTTCTATTCCCCTGCAAATTGAAAAAAAAAAATATGAAATTATTGTCGATTTCTAATAAATAAATTACTTAAAAACATTTGTTTTTGTTCAAATTTTAGTTTATCAATATTTTTTTGTACAAAATTGTACACAAAGCTTAATTGTAATTATGAAACATTTTATTCTATACGATATAAACACATTATCAACTTATGTAACCATTAATAGAGTTGGGATATTATACCTTACGATTGTTATTAATTTGCAACAATAATTAACAATATTTCATTATTATAACAATAAATATATTTTTCGCAACAAAATCAAATCGATGTTTCGTTGAGGACTGCTGCTATACGAGTAAGAACCTAGCAGACCGATACAAGCGAGTTTAATTTGGAATGACATCACCGTAATTATATTTAATTTTGTTAATTCTATGCAGTTAAAAATTTATTTGAAAAATAAAAATAAAACAAAATAAGGGATGAACTTTAAAATGTAATTATTCGTTAATATTCGAACGTAAAATTTTATACCAATAAAAATGATACCAAATTGAGTATCGAAATACCTAAGTTTTTAATTTATATTACAAATACACGAAGTTCTTTAATAAAAAAAAAATTAATTCGCGGAAAATAAATTAATACATATATAAAAAATTAAAATACCACGTACGTAATCGCAGTGACGCCAAAAAGTAATGATTAAAATTAATATAATATAATTTACATCCTTAATTATAGAAAGTAACAAACAATTAAAATCGCTGGAGCCTCACATACTCAATGCCACCACTACAGGGTTAAATTCGGTGGTAAAACTAAGTATTAATTCCATTCTACATAACAATTATGTATTTTAGAAAACAAATCTTGTTATATCATTACAACGACAAAATGCCTGTAATAATAATAAAAATTGGCGATAATTTATATTAGTTATTACTGATATATTAAGTAAATAAAATGAAATGAACAGGTGGGCCAACTGATATGCGACGGGGCTCGTATTTATGGATAAACAAAAGAAAAATTAACATGAAAAAAATTGTAATTTCACTTACCTTCTATGCTAATCTCGGACCAGTGTAATGTTCTCAGCAACTATTACCGACTCGGCATTGTTCATAAACATCAATAAATGTTCATAAATTTGGTCACTTATTTCACCAAATGTTATTTAATAGCACAAGTCTTCTTCAAAACAAACATATATTTTCTGAAGTTCATCATAAAATATCGTAAACACTGTTTAAATAATAATTGTTGATGCTGATAAATCTCCAGTTAAGTTTAATGAACACGAAATAACCTGGAATCTTGTGCAAAATTGCTACAACGAGAAACCAAGATGGCGCCTTCGCGGAGCAGAGCGACGTGGACTCATCGCGAGCTGAATCTAGACTGAATCATGGCGTCGACGAGCAAACTTTCATAAGGGACCGTGTGTTGGAGAGAGATAGAAGATACCCAACGTCAGATTGCTGATGGATGATGTTGAATTATCAATTATCATTAAATGATAAATAATCTTTATAAAAACATGCTATTTTATATGCCATTCATGAAAAAGTACTTAAAATATTTGTAGATTTTCTTATTTCCGAGAAATCGACGAAAATTCAACGACCTGAAGTTGGAATTGTCAGCTGTTGACAAAGAAAATTGTTAATTTTTGATTATTGTTATTGACATTGTTTAAACATTATTGTAATATGTTTTTGAATAAAAATGATCCTTATTAATCGTATTTTAATATTCCATGCCTGCTTTTACTGAAAATAATAATAAATTGTTGTAATGTGTCAGGGTTACATAGTACCTTTATCAATTATTTATGTATTTGTTTAAATAATTTTGCAATATATTTTTATCAAAACATGATGCTTATTATTCATATTATAATATTCTATAAACAAATTTTCATTATCTATTCATAATTTGTCAAAATTTGCAATGTTTTCATTGTGGATTTGGCTCCGGGAATAGGGGCACATATTGAACTATTTCATTAAATATTTCTATAATTTATTAGTAAAAAATCAATATTTAAACATTGTTTCACATATTTCTGATTACTATATTGCCCTAATTGTTACAGAAATGTAATAATTTCATTCTAAATGTTATTGCAAAAACAGCTGATTCCAAGATGTTGCTGTTTCAATCTTTAAAAATATAAAATATTTGGAACTTTAGTGTAGTTAAATAGTCTCCAATACTTCTAAATTATTGTACATTAACTTTTATTGCTATATAAATAAAAATGTGTACACAAAATACAGTTTAAGATGTGTGCAAAATCTGATAAAATGATTCCAGAATCTTATGTTTAATTATCGTTCATTTGGAAGAATATCATATATTTCTTGAATAATAAACTAATTTTCTTATCAATTCATTTGTCACACATTCTACAAATAACTGTCATAAAATTCACGGTTTTACTTCGAGACTATTTGTGATGAAGATCCAAGAAGAAATTCGAAAAGATATTATCATATGGTTGTCAATTTCATCTTTAGGGATCTCCCAACCATTTTTTTTGTCCTTCAGTAGTGGAAATTAACCAGTATGTATATTTAAATGAATGCATATTAAGCAAAGGCTTATCTTTTTACCTTCCATCACCTTTAGGCATTGATTATATATACTAACGTATACATGATAAGGGCTTTAGGTAAGGAAGGTATTGTCTTTGGTCAAAAAGTTTGGTGGTGAGTCTTTAGTGAATAAGGGTCCCTACAATACGATTTCACTAATTTTACGATGATGTGTCTGTCTGTATGTGTGTGTGTCAAAAATTTCTCTGACGATAACTCCAACACTACAATTCTAAAAATTATAATTCTTTCGTATTCCTCTTCTTTACATCCATATGAAGAGCTGATTAGATTTGATTGGATAATACTCCGATATTATCTAATCAAACAACTAGATCATGCTGCCTTACTTGAAATGAAGTATAGTTTAGCCAAAAAATTGATACTGCCGCTGTGCTCTATGGCGAAACTTATGAACTATATTTTTGTCGTGTTGTAAAATTCGTTTTCACATTGACCTAGTTTTGCAAGCTATAAAATCTAATTTATACTCACTTTATTAACAACGTGATAATGTGATCAAGAACTGAACTTACAACAACAACAACAACAACAAAGCTTTTGAAACTTAAACAAATGATAACTACACGAACAACAATGTTGAAACTTTATGCTATTCTGTAAATGTTTCATTGACAATTTTATAAATTATTGCTTACACAATTTATGTATTAATTCATTATATTTTATGAACTATGAACTAATATGTACCATGTACAATACACTACTTCCTTGTTGTTAATTTAATATTCGCATTGTACTAAATGAAAAATGGTTCCTACTAAAGTGAATAACCACTTTTCCATTGTCAAATCATCAACCTGACCTCCATACACAAACGTTTTCAAAAAGTGAACGTACGTTAGCAAAAATTGAATAAAGCGCTTACAACGTTTACGACTTCGGCCAATTATAATCCCCCACATTGTACGCGTACAACAAACGATCAACCAATCGAATGTAACGGGATAATCGAGATAAAAAACATCCCACGATTTCGACTATTCGCATCTTTATCTGTTACACGTAGTGCCTGTTTAACATTTATCTATCATCTCTGTTTAAGAAACAGCTGGCACAGCACCTAGCTTATAAAACTTGCTACTCACTCATCACAAAGGATTTTGTGCCGGTTTGCCACGAAGAAAAGAACGGGAACTTTTCTTTACATAATGAAGACTCAAATAGTGTTTTTTGTCTGTCTGTTCGTGGCTGTGAACTGCCAGGATGCGAAAAAGGGGCCGAGGGTAACAGATAAAGTAAGTTTGTAATATTTTAAATAATTTTTGTACAGGTTATGACTGTAATTTTTTGTGTAAGGTGTGGTTTGATATTGAAATCGGGGGCGAACCTGCTGGCAGAATAACAGTTGGTCTTTTCGGCAAAACCGTCCCTAAGACTGTACAAAACTTCGTCGAATTAGCTAAAAAACCAAAGGGCGAAGGCTACAAAGGCAGCAAATTCCATCGCGTGATCAGAGATTTTATGATTCAAGGGGGCGATTTCACCAGAGGAGATGGTACAGGAGGTAATTAAACATAAAAAAAATTAAAGGTCAAGATGACAAACCTGTTTTTTTGTAGGTCGTAGCATCTTCGGCGAAAGATTCGAAGACGAGAACTTCAAACTGAAGCACTATGGAGCTGGATGGTTATCCATGGCCAATGCTGGAAAAGACACAAATGGTTCTCAATTCTTCATCACTACCAAGCAGACTAGTTGGTTAGATGGAAGGCACGTTGTTTTCGGAAAAATCATCGGTGGAATGGTGAGAAAAAATCACATATTTTGCTAGGCTGAACATTATTTCAATTTAGTTACAAAAAGGCATTTTATCCGTTGGAATTTCGCTGTGATATAAAAAAACAAAAACACGTTTTTTCGTTTGCACTTACGAAAAAACATTCCCCTTTCTCTTTTGAAATAGTAATTTTTTGCGATCGTTCGGAAAAATTTATATATAGTTTGGTTCACGAGAGTTGATTATTCACGGTCATTTACAAGCTATTTGATATATTACTTATAGATAACTTCACTGCATTTCGTACGCATATATTTTAACTGAAATAATGAGTGTAATTTATTTAAAAAAGATACATAATCTTTTTAAATAATGCCTTTCTCGAAACTTTATGTTCTTCGCCTATATTTTTGCAAAACAACATATATGATTTGATATAAATTATTATTCTAATACAACATACCTCATTATTATTTGTAATGTGTTAGAAAATAATATCACAATTTACGTTTTACGTAAATAATTATAATGACATAAGGTTCATTCACAGCTACGAAAGTTAAAAATATAGTTAAAATTATAAAGACTATGGTTGGTGTTCGCAGATTCGAAAATAAAACATAAAATTAACACCAACTGTCAATACATTCATAATTAATAAGCAATAATAACAAATGCATATCTTTTAAAGCACTGTACGCAATCATAAATGCCAACCTTTATCTTTAAGACAACTTTTTAAAATATTTAAATTGAAATCTTTTTGCCAAAAGGTAAATTGACAGCTATTTTTGTGTAAAATATTCAACATTTGCAAATCCTTGTGTTTATGACATGTTTAATTTTATTTTCAAAAGATGTGAACACTTTCATAAGAATCTATTGTTTATATCGTTATTTTTTTATGTATAATTTTATTTTTATTTTCGGAGCTGTGAATGAATGGTCATTTTTCGTGAATCCAATTTTAGATATCTTCCTACGTCCGTGAAATAGGCATTTCAGACTATCGGAGCAAATAATTGACGTTTACAACACAAAAATACCTCAAACGGAAGCAAAAAGCATTTTGAGGATTGATAAAATTACACATAATGTACCATAAATAACTATTATAATTTCTTCAAAGTCAAGGTTATCACAAAATATTTTAAACACTTATCACTATTTTATTTTTCCAGAGCGTCGTCCGCAAAATAGAAAGTTTTTTTTATGTATAATTTTATTTTTATTTTCGGAGCTGTGAATGAATGGTCATTTTTCGTGAATCCAATTGTAGATATCTTTCTACGTCCGTGAAATAGGCATTTCAAACTATCGGAGCAAATAATTGACGTTTACAACACAAAAATACCTCAAACGGAAGAAAAAGCAATTTGAGGATTGATAAAATTACAAATAATGTACCATAAATAACTATTATAATTTCTTCAAAGTCAAGGTTATCACAAAATATTTTAAACACTGTTATCACTATTTTATTTTTCCAGAGCGTTGTCCGCAAAATAGAAAGTTCCGGCACAGATTCCCGCGACCGTCCGACAAAAGACGTCGTCATCGCAGATTGCGGCGCTGAATCCGTCGACGAACCATTTGCAGTTGCAAAAGAAGATGCCACCGATTAAGCAATAGGTCCATATAAAACAATTTATTTTTAACAAGTTTTGTGATTTTTATAAATAAAATTTGATACATAACATTTACCATTTTTTTGTAAATTCTTCCGAATCAAAAAACGGTTCTTGCGTGTAGTGTTTATAACACGTTAGGAATCTTATTACTAAGGCCGCGTATACGTACTGCATATTTTCGATCGATTTCCAAACGAGGGAGTTTGTGTGGTTGAAAACATCGCATTTGACTTCGCACCCAACTCTGGGTAGATTATGCAAAAATACCCAATTTTCCGCTGCATTTTTCATGGTTTTTAAACAAATTTGGGCGTCGCAATTTTCGTGTTCTGTTACAGACACAACATCAGCGCAATTGACTGCGTCTTGTATATTATACACTTCTTGAAATTGAGTAGAAAAATCTTTACTAAATTTTTTACCTAAGTCTGAATAATTATCTTTGGAAGATCCTTCTGCGAGAAAATATTTAAAGTTTATTTTAAACTGAGGTAAGAGCAACATATAACAATTTAATAAACCGGTTGGTTTTCCAATCCAAGAAACTGTCAAATATTTCAACCGAGTAAAATGTTCATAAATCGCCATAAAATGCGCCAAGGCCGTTACGGTATCATAATCATTCGACGAGATTCCAACTACAGGAATAGACGCTCCTTCCGACATGTGTTCAACATTTTTCTGTTCGCCAACTTTGCAGAAAATAATATCAGAGTTTGTTGAAAGCACTCGGCCATAATCGCTCACAAAAGGTGTATGTTTCTTCCAGGATTTATCGATAACTATGTTTGTTGTTGCTCCAACAAGATTAGCCCCTAATTTAAAAGGTAGTTGAACATACGCATCAGCACTGTCCATAATTAGAGTAACTCTAGTTTTTTTCATAGATGGTAGTGTTCCAATTTTGTTTGTTGATATATATCTGACGTCTAGAGCTGTCCAAATTAAAGATTTCATTTCGGTTGGTGTAAGACACAATGGATGTATTAAATTTTTGCCGACTATATTAGCTTCGCGTAATTTTTCAGCGGCTTCTCTCAAAACGGAGGAATTTCGCGTAATAACCTTCAAAAAAGTCATTATTGTTGCACAGTTTGACACATAAACAATGATGTAATAACAATATAAAATCAATTTATTCACTTTTCTTAAAAATAAATTAATATATAAAAAATCTTTACGGTTCATTTTCTGCTTCATCTATCTGGTTAAATCCCCGATTTAAATCATTATTTCCGCTGATTGGCCTCAACAAATCAACTCCATTATTACTCAATTTACTTTGAACATTTAGTAAGTAGTCCATTAAGAGCGTCTCTTCCGATGGATCCGTCGTAGCTAAAAGATGTTCCAACGGTGAAAAGGGAGTAGTAAACACCTGCGGATTGGTATCTTGAGGTCTGAATGTGGTTAAATCTAACGGATCTGCAGAAGTAGACGGACCAGGAACAGCGCTGGTAGATGCATCCATCGGGTGCAGGTGATTTAATTGGCGGAAAAGTTCAGCTCGTGATGGAAGAGGGTTTGGTCGTTTGTATTTTGTATCGAAGTTTAATGGAAGCGGGTATCTTTGCATGCTAGAAAAATATTTTATATTTTAGAAAACTACTTTATTTGGTTCATTCGATAGGGTGCTAATCTATTCATTTAATAGTTATTTGTCACGAAAAAGTTTAGCCACAAGACCAGGAGGGTGAGTGGCTAATTTTATTTAGTGACTAATATGTATTCTACACGAGTATAATAAAACATTTAGGTCCGATTTTATAAAAAAAATTAAGCTTCACTTAAGATTTAGTTGTTAAGTAAATTTATTGAAATGAACAAATTCGAATCAGTTTCTTTATTCTTATGACATTTGTATTATTGCTGTCAAAAAAACGTGTTGCATTTTTTCACTTCATTAAATTTACTGTAGAAGTAAATTTTAATTTTTTTTATAAAACCGGCCCTTAATCCAATACTTTTTTAAAACTTCTTAAATCATTTTTATATTTTCGTTCTTCGCTTGACACTGACATGTCAATAAATATACTACTTAAAATTATAAAGTAGGCATTGAATGATTGTTATTTTTCTATATTGTTATTGAAAAAAAAAATCTACAATAATTATTGTCTGCCATTGGGAATTATTTAAAAGAAAAATAAATTAATATTTCTCACATTTTCATCCATCACTCACACACGGTTAAAGATAGAATAAGGACGATCGGATCTCGAGTTACAGCCGTTTTAAGTTACATGATTTTTCATCGGAATTTTGTATTATTGAAAATACACAATATTGACATGCTCGAACTATATAATTATTAATAATCTAGTTGATAAGAATTCCACCGGAAACTTTATTTATGGAAATTATGAATAAAAATTTTATATTTCCTAATAATTTTTACATTAATATGTTTAGAATTTGGGTATATTTCAAGGAGCCCCGTGGTCGCGTGCCTGAATGTCTGGTCGCGAACCTGGGGAACCGGGTTCGATCCCGACAGACGCCAAATATTTCCAATTTTAAATGGCACAAAAGTGACCCCTGTGGTGCACTCTCCACACCAGCTATGAGTGCCCGTGAGTGACGCCTGGTAAGCGCCCGTAAAATATATCGTCATCATTACCGATGTCTACATGTGTTGTAGACACTGGCACACCCAGTAATGGGTAATATGCCGTGATGATATATTTATTTATATTTCATAATGAATAAGACATTTATTTTTTTCGCAACTATCCTATTTTGTTAATGATGTTGTTTAGCGCCATAAAAACCCGTACACCGACACATTTCAACAACGGGAATAAATAAATATCTATGCCATTATGGGCTTATATACAATTGTTGCCGTTGACCCTCCAACCGGACTCACCGAGCCGCAGTGTTTCACCCCTACCCCTATCCGGTTCCTCAGATATCCGATGTTCGGATATTGAAGCGGATATCCGTAAATTTAACTCGGATTTGGATCCGGATTCGATATATTGTTTACGGATCCGGAACCGAATTTTAATTCTGGATCCGATTCATCATTTTGAATGTAAAGGCAAATATCTGGAAGTGAGTTCAAATTCAAACCGTTACAGTGGGTCTGTTTATCTCTACAGCGGTCTGTAAACAGCAATAAATTTTATAATACCCCTCTAAAATAGACAGGTAGCTGGTGCAAATACGAGAAGGATATTTCTTAGAATATTGAATTCTGTAGTTCTAAAATTTTAACATTCATTACAACAAATACTTCAAAGAAAACGAGATTAAGATTAAATTTGAGAAATAATGGTTAAAGATTCATTGCAAGTGTCGAAATACCTATTTATTTGTATCGTGCACGTGTTGCACATAAAAGGGATTGTTTTTCTATGTTTCTCTATACTCATACTCAGATTCGGATCCAGAATCCGATACTCAGATCCGGATCCAAAATCCAATACTCAGATCCGGATCTAAAATCCGATACTGAGATTTGGATCCGAGATCCGGATAGTTCAATATTCAATTATCCGAATATCCGGATATTTTTGGATCCGAAACCAAAACTATCCGGATCCGGATCCCACCACTAGTTTTCAGCCATTGCTACATTTATTTCAGATGTATAGGTGCCCAACTTATAACATCCGAGTGATAAATACAAGCAGCTGTATTTATTTTACGACAAATCACATTGTTGGCGAACGGAAATCTAACGCACACACTATTAAAAAAGTACGAAATAAACACCTACCTTGGTCCATTTGACATCATAGGAATATTATTATTCACAATATTGCTGACCGCTACAAGTCGATTAGCCACCTGAAATTCAAAAAATGATTTAACAAATGCGTAAATTATCTTTATTTACTATTGCCCTCTCTAGTGAATGTATCGAAAAATCATTTTCAATCCTTCTTTTAATATTACTATATACCTCCCTTTATCATTTTGACTATTTTCTGAACTTTGTGAACTCACCATTTCTTTAGTTTGTTCTGAAACAAAAAGAAATTAATTCACAATTAAATTTATTTAATTTTGAATACAATCTTACGTTCTAGATCCAATAAAGATTTGAATTCATCCCAGGCTTCTTTTCTTTCTTCTTCATTGAGTTCTTCATGGGTTAAGTTCGCAAGAAGAGATTTGTGATCACTGAATTTGAAGAGACGTGGTTTATGGTTTTCCCACAACCTAGCAAGAAGGTGATCTGAGGGAAGTGTTGGGGTTGGGGGTTCACCGAAATTCTTGTCTAATCTACAAGAAATATTTACTGATCAAATAATAATCCTTGAGTTTACTAAAAAAGGAAATAAAAAATGAATATATCTTTACCGATACATTTTTTGTAGATCGTCGCTATTAAAATGTCTTTTAATTTGATGTTCATCTACTACTCTTCCAGCTATAGCCAATTTGGTTACAGCTCTGCTATACACTACTTCTTCCATTGTACCCTAAATATTCCAAAACATTAATTCATAATCAAAAATTTATATTATTTAATCCTTACCATAGATACAAATCTATATATGTAGCACTCTTTCGTTTGGCCAAATCTATAAACTCTGAAAACGCTTTGTATATCATAAGCAGGATTCCAACTTACATCCATTAAAATTACTCGATTTGCCGCTGTTAGATTTAACCCTAATCCTCCTACTTTATGCGAAACTAGAAATAGCCTATCAAAAAATAAAAATTAGATAGAATGATAATAACTTTAATTGATAGAGTAGTGAAAAATAATTATTTTTCCTCAAATCATGAAAAAAATGTAATTGAAAATGACATTCTTTAAAACGCGGCTGACAAACCCCCGAGTGACGTCACAGGTTCGGACATATACCTATTAACTAATATATTGCTAATGCTCGTATCTTTCCCGTAAGAGTAGGTGAAGGAAACTCAGTGAAATGGAAATATCATTTCTGCATAAGTCTATCTCTCACAAACACCCAACCGGCAATTATGCGCATGCTCGGAAATCTTGACTACTATTGGCTAACGCTGACAGCGTCGCTGGCTGGGCTGCGTTCCAAAATCCTACTCTTAAAGTACGAAATTATTCAAAGTCGTTTCAAAACTAATAACCTTACTCTCACAGTTTACTCAAACTGTTCCAAAACAGCCAGAGTTTACTCCAAAGTGATGTTCTACTTACTTAAACGAGTAGGGTATAGAAATTACTCCACAATATTTTCAAACGTAGATGCTCACGATTCTCTACATATGAAAGTAATTTGCCTTCTTGAGGAAGAAAACATGCTTTTGGTTGAAAATAAACATAAGTAAATACGTTGGCGTGTATTACGAGCATACTTTTATAATAAAAGCGCTTTTATGGAGCGTACTTTCACATTATATTGAGGAGGGTGCTCCATAAAAGCGCTTTTATTACGGGCTTGACATTAATGTTGTAATTATAAGTAGTTTTGTTAGTTTTTTTAAAATATTTTTAATTTAGTTTAAATTTTTTACTTCAACAAAACTCTCATTCGTTCCAAAACACAACACATCATACTCTACGCCAAAACTCGGTTTTCTCGGTTTTGGAACGCTGCCCTGGCGAGCACGTGGTTTGATTTTGACGTTTGATTTCATTTCTGTTTGTAGTTGCACTTCGAAATCATTTGCTTTGTGTTTCATACAGTAATTTATTGTCACCTAGATAAATTAATCCTGACCAGATTGTATTCCTATTATTTTTACAGTACAACAAAGTAAATTATTTAATTCAAATTTAGCACTAGAATATGTCAATGTTTTTTATTATTACTAATATTTATATTTACAAAATAAATAGTAGGTACATAGTTTAATTTCTCAAATTTAAATTAAAAATTTCTCGCGCTAGTCGTTAATAAACAGAACTCTGTGATTCGCAAAAAGTGATGATGATTTCCTCGTTAGCCAATAGTAGTCGCGGTTTCCAAGCATGCGCATAATTCGCGGTTGGGTGTTTGTGTGAGATAGACTTATGCAGAAATGATATTTCCATTTCACAGTGTTTCCTTCAAGAAAAGCAAAGGATCCGCAATATATTAGTTAATAGGTGTATGGTTTCAAATGAGTCTGAACTTAGGGTTGGAATCTGTGACGTCACAACATGGCTGTTTTTTGCAATTTTTTTACTTTTAAACGATTTTAAACAACAAAAAATGTAAATAAAATCATATTGAACGATAAATTAAACAGAAAAAAAGGTACAATTATATTTTTTTGCATTTTACCTGGCTCTTTTGTTTTGTTCATTGTTGAAATTATTACACATATTCATCCGTTTTTCCGGTGCTACTGTTCCATCCATTCTGTAATAATCCCTGTCTTTAATCCACGTTTCATCGTTAATATTTTCTAAGAAATGTTCTATGAGGTCCAATTCCGCAATAGACGAAGAAAAAACGAGCATTTTATCATTTGAATCTTTACATTCTTTGATAACAGAAAACAGCAATTCCATTTTAACCCCATAAGAAATATTACTCATAACATCTTCGGGTAGCATCTCTTTAAACCAATTCGAATCCAGGGAATAATCTTCGGTGTCCGGATCCAAAACCGGCACGAAGACTTCGTCATAGCGTTTCTGTTTCTTTTGAGGGGGTTCTCTTCTTCTTTCGTATTTGATCTGCAGCAATGCTGGATGCGTCCAAATGTTTTGTAAAGCGTGGTAGTTTTTGAATAAAGTTTTTGTGCGTACGTCCAACAATTCGAGGTAGTGTTCGTATAATTTTATTTGAAGATCTGTTAATTGGACGAAAAGAACATAATCGTGTTTTGGTGGAAGATAAGGGATGAGCTCCGCTTCTTCGAATCTTTGGACGGTGTTTTCTAATTTTTTGTGGAGAATGTGTGAGCGGCGTTTCATTAAATGGATGTCAGCGCGGTTTGAATCTTCGTATTGCCCGTTGGAGATTGGATTGACAAATCGGTTTTTGTATTCCTCTAAAGTTCCTAACAGATGCGGTTTGACGAAATTAACCATGTGGTAATATTCAATTAGATTGTTTTGGAGTGGCGTGCCTGTTAAAATTATTCTTCGTCTTGTTTTTACTCTGTTTAGCGATGAAAATCGAAGAGTTTTGCCGTTTTTCAACATGTGTCCTTCGTCACAAACGATCAGTTGTGGACCCGGGTCGATTAGGCTTTCTAACATAATTTTTTTATAAGAGTCTTCATATTTTTGTAATTTATTTTCGCTGACTAAAGTTTGGAATGTTTCGTAACCCATTAAAAGAACTCCTCCGTTGTTTTTCCACCGTTTTACTTCAAACATTTTTTGTTTAAAATTTTTCTGGCGGTCTGGATTGATGTAACAAACGTTTATATGTTGGGGGCAGACTTTTAAAGTTTGTGTGAATTCGTTTTTCCAGTTGAGGACTGTGGAAAGGGGGCAAACGATTAAAACATGTTGAATTTTTGTCTGTTCGTGAGTGAGTAACGCGTGAACTAAAACAACTACTTGCATAGTTTTTCCCAAACCCATACAATGAGCTAAAATGCAACCAACACCTTTGGATTTTTGTATTTCACTGACAGATTCGAAGCAAACAGACCACATAAATTTGATTCCTGTTTTCTGGTGTTCTTTTAATCGTTGTATCAACGAATGGTGGATAGTAATAACAGGTTTTTTTGTCGTTTCATCCATTTCTAACACCATGCCGACTTCTTCTTGGCTGAGTTGCGATTCCGTGAGCAGACTATCAAGTTTAAGTTGTTTCAAACTAATTCGTTCTTTTCTTGCGGATTCTTCTTTATCTGCAAGTTTTGTTTCTTCTTTTAGCTCGTCGTCATCCAAGATTTTGTTGATATTCCGACGACCTTTTTTATGAGGGGAGCCTTCCTCGCGTTTTTTTACATCGACAAATTGAATGTCACTGTCGTTGGAATCTGTATTGTTGTCGCTAACGACAATTGCGTCGTCTTCAGAAGAGCTGATTTCTTCGACAGTGGAGCAAGATCGTTTTCTTTTGACAGGTTCTTTATCGGCGTTTTTGAGATATTTTTCCTCTTCTTTTTGGAGAATTTCGTTGGCCAGTGAGTCGTTTGTTTCGTCGGTGTCGGAGTCTTTTGCGGGGTTGAGGTTTCCAGTGAGGAGTTTATCTTTGCGCCATTTTGATTTTTCGTCCTCTTCTGGTTTAGTTGGTTTTTTGTTTTTAGATTTTTCTTTGTTGTGGTCTTCAATTAGTTCGACGGAACCGTCCTCAGACATTTCGGTGTCGTCTTTGAGGAAATCGACAGGGTCGATAAAATCGACGTATTTTAGTTTTTGAGTAGATTCTTCGCTCAAAAGGTTAAAATCTAAATCGCTTCCCGGGTCTGATTTTATGATGGAGATAATACTGCCGGTGTCTGAATCGGAGATGTAGTCTTGAGATTTGAACTTTTTTTTGCGTTTTTTTTTTCGCTTTCCTTCGGAATTTGATGAAGAGTTGTCGCTGGATGTTTGCAGGTGGCGTTTACGGTCCAAACTATCAAAATTTGTTAGTCTTCTAATTTCATCACTATCGTTTTCACTGTCTTTATCGATTTTTTCATCACTGCTTTCATCACTACTTTTATCACTATATACGTTGTTTTCATCACTTTTTTCGGTAATGTTCAGCTTGTCCAAAACTATAATCGGCTTCATTTTTAATTTAAAATTCCTATCTAGCACAACAATCGGTTCCATTTTATTTATTTTCGGGTCTTCGTCATTTGTGTCATCACCGTCGCTTTCTTTGGCACTACTATCGCTTTCTTTGTCACTGTCCTGTCGATAATTTTCTTTAAGTTTAGCAATTTCTGCAGCGATGTTTAAATTTGTGACATATCCGACGTTTAGAGGTTGTTGAAATTCTGGAGTTTCGGCATTTTCTAACGACGAATGGACTATAGAAGAGACAGAAGTAACGGATGATACATCGGAAATATCGTTTTGCTCGTCTTTTAGTAAGATAGCGAGAGCTCGCTCGCGATCTTGTTCCGTGTAAGAATCAGAAGAAGT
The DNA here is from genome assembly GCA_943142095.1 of Ophonus ardosiacus. NCBI lineage: Eukaryota > Metazoa > Arthropoda > Insecta > Coleoptera > Carabidae > Ophonus > Ophonus ardosiacus. The sequence continues at coordinate 49,195,628 of OW964832.1, forward strand.
AGATGAAGAGTCATAAGTTTTGTCAGATTCACTTTCGGATTGATTAGCGACATTTGAAGTTGTTTCCGCCTCTTCAATTTCTTTTTTAACTTCTGTTTCTAAATTCATTTCTTCCCAATTATAATTAACAGTTTTCTCGGAATCATCGCTAATGTCTTCCTTGGCAGAATTTTGATGAATCTTGTAATAACTTTGACAAATTTCTCCAGTTTTTTCACATTTATATGTTTCAATTGTAACGGCTATGTCATTATCGTCGAAATCTTCTTTGATGCGTGTCGATAAATCGTCATTTTCTCTTTTCTGCGTCTCTCGAGAAAACGCGCTAGAAGCTTCATCTGTGTCTTCTTTCTTTATTTCTGGCGAGGGAGACGGAGATTTTGAATTTTCTTCGCGATTACGGAAAGAGGTCTGTCCGGTTTTCTTTCGGGCAGTTTGTTTTCGCGGTGGTGGGATTTCTTCTGTTTTTTCTTCGGAGATAGAACTGCGAGTTGATGATGGTGAAATTGGACCGCTGTTTGGGGGCGTTATAGGAGAGTTATTTAAGCTATTGATTTGATTTAAGGCTGTAACAGAATCTGGGTTTTGTTGGTTGATTTCCGGAAGATTTTCTGTAGTTTCTTCTAAATTGTTTTCGCTAGTACTTTTCAAACTAAGATTAAATTTGCTGTTTTTTCGTTTTCTAGGTTTTGTGGACGTACAATTATTGCGGGTTTTAATATTTTCTTTCCACTTCGTGCGTGAATTTACGATATGTGTTTGTATATCCTGAATATTGTCTAAGGCCATACTACACAACAAATCTAATCTATCAAATAACTTTTCTTTATCTTCTATAGATTTTACATTATTTAGTTTTGCTGGTAAACTTGTAATACGAGTTACAAAGCAGCCCCCAAAAACTTTTAATTTATCGACACTTTCTCGAATCATGCTCACAAATTCGTTGGTATCTTCTTCTTCATCATCATCGGATGTTGGGATTGGTTTTAGTTGTTTTTTGGGAGTTACTACCTCGGATTCATCGTCGCTAAAACTTTGATTTTGTGTGTCGCCGTTATTTACATTTACTTGTTGTGATAATATATTATCAAAATTATCGTTATGTACCTCTATCGTTTCCTGCCTTCCATTCATTCTAAAACAATTTTATTATTATAATATGACTCATATTTTCACAGATTGAGATAAAATAAATTAACGGAAAAACAGATCACGGCATATTTTTGTCATAAAAATGCTTTTTAATTAATTAACTTAATATATTATGCAACGAGTTTATAATAATAGTCATTATGCATGAGTTACATACACTATGTTCTTGTTACAATTTTACATCAGTCAGACGATAAGGCATCAAAATCCATATTCTACATTTTCTCCAAAATCTTCAAAATTTTCAAAAATCCAATTTTTATACAAGTAGGTTCCTCTCAACACGCCCATTTTTGAATTATTGCCCCAAATACCCCACATTAAGATAAAAACTTCAAAATTTTCAAAAATCTAATTGTTATGTATCTAGATACTTTTCAATGCGCTGATTCCAAATTTTGAAACCGCAAGTCGATATCTCTTTTCATTCTCGAGATATTTACATTTCAAATTTTACCCATTTTTGGGTCATAACCCCAAAATGGGTGGAGATACAACCCTGGCGACTTCACCATTCGATTCTACGGGCAAAATTACATAAGTATACCAATTTTCAAATTTTTTGATCAATGTATACAATTTCTAGAGTGAAATAACTGAAAATTGCCAAAATCTGAAAAAATCGTAAGGGGTACACCTTAGATTTTTGCGATTTTTAGCCATTTTCAGTTATTTTGCTTTAGAGATTGTATGCGATGTTCAAAAATTCTGAAAATTTGTATACCTATGTAATTTTGCCCGTAGAATCGAGTGGTGAAGTTGCCAGGGTTGTATCTCCACCCATTTTGGGGTTATGGCCCAAAAATGGGTAAAATTTGAAATGTAAATAGCTCGAGAATGAAAAGAGATATCGACCTGCGGTTTCAAAATTTGGAATCAGCGCATTGAAAAGTATCTAGATACATAAAAATTAGATTTTTGAAAATTTTGAAGTTTTTATCTTAATGTGGGGTATTTGGGGCAATAATTAAAAAATGGGCGTGTTGAGATGAACCTACTTGTATAAAAATTGGATTTTTGAAAATTTTGGAGAAAATGCGGAATATGGGTTTTGATGCCTTATCTTCTGACAGAAGTACCTAAGTATATAAAAATTTGATTTTTGAAAATTTTAAAGATTTTGGAGAAAATATGAATATGGGGTTTGAAGCCTTCTCACCTGACTGGTGTAAAATTGTAACAAGAACATAATTATTTTCTACAAATTCTGTACCGAAACTTCCTTGGAAAAGATTCTATAAATACAATAAAAATATAATACGAACATACAATATGTAAATTGCAGTTGACACTGACATCTGTCAATTAAAATTATTTGAATATATCAGCTGTTTTAAAGGTGATTATAGCAAAGCTACCTGATTTATAAAAGTTAATCTCTTTATAATTCTTTAACTCTATATCTATTGAATATAAAGGAAGTACACGAAAAATAACACAACGTAAAGAGAAAAATGGGTAAAATTAATGCATTAGATTTTTACACTCGCTACAAAACTATTTTTCTATATTTACTAAACAATTTACTTTTTAATTAACTAAGTAATTCTATTACTTACTTCATATTTTCTAATAAGACTGCACACTCTCCTCTTAACCTCCAAATAGGTTTTGAATTACAAATAAAACAAGTCCACTCATTTCTACTAGCTACACGAATAGCATAGTCATTATCAAAATTAAGGTCGATGCAATTCTGTAATATTAGAACAAGATAAACATTAAAATAAAAACAAAACTTACTAATCTTACTTTACAAAATATCACAGTACAACGGGAACATGTGAACTTTTTGGCTGCTTTAGCACACCATCGACAATTGCTTTCCGTACCATCTTTATTTGCGATGAAAATGGCACTGTCGTATGAATTCAAACATTCGATACATACTACAACTTTCAAAATAGGATGTGGGTATGGTGTTTCGGTGGTATGTTTCGAACAAATAGTACACTGCCAAATTGAAAACTCATCTACAATATTTTCGTTGTTAAAATAATCGAAATCTTTACAAACACAAAGTAATACCTTTCTTGTTTTTATCTTCAACAATAAGCTTTTTCCTGAACAGTTCTTCCTCTTCAGTATACTGAACAACAAGATCGTTCGTGGTTCTCTGAAGCTTTTCCACAGATTTCATCATTTTAACATAATTTTCTATCACTACACTTATAAATGTCACAAAACAACCACAAACTTTGTGTCAAATTTGACAAATGTACTGTAAACTTTTAACCTTCCCATTCCCAAGTCCTAAACACTGAAACTGAAACACTGTTCACAGCGCAGAAAATCCACTACACATTTACAGGTTTACCAAACCCAATAAAATCCCTAAAAGAGGAGGGAAAGATTAATTTTTTTAATAAATTTTGCTATAAAACTTTTTATCTAATACTATTTTTGAAGCAGTCGTCTAACGATCACTATGACTTAACGTCTTTAACGTTTTGTGTAGAACATTAACAACAAAAATCGGAATTGGTTCTTTTTATCTCCCGCTACGCTTGGTACGGGACTTTGAATATACATGTATATACTCAAAGGGAGGTATTTTTCTATAGGGATCGTTCTAAAAATCGCATATCGAGATTTTAGTAAATGACCATGTTTTAAGGTCCCTAAAATCCAATTTGAACATTTTCACGATGATGTCTGAATGGATTTTGTTAACGTTCAAATACTATCATTCAGAAAATTCTGAAATCTTGTATTTCGACTTCGACTCTATTCTAATATGGAAAGAATTCATCAGATTTTGGTGTAAATCGGATAACCGGAAATGGCACTTTACTTGAAGCTCATAATAGTTTTTCTTCAAAAAAATACCATTAAATGCCATTTTTTGCATTTTATGTTATTATAAAAATTAAAGATTATTGAATTTTCTATAGGTAAATTTAAAAAATAATCTTTTTAACAAATCCCAGAGCCTTTGATAAAACACAATTTCTTTGTTACACAGTTCATATTTCAAATGTATATAACTGATAGATAAATGTCAAAAAACAATCATTTCAAATTAATAATGGTGATATTTTGAAAAGAAAATAGTAAATACGCCGTCAAATAATAATTATTACACTAAATTTGTGATCCTAATGGATCCGAGTGTAAATAAGACAGGAATTGAAACGAACAGCTCAACTGCCAATATACGAAAGCCTGCGTAGCTTTAAAACTTATTTGAACAACTTGTTATATTAGCTACGCGCGAGGTAAATTAATTATATTTCGTGTGGATTTAAAGGGAGCTCATATATTATCCATAGTTCACTGATTCGTGTTAGTGTTTAAAAATTTTCCATTTCTTAAATGTTATCAGCTCCTACGTCAGATCCGATAAAATTCAAATTTTCAAGTAATATTTAAAAATTCATCTCTCGCTCAAATAAAAAAGAATCCAAAATTTAAGATTTATAACACGAATAATAAATGTATCTATATTTTTGGATAGTACCTACTGCATTTTTAATATTTACGGGCAGAAATTCATCATGCATTCATATATATTTATTTATCACAAATAATGTGAAGTATTTATTATCTACATTTACTATTAAAATACAATGAACACAATTACTTATAAAATTGAAAAGTTATGTACATGCATTCCATACAATCATAGAAAAATATCTTTCATGGTTTTGTCTGTAAAAAAATATAAAAATTGTACAAACAGTATTATTTCATATTGCTAATATTGGTAAGTTACACTTACTTACAAAATGTGTATAAAATGCACCACATGAAATCATTAATAATATAATTAATCTTAAGTTTGTTGAGTGTTTGAAATAAGTCTGGTTTACAAATATTTACATTACCAGCAATTTTAAAAATTGCTCAATTATCGTAAACATTAAATACAAATTAGAATAACTTAATACTTTGTATTCCTATCAGGAGAGGCGTTGCTAAACATAAATACTTGTCTATTATTTACACTTCTAATCTTTTTTAATGTAACATTTGGTTCATATTTACACAGGAAAACTATTTTAAAGTATGAAACTTTCTTTCTAGCAACAATTCTCTCCGCAGATTACTATCGTTGTAGGTTTTTGCATACGTAAAAAAGGATAATAGGACTAGCTTAAGAATATTTCATGAACGAATCATTTTTTGATTACGTTCGAGATATCGTCGTGGTTTAATCCTTGACTCGGCAGTTGTCCAGCCTCCGTACAAGATTTGCAGCAAAATCTGGCGTAGTATTTGTGACGACAATAACGGGCTTGGACTATCAGGGCGCAGTTTGCGAAGAATCGGTTGTCCGTGCAGTTTGGATCAATGAACATGCCTATAATAATCATATTTAAACATAGTTTCTTTCTAAAAGAATTCGTAAACCCTCAATCCAAAATACAAATTTCTCGTTTCATGAAAAGAGTGATATTGTTTGATGAACATAATATAATGAGTTCTGAAACCCATGTAGATCTTCCTTCTGATGTAAAGGAATTGGGTAGGTGTATGTGAGTCAATAATTCATAAATTGATATTAAAGAAATCATTACTGATATATTCTTGTTTCTTTTTGTATCAATTGCCAGTTGTGTACTATTCTTTATGTAGGTAACTCAGTTATATAAAGATTTTTAAAAAACTCATTTAGTATCAATTATGTAAAAAGTGACATTTCAAAACGTCATAAAGTTAGGTAAAATTCAACTTTTTAAAATGGAATTAGATAATAAATATCTTCATGTCTACAGCGACCATTTCTCGGAATATTTTTACAAAATATAAATTCAATTTATTAGTTTCTATTATTCGATGTTTTTAAGGGTATCTCGTTTAATATTAATGATAAGAACAAAGCCGTTTGCTCATTCTAATGTAATTTTTTTGAAACAAACACAATAATCATAATCACCACAGGAAGTTTTTGATATCGTTTGTTTTAAGCCACAGGATAACACTTGTTTATTGCTTGTTTTGAAAATATCTCATATCTCGCATACTCTGAGAGATAAAGAAAAATGTTTAGATAATTTTCCTACAGTTTTTTTTACGAAGAATAACGTGGTGTGATTAGATAGTTGCATATATGCCCTGGCGAATTTTTAAAAGTTTTTGCATAATTGTAAAAAAATCATTTCCGGCTAAACGGTTCACCCGAGAACAAAATTTATTTGAAAAAACTTTCTCAAAATTAAATTCTATGGGGGGTTAGTTTGAAACTTTTTTTAAAATTCTCACATTTTTTTGAAACAGGAACTTGGACATATTTTAATTTAAAAGAAAATTTTTGGAAAAAAACTTTTTTGTTTATTATTATTAATTAACCAAATTTTGGGTACATATACAACTCGAGCCGCAGATTCCAAAAATCGATAATCCAAATTTCTAAAGCCACCCATTTTTGGGTAAGGGGCAGTCACCCCAAAAATTGGTAGACCTACGATGTCGACATATCGATTTTTGGAATCTACGGGTTGAGTTGCATATATACCCAAAATTTGGTTGTGAAATTTTTTTAAGTACAGCCCTAGCGAATTTTTAAAAGTTATTGCATAATTGTAAAAAAAATCATTTCCGGCTAAACGGTTCACTTGAGAACAAAATTTATTTGAAAAAAGTTTCTCAAAATTAAATTCTAGGTGGGGTTAGTTTGAAACTTTTTTTAAAATTCTCACATTTTTGGAAACAGGATCTTGGAGACATTTTAATTTAAAAGAAATTTTTTGAAAAAAAACTTTTTTGTTTATTATTATTAATTAACCAAATTTTGGGTACATATATAACTCGAGCCGTAGATTCCAAAAACCGATAAGCCAAATTTCTAACGACACCCATTTTTGGGTAAGGGTCAGTCGTCCCAAAAATTCGTAGACCTACGAAGTCGACATATCGATATTTGGAATCTACGGGTTGAGTTGCATATATACCCAAAATTTGGTTGTGAAATTTTTATAAGTACAGCCTTGACGAATTTTTAAAAGTTATTGCATAATTGTAAAAAAAATCATTTCCGGCTAAACGGTTCACTTGAGAACAAAATTTATTTGAAAAAAGTTTCTCAAAATTAAATTTTAGGTGGGGTTAGTTTGAAACTTTTTTTAAAATTCTCACATTTTTGAAAACAAGATCTTTGAGTAATTTTAATTTAAAAGAAATTTCTTGAAAAAAAAACTTTTTTGTTTATTATTATTAATTAACCAAATTTTGGGTACATATATAACTCGAGGCGTAGATTCCAAAAATCGATAAGCCAAATATCTAACGCCACCCATTTTTGGGTAAGGGGTAGTCGCCCCAAAAAATCGTAGACCTACGAAGTCGACACCTGGATTTTTGGAATCTACGGGTTGAGTTGCATATATACCCAAAATTTCGTTGTGAAATTTTTATAAGTACAGCCCTGGCGATTTTTTAAAAGTTATTGCATAATTGTAAAAAAAAAATCATTTCGGGCTAAACGGTTCACTTGAGAACAAAATTTATTTGAAAAAAGTTTCTCAAAATTAAATTCTAGGGGGGGTTAGTTTGAAACTTTTTTTAAAATTCTCAAATTTTTTAAAACAAGACCTTGGAGGAAATGTTTTGAAAAAAATAAACGTTTTCTTACCTTCCACTCGAATAGTAACCGTACTTGTTGCCGTGCTGTATCCATTATCCGCTTGACAAGTATACTCACCGGAATCCGAACTATTTGCTAGAGAAATTGTGAGTCTGTGGCTCTCTGGAAGAAAATATTCATTAAATATAAATTTATACATTTTATATTATCATCCAACCTGAAATTTGAATATGTTCTGATGGTTCCAATGGATATCCATCTTTGTACCACTGAACTCTAGGGGCCGGATGTCCATCAACGTCACAAGGAATTGAAACATCGCTACCTACTTGGAATACTGCTTGAGGGATGGTTATGTTCGTTCTTACAGGCACTAAAATAATAGAAATTATGTTTTTTTTCGGTCGGTGATGTCTGAAAATTTATACAATTTCTTTTCCAAATAAATATGTACCTATTCAAAAATATTTATTATTCTGTCATCAAAACCTCCTACGTCTCATCCAGAAAATTTCAATTTATCAGTTAATATTTAAAAAGTCATATCTCGCTCAAATTAAATTTTAAAAAAATCATTAATAAGCAAACAATGTCCCTGAAAAGGCGTAGGGCGTAACCTGAGGTCGCTACACACACTTATATGCTTCTACGGTACACTAAGAGTAAAAAGTAGTTTTGAGGTTTATGCATTGTAAAATTAGTTAAGTTTTTATAAACAAAATAGCTACATATCGTTTTTCTTTAAAAACACTGGCAAAAGTAGTATTGACAAAGACTGTTTTCACAAAACTGACTTAATAATTTCTTTTTTTGCCCTCCTAAAGTGTAATGGGAACTTTACAATTGTATACACAGCAAGTGTAACCTACATTTTACGCTTACTGTGTTGTAACTTGTCTAACTATGCGGTAAAATAATCAAAATACACTGGACGTTTACGGGCATTTAGAAAAGAAATCATCTTTACTATAATAAAGTTCATGTAAAAAAGTACTAGCTACTTAAGTTATTTTTTTACTTTAACATTTCCTATATTTAAAATTAATTTATATAAACCAAAATCACGGCAGCGACATCTGTCATTATTTTAAAAATCCGCCGTTACCGACATAGTCACCGATCGATATACCTGTCAAATAAGCGAGGCGAAAATTGCTGAAATGTCAAATATCGACATCTACCTATTATTTATTACGAAGAAAACATGAGCAAATAAATATATTATTAGTCATAAACAACGTCTATTATTACAGATAAATTTTCGCTAGGAAAGTACTCTAATGAAGGTAAGTAAAATCAAATTTGGAAATTGACTTAACTCCAGTATTTTAAACTAACCCTTTTCAGAAGTACAACCTATCTCATTAAAAAAAGTGATTTTCATTATCGTCGGCCAAAAAATTTGATACAATTCTCGTGCGTGAAGTATTTTACAGCGCTCCAGCTAATAAGGCACTCGCCTTAAGGGCTTAAATAAAGCTATCGCGCTGTAAAATACAACTTACACGCACTCGAATGTAAATAACTATTATTTTTATGTAAATATAACTTAAAATGGCATATCTTTCAAGAACATTTAGGTCCATGATGAAAACAGTTTGATATAAAAACACATAAATGTGACGTCACGTCAATCTTTTCAAAATTCGGGAGACCATAACTCGCTTATTAATAGGATTTTTTTCACCGGATTTTCATCAATAGTCTTAGTTTTCCTAATATTTTCAGAAGAAATTATAAAAAAAAAATGGTGTAATCCCCCATTCTGTTGTCCTGATTGGATACAGAATTACCGCTACAAATTTAGTTCACATTTTTTCCGGGGCAAATGTTTGCTTCGCGAAATAATAATTTGAAAGTTCCAAATTTGACGTCGGAATCAAAATCCAATAAATTTATTTCGAAATGAAATTGTTGATATTATTTTCGGACACATATGATTCTCAATTTGATTAAAAATATTAAATATTGATTTAATTTTTGAAAGTTATGGAGTGTAATTATTAATAAAATAACCAAACCACAAACCACAGCAATACTTTAATAGTTTAATATTTAACAAACCACAACCAAAGCTTTATTTAGTTAATTATTCCAACAGAAAAAAATCTCTTACCAATATATACAGCAGGAGCTTGCGTTGGTATATGCGGCGGAGTATTAACATACATTTGAGTCGCTGGACTGGGTCTCGGCCTAAACGGCAACCACGGCACCGGAGTAGCCACCGTGCTCGGCCTTTCCACCGGATAAACAATATACTTCATATACTGCTCATCTTCCGGGTCGATGGAATGCACCGGCCCTAGCGCCTGCACGGTAATCGACCAACTAGCCGCTTTACCAAGTCCGTTATAGGCCTGACAAGTATATATTCCCAAATTTGCGAGAGCCACGGAACGGATGAAAAGGGTGTAGTCCCGCTTTTGTTCGTAAGTGCCGTTGGACATCGGCAACATGGCGTCTCCGCGCCACCAGGTGATGGTCGGGCGTGGCCAGCCATAGGCGTAGCAGCGCAAGTACGAAGGGGCGCCCAATGTGACGGTTATTTTGTCGTCTTCGTCGCCGAGGACGACGCCGGAATGCGGGGTGGGGTCTACATGCGGATTAGTGACAAAACGTGCAAAGTACCAACACCAGGCAGAAAAATATGGACGTTAAACACTTTTGGTTTTACAGTTTTTTTTAATTTAAATGGAGTTAGAACCAAAAGTGTTCACTCGTATGTATTATTATGAGTTTAGAAAGATTTTTCATTCCTCAACATCATTAATAAATCCAAAACTTTAGTTATTGTTATAATATTTTATAAAACATACCTGTAACAGTTAAGCGAATGTTCTTTCTGGCTGGACTAGGAACACCATTGTCTGCTATGCATTCATAATCTCCTGCATCGTGTCTGTGCAATCCAACAATTTGGAGACTTCCATCGCTTAGAAGACGATGTCTTGGTAGAGATCCATCAAGCTAAAGAAAGAACAACAATAAAATATAAGACTATTAATACATATTTCTAAAATCTAAGAAAAGAAAAAGAAAAAACTGAATGGTATTTTAAAATATCCTAAATTAAAAAAAAAATCTGTTGTGGCCAGCACAAGACCTCTCGCCATTTCCATATTAGGCTATATAAGTATTGTATTGCACTTTGCTATAAAACCGTCGTTTTATAACAAAATATTCAGTGGCGTTTTCTCCATGCAAGCAAGGCAAGCAGTGCTTGCCTTTATATTTTGTTACTTTTAATATATTTTTACAATTATATTTATATTTTTAGAACTTTAATATATCAAAATTTAAAAGCAAAGACACAAATGTATTTGCTGTTGCCTACCGCACCGTTAATCTAATTCTATCACTGGGATACGTACTATTACGATCTTACCATGTTGTACAAAACGTGCTGGTAAGCAGAACTTCGAGTGCTTACACCGCCTATACCTACACTATACCGAACATTGCCGAACATGTAGCCTTCTATACTGAAAATATTTCGCTGTTTAGGTTCATCTGCAAGCAGTTTTTATATTGCTTCCATGAACAAAATTTAAGTGAAATAGATAGTAAATGTTAAAATACGATACGAATAAAAGTAAAATTTATTTATAAGGTATCTATATTTTATATTTCTACATTTATTTTGTTTCAATTAAATTTTGAAAATAATAATACTCCTTATATTTTTATACAGAATGGATAACACTTATACAATAATAATAAAAAAAAATACAAGAAAAGCCATTTGGCAATTTTGAAGAAAAAAAACCTTTTTGCAAATGGCAGACCAGTTCCTCCTATGAAGTTATTAACAACAACTGTTAAACATATAACAAGGCATTTTAATACCAATTTATATGACAAACATGTGTGGCTATGTGATAGTGAAACATTACTAAAATTATATTGTTGACCATGTTTATTATTTAATAAAGAAAAATCAGTATGGAATGATATTAAGCGAGGCTTTTGCGACTTAAATAATATACATACGCAATATCACGTCAAGTCTGTGATCTGGCAATTTTTGTTTTTTGCACATGAAAGGGGAAAAACATGCATTTGCACATCCCTTCAAAACATGTAAGTCAATTATAAGGCATTTGACCTTGAATGAAAAAAAAAATTCGCCTGCGGCGCATTTATTTTTTATACCTTACCTACGCCATTCCTGCTTGCCTTCTTATAAAATGCACGAGACGCCACTGAAAATATTACAGGACTTTACTCAAATATTGTTTTTTATTGTATCTAACATGTCTTCTGCACACATATAATTCTAATTATATCTATTTTTCATTGTATGAGGAAGTTTCTAAATGTCAGAGATTCTTCCAATTCATTAACCAGATTGGCGGTATTTCTGATGGATATATGCATATTACCTATAATTTCAAATATTTAATTAATAAAATGTACTTTTTGACACTGAAATCTGTCATTTACAAATTATATTATAAACATTTGAATTTGTCAACTGGTTTCCTTAGTGTAGTTTCGCCTACTCGACTTGTTATATCCCGATATTCTATATATTATAGCGTCTTTATCTCTAAATTTATAGAAGATATAATAAAAAATTTAAATGTATCAGGTGTAGAATTTTGTTCTTCAAAATTAGTAATATCAAATATTTTCAAAAATTAATATTTGGAAGAATTTCTTTTAAAAACTACTACTTCCGGTTGTTCAATTGTTACCAAAACCTTTTCAGCTCTTCCCAGGAATGTCAGATTGAGGAATCCATAGTTAAACAGTTCTTAAGTTTTATAGTTTTTGAGGAATCGTGGCTACAACATCCAGACATACACACATACACACATCCACACACACACACACAGACATCATTTTAAAAATGTTATATACGGATTATAGGGACCTTAAATCGTGCATATTCGCTAAAATCTGGGTATGCGAATTTTAGCATGAATCCAATACCTCTCTTAGCGAGAGGTAAAAATACTAGCGAGATATTAATAAATTATAGTTTTCATTTTACAGTAATATAAAATCGGTTATTATTACTTACTACTTTATTTTCTTTCCTCCAAATAATTCTTGGATGCGGAGTTCCTTGGACAGTACACTTCAATGTTACATAGCTTCCTTCTTCTATGGCAGGTTGAGTATCTTGTTCTACATCGACTATTTCGGGAGGTACACCTATTTAAAACAAGAAATATTAACAATATTATCCACCAGTATTTTTGTTCAATTATTTTTGCATAAATCAAAAAACCTAAATGTCTGGTCGTGAACCTGGAGAACTGGGTTCGATCTCGACCAACGCCAAATATTTCGAATTTTAAATGGCACAAAAGTGACCCCTGTGGTGCACTCTTCACGTCAGCAAAAAGTGGCCGTGAGGTGACGCCTGGTAAACGCCCGCATGCTACAAATATGTCATCATGATTGCAGATATATGTGGCAAAGCAGATTAGCACACCTAGAAATAGGTAATATGCCATAATGATATATTTATTTATTTTATTTATTTATTATTAAAATATACAAGGGCGAATGATTAAAATATTACATTTTTATTAAATGTAGTAGGCATTCAAATTCATCTTTTTAAGGCGGCGGTCCCACTGATCGAGTAATCGTTTGCTATCGTGAATTTTAAACATGTGTATAGTAATGGCGTGTGTCGCACCCATATACCTATTAACTAATATATTGCGGATCCTTTGCTTTTCTTGAAGGAAACACTGTGAAATGGAAATATCATTTCTGCATAAGTCTATCTCACACAAACACCCAACCGCGAATTATGCGCATGCTTGGAAACCGCGACTACTATTGGCTAACGAGGAAATCATGATCACTTTTTGCGAATCACAGAGTTCTGTTTATTAACGGCTAGCGCGAGAAATTTTAAATTTAAATTTGAGAAATTAAACAATGTACCTACTATTTATTTTGTATGTAAATTCTTGAATATAAATATTAGTAATAATAAAAAAACATTGACATATTCTAGTTCTAAATTTGAATTAAATAATTTACTTTGTTGTACTGTAAAAATAATAGGAATACAATCTGATCAGGACTAATTTATTTAGGTGACAATAAATTACTGTATGAAACACAAAGCAAATGCTTTCGAAGTGCAACTACAAACAGAAATGAAATCAAACGTCAAAATCAAACCATGTGCTCGCTGCATCACCAGGGCTGCGTTCCAAAACCAAGAATACCGAGTTTTGGCGTAGAGTATGATGTGTCGTGTTTCGGAACGAATGAGTTTTGTTGAAGTAAAAAATTGAAGCTAAATTAAAAATAATTTTATAAAACTAACAAAACTACTTATAATTACAACATTAATGTCAAGCCCGTAATAAAAGCGCTTTTATGGAGCACTCTCCTCAATATAATGTGAAAATACGCTCCATAAAATCGCTTTTATTATAAAAGTATTCTCGTAATACACGCCAACGTATTTACTTATGTTTATTTTCAACCAAAAGCATGTTTTCTTCCTCAAGAAGGCAAATTACTTCCATATGTAGAGAATCGTGAACATCTACGTTTGAAAATATTGTGGAGTAATTTCTATACCCTCCTCGTTAGTAGAGTAAATAGAGCATCACTTTGGAGTAAATTCTGGCTGTTTTGGAACAGGTTGAGTAAACTCTGAGAGTAAGGTTATTAGTTTTGAAACGACTTTGGATAATTTCGTACTCTTAAGAGTAGGATTTTGGAACGCAGCCCAGCCAGCGACGCTGTCAGCGTTGGCCAATAATAGTCAAGGTTTCCAAGCTTGCGCGTAATTCGAAGTTGGGCGTTTGTGTGAGATAGACTTATGCAGAAATGATATTTCCATTTCACAGTGTTTCCTTCAGCTACTCTTATGGGAAAGATACGAGCATTAGCAATATATTAGTTAATAGGTATATGGTCGCACCGGACCACCGTTTTCCATCGAGTTGTTTGATTTTCAAGCTGGTTTGAATTTTTACTCGATGCTCGACGGCACTCGATGATAATCTTTCAATCATTCGCCATTGCATTTTTTTATAATATGATAAATAATTGTTTTTATACTGTAATTTATGTTATATATTTAAAACCGGTAAATGTAATAATAAGCGAGATAACTGCTGGGTAATTTATGTACGGACACCGATATATGCATAAAAAATATATCATCACGGCATATTACCCATTTCTGGGTGTGCCAATCTGATTTGTACAGATATTGGTAATGATCTCTTGTTGATTTTAAATCAATCATTCGGTCATTCTCAAAATTAAGAAATATTGCCATTAGTTGTTCTTGCATTAAGCCACTGATAAAATAGCTGATTATTTCCATAATATATAGTTGTTTTAATCTTATATTACGCACGATATGTTTATTTATTTTAAACACTTATTATGCG
Organism: Ophonus ardosiacus; assembly: GCA_943142095.1. Taxonomy (NCBI): domain Eukaryota; kingdom Metazoa; phylum Arthropoda; class Insecta; order Coleoptera; family Carabidae; genus Ophonus; species Ophonus ardosiacus. The sequence goes on from OW964832.1 coordinate 49,210,694, forward strand.
AAATATTCAAGGTCTTTTAGTATTCACATGAATTTAATCCTATTACAATGTCGTCTCGACTTTATCAAAAAACTATTTTATTTTTCGATAAATTCGTCCCTCCAAAATTACAACCATTGTGGAATCATCCCGCAGGTAAAAATCTGCAAATTTTACAATCAATTCTTTTTAAAATTCGTAATTTTTCAGGTCCGAAAACTGTATTTTTCTGGTCTCCAGTAGTCAAATGGGTAAATACATTCTTTAAAAATAATATTTAAAATGTTAAGGGATATTTTTTCAGGGATTAGTCGGAGCAAGTATCGGTGATTTTAATAGACCAGCCGATCAGCTAAGTCTATCCCAAAGTGGATCTTTAGCTGCTACCGGATTTATTTGGGCGAGATATTCGCTAGTAATAATTCCCAAAAATTATGGGCTGTTCAGCGTAAATTTTTTTGTGGGTCTTGTACAATTATATCAATCCTATCGCGCTTATAGGTAAGTAAATATTTTAATTTATAATAAATATTTAAATTCAAGTATAATATTAAGATTGTTGAAGAAAAATTAATATTCATATATTGCGTCATAAGTTGTTTATATATGTATTTGATTTTAGGTATCACCATGAGCAAAAAAAGTGAATAAAAAACTCGAAAATATTTAAAAAATAAGCAACACTGTATTCTGATATACAGTGTCGTTGTTTGAATGTCTTAGTATTAAATACTGAAAATACAGTGTCTCACAACTCGCGCCCCAAACGAAACTGACACTTGCCGACGACAATAGGTTGCCAACAAATAGAAGAAAATAATTTGCGGCTGCTTGCATAACGGAGTTACAAGACTTTTTAATCCACCAATCCCGGAAGGATATCTTGAGGTGTGATGATATTATTACAAAATAAAACTGGTTGCTAGGTTTTGTTGAGTTACAAAATTTGTTTGACTTACTGTGATTTTGACACTTTAGACTTGACTTTTCACTGTCAACAAATTTAGTTTAGCGAAGGTGTCATCCGAGATTATTATTTATGTCGGACAGTGCAACGTGTTGTAGCAGCTGTGTAAAATGTGTTAAACGAAAATATTATTGTCATTGGAATTCTTTGAGATTAAAACAACAAATGGTGGTTCACCTTGTCAAATTTAATTTGATACTGACATTTTTCGAAAACTACAGTCGCCCACACATTTTAAAGATTTGATTTGTATAAACCATAGTAACATAAAATTACGGCAAACACACGTTAAAAGTGTAAGTCTCTGATTGGTCAAATTTAAGACGTCTTTTCTCTAAAATATTTTAAGCTAGATTTTTTTTTCTTCGAAATTACACATCCGAGTGCAGTCTCGTGTTTCCTCATTCGCTCAGGGGCGCGAGTTGTGAGACATTCTGTTTATCATATAAGTACTCTATAAAAAATTTTTAAAGTAGTATTAATTTTGTTTTAATATTTAAAATTTTCAATTAAAATTGTAACAATTCAATTTATAATCCGTTTATGACATCAGGCGCAGTGACTACTATCCATTTCAGAATTAGAGTCAGTTGAGTTTGAAGATAAATAACTTGCTTTGAAAAATTAAATAGACTATTCATTTCTACGTAATTACATTAAGTTTCATATCTTTAATTTAATTAATGTAAAAATAATGACAATATTTATAAAAAATGACCCCCAATTCTAGCGCGTTTGAAGAAATGCTTAAATTCATTGTTGTCTAATATTCAAATATACGAATGAAAAAAATTAAATTTTAATATGTTGTAACTACTGGCTTTATGAATATTATTTATATTTTGTTTATACATAACAATTAAAAAAATAAGCGTTAGATCTCAGCTTCTATTAATAATTGATATTTGGTATGCTGATTTAGAGTGTAGTTTTTATGTAAAATCTTAATAAATTTTTCTTTGAAAATGATTAATTTTACTCAGTAAGACCTACATTTATTTCTACGTTAAAAGTAACTTCTCTACACTAAAGTGAACACCAAAAAAATCTAACTCACCTCCGACGTAAGCTGGCCTGGTGGTATACGCTGGAGCAACCTCCGTAGCTTGTTCTGGTGCTTGGGGCACCATACAAGCAGTACCGCAGCTCATAGGACAACATTTGAGTTCTCCTGCACAATCAGAATCCAAGCGACAGTCGTGGGTACAGTCTCTGTCGCCGTGGACCTCAGGGCAGACGCCTTCTTTAACCGCTAGAAAGAAAAACGGGAATATTGTAATTTTTTTGTAACGAATATTTTCAAATATTTATATTTCTTACATTTTCTCCAAATTTTCGGCCAAAATTATTAATTATGTTGTACTACTCGTATAAATCATGCAATAGATTTTTTTTAACAATAAATTACTCTCTCAAATAATATTATAACTTTAAATAAATAACAATATTTTCTTACGCGATCGGCAAACGGCTATAAACTGCGTCTGTTGCGGTTGATTGGCGTTTGGATTCAGATCAATTGTACAAGTTGTGTTCTCTGGGCAAGCCATGTCTCTGCACGGATCATAACAGCGACATCGATTGCATAATTCGACATCTACGTAGCCTTCTGTTCCATACGGACACAACATACTTATGCACTCGTCTCTGTATTCTTCACACGGATCTTTTGTTGGACCAGTAGGTCCTGGGGGAACTTCGTTTTCTTCATCTAAAGAGAAATGTATATTAGACAAAAATAGATTTGTTTATAAACACAGAAAACATTGAAAATGTCTGCCCAAAAACTAAATATTTTATTGTGTCTTTCAATAGGGGTGACGGTTTTTTTCAACAGAGATTTCTCGGGTTCTGATAATTTTTTTTTTATTATTGTCAGGTGTCAAAATATTCACTATAGTTTATAGTTTTATCATACAGCGTTTGATCCTTCCCGAAAGTTTAGAAGTTATTAAAAAATATTACCAAAGTCCGAGCTCAATTGTGGATGCTCAATTGGGTCACCGTTATTCTGCGCAGGCTATAAGCCCCAATGGGGAAAAGTTTGAGCGTAAGTTCACTATCAGGGTTCTGGATTTGAGGTGGAGGGTGAAGAAAGAAACTGCACGCGCACTTAGGCCTCACAAATGGGCCCATTGTACTACCTCCTATAGCACAGCTTCCGACCTACGGATCTTGAAGCCATTCTACGCTCAGGAAGAAGGCTAACAAGTTAGCGGGGGAACTTGAGCTAAGTGCGGCCATGGAAGGCCAGAATTCCCCTAACATGGATCCTCTCTTTAACGCTAGAGCGGGACACTCGAGAAGAATGTGTTCCACTGTTTCGTCATCCATCTCACAGCCTCTACAAAGAGGACTGTCGGAGATTTTTATGCGGTACATGTGTTTGTAAGTTCACTATATAAGACAATAAGCCACCAACAAAACAACGAAATGTGCGAAATGAGAAGAATATCGCAGCTGCAGCGGCTAGAGTTGTTGGGCCTACATTCTTACAAAGTCGTATTGACTCAATAACTGAAGCCACTCCATCACAGATTGCGTCGGGAGTTCGCTGCCGGCCCGTGTCGCCGCTGCCCAAGACGCCCAGGAGAATCCGCATCAGTCCCCGTAAGCGACCCCGTCCGGTTTCACCAAAAAAACCGCTGCCGAAACGCTTCCGACAACAGACGCCGAGAGCCGCCCCGACGACCGCAGGCAGTTACCAACTCATCCCGGTCTCGCCCCACACCCCGCCGGTACCACACCGTGGATCGCAACCGAGTGCACCCACGTGACCCGCGATTGGACGTAGACCACGTCCAGTCTAGAGACATTCGCCCCTTTATCCCCGTATAAGGGCACTTTTGGACAAGTGCGGAGTGAACGTGCCTTATATTCATGTGTTGACAAAACTTGTATTTTTGGAGCATTTGCATAAGGATTTGGGCCTACATTCGTATTGACTCAATAACTGAAGCCAAACCATCACAGATTGCGTCGGGAGTTCGCTGCCGGCCCGTGTCGCCGCTGCCCAAGACGCCCAGGAGGATCCGCTTCAGTCCCCGTAAGCGTCCCCGTTCGGTTTCACCAAAAAAACCGCTGTCGAAACGCTTCCGACAACAGACGCCGAGAGCCGCCCCGACGACCGCAGGCAGTTACCAACTCATCCCGGTCTCGCCCACACCCCGCCGGTACCACACCGTGGATCGCAGCCGACTCCACCCACGTGACCCACGATTGGACGTAGACCACGCCCAGTCTAGAGACATTCGCCCCTTTATCCCCGTATAAGGGCACTTTTGGACAAGTGCGGAGTGAACGTGCCTTATATTCATGTGTTGACAAAACTTGTATTTTTGGGCGACGTTCATCATTTTTGTTGATAAACTTTTATTTTATGCTTGTAAATACTTATGTGTGAATTTTTATTTTCGTTAAAAACTTAACAAACCGAACAACTCTGTGTTTTCTGTTCATTAACACCTCCCTCACTGATCACAAATAAAAACAACGAAGCGCCGACAGTTTTATTTAAAATTAAAATCCTATCACTCTTAACGAAAGACCCTTTATATTTTTTGTTGTTGGGCAGACATGCAACAACCCTAAATCCCTGCTAAACAATAGAAAACAACAAATAAAACAAGCTGTAAGCAACAACATGAACAAATAACAACTATCACAAAGTGCAGAATGCTTGCAGTGCTTCAACAACTAAATACAAGTGGTGCAACCGTTCAGGTGGTGTTAATTCTCTTACGTGGTCCCATCTCCACGCGGCAGTAATCCATGCACTGCTGGTACGTGCGGAAGTTGTTCTGATTGCCGCCACATCCGCTGTAGATGAAAGAGACGCAGTTTCGACGCTCTTCGTCGAAGTGCCATCGCATGTGGTGGTATTGTCCTTCACAAGGACCCACCTCAACCGGCAGCAGGCAGATCGCTAAGGGATTAGTGGGATCATGCAAGAATCCAATTATATTTTCTAAATTCTATCATTCCTAAATGCTTTTTAAATAAAATGACAATTTTTCAAACTTACCCGTGTGTGTTTCTGGCGGTCTGGTATCGTTGTTAATTTGTGGCTGAGGTTCCACAAGTCTTACGCAGAGAGCTTCGCATTCATCGACAGAACTGAAGCGGTTTCCACTTCCTCCACATCCGCCGTAGGAAAACTGTTCACATCTTCCAGTGTCTCGGTTGTAGAAGTATTTAGTAATTGCACTGGCACAGTTGCCAGTATCTTTCGGATGACTGCACACATCTAGTTCAAAATTATTATTCTTGTAGTAAATTTTAAACGCATTTCTTTTTAAAGGGATTTCCAAGTCTACGACTTTTAAAAATATTCTTATATCAATATAAAAATGAAACTATAATGAATTTAAATCAAGCGATTAAACTGGGGCCATGCAAAAAAATGTATTTTTTTAAATCGAAGAAGGATAGTCTAATTTATCGTTTTCAGTATGATTAAATTATTTTTATTTACATTTTTTGTTGCATAAAATCGTTTTAAAGTATATTTTTAAAAAGATGCAAAAACCAGCCATGTTGTGACGTCACAAGTTCCGAACCTAAATTCAGACCCATTCCAAACAAATATTTTATATGGACACAGAAAAGAAAAATATATAGACTATAAATTGAGGATTACATATCTAATTATGGGGTCCCGTGGAAAAGTGCCTGAGTGTCTGGTCGCGAATCTGGGGAACCGGGTTCGATCCCGACCGACGCCAAATATTTCGAATTTTAAATGGCACAAAAGTGACCCCTGTGGTGCACTCTCCACACCAGCAATGAGTGCCCGTGAGATAACGCCTGGTAAACTCCCGCACGGTACAAATATGTCATATGATTACTGAAATCTGTGTACAACACAGATTGGCACACTCAAAAATGGATAATATGCCGTGATATATTATATTATTATTAAATATGCTATAATATATTAATATTACAACGTTCCATACAATTTTCTTTGGCGTGAACTTATCTACACGTTATCAGCTGTTTCTTTCACTTTTGACTTAAGATTAGATGCTAGAAGGTTATTAACGCACATTAGACATTAAATATATTGCAGAATATTATTTTATTCTTTATTTTTTTGGCAAACTTATTTCATCGACATGTTTACTTTCATAAATTTCATGTTATCTTTAAATGTTACTTTAACGTTATTAAAACACCATGAAAATTAAAATGGTCGTTACTTCGAACCTATGACGTCACTTGGCAAGGGACGAAGCGGGGGTTAGCAGCCGCTTTTTAAAAATTGTCATCTTCAATTACAATTTTTTCATGAGTAAAGAGCCATTTGAGGAAAAATAAAAATACGGGTTTATTATTTTTATTTTATTGCTAATGGCTGTTCGAGTTCAGATTTGAATCTGACCGAAATTAAGTAACTTATGCTGGTCTCTCTCAAAGCTTTGAGAGTCCGTGAGTTGTCACCTGGCAGGTTGCGATTAAAAAGAAGATTGGTAAAGTCTGTTCGCTCCTAGCTGAAACAAGCCGATAATTTATTACCCCAATAGTTATTACCACAAACCATAAACCACTTTCTTGAGCCTTTGTTCATCAAACGGCGGTCAGTTGTAAATGGAGTGTTGAACAAGAATTGTATTCAGTTCGTTTTGATATATGCGTTTGTAAATTTTTAAGAGAATTTTTTGAAATGTATTTACAGCTAGGTATTATCATTGAATAGGTATAATTAAGAATTACCTGGAAAGACGTTTTCGGCTAATGACATTGTTTTCGGGTTTGGCCATCATCATAATTTCTAGGAATTATTTAATTTACTATTCATTCAAGTCACCCTTGATTGAATTTCGTTCCTTTATAATCCCGGTTTTCTTTCGTCTTAACTCAGTTTACATGTAACATTAGTTAGCAGCGGTAGTAAGTGAAATTTTAAATATGGAAATGTGGAGGCCCTGGGATGTCGACAATGCTTCTGCCAGTGTTAGTGACGAAGTCAATACCTGTGACACCGATGCCGACGTTGTGCAAAGTGATGAAGACACAAATTGTTTTAAATATTTCATCAACGAACAAACGCAGCAAGTTATATTAAATGTGTATAATCATTTTGTAGAAGTGGGTGAAACGAATGCTCTGAAAAGAACTTCGATTGCGACAAAAACGTCTCTCGCATTCGATCGTCGCATTGTAAAACGAGGAGTTCCAGTTAAAAAACGGAAGAGGACTACTTCTGTACTTTCAAAAATTGGTAAATTTGAAAAGGAAGTCATTGAGAGACTAATTTATGAAGAATATGCCAACAATAGAGTCCTAACACTGTCTGAACTTCTCGTCAAATTGAAAGATACTATAAATTTTCCCTATGAAAGAACTTCATTGTATTTATGTTTAAAATCAATGGGATTTGATTATTTTATGACGAGTATAACTGTATACTTGTAATAATGACATTTTCCCTTACTTATGCAGATTTCGAATACGTCCCTGTTCCACACTACCTGAGGATTTTCTATTTGTTTGTGGTAATATCTATTGGGGTAATAAAATATCGGCTTGTTTCAGCTAGGAGCGAACAGACTTTACATCCAGAAATAGACTTACCAAGCCCTCTGAAGGTTCCGCAATGCCTATGACACTGTTCTTCACTAATAAATCTATTGGCGTTTCCTCCACACCCAGAATAGACAAACGCTTGACATGTTTGACTCGTCGCATTATAAAACCATGCCGATTGATGTTCACTACAGTTCCCAACATCCACAGATGAATAGCAAATATGTTCTTCTTGACTAGACGGTTGAGGCTGTTGAAAATCTGGTCTTCTCGTAACCGGATATTGCTCTTCTGGCCTCTCGGGTCGCTCTTCTGGTCTCTGCGGTGGCTCTTTTGGTCTCTGTGGTCGCTCCTCTGGTCTTTGCGGTCTTTCTTCTGGTCTCTTTCTGCATCTGTGCTCGCAAGATACCTGATCATTGAACCGATTGTCGTTTCCTTGACAACCACCGTAGTTAAATTGCTGACAAGTGTCGGTTTGGTGGTCGTAAAACCATAAGAGGTTCTCGCCGTTGCACGGACCGACAGACATCGGTAAGGTGCAGAGATCTTGCACGTTGGAGCACCGTTGATGGCATTCTTCGCGGGTGTTAAAGTTGTTGGGGTTTCCTTGACAACCGCCGTAGCGGAACTGGCGGCAAGTGCCGTCTGTGCTGTTGTAGAACCAGCGGGCTTGAGAAGCACGACAGGGGCCTTCTTCGGCCGGCAGGAAACAGTGCTCTAAGGAGATAAAATTTGTCCCTCGAAATTTATTTGAGATGCACTCGTTTTATACAGTGTGGGATTAAAGTATGGAATATCAAAAATAAAGGAAAGAGAAAATATTTGGAATTTGTAATCTAGAAGTGTTTTGATCATACAATGATCATCTTCAGGGTTACTACAGCATTATAAGATTTTTCTCAGAATTTTTGTTATGCACTCTTATGATTTATTTGTATGATCATAAAGAGACGAAAAATCAGATCTTAGCATCCGAAACGTTGTGAAACATAATTTTGTGTTTTCAATAAAGATAATGTCAGTCCAGAAATCGAGTTTTATTCAGAGTAATACATTATCTTGCGAGTTAAAGTTTAAAGACACGAAAAATCAGATTCCAGTACTAAAAATCTATGTTGCTATTTAAATTTTTTTGTGATGACATCATAACTGAAAAACAAATGAAAGTCGGAAGATGAATCACAAAATATTAATAAACTAAAATCGACGTGTTTCAGCGTTTTTAAAAAAACCGGCTGAGTTCGGTTTGATTTTTGATATTTCATACTTTAATCCCACACTCTATCTTTACTTATTGTAAATAAAATGAATTAAAAATGAAAAATTAAATGAAATTTTTAACTATTTTCAGTGTTAAAAATAATTTCTTGTCACTTTAGCAAAGGACATAAATGCTATACCTACAGTGTCCCACACTCTCTCTTCAGTGTGGCAGAGATAGCCAATGCTATTCTTATGGAGGTTTTCTGTACCATGTTGCCAATTTTTCAATGTAATGCAATATTGAAACATTCATAAATTTTCATTGCTATACCAAAATTAGTTAACACTGTATAATTTAAGTTTTATGAGGGTCTCTTATTTACCCAAGAGCTTATTGTATACACCCAATATTTGTCTAAATAGTTTTATATACAGGGCTATTTGTACCTGTAATAAGTAATATTTCAATACAATATTTTAAAACCGCCCAGCATACTAATCTTGATTAAATGCATTAGAAATTAGAATTTTAAAATATTATAAATTCAAATTGGAGATTACAAAGAAAGAATAAAGACTTATGAACTATGTAAAATATATGCAGTATTTCCATCAAGCTTAAATATTAGTAAATTATCAAATAGGAATATATAAATTAAATAAAAAATATGTATTATTAAAATGACCAGTGTGTTATTCAATTTCATTTTTTTCTTCGCACCTATGCTATTTTACATCTATATTTTGTACTCGTATATGTATCAATTCTATATCCTTTCGTAGAATGGAAATATGTAACATAGGGAATTTATATTGTTGACGACGAATGTAAAATGTCCAATTAAGTACAAAAATGTTTTATATTATTTACTTTAAATTGACTAGAGTTTATGTGTTAATTCATTTCATTTACCTACGCTTGTTATAATTTTATATCCTACTTACATTTTGTATTTGTATAATTTTATATTTTTGTAAATTATTAAATTGACCAGTTCATTATTTAATTTAATTTTTTTTCTTTTCACCCACCTGTTTAGATACACCGAAAGCACACCAGTCATAAATACATTCAATGAAGTACGCAGAATATTTCATCTCTTTTTGGGTATCTAATTTGCTCTTTCTATCTTACAGATTTACAGCAGGTAAATATGGCAACATGGTACTCCACAAGACCCTATACTGAACATAGAGTGTGGGGCACTGTATAGAAACATATTTTTCTTAAGAAGTATGTCATTGCCATTTTTTAAAATATCAGTGAACTCCCAACCGATGTTATTTTGTTCTATTTAAATTATAGTTGCCGTCAATTAAGTATGAACTAAGATTTCTACACTGTTAAGTTGAAAATACTAAGTTATGAAGATTTGTTTAAACTTTTTTCAAAATTATATAAATCTACTAATATATTTATTAAATGTTCTCACCAATATAAGCCTATCTGTCCAGCATTAAATATATAAACAATAAATTAGCACAAATTTTGAAAAAAAATAATATGTCTCACCTCTTTGGAAGGGTTGGGATTCCACAGGTGCAGGTGTTGTTTGCTGCAGTTCACACCGTGTTTGGCACTCAGGTTCCGTTTGGAAATTGTTGCCATTTCCACCACAACCTCCGTAATAGAACATGCGGCAACGACGTTCATTTGTATCGTAATAGAATCGTTCAGTGTAGTTGTAACACTCGCCAATAAGAGAGGGAAGAGTGCACAAATCGCGCTCTACATAAAAAGAAAAATGTTAAACACAGAAAGTGTAAATATAGTTGAGTTGTAACGAATTAAAAACGACTTGCAGTTGCAGCCTCGCCTCCAGATTGAAACTTTCAATGCCGGGAGTACAAGGAAGGCCAAAGAGAAGATGGAAGGACTGCATACATATACAGGTGTAAATCGAAAAACGAGACACAGGCGTTTAACATGGGAATTCAGTTTTTCTTTGCGCAAACGTTATATTTTATGCAAAAATGCTTCAAGTAAAAGTTATAGAGATTTAAATTCTGCATCTAAATCATGTGAAGCGATTATTCTAATTAATTATAAAGTTATAGTTTTTATGAGTTTTTAGTCTAGGCAGCCATGGATTTATGAAAAAAAGTAAACAAATGCATTGTTTTTAACGTCATTTAAAACTAAATTTGGATTAGAGTAGTAAATTAACACAAGAAACGAAAAGGTAAAATGTTTTAGTTTTAATTGACAGTTAAAAACAATGCATTTGTTTATTTTTTGTCATAAATAGCTAGAATAATCATTTCACATGATTTAGATGCAGGATGTAAATCTCAATAACATTTACTTGAAGTATTTTTACATAAAATAATTAGGTAACGTTTGCACAAAGAAAAACTGAATTCCCATGTTAAACGTCTATGTCTCGTTTTTCGATTTACACTAGTGCTGTGAGGATCCGGTAAAAATTGGATCCGAGTACCAGGATCTCAAAATATCCGGTTCCTCGGATATCCGATGTTCGGATATTGAAGCGGATATCCGTAAATTTAATTCGGATTTGGATTCGGATCCTTATTTGGATCCGGATCCAGATTTGAATCTGGATGCCTTTTGGATTAGGATTTTAATTCTGGATCCAATTCTATTAACTATATCAAACAAAAATTTATTGTGGATTATTTCATAATCAGATTTATTTGGTTTTGAAACTTCATGATAATACTTATACATTCAAATATTATTATCGGGTTCAATACTGAGAATATTCGAATTCGAGAACCGATGCGGATTCTGAAATTCCATATCTAAAATCCGATACTCATACTTATATTTCGAACCGGATCCAAAATCCAATACTCAGATTTGGATCCAAAATCGGATTCTCAAATCCGGATCCAAAATCCGATACTCAGATCCGGATCCAAAATCCGATACTCAGATCCGGATAGTTCAACAATCAATTATCCGGATATCCGGATATTTTTGGATCCGAAACCGAAACTATCCGGATCCGGATCCCACCACTAATTTACACCCTGTACGTTCCGCGTTATAATTTTATTGGATTTATAGAATCTTTTCAAAGGAACTCTCGGTATTGAATTTGTAAAAAATAGTGTGTTCGTGTTATAATTTTACAGGATATATAGAATTTTTTTTCAAGGAACTTTTGGTATGAGATTTGTACAAAATACGTCGAATTGACGGAAGATTTTGTGCTAGCAACAACAGATTTTTTATTTATTCAACTATTAATATTTCGAATTTTAAATGGCACAAGAGCGACCCCTGTGGTGCACTCTCCACGCCAGCAATGAGTGCCTGTGAGGTGACGCCTGGTAAGCGCCCGCACGGTACAAATATGTCATCATTACCGACATCTGCGATAAAGCAGATTGTGGCACACTCAGAAATGGGTAATATGCCGTGATGATATATTATTTATTTATTAAGTAGAATGTTTTTAGATTGTCGCTACAAGTATATTTATAAGGAAAGGATGTTTTGAGTGGTTTTTGTGCTTACCGATGTCTGTGGGGCAGTCACCCTCGCATGCTTCCCGACTAGTGAACCGGTTACCATTGCCTTCACACCCAGAATAATAAAACGGCATGCATCGGTTCTCAGGTGCGTCAAAGTACCAGCGTGGTTCCCGTTGCGTGCAGTTACCTTGTGCGCGTGGCAGAGCACACACATCTAACCAAACCTCATGCAGTGTTAAAGAAAACCTCATCCAGTTAGTTATAATTAGTCAGAAGAATTATTATAAAGCACTGATTGAAAATATAGTTGTAATCAATGACATTGCAATAATCATACTTATATAGTCCAGTCAATGGAGAACAAAACGATAGTCATACAAAAGGTGGGGTGTACTCAGAGACTTCATCCTAAGTAAAAAATGTAAGACCTTTTTTGTACAAAAAATTACGAACTTCAATTTTATATTTTTGAGTCACTGTTTTCGAGAATATGATCAAAATCCGAAAGAACACATTTTTTGCACTTTCGATTCAAGATGGAGGCTCGCGCCGAGCTTCCCCAGGGTCGAAAACTTGAATTTTTTATTCACATCCTGAACTAAACAACATATCGCACCCCGGAGAGAAGAGTGACACAAGTCCAAAACATATTATTATTATTGTCGGGAGGTGGTTCATTCTTGTCCCTGTACTGCGACCTTTCTGGTCTATTGTACCCTCCGTGTTTCCTCCTATTCTAGGAGCCCTGTATGTTTTGTAAACTCCAGGATTTTCTTTAGACTAATGTCCTTTAGTGTCTCAGTGTGCAATTTCTTTGCTCCTAAAAGACTATGTCTGCTTACCATAAATGCTTCGCAGTCACATATTAAGTGTTCAGGGGTTTCATCCTCTTCTCCACATCCTCTGCATGTTGGTTCTTGTTTGAGGCCCAACCTATGCAAGTGTTTATTTAATTGACAGTGTCCTGTTACCAGTCCTGTTATTAGTCTGACATCTTGCTTGCTCATTACAAGTAAGTTGTCTGTTCTTTTCTTGGATGGCTCATTCAGTAAGAGCTTGGAATGTCTTTGGCCTGATGTGGCTGTCCAATGCCGTTTGTGCCATTGCCAAAGCAAAGTATTAAGCTCTTGCTTAACTGTTTGCGCAGTTATTCCGCAAGCAGGTTCTGGTCCTATAAAAGGTATATTTGTCCCATCTTTTGCAAGATGGTCGGCTGCCTGGTTTCCTTCAATTTCTGAATGCCCGGTTACCCATATCAATCTTAATTTATTCGTCGCTCCTAAGGCATTCAATCTGTGGATGCAGTCCAGAATTAGTCCTGAGCCTACCTCACACGAGTTTAGTGCCTTAAGTGCGGCTTGGCTGTCTGTTACTATGGAGATTCTTCTATTGTGGTAGTTTTTCTCCAATAGTAATTGCACGCTGGTTAAAATTGCGTGTACTTCTGCTTGGAATACTGTTGCATTTGTCCCAAGTCCAACCGATTGGTTATGTCTTAGTCCCTTTGCCCCATGTATTCCAGCTCCGGTTCCATTGGTTGTTTTGGAGCCGTCTGTATAAATGACTATGTCGTCTCTTTCCACTGGACTTTGAGAGTGTTCCAAAACATAGTTTTGCGTAAAACTTAAATTAAAGAAGACAGTTCTCGAATGTAAAGTTACTTACATTAGCTCGAAACGAGACGACATTAGCTCCATCTCTCGAAAAATATAATCTTGATTTATGTCACTATTCCTGATTATTAGAAGCATATTTTTGATCAATTTTATCTGATGAACTTAGAATTTCTAAATTTTGACTTGTGTCACTATTCTCGCCGGGGTGCGTATGTTAAAATTGTTTCAACACTACCTTTTGTACGATAAAAACGTCGATGGACTGGATACTGGACTAATACTCTGAATATTTAGTATTTTAGAGTGTAGTTTCTTTGGAAAACAAAATGAAATGCTTTCCAATAAAAGTAAATAAATATCAAATGAGTTGTTATAGTATGTCAAATGAAATGTAAATATGTTTTCATGCACATATTAAATGAAAATACTTTAGTTATATAAAATTCAATATATTTCTCACCCTTCTTTCTGCCGGGCTGAAGACACTGCTGCTTGCACGCCATCTCAGTAATAAAATTATTATTATTCCCTTGGCACCCTCCATAAGCAAACTGCTCACAGTTATTCGACTCTTTATTGAAGTACCACCTTCTGTAACTTCCCCTACATGGTCCTTCTTCCCTCGGCTGTTCGCAAGGATCACCACTTGTATCTACTACACACAGATTTTGGCACTCTTCTTTCGTATCGAATCTATTGGCATTGCCGAGGCACCCGCCCCAGTAAAATTGGGCGCACTGCTTGCGCTCTTGGTCGTAGTACCAGCTAAGGTAGCTACCGTCGCACGCACCTAGGGTAAGTTGTTGGTTAGGTTTCCTAAATTTTATTCAGTAAACACGATATTTTTCAACACAAAATATGGGCACACCTGATGATTTGCAAAATCAACATATCCAAATTTTCTTTCATTGAAACTGAACAATATTTTATATTACAATACCGTAGAATGAGCCTGTTTCACATATTTCAAAAACTATTTTAATTGAAAGTTTATGGAATGATTTTCTTAGTAATAATTTTTATTTTAATAATTTGTTATTTGTGGAAATAAGTAAATAAAAAGATTGGCGTCCTGAAAAACTACCCCCCAGCCTGTGACGTAGAAGCACATACATTACATCATTAATAGCCAATAGGAAAATAGTTTTTCCATCACCTACGTTTATTCATATTATTTATATAAATAAACGTGGGCTAAAGTTTGTCACATGTTAATAAAAAAATCTTTTAATTTGACATTTGACGCTGACATTTCTCATTGTAATTGAATAATAAAGTAATAATGGCTAATTCAAATTACACTCAAGCTAAGTCGGACAATTTACCGAAGGTCGATAGCTGGATGATGGCTGAATTTATATCAGAACGATTGTTTTACTGCTACCGAAATAAGGGATGTTAAAGAGTTGAGGTAAAATAAAATATAAAAACTGAATTTACTATATAAATTGATAATATATTTTACTTTAAAGTTCTGGTCGTAATTCTTACATTGAATCTGCTATAGGACATGTAGATCTATCATAAGTGAAGCAACAAAAATATACTGTTATCGTGAAGGTGGATGAAAGTTGAAATGATCTTCACAAACATGAAGACACGATTTTTCTGACAAATTATCAGCTCTTCGACCTACTGCTTCTAGCCACAATTTTCTTTTTTCGCATCTTTTGTAAAATTTATAAACTCTATAGTAGGTTTGTTCCTAACAGTATTTTTGTAAGAAGGCACAATACATATTATACAACTTGAACCAATCTAAAAATTTGACACTTGTTTGACAACTTTGACAATACACTTGACACATTAGAACCGCTGAAGATGTATGTACTCTGACGTCACATTCTGTTTCAGATCACGTGACATTCAAAATTTTATCCAAATTTCAAAAACTAATTGTAAAATATCTAAAGGATATTTCGTGATAATTTCAAATTTGAGGCTCTTTAAAGAACAATGTCTTTTAAAATTTAATACTTAGGAGTCATATAAAAATTCTTGCAACAGCCCTATTGATTTATTGATTCTCCAACATACGATTTTCTGAAAAGCGGGGCATTTTGATATCCCCCAATTATTTTTGGGGACAGCGGGACTGTCCCGCCTAAATCGGGACGGATACGTTATACTATAACAATTAAAAGTTAATATAAGACCACGAGACTTACCTTTGACTTTTGGAAGCTGGCATATTTCTTTCCCTTGAGGTTCAATGCATGTTGCTTTGCACTCTTCATTCGACATAAACCGATTGGTATTCCCTTCACACCCTCCGTACCAAAACCGGGAACATCCACCATATTCCATATCAAAGAACCATTTCACGGTATAATTATTACACGGCCCTCTATCTTTAGTCAAAACGCAAACTTCTTGCTTATTTTCAGGAATATGATCACACCCTTGGAATAATTCGCCTTGTGCCTCTGATCGTCCATCGGGACAACAACCAAATTTAGACGAAGAACAATCACATCCTTCTTTGTTGGGACCTTGAGCGGGAGTTTGATCATCCGAACAACAACCAAACTCTGTCGTACTGCATCCACAACCTTGATTTCTCGGTCCTTTCGCGAATGTGAGACCATCTGGGCAACAACCAAATTGGAAAGTGTGGCACGCGCAGCCTAAATTATCTGGCCCTGCTGCAGGTGTGTATCTGTCTGGACAACAACCGTGAGGAGTATGTTCGCAACCACAACCTTGATTATCGTGTCCTCTAGCGGCTGTTTGGTTATCGGGGCAACAACCGTACGGACTGTACTGACAACCGCATCCTTCTAAATTAGGACCCCTGGCAGGGACGATATTGTCTGGACAACAGCCGTAAGGATGGACCAGACAGCAGCCTTCTTGGTTGGGGCCGTGAGCGGCTGTAACCCGATCGGAACAACAGCCGAATTGTTCGTCCTCGCATCCCATTCGACAGCCGGAATAGTTTGGACCAAGAGCTGGAGATGTACTGTCAGGGCAGCAGCCGAAATAAGAAGCGGTGCAGTTTTCGCGGTTGATAATATCGCATCCTTTGAAATGTTCGCCTTCAGCTGGGGTTTGGCCATCTGGACAACAACCATAAATGGAATTGGCGCAATCTTCTTTGATGTCTGTAACTCCTTCGAAGCATCCCTGATTGTTTGGTCCTTGTGCAGGGGTTGTACCATCAGGACAACAGCCGAATTGGGCCACTATACAACATCCTTTTCCGTCTGGGCCTGCTGCAGCTGTGGAATTATCCTCGCAACAACCGAATTTGGATTTGACGCATTCAGGTTCGCATCCTTCGTTGTCGTTTCCTTGTGCCGGGGTTTTTTCGTCAGGACAACAGCCGAATAAGGTCTGGGCGCAGTCTGATTTCGGGCAGCCTTCAAAATCGGGGCCTCTGGCCGGCGACACGCCATCTTCGCAACATTTGTACTTAGTTTCGTTGCAAGTTTTCGGGGTTGGGCAACCTTTATCGAATGGTCCTTTCGCGGGGGTTATTAAATCGTAGCAACAACCGAAAGGAGTGTTCTTGCACATACTCTTCCTTCGTTTACATTTTCTAGGCTTCTTGATTTTTGTAACTGATTCAATTGTATATGGCGTGGTGCTCCATCCAGACACAGAAGTATCTTCTTCAGTCGAAAAACTGGATTCGGTTGTGGACCAAATATCAACAGTCGTTTCAGTCGGGCCAGATTCGGTAGTTTCAGTTGTCTCTGTGGGTCCTGATTCAGTAGTTTCAGTTGTCTCTGTGGGTCCCGATTCAGTTGTTGGACCAGATTCAGTAGTTTCAGTGGTTTCTGTCGGTCCTGATTCAGTAGTAACAGTTGTTTCAGTTGGTCCACTTTCAGTAGTTTCTGATGTTTCCGTAGGACCTGATTCAGTTGTTGGTCCAGATTCAGTAGTTGATCCAGATTCAGTTGTTGGTCCAGATTCAGTTGTTGGCCCGGATTCAGTTGTTGGTCCGGATTCAGTTGTTGGTCCAGATTCAGTTGTTGCTCCACTTTCAATAGTTTCTGTAGTTTCAGTTGGACCAGATTCAGTTGTTGGTCCGGATTCAGTTGTTGGTCCAGATTCAGTAGTTTCTGTAGTTTCAGTTGGACCAGATTCAGTTGTTATGGTAGATTCCGTCGGCCCGCTTTCAGTAGTTTCGGATTCCCCGGAAATACTGGTTTCAGTAGCTTCTGTTGACTCTTCAGTCACTCCTGAAACTTCACTTTCTGTTGTTTCTTTCCCGCTTGGTTCAGCACCGAAATCACTTTCTAGGTTAGGTAGTTTTGGTTTTGGATGAGTTACGTCAGTAGTGTCTGTGACATCTGATATATCAGTCGTAACGTCAGTAGTTACGTCAGTATTTGCGTCTGTCGTTATGTCAGTAGAATCTTGAGTTGTGGCTGACATTTCAGTAGTTTCAGTACTGATGGGAGGAGTTGTTTCAGATTCTGAAGTAGTTTCTGACGTTGGAGTTGTTTCGTCTGAAGTAGAGTCAGTTGAAGATGTTTCGTCCGTACTTGAAGGAATAGTTGAGTCAGTACTATCAGAACTGTCAGTGGTTTGTGTCGAAGAGTCAGTAGTTTCGTCAGTTTGTGACGAAACTGTTGTAACATCTGACGTTTGTGACGAAACTTCAGTACTAACAGGCGATTGATCAGTACTTTCGGTTGCATCACTATCAGCAGTTTCTTTCGTTTCGTCACTACTACTTTCAGTAGTTTGGTCAGTGGCACCACTTTCTGTAGTTGCTCCACTTTCTGTCGCTGCACCACTTTCTGTAGTTGCACCACTTTCTGTAGTTGCACCACTTTCTGTCGCTGCACCACTTTCTGTAGTTGCACCACTTTCTGTCGCTGCAACACTTTCTGTAGTTGCACCACTTTCTGTTGCACCACTTTCAGTCGGCTCTCCACTTTCAGTACTGGCACCACTTTCAGTCGTTCCTCCACTTTCAGTAGTTTCGGTTGGTCCACTTTCAATAGTTGTACCACTTTCTGTAGTTGGTCCACTTTCAGTTGTTGCACCACTTTCAGTCGTTCCTCCACTTTCAGTAGTTGGTCCACTTTCAGTTGTAGCACCACTTTCAGTTGTTGGTCCACTTTCAGTTGTTGCACCACTTTCAGTAGTTTCTCCACTTTCAGTCGTCTCTCCCGATCCTTCCACGATTGATTCTGTTCTTGAAGATTCGGACGTTAAGTCTGAAGATGTGCTACCAGTGAATTCTGAAGTGGAGAGATCTCCGGATCCTTCTTCGGTGAAAAGAGATGTTAAATCTGAAGAATAAGTGCTGTCGCTTTGCATGAATTCTTCATCAGTGATGGATGAAAGACTTGTTTCGGTTGATTCAGGCTACAAAGAAGAAAATGTTAAATAATTTGATAGATATAAAGATTAATTATTTTTACCGCAACTTTGAGATCCAAGCTTTCAATTCTGTCATCTTCATCTGCATCTTCCCATTCTTCGCACTCTTCATCAATGGTTTCCACGTCTTCTTCTTCGTCCCATTCGGTTGGAGATTTCGTAGAAGATACAAATTCTTCTTCTTCAACTGGTTTCGTTGTATTTACCGGCAAAACTTCATCTGAAAATTGGGAAAATGGGTAAATCGAAATAAATAAATTGAAGATGTTTACCTTTTCCACAAGGCTGCTTGTTGCATCCTTCATTTGAGAATGGAATAAGGTTAGAATCGCAGTTTGTAGATGGGATAACTTCTTCATCTTGCATGCAAAGAATTTTTCGAATTCTTGTGCCGCTTCCACATGGCTTGTCACACTAGAAGGACGAAAACAGTAAACATAAACTTCATCACAATTACCCCCAAATGAAAGAAATGAAATTTACACAGAGATGAACAAGCACTCCATTTTACAAATGGTGCCTGATAGAATCAATAAAATGTATACAATTGACAAAACTTACAGGATAATAATTCCTGAAAGGGATGCATGGGAACACTCTCAAAATCCAGTGGAAAGAGACGACATAGTCATCTATACAGACGGCTCCAAAACAACCAATGGAACCGGAGCTGGAATACATGGGGCAAAGGGACTAAGACATAACCAATCGGTTGGACTTGGGACAAATGCAACAGTATTCCAAGCAATTTTAACCAGCGTACAATTACTATTGGAGAAAAACTACCACAATGGAAGAATCTCCATAGTAACAGACAGCCAAGCCGCACTTAAGGCACTAAACTCTTATGAGGTAGGCTCAGGACTAATTCTGGACTGCATCCACAGATTGAATGCCTTAGGAGCGACGAATAAATTAAGATTGATATGGGTACCCGGGCATTCAGAAATTGAAGGAAACTAGGCAGCCGACCATCTTGCAAAAGATGGGACAAATATACCTTTTATAGGACCAGAACCTGCTTGCGGAATAACTGCGCAAACAGTTAAGCAAGAGCTTAATACTTTGCTTTGGCAATGGCACAAACGGCATTGGACAGCCACATCAGGCCAAAGACATTCCAAGCTCTTCCTGAATGAGCCATCCAAGAAAAGAACAGATAACTTACTTGTAATGAGCAAGCATGATGTCAGACTAATAACAGGACTGGTAACAGGACACTGTCAATTAAATAAACATTTGCATAGGTTGGGCCTCAAACAAGAACCAACATGCAGAGGATGTGGAGAAGAGGATGAAACCCATGAACACTTAATATGTCACTGCGAAGCATTTATGCCAAGCAGACATAGTCTTTTAGGAGCAAAGAAATTGCACACTGAGACACTAAAAGACATTAGTCTAAAGAAAATCTTGGAGTTTACAAAACATACAGGGCTCCTAGAATAGGAGGAAACACGGAGGGTACAATAGACCGGAAAGGTCGCAGTACAGGGGCAAGAATGAACCACCTCCCGACAATAATAATAAATAATAAATGAAAGAAAAATATCTTACCTTACTCCATGGCCCGGTGAACCACTCCCCAGCGCACTCTTCCACGTCCGCTGTGCAGTTTCTTGAAGATTCATACTTCTGTTCTTCGTCGCATTTAGAATCGTCCAATTTCTTCAACGTATCTCCTTCCCAACTGCCACAAAAGACACTTCTCGTTTGAACTCCAGCACCGCACTTTGCAGAACACGCACTCCACTGAGAAGCGAACCACAAAGAATCACAAGCTTTGCTTTCTTCGCATTTCCGGACCAATTCTGGTTTGGTTTCTCCCTCGCAGAGATGGTCTGGGTAAGTTTTGCCCTCTTGGGTAGCGCAGTGTACTTTTCGGGTTTCGCTTTCCAGGCCACATTTGTCGCACTGAAAGGAAATACATTTATTTAAAATGAAAGTTAATATAAAATAAATTTTTTGGAATTTAACTTACACCACTCCATTCGGAGGTAACCCAATCTACGCCTTCGCATGGCCGAATGTTGCAAGTTTTTTCTATTTCTGGCTTCTTCTCTTTATCTTCGCAGTAATTATCGTCGATTATTTCAATTTTTCCATCCACTTTTCTATAACAGACAACCTGGCGCTTTTCTTTTCCGTCTCCACACAATTTGTCGCACTGGAAATAACAAATACAAATAAATATCTTCAAGAATTCTTGAGATAATTTTCTTAATTAATGGGGTATTTTAATGTAGAAAGTTTAAAGAAAAAAAAATGTTACAACATTGTGGATTATGGAATCATGCAAAAAAATCAAAAATTTTGGACATTACGTGGTATTTGAGGTGTGACAATTAAATAACAAGATTGATCTTAGAACATTGACAATGTATAAAATTACACAAAACAAATATTGCCACCTTCAATGTAGGTACTCTCCTCCCCGAACCCTACACCGCCCGATGCGAATATTCCATTGTTGGAAGCAATGCCTGCAGGCCTTTTTTGTTAGGTTATTTTCTATAACTACATCTCGGCCTCGAATTTGGTGCCTTTTAACGCAGAATTACGATTTGGGAATAAAAGTGAATACGGTTGATGTACCAACACGGTGATTTTGTATTTCGTCAAAAATGTTTCCCGGACAGGGCGTTTTGTTCTGGCGCGTTGTCTTCATGGAGAATCCATCACATTTCAGCCCTTTTTCTTTTCACCCGTGCATGAAGGGTTATCAAAACCTTCTTGTAATATGATTGGTTAACGAAATGCCCCTCAGGCACCCAATCCATGTGAACAATCACTCCAGTGCACGGCCCAGGCCCGAAAATTCGAGCTTTTCGGGCCAGCCCGAAAATTCTTATAGTTCAATCAAATGCACAGTTTCCTTAATATTTTTATGAAAATGGATTAAGTTAAAAAGGATCAAAATGATTTAATAACAACATATTTCACATATTAATGAATAAAAAGGTATTATTTTACTTCAAGAATTCAAGATTATTCATTAAATAAATTCATTAATAATTATATTGTGATGTTGCTATTATTATTGTTATTACTTGTTGTATACTTAAATATAAGTGATTTTTGTCCTATTTTTGAGCAGAAACAAAGTTAGATAAAAAATCTTTATGTAAATTATATTTTTTATATAAGATTTTTAAACAAAGTGTTAATACTCGTAGGTCTGTAATTTTTGTAACAAACTTACACTAGAATGGTCTCTTTTTTAACTACTTATGTTAACTAATGTTAAAAGTTATAAGAATATAGAGGTTTTTTTATAAGTTTGACACGAAAAACGTTACACTTTTCGCTTTAACATAAAAATCAACATTAGGAATGCCGGATGCACCCAATTTCGAGCTTTGGCCCGGTCCGGCCCGAAGCCCGGCCAGATTTCGAGTCAATTTTCGAGCCGGGCTAGCTAATTTTTTTATCGAGGCGATCTCCGAGTCGGGCCGGTAATTTTTTTTTAGCGCTAATCGTCTCCGATCTCTTTTCTTCCTTCTTTAAATCTTCTAAACTGCTCAAAAACTTGAGTACTAGATAGACCCTCATCACCATAAACATTCTTCAACAATTCGTATATTTCTGTAGCGGATTTTTTAAGTTTCACACATAAGTTCATATAGACACTAACATAATTCCGGCGAAATACGAGAAAGTAGTTAACTTTATTCAAAGGCTACTGCCGAACGGTTTGCCTAATTATATTGAAATTTTAACAGTGAATGGAGGGAAGATGACAAATTACTATGACATAGCCTGCAATGTTGCCAAATTTACAGGGACACCTTGTATGACGTAAGAGTGACTTATTTTGCTTTGAATTTAAATAAATTTCTTATCTTACCGGTCTCCAGGGTCCAGCAAACCACGTCGGACACGGCGTGCCCCTATTACAATCCCTTTTAACTTCTGGCTTCGCTCCGAATTTTTGTTCACAGTATTGGTCGTTCACAACTGTCGAAACACCACTTGCTATAACCCTTTCGCATCTGATTTCCCGGATTTGGACTCCATTTTCTCCGCAGGCTTCGGAACAGGGCCCCCACGGTCCTTGGACCCATTGGGGCTCGCAGGGCTGGTCTCCGCAAATTTGGGTAGACGCGGGTTCGGTTGAAGCATCGCAAAGGGTGCGCTCCACGACTTCGAGGGTTCGACGCCCCGCGCAGTTCACAGAACGGGATTGAATACCTTCAGAGGAAAACAATAATGATAATTATTTACGACAATAAATAGTCTGGTTCTTAAAATGATGTCTGACGAAACAAAAGCTACAAAGATTAATCCCGGAAATAATCTCTACAGCTTTATTCTCACGTAAATAAGTTGAAATTTAAAAGTGATGCAGAATTTTTAAAGGCAGTACACTACTCATAAAATAAAATTATACTGTTTTGAGCATCGACCTTTAAACTAATGGACCAAGTGTCTCCTATTCTTTTATTGTTAGAATAATGCTCCAAAATAAAAGGATAGAAATATATATTCTGTCCTTCAACAATACGGAAGTTCTCAGTTAAAGCACACTGCGCATACGTTCGTACTCATTGTGCATCTTTTTCAGCTATATGTAAACCTCTATACACTGCTCTCTATCACTAACTAGTTGTCAAAATCTACATTTGACGTTTCGTGACTTGTGTATTATTTACTTTTTTGGAGAACATTTACAATTATTTCTGTCAATACATACGTATATGTGTTGTGAGGTGTGTATGCGACAAAATAATGGAGAAACGGTGTATTTCGTACAGTGAGCAGTACGTATGCGGTTCAGCTGTGTCATATGTAAGTTCTTACTAATTATTACTTGTCCCCTATAATATAATATATTGTATTAAAAATATATAATAAAAGTAATTATGCACAAATAAAAATCTATACTCTTAGCGATTATGCACCAAGTTAGGGACAAATCAATTTTTTTATTTTGCCGCGTTTTCTTAACTTCCGTACTGTTGAAGGATAGAGATACTATGTCTGCACCGTTATGGCGGGACAAGCGTTTTGCTCGTACGCTGCGTCTATTAGTTTAAAGGTCGATGGTTTTGAGTTTTACCTCCACCGCAAGTAGCGCTGCATTCGCCAAACTCTCCATGGATCCAAGCATAAGTTTCTGGATCACTTGTAATGGCTTTTGGAATGCTATATTCGTAGTTTACTCCTACGTTTACGTCTTGATACAACAGCTAAAATACACAAAAGATATTCAAATATATCATTTTTATATTCACACATATACAATAGCTAAGAATGGGGTATTCCACTCAATTTTTTTTATTATTTTAAATAAAACTTCATTCAGTTTTGAAGCAATTCATAGTATTAAAAAATCTTAATTGTTCCTAGTTTAACAGTATTTTATTTTCGATAAATCAGTGTAACGTCACATTCCCCCTATACTTGTCTTTCTCACACAATCTTCTTTAGTAGTTAAAGATTTTTGATAGACGACGTTTTTAATGTAACCCCAAACAAAAAAATCAAGTGGAGTTAAATCGGGTGAACGAGGAGGCCACCTATGTGGCCCATTATTTGCCAGCCACCTATCTTCAAAAATTATTTCCAAAAAAGTATTTATTCTATGGCTATTGTGGGGTGGAGCGCCATCATGCTGGTACCATATTAAATTCCTTTGATCCAACGGTAAATTGTCTAAGAAATCAAGTAGATGAGTTTGTAAAAACAAACATTGTTTTTCCATGGCTTACTTATCCGTATTAATAAAATAATTATACCCAGATTACATGTTTTTCTAATTTACTGAAATTCTAAATTCTATCAACTTTCATCATAGGACATGTTACATAAAGTACCCTTATTTTTTGTCGTAGTACACATTTATGTAATAAAAAAGGGGGGGTTCCATTTAAAAAAATTGTCTTTTTTGAAGTTTGTCAACTGTAATTTTGGTGTAACGTACCCGTCACATTTTTATAAATAATCGAGGATTCTTCTATGGATAATGTAGCTTAAAGTCTCCTTTATAAAAGGCTTTTTTCAGATTATAAAAATTCTATCTCGTTCCCGATATACAAAGTTTTGAAAATGTGCCGGATTTCAGACAAAAAATCAAAAAAAGTTGAATAACGCCGGAAGTAGTTGATCATGAGTAAAATGTTTTTATTGCTTCATATGTAAAATTTTCCGCTGCATTCAATGGTAAAATAAAATATAGCGTATTCCATTTAAAATAAGAAAGTTGAGGTCAATTCCGGTCAAACCGGAAGTGCTACTGTTTTGAAAATATTTTAGTTAAAACGGGCATGTTGAATCACCCATAGATACCAAATTTCGTTAAATTATATTAAATAGTATTTAAAATATAGATAGCGTAATATAGGCTAGGCAAGAATAAAAATAATAATACAATAGCTAAGAAATTTGAACAAATATGTATTATTTTCGGCGTACCTATTACCAATAGTTGTAAGAACTTACTACAATATAAAGAGGTTCGTACGTCGGTCCAAGACACGTAATACTGTCAGGTGCAGCAAATCCTTGTGGTGATCTTTCGTAATGGAAATTACAATTGGCAAATCGCAAAGTTTTAGGGAAATCTATACGCCAGTTTCCGTTTAAGTAATAATGCCCAGTTACGTTTCGAACAGCTGTGAAATATTGTTGTAGTTA
The DNA here is from genome assembly GCA_943142095.1 of Ophonus ardosiacus. NCBI lineage: Eukaryota > Metazoa > Arthropoda > Insecta > Coleoptera > Carabidae > Ophonus > Ophonus ardosiacus. The sequence continues at coordinate 49,236,407 of OW964832.1, forward strand.
CTAATAAAATATACAAGTATTAAATGTAATATTTTACCTAAATAATTATTAGATGGTTGTCTTTCCCTGACATCAATATTTGTAGCACCAGCGGGAATCAATAAAATATCATTATAGCCTGAAATAAATATGATATTACAAAACACGCTTTAGAACAATCAAAGTCTAACTGTAAAGAAAAGGAACATAAAGGAATCTGGAGGGGATAAATGTGTGAGGAACTACAGCGCCATAAGTTCCTTACTAAACGTTCCCATTAAGAAAAATGAAAATAGGAAAATGTTTATGTTCCTACCGACTTGTAGGTCTTGCATGTCCAAGGTACCACTTAAAGTTTGACAGGTGGTGCCGTTCCCACCACACTGCCGGCATTTGTCTTCTCGAGCACTACTTCCTAGCATCATGTCACAGCCTACTTGTTGGCAAGTGCCCTCCACGCACACATCATTCGATTCGGAGTTACATGGAGTGCCATCTGCAACTTCTTTCCTGTGGCGGTAGTAGAAACGTTCACCGCGAGGCATGCAGTTCAGCTCGCAAGGGTTTGGGGCCTTTGTATACGGTACCCACCTAAGAAGATGCTAAATTTTAAGAGCAGCCTTTATTTAGATAGAAAGAGAAAAAATAAGTATAGGCCATCCAGCGAATCAAGCGATTTACGTCATCGTTTAGGGATTTTTGAAATTTTCTTTATTTTTTTAAATATATTTTATTAACGGTATTTTATTGGTTTTTTTTTTATTATTATCATGTATTTGACACCTTTAATAGAAATAATTATATTTGGATATATTATTATTAAGTAAAATTTTGTAAATTTTTGCAAAATGACGTTTGATTAAATTTTTTTAATATTGGTAATTCTGAACATGTATATTACTAAATATTATATGTCTATATTATACTTTTCAACGTGTATTATGATTTCATTTTGTATTTGGTTTCGTTGTTCATTGTCAAAATGTCAAATGCTCTGTCATGTCAAATTCAAAAGCTTGTAGTTAATTTATTGACTTATTTTGAAAATTAAAAATAGATTGGTGGGTTTTTACTTTCACTAAAATCTAATATTGAGGTAATATTTGGTTCTATTTGTTAGTAATATTTGAAAATTAAATCTATATGTACAGCGTGTGGCAAACGCTATACGCAATGTATAGAAACAGTGAGAAATTGTATGGTATGCAGTATTCTGTATTTTTTTAAGGATCTCACATAATACTAGATAGTTTGTTGCATATACTACAAGAATGAAGTATTTATAACGGCGTAAGCAGTATCGTTCAGAATATTTTAAATAAAATTGGATTTCGCTGGAAAAATATTATACCAGATTTGGGTTTATGGAGGTAACCCACAGATTTTAATCCGTTTTACATGCTCATGTAAACTTTTTAACATATGACGTCATTGTTTCTAGTGATATTGTATTTATGACGTAAACCGCTTGATTCGCTGGATGGCCTATATCTATTTTCTGAAAAGTAAAAATGAAATGTAAGTTTCATTTAACAATTTTTTTTAATACAGAGATATCTATAGTTCATTATTTTGCCATCAGATGTCATAGCAATAAGAATTTTGACAAAACACAAGCATTATACCCTTAGACCAGGAATAGAGGGGAGACAGGGCATATTCACGCGTATATTTCCAAATCATCTCTGCGATTTTGACCCTTATTGAATCAGCTGGAATAGCTAGTCGACCAGTTAAATATTGTTATGTTACAGTTGACCAAATCTAAATAAATACTTGATTATCCATAACATAAATAAAACAATTTAAAACTAAGAAAACTATGAATCAAACTAAAGACGTATGTATTCAAGAACGTCAGAAGTCAAAATAATGATTGATAACGTCGGGTGACGCTTGTTGATTTTGAAAACTTATTCGTTCGACTGCACACGTATGTAACACATCTGGTTGATTGGGCTATTGCAGCTGACTTTGACGTTTCAATAAGGTCGAAAGTCGCTATGATGATTTGGAAAGTCTTCTTACGGCGAAATACATAGCATGCCCTGTCTCCCCTCTATTCCTGGTCTAAGATTATACCCAAATCATTCAAGCAGCCAATGCACGTCATTAATAAAAATGTAATAAAAGTAACTAGATGTGTGACGTCATGTATTTGTACGTTTGCAGAAGTTTTAAAATCTTTATGAAAAGAGTTATACATGTTGCAATCTATATTATCGACATGGTCACATCTACAAAATAAATACTATATTTTCGTCACTGTCCATTTCTATTTAAATTATTTTATAATACTAACCTTATTTATACTTATGTATGCCATATAAAGGCAATAAATAAAAGTGAGCCGAATTTCAAAGAAATATACCGAATTCTTCTGACTGATTAGAAGTGCTACCTTTGGCAGATTCACAGATTTTATGTTTACGTTAACGGTCACGTTGCGACGTTGCGTTGCGTTTAACATTACTTTATTATAAATAGGCCTTTACAACGCACAAAAATGTTTCAAACACGATACAAATATTTTTCAAATAATAACTTTGACAGTATGAATATACAAATTATCAATGTTGCCAACTATATCAACAATTAAACGAATAATATGACATTGGTGTACATTATTTTTATATTATATATAAGTAATGAACTCTACTATTCATCTTAATAAAAATTATATACGGCTATACACTTTTTGACGGTTAAAAATGATTAAAATTTTACTTCATTTTTCACTATTAGTGATTTTAATGCATTAAGGTTTTTACACTAAGTGATGACGTGCATTGGCTGCTTGAATGATTTGCGTATATCTAAAATGGTTTCCTAAAAACGCACTATAATGTAATTTCTGAAATCCCAATGATGGAACATTCTGTATAATAGATATCAGTAAGATTATTAAATCCAGAGCATTAATTTCATTTAATAATATGAGCGGAAATTTATGTACTTATCAACAAACTAATAAAAAAATGAAATCTTGTTTCTTACGTATAGTAGACGCCTTCGAATGGTTGTCTATCGAACTCCGAGCACTGTTGAGCTCTATAATCACCATCATCCGGACAGTCCTGTAAAACAACCATGAAAAACACTTTTTATTTCACCCTAACTCCTCTTACAACATTCTCACATCAAATAAATCAAAACCCCATTCATTCCTCCGTGTTCTGTCATTATAAAATTAAAATAGTTCCACAGAATCATGTTAAGATACTAGATAACCGACTTTTACACCAAGCCGAGCTAATAATTTTAATAATGGGAGAGATAAAGTGGCATAAAAACTTCACTCATTTGAAATCCGTTGCACCGTAGGCTTTAATAACGCCTACGGAGCACTCCACCAGAGGGGATTTGAATCAATATGAACTCTGCAGGGCGCCAAATGCATATGTCGCAACAATCGTAATTGATTACAATAATAGGATCAAGTAAATTTGATTACAACAATGAAATCTTGATTTCCATCTAGATTAATTGATTGTATAGTTGTTCAATGCTGAGTAATAGACGGAAAATTATTTACGTATAAATCATAATTTAACTGTAAATCGTTGTAATTTGCTAAAGGTTTCACCAAGAAACAATTAGTACGATAATTACTGTACTTATTCAACGTGATCTACTTTTGAAATAATTAATAAATGACCTTTTACAAAAATATATAAAAAGAAATAAAAATGAATTTCTTTTCCTTTTACATAGCAGAATACGAATTTCACTTTGGCAGTTTCATAATATAATTCACTGATGATAACATAATTGATGCATTTATAAGTATTTATACTGAAATTCTAACAAACATTAGAAGAATAAGAGTGAATAGAATGAATTAAAAAATATAAAAATATATAAAGAAGATATGTTTGTGTTTTCCTGTGTATCAGAAATGTCAAATATGTACAATAATTATATAGCCTAATATGGAAATGGTGAGAGGTCTTGTGCTTGCGATGGCCAAAACAGATTTTATTTTAAGACTTTTATTTCTAAAAATTCACTCAGTTGTTCAAATACTCTAAAAATGCGTACACTTACGTAACATTATCTTTACAATCAAATAATATTACTACTAAGTTTATATCTCTACCCATTTTTGAATTATTACCCAAAACGTCAATATACCCCACATTTAGATAAAAACTTCAAAATTTTCAAAAATCTAATTTTGAAACGGCAGGTCGATATCTCTTTTAGTTCTCGAGATATTTAGATTCAAAGTTTTGCTTAAAATTGCCCACTTTTGGGTAATAACCCAAAAATGGGTCGAGATATGAATTTGGCGACTACGCCATTCGATTCTACGGGCAAAATTACATAAGTACACCAATTTTCAGAATTTTTGAACACCGCATACAATGTCTAAAGCAAAATAACTGAAAATGGCCAAAAATCGCAAAAATCGTAAGGGGTACCCCTTAGGATTTTTTCAGATTTTGGTCATTTTCAGGGGTTTTCAAACTTTTATTCATAAAAAATGAACCGGTTGGACAAAAATTATGAAAATTGCTATACTTATGTATTTTTGTCCGTAGAATCGAATGGTGTAGTCGCCAAATTCATATCTCGGCCCATTTTTGGGTTATTACCCAAAAATGGGCAGTTATGAGCAAAACTTTGAATCTAAATATCTCGAGAACGAAAAGAGATATCGACCTGCGGTTTCAAAATTTGGAATCAGCGCATTGAGAAGTATCTAGATACATATAAATTAGATTTTTGAAAATTTTGAAGTTTTTATCTAAATGTGGGGTATATTGACTTTTGGGGCAATAATTCAAAAATGGGTAGCGATATAAACTTGGTAGTAATATTATTTGATTGTAATGAGAATGTTACGTAAGTGTACGTATTTTTAGAGTATTTATATATGAGTAATGTATATTTTTTTAGTTAATTTACTGCTCTGAAGATCTCAATTTGCACGACAGTAGAAGAAATTTGAACGTTATCTGTAAGTGAAAAATTAGTCTATCAGTTTCCTACCTGTGTGTTACAGGAATAGTGTCTTTTGTCTGGTCCTCTGCAAGCCCCATTTTGGTAACACTGCCTAAATTGAGTGGTGACCCCGCCACCACAGGTCCTTGAACATGAACTCGGTGGGCCCCAATCCGTCCAGGGGCCTGCCTCGTACTCGCCGTCACCTCCGGAAACAACATAGCTACCGGGAAGGTACAGATGGGCCCCTTGTTGCCGTTTGAAACGATCGCGGTGGTGTCGTATTCTCTAGAAGAAGAAATAAAAGTGGAATAGACGGGGTCATTTACTCTCATGTCCTTACATAAATTATTTGCAAACCTATTTGAACAGTACTGTCATTTAATAAGTAATATTACTTATAAAATGGTATTGTTTTAATGTTTCATAATAACTATCATTCCATAACAAAAACAAAATTAGCACAAGTATTCTTACTCTTACTTATGAAGTTAACAATGGTCTTTACGGCGGATAATAAAACGAAACAATAGAATATAACAAAACATACAGCTATTACCCATCTTAAAAGAAAACACAAAACATCTTACGACCAAAGCAACCAAAACAAATGACGGGATTAAAACAAGAGGTCATTAAAATCGACAGTTGAGCTCAACTCTTGGCCGCTGCGATGGTTGCCGCTTAAATTTATTGTCGGCGTTAAAGATTTTCCAATTAACAGTTTTTTTTTTCAATGAATATTCAATACTAGTAAGGACTATAGATAACACAACTGTGGACGTGTAGGCGGAGATACAGATCTAGATAAAAGTAAAAGAATTGGAACAAGTTCTATTATTTTATTTTTATGCGGCTCAAAATTTAATAAATAAATATATAATTGCCCATTTTATAGAAGTGCCAATATTCGAGGGTAGAATGATAATTATTCCCGGTTCCATAAAAACTGCCTACACCAAAATTTTACTGTAAAATATGAGCCGAATTTCAAAGAAATATACCAAATTCTTCTGATTGATTAGAAGTGCTACCTTTGGCAGATTCACAGATTTTGTGTTTGCGTTAACGGTCACGTTGTGTCGTTGCATTGCGTTTAACATTACTTTATTATAAACAGACCTTTACAACGCACAAAAATGTTTCAAACACGATACAAATATTTTTCAAATAATAACTTTGACAGTATGAACATACAAATTATCAATGTTGCCAACTATAGCAACAATTAAATGAATAATATGACGTTGATGTACATTATTTATATATTATTCATGTCATATACGATAATTAATGAACTGTACTATTCATCTGAATAATAATTATATAAGGCTATACACTTTTTGACGGTTAAAAATGATTGAAATTTTATTTCATTTTTTAGTATTAGTGATTTTAATGCACGGGCACTCATAGCTGGTGTCGAAAGTGCACCACAGGGGTCACTTTTGTGCCATTTAAAATTGGAAATATTTGGCATTTGGCATCTGTCGGGATCGAATGCGGTTCCCCCAGGTTCGCGACCAGACACTCAGGCACGCGGCCACGGGACCCCATGCAACTCGTGTGTAAATAGTATTTTTTATCTTGTGCTAATTTCCACACTCGACCAAAACAGTAATACTTTACACACTTGTTACATAAATAACTATTTTAAAGTATGGTTGTGAATGAGAATATGGAATTAACCAGAAAACATTATCTTGTTTTTGGTAAAAAATAATAGTAACAGAGCATCCGCCTTATTCATCTGATTTGGCAATGCGCGACTGTTGACTATTTTTAGATACAATCAGAATAGAAAGGTTTTCGTTTTAAGAAGAAATTGATGCTGTATTTGTGCAAATCATAATTATTTTGAAGGCATTCCACAAGAAGATTGTTTGCGAGCTTTTAAGAAGTAAGTAAAGAAGTGAAGTGTACTTATGTTGAAAGATACTACTTTGAACACATTTAAAAAAAAATCTAAAAAATATCAACCATCTCGTATATTTACCGTTGAGGGGCTTATTTACTGTCGGTCGCAAAAAGAAAAAATAAATAACGACACAGAGAATAAGAGGAAAAACAATAACAAAACAAATATGCTCTCCTACATGTCAAATATATCATAAGTATATTTCGCGCTGAATTAAAATTTATTCTCCTATAAAATTAAATACATATATAAAGCCCCTCTGTTACATGTGTGGCATCTAAGACAGCAAAGGAGACAGCGATATTAGACAGAGAACGACAGCATGTTAACCAGAAACAGTAGACACTCTGCAGACAAACTCGTTAATATTAATTGGCACTTTTCACTTTCAGTTTTTTTTATTTTATTGTTGCGCTTCTTTTAGCCAGTAATAGATAACAAAATTTATGCGCCAAAAGCGTATAATTATTTTAAGTTATTGCTTTTCTTGTTAACATAAAAGCTATAGTTTATTTCGTTTAATATTTCCGGATCTATACTTCAAAAGACGAGGGTTGTACTTTGTACAATATTTATTGTGTGACAGGGCGGGTCCCCTAAGTTTCTGATTACTCTTTTTCTTCTCTCTTACCCAACGATGACTTAATCTAAATGGTGGGCACTTCACTTGAAGAGGACGGTTGCTGTATTGCCCACCTCTTTACTGAGCAGGAACACCCTTAGGCTCACTATCACTATCACTATCACACTTAACACTTGATGATAGATGATGAACATATTTTGGATGGATGGCATGACACACACAATAATTCTATATTCTAATTTTTATTTGCACATATTTACATTAATTCTAACTTATAATTATTGATTACACTCTGAACACAAACTAAACTGTTACATATTTATATTGTAACCCTAATTACGCGTACTCGCGTACGCGCACCAATCTAAACCGCCGACTACATATCTGTCCTGTCTGAGTCTTTAATCTCGACTGCCTTAAAACAAAAGGGTTATCTCTTCAACAGGCATATCTGATGAAGGTGCGAGGGTGTAGCATCCATAGCTAAATAACCAGACTGCACATATCATAGGCAATAACTTATATGGTTAATGAGGTCATGCACGACTTTTTTTATAATTTTAATCGATAGAGTAGTGAAAAATAATAGACCCGTATTTTTTATTTTTCCTCAAATCGGTCTTTAATCACGAAAAAATTGTAATTGAAAATGACATTCTTTAAAATGAGACTGCTAGACCCCCGCTTCGTCCCTTGTCCCATGACGTCACAGAGTGAAAGGCACGACCATTTTGATTTTCACATTGTCTTAAACGTCAAAGTAACATTTAAACATAACCTAAAATTTATGAATGTAAACAGGTCGATGGAACGTTGTTTCGTGCCAAAATAAAGAATAAAATAATATTCTGCAATATATTCAATGTCTCACATGCGTTTATAACCTTCTACTGTCTAATTCAAAGATTCAAAAGTGAAAGAAACATCTGATGTAACGTAGATAATTTCACGCCAAATGAAAATTATATTTATAAAAATAAATAGAACGATATTATATTAATATATTATAGCATATTCAGATATGTAATCCTCAATTTATAGTTTATATATATTTTTCTTTTAGAAATTATGTGTCCATATAAAATGTCTTTTTGAAATGACTCTGAACTTGGTACGTAACATTGTGACGACAAAACATGGCTGGTTTTTGCAACTTTTTAAAAATATAAATAAATAAATAAATAAATATTTCATCACGGCATATTACCCATTACTGGGTGTGCCAGTATCTACAACACATGTAGACATCGGTAATGATGACGATATATTTTACCATGTGGGCGCTTACCAGACGTCACCTCACGGGCACTCATAGCTGGTGTGGAGAGTGCACCACAGGGGTCACTTTTGTGCCATTTAAAATTCGAAATATTTGGCGCCGGTCGGGATTTTATACAACAAAAAATATAAATAAAAAATAATTTAATCATACTGATCGATGAATTAGATTATTCTTTTTTGCATGACCTCATTGCTGTTATGAAGACAAAATTTCAAAGCATACTACGATATGGAACATAAATATTGTACGACCCTCGTTTAAAGGAATTACCTTTTTATGGTGTATATTACGTTGGATGTTTTCGAGACATCCTGTATTCTGCCACCGTCTTGTGTGGTATGTACGAGTGCCGTATTGGCAATTTGCATTTTAGTGATGCCATTACATCGACTTTATTTTGTTTTTATCCTATATGTAAAGAAGCCATTTTACACCCTGCTATAACACCGGTTTTATAGTTTTTCTGCTTATCTTAACGCATTTAAAATTAGTTTTTCTATTGTGAACACGCCTACAAGGCTGCAGACCTGTCTTTTTATAAAGCACGTATTGTTTTATTTGGATTTAATGGATTTACCCTTAAGAAAAATGCAAAAGAAAGAATATTTCACAACAACAAAAGTTCTCAAATTTTATTTTTTAAGCGTGCAAAAATTCAAAACAAAAACTATCCTCAGATTTTCAACTGTTTTAAACAGCCTCCTAAAAAAACAAACTCCAACAGTCGCCAGACGCCAAAACAATCATTCTTTTGTTTGACTGTCTCTGTATGATTCGCTATTGTTTTATTAACATATCTTAATTTTTCCCGCGCTTGTTGTTTGTTTAATGTTTGCCGTTAGTCATATGTTTGACTTCCGCGATGCTCGGCTGTCAAGTGACGTCACTTTGCGTCACGTTTAATTGATTTATTGCATTTATGAACGTGGAATATTAGCGGTCAGATTAGCTTTTGACAGAGTTGGCTACGACTCTTTCATTCCATTTGTTTTGTCAGAGTTTATTGACTTCATCTATTGATATTTATAGCTGTAGAATTTTTCGTCACACAAGGACAATATAAAATAAATGATGAATGAAATATGAATAATATGTTTCACACCTTATATGTTACAATAATAAACGTGTGTGTGGATGTTGAAAGGACGGTATCTCAAAAACTGTAAGACAACAGATTTTTACCTCTCGATAAAAGAGGTATTGGAATCATGCTAAAAAGAACGTTTTAAGATCACTAGAATCAGATTTTAACATTTTTATGTGTGCGGATGTGTGCATGTGTGTGTATGTTGTAGACACAGTATCTCAAATTCTATGACTAAAGACCAATTTAACTACGTATTTCTTCATCTGATCTTTTAATATCATTTTTTGGAAATTTATGTTATTAGAAATATTAAAAAATCTGTTGTGGCCAGCACAAGACCTCTCGCTATTTTCATATTAGGCTATATAAGTATTGTATTGCACTTCGCTTTCGAACCGTCGTTTTATAACAAAACTTTACCCAAATATTGTTTTTTATTGCATTTAACATGTCTTCTGCACACACATAATTCTAATTATATCTATTTTTCATTGTATGAGGAAGTTTCTACATGCCAGAGATTGTTCCAATTCATTAACCAGATTGGCGGTATTTCTGATGGATATATGAATTTTACCACAATTTTACCTATAATTTCAAATATTTAATTAATAAAACAATAAGAAAGATTAAATATACTTCCCAGAAAAAGCTATCAGATTGTCACTAAAACTGTTGATTTTTGACACTGACATGTGTCATTTACAAACTATATTATAAACACTAGAATCTCTAAATCTGTACAAGATATAATACAAATTTTAAGTGTATTAGATGGAGAATTTTATGTTCTTCAATATTTAATAAAAAATTCCCAAAAAATTATATTTAGAAGAATTTTCTAAGAAACTACTACTTCCGGTTGTTCAATTGTTACCAAAACCTTTTCAGCTCTTCCCAGGAATGTCAGATTGAGAAAACGGCAGTTAAATATTTTTTAAGTCATAGTTTTTGAGGAATCGTGTCTACAACATCCAGACATACACACATACACACATCCACACATCATTTTAAAAATGCTGTAATCGGATTCTAAGGACCTTAAATCGTGCTTATTTAATAAAATCTGGATATGCGAATTTTAGCATGAATTCAATACCTCTCTTAGCAAGAGGTAAAAATATAAAATCAGTGTCAATTAAACACGCGCTTGCTATACATATAAATCATCATATACCCTTCAAAAATACCGCCAATCTCGTCAATGAATTGGAAGAATCTCGAACATTTAGAAGAGTAGGAGGAAACTACTTGTTCATAGAATGTGTGCGTGTGTGCGTGTGCGTGTGTGTGTGTGTGTGTGTGTGTGTGTGTGTGTGTGTGTGTGTGTGTACCAGAAATGTTAAATACTATACTTCTGTGTCTATTTTAATTTAAACCAACGTTTCTGCCGCATACCATGCAGCCTTTTTCAGGGAAGATAAAAAAAACTGAAATTTAGATTGGTAAAATCTTGGTCAATGACCGCAAAATCATTTCATTATCTTTCATATTTTTAAACCAATTTATTTTCATTTTTATTGCAGTATTTCTCCACCTAGCAGTTTACTTAATGGCCGTTTAAAACTCTTGTTTTTATTTTTGTGAAACCTTCAATTTTGAATAATTCAAAGTATAATGTGTTCATCAAAGATTATGATCTTTAGGGCTTCAATTAATATTTTCATACCAAACAATTTGCTACAGAATTTATGATATGTAACATTAACCTTATATGTAGAAGGTTAGACAATAAAATCTTCTATGATCTATGACATAAGAACATCGCGTGGTCGTTGACTCGCGAAACAAATGAAGCATGCATTCATTTGTTTAACCACAGACTACTTATATATAGTTTTATTTTCATATCATTGACAATTTTATCTAGTAACTAACCGTTTTTCAAAGGACCAAATAGTGTTTTGTTTTTCAATATAGGATCCAATGGGCGTGACAAAAAGCCCAAGGGCTTGTTTTGCATCTTAAGTGGCAACGAAAGAACAGTTTTTGTGTTTTGTTTTATTTTTCTTTTGTTTCGGAACATACCGACTTCTAATTGAGAGACGTAAGCCCTTACCTGAAGACATGTTCACACTATAAGAATATTTTTAGGGAGTGTAGTTACCAATTATATAATTTTTTGTAATATTTTATAATAGAATATTAGGGAACACATTTAAATAATACCCTTTCATTATTCAGAAAAAATATATGCTTTTTTGCTCATTAAAAAGTCTGTAGTACTGTCTTTTCGACAGCTATAAGAGCCTGGGATATTATTAAAACAGAAGATTTGACAGATCACAAATTGAATTATAAGAAAAACTTGGACTCCTTGGAATTTAATGGGGTCTTCTACTATAGTAACATATTATAACTGGGTTATTTATAATATTAAAACTAGACCTTAAAATTCAATGAGGGACTATCGAATTTTTAAAAAAGTTAATAATTTTTTAAATCTTCAAGTTTTTAACGTTATTAATGTCGCATTTAGTATCTTGTCTATTTCAAATTCTTACATATTTCAATAATCATGTTATCGCATTTATAAAAGACGGAATCTATTTTCAAGAAAATGAATACAGAAAATAACGAAATAACAAAAGTGAATCAAATAATATTTAGCCTCGCCAGATAAATAATCTGTTGTGGCCAGCAAAATACCTGTCGCCATTTACATATTAGGCTATATAAGTATTGTATTTAACATTTCTGGTACACACAAAAAATTCTAATTACATCTATTATTTATTTTTTTGTCCTACTCGTCTAAATGTTCGAGATTCTTCCAATTCATTGACGAGATTGGCGGAATTTTCTAAAGGGTATATGATGAAATATATGTATAGCGCTTTAGAAGATATAATAAAAATGTTCAATGTATTGGATAGAGATAGCATATTAGGTATTCTCTTAGCGAGAAATAAAAAGTAATATGGATGCAGAGTGATATCAAAAAAATTTCCCTGGCCTAGTGAGCATAATTAACTACATGGTAATGTGGTGAAGCATTTAGAAAACAATAATTATTATGAAAATAAATCTGTACGTTAGAAACCGAGTAACGTCTCATTAGTAAAGAGAAGATACAATCTGGAGATGTTCTTTGATTACATCTCTCGTTATAGGCTAACATCAACTGCTGTGTGCTGTGTTCCAAGTTCCAACTCTTCTACTGGTAGTGGTAGTGGTAACTCTTTAAGAAGCACTACGCAGTATACAGGATGCGCACGAAGAACTTTTGCTACAAATATTCAATTAATAGTTCTGCGTATTATACTCGCAATTCCAAAGAAACTGTAAAGTTTATCCTGATAAAGTAGGAAGTTTTTTTTCTCGTTGTATTCTTAGACAGAGCTTGTAGATATATTTTGATTTTTAAAACTCGTATCACAGAATTTTAACTTAAACTTATGGCATACCGATACATTTGAGCTCCAACTTATATTACGCGTCAAAAGATGGCACTGCTTGCTATCAAATGTGTTGATGGTTTACGATTTTAACTAGTGCTGTGAGGATCAGACAAAACATAGATCCGAGGTCCCGGATTTCAAAATATCCGGTTCCTCGGATATCCGATGTTCGGATATTGAAGCGGATATCCGTAAATTTAACTCGGATCCGGTTTCGATGTGTTGTTTACGGATCCGGATCCGTATATATGAATTTTAATTCTGGATCCGATTCATCATTTTAAATGTAATGGCAAACATCTGGAAGTGAGTTCAAATTCAAACCGTTACAGTGGGTCTGTTTATCTCTACAGCGGTCTGTAAACAGCAATAAATTTTATAATACCCCTCTAAAATAGACAGGTAGCTGGTGCAAATACGAGAAGGATATTTCTTAGAATATTGAATTCTGTAGTTCTAAAATTTTAACATTCATTACAACAAATACTTCAAAGAAAACGAGATTAATATTAAATGTAAGAAATAATGGTTACAGGTTCATTGCAAGTGTCGAAATACGTATTTATTTATATCGTGCACGTGTTTCACATAAAAGGGATTGTTTTTCCATGTCTAAAATCCGATACTCATACTCATATTCGGATTCGGATCCAAAATCCAATACTCAGATTCGGATCCAAAATCCGATACTCAGATCCGGATCCAAAATCCAATACTCAGATCCGGATCCAAAATCCGATTCTGAGATTTGGATCCGAGATCCGGATAGTTCAACATTCAATTATCCGGATATCCGGATATTTTTGGATCCGAAACCAAAACTATCCGGATCCCACCACTAGTTTTAACCACTAGAACGCATGAAATGAATTTTGTAAAATGTGGTTTTATAGTGAAACCATTAGGAACAAAAGGGCTAAAATACAAGTAAATGATTATAGAATGGACAACCATAGAATTGACGTCACAAGCACGAGAGAGACAGAACATCTCGATATAAACAAACTCCCTCCCGGTGTCTTTGTCAAATTGCACTTGTGTAAGTGTTCATTAAAATAAATTCCTCTTGTAAGAAAAATATTTATTTATCTTCCACGTTCCTTCGCCTCCTGTATATGTTATTCTTAGTGTTGATAGATGCCTGTGCATGTAAATTGGCTATGTGTAATTAGTGTGTCCAATTATCCACAAATAAACAACACTTCTTGCTAATTATTCTGAGAGGAATGCACAGAGTACGGACCTGGCCATCACTGCCACCATTCAAGATTAATTTGCCCTAAATACTGCTCAGAATAAATAAACTCCAGAAGGAATTTTTTAAAACTACTTCCTTGGAGATTTAAATAATTAATCACCCGACAGATGGTGCTAAGGAAAGGAAGATAATAAGATAATTTATATTTCAAACCTGTTATAAATAAGAAGTAACAGGGGTCATCAATTATTTATTTTATTCATGCATTTATTGAACTGTTACAAGAAAATTATGTATACACAGATTTAACGTAACTTTAAAACACCAATGGGGTCCTCAATTTTTTTGTGGAACTTCAGCCGTTATAATTTTTTTATTATTCTGTTACGCAGATTATAAGGTCATTTTTTCTTAAATAGTGGAATGATCTATGATGAAAACACTTCTAAAAATATATTAGCATGTTTAAAATAACTTTTTTGATCAATACAGTCGAATCTCTATAACTCGAACCTCCACTACACGAACCTCTCTGTAAGTCGAAGTTTACATGCGTTCTCGACACATTTTATATATTTACAATGTATTTTGATTTCCCTAACTCGAAAATCTCTATAATTCGAAACCACTCACATGCCCCAGTAACATTGTAGTCTCTAATAACTCGAATTTTCAGGCACAATTTTTTTTTTGGCATTATGCACGTTAAAAGATTTGGACGAAGAAATTATCGCTACTATTGCTAAACAAGATGAGCTTCAAGACAAATCGGATGAAAGTGATACCGATAGAGAATTGAGAATTGCCCAGGGAGCAACCTTCTCACCAGGAAATGATAAAAGCATTTGAAATAATTCAAATTTTTTTACTATGACTGAAAATACAACAAATGAAATATTTAATTAGTAAATAAAATAAATAAATATATCTTCACGGCATATTACCCATTTCTGAGTGTACCACAATCTGCTTTATCTCAGATATCGGTAATGTTGATGACATATTTGTACCGTGCGGGCGCTTACCAGGCGTCACCTCACGGGCACTCATTGCTAGCGTGGAGAGTGCACCACAGGGGTCACTTTTGTGCCATTTAAATTCGAACCAGACACTCTGGCTTGCGGCCAGAAAAAAAAAACTAAATATCAATCATTAATAATTGATTATTTTAAAAAATGACTTGTTTACAATAAGTATGCTTTTTATCTAACTCGAAATATTTATAACTAGAAATAATTTCGCGGGCCCTTGAGTTTCGAGTTATAGAGATTCGCTCTAGGTACATTGAAAATTTCAGTACAAATTAACCAATTTTGTGCAATAACCCAAAAATGGGCGTAGATACCCTTTTGGCGATATCACTAGGTTCTTATCTCTTTCTATTTTTGGGTTATAGATGGGTATTTTGGACAAACTATAAACTTAAATATCTTGGGAACGAAAAGAGATATCGAATTGGGTATATGAGACTTTTAAGTCTCTCAACCCGAGAATAGGTATAGTGGTACCTACATACAGAGAATTTATTTTAAAATGCAACATTATGGTTGATCACTTCTATGGTTACTCACTATTGTCAAAAAATGACAGCAATGTAATATTTGTCCATTTTAAAATGCAACATTATAAATAGTATTGCAGCACAGGAAATACCTCCAAAACACATCACAAATGGTGTCAATTCTTATTACGACCGACTAGAATATTGCCTCAGAGTGATTGGGGGTATTTTTTAACATTTATTACTTGAAAGTTATGAATTTTTGTAAGCTAAAGTTTGTTAAGATGTGCAACATTCATGTTTTGATTTTTTTTTAAATCGTATGTAGCATTTTAAAATGGACAAATATTACATTGCTGACATTTTTTGACAATAGTGAGTAACCATGGAAGTGACTGACCATATGTTGCATGTTAAAATAAATTTCCTGTATTTAAAGTTACTAAATCCAATTTAAAACAAAACATTAATCATTTCATTTCTTTATTTAAATTCTCTTCATTGATCTTTATGGCTAAAATTTCTAAAACACGTTATACCCAATTTGGGTATAAAGTATAACTTAAATTTATCCAGTCTAATAATAATTATCACATAAAAATATCTACAATCAAATATATTCGCAGTTTACTATGAAAACGAATAAAAATTTTCGGAGACTTCTATGCTTGGGTAAGTGACGAACCCGGCCAAAAATAAAACTTTTATACAAGTTATTCGGAACATTCTAAACAAGCTCCCTATTTATTCACACTCTAAACATCCTGAAGTCCGAAACACAGTTCTGGACATCATCTCAACAAATCTATTTCTTGTGTTTACACTTAGAATGAGTGTGAGAGAGACAGTAAACGCTTCCGCGTTCAGTCTTCAAAGGATAATAAACATAAGACAAGGATAGGAGATATTATTGCGATATTATGAGTTATGAAATATATGTATATAATAAACAAAATGCTTTCAAAGATATATGGAACACATGGAACACAGTATACGAGCAGGAAATTTACTATAATTACATATATAATTATAGTCGGTTTATATTGAACCACTTAAAGCGTAAGCGATTTTGAATCTAAACAATTTATAAGTAATACAACGGTTATGTTGGATTTATGCAGACAATTAAATTAAAACAAGTAGAACCAATTGTTTTCAAAGAAAACGATTATGCAACTAAACTTAAGAACTAAACTAATGAAATTTTTCTTTTGTTAGGTACCTTGGTTCTTCTCAAGGTGTATTTAATTAAAACACTTTTATTATAGATGTATTGGACGTTTCGAGAAACTCACGGCTCTCATCATCAGCGGGTTAAAATATTTAATAAAATCTTAAACAGTTATTTATCTGGGTTTTGCTTTTTTGAAATTAAATCGCAAAAGTTAACACTCAAATATTGAAAATTAACCAAAGAACATTTTTGATTAGAGAAACTATTAATTAATAAAATAAAAACTTACATGTCTCGTAAGGGCAGTACTAAAAAATGTGGCCAGGACAAATACAAGAAGGATCAGGGACCTACAACAAAGAAAAACAATAAATTAATAACAATATACTCGTAAAAATACATAAAATAAAAAATAATTAGATAAATAACAACCGGCTGCAGTTCTAACGTCTATAATGTTTAAAATTCGAAACTGATTAATGTATTTCCTATATTACTTTAAGTTTAAAACAAATAAATACAGGGTGTTCTGAAAATGGGTGAAAAGCTTCAGGTAGAACGATTCTTTGATTTATTCTGAGTCAATAATCCTAATGCAAAAAATTTGTACGGCTCTTCGTAAAGCCGCACGAAGCCATCAAACTTGTAAATGTGCAACTAGAACTAAGCTATTTTTTAACAATCTTTTACGTAATATCATTGCTCTTTACATTCTAGAATTGTGTAAACTTGATGTACGTAGCTAAACGTTTGATATCAAATCTTTAAAATTTTAACTCTTCTAAAGTAGAATTTTTTATATTTGAATACGTACGACAACCATGTATAAAACAGTTGAAACAGAAATTATAAATAATTTGTCAAATTTTGACGTTTATCAGTTGACGTTTGATTTTATAATTTATTTCTTTTTGTATGGTGAAAGAAACATTGGATAATTTGAATGTATACCTTCAACGAATACGCTGATATGTTTGTTTATGGTATATGGATTTTGCAACGGGAATGCGAACTTAGCAAAAGAAGAATATGAAGCACGATACCCAAACCGGCGGCACCCATGTTCGAACACATTTGGAAAATTAGATCAGCGACTTCGCGAATCTTATTATTGACTATTATAATTATAATTATTTTTGTTATTTTTATTACTACATAAATACTCAAAATATCGTTTACATTGAATTTTTTTTAATTAATAAAGCAAAGCTGGTATGTTAAGTAAATAAATTCAATTCCCAATTTGAATTTCCACTGAATGTACCTATCAAAATAATGTTGACATAAAATTCATACTGATTTGCATAGCTACCTGATAACTACTATAACAGTTTGATTCGGTGTTGACAAATTTATATTTCTTTTAAGTAGCTCGTGTGGCTTTACGAAGGGCAGTACAATTTTTTTGCATTAGGATTATCGACTCAGAATTAATCAAAGAATCGTTCTACCTTAAGCTTTTCACCCATTTTCAGAACAATCTCAGTTGTACACAAATTTCGGTAATCATAATGACATACTTGTACCGTGCGGGAGTTTACCAGGCGTTGCCTCACGGGCACTCATTGTTGGCGTGGAGAGTGTACCACAGCGGTCACTTTTGTGCCATTTAAAATTGGAAATATTTGGAGTCGGTCGGGATCGAACCCGGTTCCCCAGGTTCGCGACCAGACCACATAAAGTAACTCTAAAGTTCGTGCATAAAATAAATCACAAATTCCTACAATTCCCATTCATAAA
Organism: Ophonus ardosiacus; assembly: GCA_943142095.1. NCBI lineage: Eukaryota > Metazoa > Arthropoda > Insecta > Coleoptera > Carabidae > Ophonus > Ophonus ardosiacus. The sequence continues at coordinate 49,255,217 of OW964832.1, forward strand.
TCTTAATTTTCCTGCATTTCTCAATTCATTTCATTACAGTTCATAGTTCACACCGCCTTCGTGAATACTCCTCAGTAATCATAATCACCTTCATCTGTTGAGCATTTCTCTTTTGTTTTTCTTTTTCTCTCCCTCGTGTTTGACAGTGTAAACGGCCCGTTAACACGTACCGCTGTTCACTTGTCTACTTGAGTTATAAACAACCGTGTCCACGGCCGACTAGATGACGATGAAAGCAAGTAATTTACTAATTTATACAGGGAGATTAAACGAGATTTTTAATTTTGAATTCCGAAGAGTTTGGAATATGTGCGTGGGGTTATATACGGCTTTTAAAGGGCTAAGGTTAATTACAGAGGCGGGGATTTCAATTTAAAATATGTAGGGAATATTAAAATTTGATAAACTTTACGATCAAGAGGAAATATTAGTGTTTTGTGTTTTATTGTCACTAATCGGACATAATAACCAGCTTCAAAATTTTGTTATTACGGCACTCATCAAAAATTCATTCGGGCCGGGTCGGGCCGGACCGGGTTTTGAGGTTTGGTTCGATTTGGACCGACAATAAAAATTGCCGGCCCGACTCGAAAATCGATTCGACAAATTGACTCGAAATTGACTGCATCCAGCATTCCTAATTTTGATTTTTTTATAAGGCGAAATGTTTAACTTTTTTCGTGTTAAACTTAAAAAAAATCCTCTACATTCTTATAACGTTCAATACTGGTTAACATAAGTTGTTAAAAAAGAGACGCTTCTAGTGTAAGTTCGTTAAAAAAGTTACAGACCTACGAGTATTTAACACTTTGTTTATCAAAGGCGTTCGAAAATTTAAACAACTATTTCACAAATCTTATCCAAAAAATTATTTTATATTTATACAAGGAGTTTTTTATCTAACTTTGTTTCTGCTCAAAAATAAGATAAGAAATCATTATGGTAAGAACAAAAGTCACTTTTATTTAAGTATACGAATAGTAACAATAGTAGTAATATTACAATAGCATTATTATGCTTTAATAACCTTGAATTCTTCAAGTAAAATAACATATTTTTATTTATTAAGATCTGAAGTAAGTTGTTATTAAATCATTTTGATCCTTTTTAGCTCCATCCATTTACATTAAAATATTAAGGAAACTGTGTATTTGATTGAACTATAAACTTTTTCGGGTCGGTCCAAAAAGCTCGTATTTTGTGTGTGCATGTGTGTGTGTGTGTGTGTGTGTGTGTATCTGTGTGTGTATGTGTGTGTATAACAAAAATTTCTCCGACGATAACTCCAACACTACAATTCTAAAAATTATAATTCATTCACATTTCTCTTCTTTACATCTACATGAAGAGCTGATAAGATTTTGGTTATAATTGAACAACCTTAAGTACCTTTATTTCAAGTTCTTAACAGTTTTTATTGAAAAAATGCAATTAAATATCATTTTTTGACATTTTATGTTATTATAAATATGAAATAACATTTGATTGTCTATACGGTTTGATTACACATTTTCCTTCATATTCAAGAGATATAGTTAAAGAATTTTCAAGAAATTAACTTTCATATGGAAATTGTTGATATATTCAATATTCTAATTGACAGATGTCAGTGCAATTTCCATATTACATGTTCGTGCTATAATTTTATTGGATATATATAATCTTTTCCAAGAAACTTTCGGTAAGGGATTTGTGCAAAATACATAGAATTGACGGAAGGTAATGTGCTGGCCACATCAGATTTTTTATCAATAATAAGGAAAAATAAGAAAAAAATAGTTTTCTAGTAGGTGTCAGTACAAATTATAGAGAGAATTGAACCATCTACAAACGAAATATTATTGTGCAATGTCATTTACCTACGTGAATTAATACTACAGGGAATTTATTTTAACATGCAACATATGGCGAATCACTTCCATGGTTACTCACTATTGTCAAAAGCAATGTAATTTTTGTCCATTTTAAAATGCAACATACAAAATTTGTAGTTTTGTATTATCAAAACTAATTTCCAATAAATTAGCCTGCATGCGATTAACAAATAATCAAAACATGAATGTTGTACATCTTAACAAACTTTAGCTTACAAAAATTCATAACTTTCATGTAAAAAATACCCCCAATCACTCTGAGGCAATATTCTAGTCGGTTGTAATAAGAATTGACACCATTTGTGATGTGTTTTGGAGGTATCTCCTGTGCTACAATAATATTTATAATGTTGCATTTAAAAATGGACAAATATTACATTGCTGTCATTTTTTGACAATAGTGACTAACCATGGCAGCGATAAACTATAATGTTGCATTTTAAAATAAATTCTCTCAAGTTCAATGTTCAATCGATATTTCAAGTAGTTTCGATACTATGAACTTTGGTTTCATACTGTGAAACGTTGAAATCTAGGGTAAAAATTCTCAAACTCGCTTCAGAAGATGTTTTTTATGCCATTTTATATTGATATTTTGGTATTCATGCCCCAAAATGTTCAAGTCTGTGGAAGCAAGAACGAAGAAAACCATTAAAATTCTGCAAATCTTAAAAAACTAAAGAATGTGATTGCATTTACCACAGAAACAGCGAAACTAGGTTATGAATGATAGCTTATAGATAGGTAACACATTGGGTTGTATGTTTTGTCGCTGCGATAAGTTAGAATCATACATAATCATACACATCTTCTCGGCATAGTTGCATTACCTGAGCGTTAACCACATTGAGTAAATCATCTAACTGTTCCACACAATTATGCTAATTCAATGTGTTTGTTTTCTCAACGAGGTAAAGACATACACACAAGATATAGGAGCAACAAATCAAAATAAAATTTATATTATAGAAACACTTACATAGGAAGTATTTTTATTGTAGAAGATAATTATTGGATGTACCTATATATAGTACAGTCCAAAAATGTTGATTTGTAATAGTTATTTATATATAGAGGGTCGAAAGAAAAGGTTTACGCCTGCGGACGAAATTTGTCCAAGGGTGTAAACTTCTTTCGGCCCGAGGTATGTACAACGGTTTACCCACAACTGCAATCAAATGAAATGTTTTTAAATTATTTTTTAAATACATTTAAAGCTTGTTGCTATATAAAAATATTACGTGGCCAGGTGGCCATGTCACAAAACAAAAAGGCGATGCGTTGCATTGCTAACTATTTGGTTATAATGAATATTTTTTTAAATAATAGAAGTATTTCGAACTTTCATTGTCTTTATTTTTTGAGTTACACAACGTTTCGATTGATAAAATCTCCAATCGTTATCAAGTGAATACTGATACTGATTTTAAATGTCAAACTTGGAGATTTGAGACAATTTCTGAAGTAATTCCTTAAGCAATTCTAATAAAATCTAGTAAAAATTTAGCGGAACTAATATCATTTTTTAAAAATAAGAGTCTTGATTATATTTCCAATTGTATTTTTGATGTTTTGTTTACCAGTAAGCAGGCTCTTTCAGTATTTTACCGCCCGTATATGCTACTTTACCGCCCGTAGGGTGTAATCTTTCAGTTTCCGCCATGGTAACTACGATGTAAACAAACAATTTTAAAGCAGATGTGCGTAAAAATAAAAATGTACTTGTAGGTACTCAAATTTAATGATGGAACCAGATTGTTAAATCATGGAATTCCGGCTAAAAATTTGCCTAGTTAATTGTACATTATATTCAATTTTTATTAGTAAGTTACTGAAAAATTATATTCAATGCATTTTTTCGAGAAAAACTGTTAAAAGCTTGTATAAGTGATACTTCCGGTTATCCGATATACACTAAAATCTAATGAGCTCTTCCCACATTAGTACAGAGCGGGTATACAAAATTTTAGATTCTTTTGATTGATAGTATTTGAGTAATCGTGTCCACATATAATCTACATATTCACACACACATACATACACACAGCCATCATTGTAAAAATGTTAAAATCTCTATATGCGATTTTTAGCACGATCCCTATATCTCCCTTACCTAGGGTAGCGGGAGGCAAAAATGCCTATAGTTTACCAAGCCGTTATAAAAGTCAGAGGAGGCTTTGTCGATAAATCTAAAATTTAAATTCACTAAATATAAAAATCAGGTGTATCCATATATCCGGACCAGACTGTAGTCGGAGCAAATTATATTTAACTATCTTCCGTCTTCTCCGTAATTTATTTAGTTTAATAGATCAATTTATCTAATTATTTCCAGTAATTGTTTATCAAATCAAATTCCCGGTTCAGATGTTTCTCGCTCGCGTGTTCTCGGCTTGATTGATTAGAAGAAAAAGATGAGCATCGACGATCGGCATTTGATTTATACACAAGCTTTCAATTGCTTTATAATATACCCGAGACACGTACGTGAAGTTATGTTTAAGTTTAAACTCAATGATTAATTAATATATAACGGATCGATTTCTAGGTGGCTTAGAGATCAAAAAGATATCGATTATTCTATTACGATAATATCCCACGATATCTCAACATCATAAATTAATAAATTTGTGGCTAATACAAGAACATAACGTAACATTCTCTTTACAATCAAATAATATTACTACCAAGTTTAAATCTCTATTGCCCCAAAAGTCAATATACCCCACATTTAGACAAAAACTTCAAAAATTTTAAAAATCTAATTTTTATGTATCTAGGTACTTCTCAATGCGCTGATTCCAAATTTTGAAACCGCAGGTCAATATCTCGTTTCGTTCTCGAGATATTTAGATTTAAAGTTTTGCTCAAAACTGCCCATTTTTGGGTAATAACCCAAAAATGGGTCGAGATATGAGTTTGGCGACAACACCATTCGATTCTACGGGCAAAATTACATAAGTACACCAATTTTCAGAATTTTTGAACACCACATACAATCTCTAAAGCAAAATAACTGAAAATGGCCAAAAATCGCAAAAAATCTAAGGTGTACCCCTTAGGATTTTTTCAGATTTTAGCCATTGTCAGGAGTTTTCAAACTTTTATTCATAAAAAATGAACCGGTTGAACAAAAATGATGAAAATTACTATACTTATGTATTTTTGTCCGTAGAATCGAATGGTGATGTCGCCAAATTCATATCTCGACCCATTTTTGGGTTAATACCCAAAAATGGGCAGTTATGAGCAAAACTTTAAATCTAAATATCTCGAGAATGAAAAGAGATATCTACCTGCGGTTTCAAAATTTGGAATCAGCGCATTGAGAAGTATCTAGATACATAAAAATTAGATTTTTGAAAATTTTGAAGTTTTTATCTAAATGTGTGGTGTTTTGACTTTTGGGGCAATAATTCAAAAAAGGATAGAGATATAAACTTAGTAGTAATATTATTTGATTGTAAATACAATGTTATGTAAGTATTGTTTAGAGTATTTGAACAACTGAGTGAATTTTTAGAAATAAAATCTGTTGTGGCCATCACAAGCACAAGACCTCTCGCCATTTCCATATTAGGCTATATAAGTATTGTACATATTTGACATTTCTGATACACATAAAACACATTTGATTGTGGAAAAAATCGAGTTTAGCACACGTGAGCATGTCTTTTTTTCCCTTGTCCAGATGGCGCACTCGCTTCAGCCCGTGCGGTCAATTTCCGGACGCGTGAGAAAAAGACGTAGGTAGTGGGATATATTGACTTTTGGGGCAATAATTCAAAAATGGGTAGAGATATAAACTTGGTAGTAATATTATTTAATTGTAAAGAGAATTGGAAAATACTACCTTTTTTCCCTGGAAAAGATTCTATATATCCAATAAAATTATAACACGAACACAACAATATTTGAGGAATAAAAATTCCTTCTATTTCATTATCCCGTCCACATATTCGCATCGTTATTCCATTGTCCCTTCATTTCTTCTTTACCTAATCAATATGCGAAGCCAAAGGGTCAACGTGTGACGTGTGAAGGGTATGAACTTGAACACGAACAACACAAAAGGGAATTAAATAAACCGTGGTAGGTAAGTGTATGCAGTCCCTTAGTATCAGGATAACATAACCTTCAGTCCTTGCGTCCTTCACGTGTCCTCTTTGTTCAATATCGATCGGCTGTAACCGTGTAACCAACAGAGAGTCAAGCAATACTCAACCGAATGTAATATGGATGTAAAGGTGATATTTCTGTGTAGTTTTTGGGCAACAAGACAGGTATTTTTTCAGTGAAGGTGTAACTCTTATAATACAGAATATCCTGATAGCCAAAATTCAACGTCGATCCATTTCATGACCCCATACAAGGTTACGAGCGTTTTACGACAAAATTAATTAATAGGCGTATAATTTTCATTAAAAATATACTTACAATGCCGTGAAAAATATCAAACATAAATTTTCAATTTTCTAATAGCATAAAAGGAAACCCTGTGGTGCTCTCTTCAGTTCCACCACAGATTTAAAAGCCCGTGATGTATATATTTTTTTATACTAGTATTTTATAACACAAACTTTTTGTCATTTTTGTTGCTAAATGAATTACTTTTAAGAACCAGTGATGAAAAATGACAGTTTAATGTGTAAAAGTGACAGTTTAATACGTAGTGCTTAAAAGTATTACATTTAGCAACGACTAGATGAAGCTGACGTTCACCTAATTTTTAATTTTTAAAAATTCAAAATGTTGATATTTGCGAATAAATGATCAATTTTAAAACGCTATTAAAAAAATTCTTATGTAATGCATTGCGAAATGTGTTTTAGGCACTTGACGTGAATTCACGTCGCGTGCCTAAAACACTATAATTTCGCACCCAATGGGGTTTGTTAATGGCTCATTCAAGTACTGTAAAAGCACGATTTAAGGTCCCTAGAATCCGATTATAACATTTTTTAAATGATTTCTGTGTGTGTGTGTGTGTATGTGTGTGTGTGTTTGTGTGTGTGTGTGGATGTGTGTATGTCTGGATGTTGTAGACACGAATCCTCAAAAACTATAAGACTTAATCTGATATTTCTGGGAAGAGCTGAAAAAGTTTTGGTAACAATTGAACAACCGGAAGTAGTAGTTTCTTAGAAAAATTCTTCTAATAATTTTTTGGGAGTTTTTTTTATTAAATATTGAAGAACATAAAATTCTCCATCTAATACACTTAAAATTTTTATTATATCTCGCATAGATTTAGAGATAAAGATACTATAATTTATAGAGTAATCTAATCGCAGAGACTAAGGCACTAAGGAAACCAGTTGACAAATTCCAATGTTTATAACATAGTTTGTAAATGACACATGTCAGTGTCAAAAATCAACAGTTTTAGTGACATTCTGATAGCTTTTTCTGGGAAGTATATTTAATCTTTCTTATTGTTTTATTAATTAAATATTTGAAATTATAGGTAAACTTGTGGTAAAATACATATATCCATCAGAAATACCGCCAATCTGGTTAATGAATTGGAAGAATCTCTGACATTTAGAAACTTTCTCATACAATGAAAAATAGATATAATTAGAATTATATGTTTGCAGAAGACATGTTAAATACAATAAAAAACAATATTTGGGTAAGTTCTGTAATATTTTGTTATAAAACGACGGTTCGAAAGCGAAGTGCAATACAATACTTATACAAATTAATTAATTAATCATCATTAACAATCACCTCATTAAATCGTGACTATTTTTAATTATCCTTTATCTTATTATCTCTATTTTATCTCCGTACTTAACGTGTAGAATAATTTAATCTTCCATTATCCTATCTTCAGCTGAAATCGATACGTATCTCTCTTTATGGCAATCTGATGTTGATGTTAAAGTATAGCATAGCAAAGTAAACATAGGATAATATAAGAGTACTTTACTGCATGCCTAGAGGTATGGCATGTTCTCTACATTCTAGAGTGGACTAACGTCTAACGTGGGTTCTAGACTGTAGTATAGATTATAGATACTTCAAAGATCAAGAGAACAGTAACCGAATGTAACACTGACATAGTAAGCAATAGAAAGAGATATTAGAATTATTTTATAGAAATGAAAGAATGGTGTACAGTGAAAATAGTTTAATTAACTACCTTTTCTATTTATTGTTTATAAATTTCTATTAAATTAATATTATTAATGTGAAAATTTGCTTTTATTCGCAGTGAGACTTTACTTACCTATACATTTTTTAAACAAATATCAACATAAGATATTGTATATATGGTGTAGCAATTAAATAACAAGATTGATCTTAGAACTTTGACAATATATAAAATTACACAAACCAAATATTGCCAACTTCAATGTACTTTCCTCCCCGAACCCTCCACCGCCCGATGCGAATATTCCATTGTTGGAAGCAATGTCTGCAGGCCTTTTTTGTTAGGTTATTCATAAGCTCTGCCGCTTTTCTATAACTACATCTCGACCCCGAATTTGGTGCCTTTTAACGCACAATTACAATTTGGGAATAAGTAGCTGAAACAAGCCGATAATTTATTACCCCAATAGTTATTACCACAAACCATAAACCCCTTTCTTGATCCTTTGTTCATCAAACGGCGGTCAGTTGTAAATGGAGTATTGAACAAGGATTATATTCAGTTCGTTTTGATATATGCGTTTGTAAATTTTTAAGAGAATTTTTTGAAATTATTTTGAAATGTATTTACAGCTAGGTATTATCATTGAATAGGTATAATTAAGAATTACCTGGAAAGACGTTTTCGGCTAATGCCATCATCATAAGGAATTATTTAATCTACTATTCATTTAAGTCACCCTTGATTGAATTTCGTTCCTTTATAATCCCGGTTTTCTTTCGTCTTAACTCAGTTTACATGTAACATTAGTTAGCAGCGGTTGTAAGTGAAATTTTAAATATGGAAATGTGGAGGCCCTGGGATGTCGACAATGCTTCTGCCAGTGTTAGTGACGAAGTCAATACCTGTGACACCGATACCGACGTTGTGCAAAGTGATGAAGACACAAATTGTTTTAAATATTTCATCAACGAACAAACGCAGCAAGTTATATTAAATGACGAGTATAACTGTATACTTGTAATAATAACATTTTCCCTTATTTATGCAGATTTCGAATACGTCCCTGTTCCACACTACCTGAGGATTTTCTGTTTGTTTGTGGTAATATCTATTGGGGTAATAAAATATCGGCTTGTTTCAGCTAGGAGCGAACAGACTTTTTAACAATACGGTGATTTTATTTTTCGTCAAAAATGTCTTGCCGGACAGGGCGTTTTGTTCCGGCGCGTTGTCTTCATAGAGAATCCATCACATTTCAGCCCTTTTTCTTCTCACCCGTGCATGAAACCTTCTTGTAATATGCTTGGTTAACGAAATGCCCTTCAGACACCCAATCCATGTGAACAATCACTCGCAGTAAACGGCTGAGGCGCTAATCGTCTCCGATCTCTTTTCTTCCTTCTTTAAATCTTCTAAACTGCTCGAAAACTTGAGTACTAGATAGACCCTCATTACCATAAACATTCTTCAACAATTCGTACATTTCTGAAGCGGTTTTTTTAAGTTTCACACAGAATTTCATATTGACTACCATAATTCCGGCAGAGTACGATAAAGTAGTTAATTTCAATCAAAGGCTACTGCCGAACGACGCCTAATTATCTTGAAATCGTAACAGAGGATGGAGGGAAGATGACAAATTAATATGACATAACCTGCAATGTTGCCAAGTTTACAGGGAAGCCGGAAAAAATAAATCTCGTATCCTATTTTCTACCTATTCAATTCTCCGTGCACCTGGCTCACATATACACACGTCCCCTCCTGAAATCTTCTCGTATGTGATGTCCCTCAATCCCTCACGGTGCGTTACCTGTACGCACGAAACACCTGTGTATCAGGCGAACAGAATATACGAAGAGACATCAGTTCACCTGTTGTACCTACTGTGGACAACTGACTGTACACGGAGCCATTTCAAAACATGTTCGCCGGATACTCGAGCTGTTCGACATAAAAGCGAAATGAGTGCTACACAAGGGTATGTAATATTGTGAATAAGTGAGTGAGAAAATTTGACAGATGATCAGTAAAGTAAAATGTGTCAATATTTTTCTTCTTCGAAATTCGTGACTATTTCGCCTTGACAAAATTTAAGTTTTCACCCCCAAATTTGTTTGTTCACACTTTGTGATATTTCTCAAGTGTTTTTATGCTTGTATACTGGAAAGGGCCGTTTACGTTACGTGACAACTTATAATATAACACAGTAGGGCATCTGTTACTCCTAGGGTGGTAAATGGTAAAGTTAAGTGGTTTATAGGGTACTTAAGTACTTAGTTCCGGATTAGTGGAAAATTCGCAGAATATGTATAAACAGGAAATTGTACAACAGATGCATAATGTCTTACCAATATTGCTGATGTAGATTATACTCAAAACAATGGGGGATTCCAGCTCAATCGAATTAAAGGAAAATAGTAAAAAAAATACGAATGTATATGCTGAATAACGAATATTAATAAAAAAATGAAATGGTATAATTGAGATATTTCGGAAATAAAGGGTTTTTTGTTATAGCGCTTCGACACTAATATGAAAATATTTTGATTGGCGACCGAGAGACCGCCTATACATGCATTACAAATAGCGTGTTAGGAGGTGGAGATTACTACCAATGGAAGTTAAGAAATTCAAATTCGAAAGGAGGTGCTAACATTCCTGTACTGCAGTTTCCAGACAGTTTTTATTAACATAAATTTCTTGCATTAAACTTAATAATTTAAATACACCTGTAATTATAAAGTATATAGACTTATACAGTGTTATAATATTCATTTATTTTTATGTAAATATAACTTAAAATAGCATATATTTTAAGAACATTTAGGTCCATGATGAAAACAGTTTGATATAAAAACACATAAGAATGACGTCACGTCAATCTTTTCAAAATTCGGGAGACCATAACTCGCTTATTAATAGGATTTTTTTACTGGATTTTTATCAATAGTCTTAGTTTTCCTAATATTTTCAGATGAAATTATAAAAAAAATTGTGGAATCCCCCATTCATGTTTCAAATGAATGTAACTACAGGTGAATGTCACTGCAAAAAACTAATCATATCAAATTAGTAATGGTGACATTAAAAAAAAAATTAAATAAAGCAATAGTTCTATGTAAAGGAACTTAATATAGTTTGCCGCATTAGTAAATATGTAGGTATATGTATTTAAATTGATAAAATTTAAATAGCGGGAGATATTGTGTTGACCACATCAGCTGTTTTTTTTTTTCTTTTCTTTTATCCAATTAAATATAGGATAAATAAATCAAACAATTACGGAAGTATTTATTTTCATCCAGGATACAAAAATTGTCACAAATTTTAAGAAATTCCTCTTTAATCCGATTAACCGTGGCCTACTTTCTGTAAACATGCCGCGAGAGTTTAAATGTCTTTATTTAATTTAACAATATCTGATGTGTGTTCTAAATACGGCCATTTAAAAATCGTTTCAGAGCGAGACTCTTAATATTATTTTTTCTTTTTATAAGTGATACGCCTTAGAATCTAATTGATTAAAAGCCATACTCAACTCTATATAGATGTTCGGCCATCATAATCTAATTTAGGGGAAGCAATTAGTCAAAAAGAAACGTGGACCAGCTTAATTATATCTTGACGGGGTTATAAATCATAAAAAGCTATTTATCAGATTTGAGTTTGACAATTATATTAAGAACTTACATGTCTTCAATTTGTTTAGAGATAAAAAGTTTGAAGATAACTCAAAAAGTATAGTTTATTTTCTTTAAACTGAAATGAGGTACATAAAATGATTAAATACATATGTTTATGCGTGGCTGTGTGCGGTTGAGGATCGGAAGGCCAGGGCTTGATTTTGATTTCCAATTTTCAAAGAGCTTAAACAAAATGACTACTACATGTGATGGGGTATTCCACCATAACAAAAAAATTTAAAAAAAAATCATTTTAACATAAAGTATGGCTCAATAAATAATAATTAAAACAATGAAAACATTTTTTAAATAATTACTTTACGAGATATTTCACATTTGCTAAAAGGGAAAATTGACGTCATACAATTGTTATCTTTCTCTCGCAGCGTACTCAGAGCAGTGTGTGTGAGAAAGACAAGTGTAGAGGAAATGTGACGTTACACTGATATCTCGAAAATAATATACTGTTAAACTAGGAACAATTAAGATTTTTTAATATTATGAATTGCTTCAAAATTGAATAAAGTTTTATTTAAAAGAATAAAAAAATTTAAGTGGAATTTGTGTGATCCTCGTATAATAATTCAAGATCTATTGATGCCTTGTGAATTATTACAAAATGCTTATCCATTATTTTTCTGTACATCTCTGCGTGTATTTGATGTGTTCATTCATTGTACATATATGTATACATTATAAAACGCTTGTTGGTCGTATATCTACTACCGGTGACACCCACACACACCCTCGCATATCCTGTGATGTGACATTCCAAACACACTCACACTGACATATGAGTACACGCACGTTTATGAGGAATATTAAACAGCGTATTAGATTATGCTATTAAAATCATTATACACAATCATCATACTTACAAACTGACATTGTATATTTTAACTGCATCAATCTTATTCATTTCTTCATAACGATAAAATAATAATATTAATAGTGTCTTCAAAATATGATTTGGGATTTCAACAATATATAATAATCAAAAATATAATAATCTATAATCTATGTACGTAGGTACAAAAATCAGCTTTCAAATTTAATAATATAAGATCTACAAATTATTTCTACAACTGTTACTGACTTAATTGATAAACATAAATAATATACAGGGTGTTTTGAAGAAGGCGTAAATTTTTTTAAGGGCATATAGTACTGACCAAATTTAGTAAAAAAAGATTAATCAACATGGGTCCTAATTTCAGTAGTTTCCGAGATAAGAGGCAGTGAAAATAGTTATTTACATTCGAGTGTGTGTAAAATACTTCACGCGCAAGAATTGTATCAAATTTTTTGGCCGACGATAATGAAAATCACTTTTTTTTGTGAGATAGGTTGTACTTCTGAAAAGGGTTGGTTTAAAATACTGGGGTTAAGTCAATTTTCAAATTTGATTTTACTTACCTTCATTAGAGTACTTCTTCTAGCAAAAATTTATTTGTAATAATAGACGTTGTTTATGACTGATAATATATTTATTATATTTATTCGCTCATGTTTTCTTCGTAATAATAATAGGTAGGTGTCGATATTTGACATTTCAGCAATTTTCGCCTCGCGTATTTGACAGGTATATCGATCGGTGACTATGTCGGTAACGGCGGATTTTTACAATAATGACATATATGTCGCTGCCGTGATTTTGGTTTATATAAATTAATTTTAAATATAGGAAATGTTAAAGTAAAAATATAACTTATGTAGGTAGTACTTTTTTACATGAACTTTATTACCTATAGTAAAGATGATTTCTTTTCTAAATGCCCATAAACGTCCAGTGTATTTTGATTATTTTACCGCATAGTTAGACAAGTTACAACACAGTAAGCGTAAAATGTAGGTTACACTTGCTGTGTATGCAATTGTAAAGTTCCCATTACACTTCAGGAGGGCAAAAATGAGTTATTACGGGGTTTACCTCTGCTCTTGAAATTATAAGAGTTACGACATTAATTAAAAGACTTTTTGTTTACCTTTCAGAGGCCATCTTAGATGTGCTTTTGTTTTTTTTAAAAATCAAGTAATTGTACTAATAAAATATAATTTTTTTAATAGTCTACTTACTGACATTTTGTTCGATCACTATCACTGTCAATTTTTCTTCGATTTTTCATTTATCTCGGAAACAGTTGAAGATCAGATATGTTGTTTTTGAAACAGCCCGCATATTTATTAAATGTCATCAGCTCCTACGTCACATTAATAAATAAGAACTCAAAATTTTAGATTTATATCATAAATATATGAAAGTTTTAGAAAATAAAAGTAGTTTTATTTCTATATCAAGAACAACCAATGTAAATTTTGAAAGAACTGATTGTGTAATGGACTAAAAAAGTTTTAGTAAATTTTTGGCACTTTACCTTTTGTTATTAAAACGTAGATAAATAAATTTTAGGTAAATGAAACAATAAATTCAATAAAAAAGAAATTATGAGATAAAGTTATTTGTTGAAGGATGGAAGAATCAATCGATGCGTAGTTTAAATGTGAATCAAAATCAAAAGACATAAATAGTTTATCACGGACAGTATATTTCACCAACACAGAATTGATTCGGAAGTTTGTTGAAATGCTGTATCTATCTTAAAATTTTATCGATATAGTTTATATAAATCATTGCGTCTAATACAATTTTAAGTTTTTGTAATAAAACTCATCATTATTTTGTATATTCACCGTTAGCTGAAGATGGCTTGTCTTAAGCCCGAAACGTCCGTAATGAAGAATTTTACAATACGCGTCGACCACTTATACCTTTTGATTCACCTTTAGAGATAAATTTACATTGAACAAAGTCACAAACTGAAAATAAAATCGAAATTCTACTCCTGTTTCGATTCAATATTCAAATTCAACCCAAACTAACTCACTGATTGCTTCTACTGCTCAATGAATACTAAATTCCTTGATTTGTTATTTTTTTTTTATTCGTTCGTCTGGTCGCCGTCTGGTCACACCGGTATCCGCCTACGTTTACTGGGAAGCATTCGTTCCTTAATTTCCCGTCCTGCTTCTATACTATACTACCTGCTTGCTTACGTAAGCATGTGTAATGTTTACCCTTAAAGGTCAACGTCTTTGGTGCTACCTGACATTAGATATGTTTGCTCTTTAGAAGATTAAAATTTAATTTGTGTGGATATTAATTTTGGAGAAGAGTTGAGAAAAGAAGGACGACTTGAAGATTAATTTTAAACGGTAATAAAATCTTTAAGGTGGGATTAATTTCGTGACGAATCAAAATTACAAAGCAGAAGTTAATAGTCGTAAAATGTAAGATTTACACAAATAACATTGATGTAGAATGTTACAGAGTAAGAGAATTGATGAATTTAAATTCAAAGGAATCTATCATATTTTACCTCTCGCTAAGAGAGATACTGGATTCATGCTAAAAATTACATATCCAGATTTTAATGAATAAGCACTAGAATCCGATTTTAACATATTTACAATGATGTCTGTCTGTGTGTGTGTATGTGTATGTGTATGTGTGTGTGTGTGTGTGTGTGTGTGTGTGTGTGTGTGTGTGTGTGTCTGGATGTTGAAAGGACGGTTTTTCAAATTCTATAAGACTAAAGACCAATTTAACTACGTATTCCTTAATCTGAGATTAATGGGAAGAGCTGAAAAGGTTTTGGTAATAATTGGACAACCGGAAATAATAGTTACTTTAAAAAAAATCTTCTAAATATTATTTTTTTTTTAAATTTGTGTAATTACAAATATTAAAATTCATAGGATTCTCTATCCAATACATTGAACATTTTTAGAGATAGAGACTCATAAATATATAAACTAATCCCTTGTAATGTATCTAGTAGCCCTAATAACTCCATTGGAAACCAGTTAAAAATTTAAAATGTTTGTAATTGACAGAAAAATGTGAGTTGTCAGTGTCAAAAATTAATATACATTATACTGTAAGCTTTTTCTGAGAAATACATTTAATATTTCTTATTTTATTATTAATTAAATATTTATATTTATAGGTATATATGAATATATCTCGAACATTTAGAAGAGTAGGAGTAAACTTATTTATACAATGAATTAAAAAAAATATATTTATAATAATTAGAATTTTTGTGTGAGTACCAGCAATGTTAAATACAATATGTATACTTATATAGCCTAATATGGAAATAGCGAAAGGTCTTGTGCTGGCCACAAGAGATTTTTATGTTTTAAAGTTAATAATCAAAGTGTACTTCCGGGGGATCAATTACAGCCAAAATCTAATCACCTCTTCATATGGATGTAAAGAAGAGGAATACGAAAGAATATACATACAGACACACACACACACATACAGACATTATCTTAAAAATAGTAAATACGTATAGTCGAGACCCTAAAACGTACTTATTCATTAAAAACTCACCACCGATTTTTTTGACCAAAGACAATAACTTCTTTAGCTAAAGGTGACGGAAAGTAAAAACCGTAGATTTGATTAGACTATTTTTTTTCAAGCAGATCCAAAAAACTGTTTTTGGGACAAGGTTAAGATCGTAAGACTCAGATCAACTTTTCCAATCTCTGTCCAAAAAAATCAAATTCATCCCTACAGATTTCGAAATAAATTCTTACAGTTAGGACGTTTAGAAAGTGCACCATAGAGTTAACTTTTGTGCGAAGACGGAAAAATAAATAGGTATATTTTCATAATTTACACTTCCGAATTTCTTTGTCAATATTATTTATAAAAGTTATATACTTATTATTCAAATAGCTAACCAGGAAAACATATATTTTCTTTTCTCTTTGCAAAATAATGTACCTGTTCACCACTTCTTTAAATGCTTATGCTTGCTTACGATTCCTTACGACGTATTTAGCACATATGCACATAAGTATAAGTAACCTCTCTATAGGACGGCCATAACATATATTAGAAATTCTCTACAGAGAGTATGGGAACACAAATACTTGTATACCAACAGCTATATGTAGAGAATGTGCACAGGTGCCTGTTATAAATAATATCGGCTGTCTTAAACCAGCCTTTAAGCCTTAAGCTTTGCTTTGTACAATATGTGTGAAATAAAAATACAAGTGTAAACTTTGCTATAAGATTATCAACTACTGTACAAGATAAATATTTAAAGAAATTTTATTCCACAAATTATTTTTGCTTTTTGTCACCTAAAGGTGAGAAAGGTATTGTGTTTGGTCAAAATGTTCGATGGTGATTGACTTTTTTTAAACATGGGAAGAAATAGAACCCCGTGTTGTAATCAAACACCTGTACAAAAATGGTTAACGGCGAAGCAAATTCATGAATACTTGAGACCATTTTGTCCTTCATACAAAGTGGTAAAAATTGGGCAACTGATTTAAAATTTAAAGTTCCTAGGAACTTCCCGTGGCCGCGTGCCAGAGTGTCTGGTCGCGAACGTGGGGAACCGGGTTCGATTCCGACCGACGCCAAATATTCCCAATTTTAAATGGCACAAAAGTGACCCCTGTGGTGCACTCTCCACGCCAGCAATGAGAGCTCGTGAGGTGACGCCTGGTAAGTGCCCGCACGGTACAAATATGTCATCATCATTACCGAAACCTGCGATAAAGCAGATTGTGGCACACTCAGAAATGGGTAATATGCCGTGATGATATATTTATTTATTCATATTTAAGTTCCTAGGAAAACAATTTTACTATTTTCACTATGATGTTTGCATGTATGTGTGCGTGCAATTTAAAAAATTACAACGTTTTCCTATTTCTTGTTTTTACATTTATATGAAGATCTGATTAGATTTTGGTTATAATTGAACAACCGAAATAGTAATTTACGTAACAAGATCTGAAAGTGATACTTTACTGGGTGAGCAAGCATATTCCAGAGCGAGTCGTAGGCGAGCTTTGGAAGCTTGTGAACCCAGTATAGACACTTTCAGGTCATGTTGGGTACAATATTTGTTTTGCGATCCTGAAAAAAGAATAAAAAAGTATTATTTTATTTTTTACTGCGAGCAAATAAGAAATAAATAAATAACTGATCTCCATGGAAACATTTAGCTTTACCGGTCCCGGGATCGGCAAAGTACTTTCCGATCCCTTATAGACAACTTTCCCAGCTAGCTCAGCAAAGAAGGACTTTCCGGTCTAAATAGTGATCAGAAAGAGCTCATTTTCTGGGCGATCGCGAAAAAATATATATTCTTAGAGCTCGTAACAGTTTGTCTTGAAAAAACACAGTTCAATATCAATTTTTGACATTGTATGTTATTATAAATTATCTATGTTTTCATAGCATATTTGTCTTCATATTGAATGGATTTAGAGATAAAGATGGAGACAGAGGTAACGCCTGGTAATTGCCAGATATGTCGGCATTACCGAAATGTGCGACAAAAAGAATATTGGTATACCCAGAAATGGATAGTAAGTCGAGACGATAATTATTTTTTTCTATAGTCTATATACAATACAAAGTAGGCATTGACGATCGTTTTTGTCAATGCAAAATGTCACTTTGCCGCTCATGCGCGACAAAGTAGAAAAACGCTCGCTGTCCGAATTTCTGCCCATAAATGTTGAGAAATATCACTTTGTCTACATTCGTAATGGGAACGTTTAGTCAGGAACTAATGGTGCTGTAGTTACTTACACATTTACCCCCTCCACAAGTCAATCTCATATATAACTGCTCTGCCTGTATATTACATAACCAAACAAAATGCCGTATTGTTGTGTAAAGGAATACAGAAATAAAATAGGGCATTCATTTACAAAAACGAAAGTAAAAAATGCTTATATTAGATTGAAACAATAGCTTAAGAAGAATGGAATATAACGATAAATTAGAAGTACTGTAAGTACAAAGAGTATATATTTTATTATCTTTGTTATGGTGGAGGACTCCATTGTAGCGACTGTAGAAAAAATCTTGTGTGTGTTTCGAGTGCAAATGGACATTGTCGATTCTCAATCTTTTGCATTTTTACCTCCCGCTACCCTTGGTAAGGGAGGTATAGGGATCGTGCTAAAAATCTAATATCGAGATTTTAGTAAATGACCACGTTTTAAGGTGCCTAGAATCCATTTTTAACATTTTCACGATGATGTCTGTATGTGTGTATATGTGTGTGTGTGCGTGTGCGTGTGTAAGTGTGTATGTGTGTGTGTGTGTACGTGTGTATGTGTGTATGTGAACGAATTTTGTTTGCACTCTAACTCAAATACTATTATTCAGAAAATTCTGAAACCTTGTATTTTTACCCTATTCTAATAGAAATAGAAGCCATTAGATTTTGGTGTAAATCGGATAAACGGAAATGGTACTTTACTTGAAGCTCATAATGTCTTATGAAAATAAAAGATTATTGAATTTTCTACAGGAATACATTAATACTTTTTCTATATATTTTACAGATAAATTTATAAAAAAAATTTTATTAGTCCTTTGTTACACAGTTCATTTTTCAAATGAATGTAACTGACAGTAAATGTCACTGTCAGAAAACTTATCAAATTAATAATAGTGACATTTTAAAAAGAAAATAGTAAATAAAGCAATAGTTTTCTGCAATGGAACAGTTTGCAACGTTAGTAAATACGTAGGTAGGTATGTATTTAAATTAATAAAAATTAAATAGCGGGAGGTTTTGTGTCGGCCACATCAGATTTTTAATACACAAATACCTATTGTAATTACTCTTTAAAGTACATTTTATTTTTGATTTGAAGAATGCTCTATTTTGGACGTATCGTACGCGTTTCTGTACAATGTGCTTTGGATGTTATAATGGCACCCAGAATTTGCTTGTCATTAAATCCTGCCTAAAATTCTCACACTTTACCGAATCATTTTCAACTAAAAAGTTTATAATTTAGAGAAATTATCCTCCAAAAAAACCTTTATCACTCTTCACAAAATAATCTGCCGAAAAAATAAATTTCTGTTATTTCTTTCGGAATCCCACAGGATATGACGTCACTCCAACACATTCACTTGTTTCTGTGGTGCAGTGATCGGCAGATTTTTCACGAAAGCGTCTGAAATTTAAGAATTGTGAAGTTTTTTCTCTGGTTTCATCATTAGTGCTGCATCTCTCTCTGGATCATGATTTTGACTATGATGCTGTCTTTGTTTAGACCGGACCACACATACAGTCTCTATTAGCGACCTTCCTGTGTGGCTACTGATTTTAGCCAGTGCCGTAACGAAAGATTCAATACTTGAGAGAAACTAAATTTTTTTAAGATTTGCAATTTTTGATTATTTGAGTGATTTTCCGGACTTATACCCAAAAATGGGTAGGAGATACGGGCTCAACGACATCACCACTGAATTCTCTGTTGTTTAAACTATAATTGTATAAATTTTCATAAAAATATTTCTATGGATATATTTTACAAAACTTTTTTCTATAAATAAATAAATAAATATATCATCACGGCATATTATCCATTTCTGGGTGTGCCAGTATCTACAACACATGTAGACATCGGTAATGATGACGATATATTTTACCGTGTGGGCGCTTACCAGGCGTCACCTCACGGGCACTCATAGCTGGTGTGGAGAGTGCACCACAGGGGTCACTTTTGTGCCATTTAAAATTGGAAATATTTGGCGTCTGTCGGGATCGAACCCGGTTCCCCCAGGTTCACGACCAGACACTCAGGCACGCGGCCACGGGACCTCACTTTTTTCTATAATCCTAGAAAATGATTTTTTTTTTTGTATTTTTCAGCTGTCTTCAACATTTTTTAGAAACAGTACTAACGTCCGAAAATTTTGAAAATACCTAAGTATGTTGATGTACTTTTTTCCGTAGAATTATGTGGTGAAGTCGCCAAATCTATATAAGTGTCCATTGTCAAGTTTTATTGAAGAGTTTATAGAATATAATCTAAATTTCATGGAAATAAATTTTGTGAAGTACGGGCCTGCGCACAATGAGTTGATATAGGCTGTTGGTATTTTCATTTTACCGAGAAATGAGAGTCATCTATGTGAAATGAACCTTTAAACTCTTAACTAAAGGGCGGCCATATCTTCATTACATTGCATCACAAAAAAAGGAATAGAGATGAAATAAAAAAAAAATACAGTTCTTTCTTTAGTTTTCCTTATAATTGTGTATGAATTACAATTATTACTACACTAAAGACTGTGAGAATAAATACATATATTAAAAATCTGTTGTGGCCAGCACAAATCCCGTACCAAAAGGACCTTGGATCAGTTTCTATATAATATCATATAAAATCGAACGCGAACACATTCTATTTTTTTACAAATTCCATACCAAAAGTTCATCTGAAAAAATTCTATAAATCCAATAAAATTATAACATAAACATACAATAAGTAAAATACACTTGACAATTCCTTCTTTCTGCTTCAGCTTTCCCCTATTTTATTAGGAGTCGCTGTTTTTTCTTCTCTTACTCATTCCTGTCCAACGCATCTTCTTCACACAGTTCTTCCTCTCTCAAGTCTTCTGCGATACGGTCCTTTCATCTTTTCTTTCGCCTTCCTCGTACTCCCGGTACGATAATAGTAGTATTAATAAAATCCATATACAGTCGAACTTCGATAACTCAAACCATGACTTGCCACAAAAAAAGTTCGAGTTATCAAGACTTCGGGTTATTAAATAAAATGCATATGTACATTATTTATGTATTTATAAATAAATAAATATATCATCACGGCATATTACCCATTTCTGGGTGTGCCAGTATCTACAACACATGTAGACATCGGTAATGATGACGATATATTTTACCGCGTGGGCGCTTACCAGGCGTCACCTCACGGGCACTCATAGCTGGTGTGAAGAGTGCACCACAGGGGTCACTTTTGTGCCATTTAAAATTGGAAATATTTGGCGTCTGTCGGGATCGAACCCGGTTCCCCCGGGTTTGCGACCAGACACTCAGGCACTCAGTAAAAATCACTTACCTTATGATATACATATACAGATTGATATTTTCAGATCAAAGTTATAAACATTATTTTAGTGTAAAAAAAGTCAGTTATTTGTGACTGACGAGAGAATTTTTTATTTTGATTTTCAATAAAAAAAAGCTTTAATATTTATCAATAGATAAAGTTTTTAAAGTACTATTTATTAAATATATATAAACTTTGTTTCAAAAATTATATTTTATTTAAAAATATAGTACAATGCACATTTCGAGGTTTTACCTCATCTTCAGGAAGAAAAATAAATAAAGTACATTTCAATGACATATCATCAGGAATAAAAATGTCTTAAACGTGATAAATCAAGTAGGCACAGTATTTTTTTTTTTTTTTCACTTAATAATAATTAACAAAGCATAAGTTTGAACTTCAGTAGTGCAGAACCCAAACTGCCTCCGTCATCATGTTATAAAAAATTATTCCCTCAGAATTCGACTTATTGAAGCTGGCGCCAAATATTCTGTTCGAATTATAAAGATATTCGAGTAATCGAAGTTCGAGTTATCAAGTAAAAATTACCCATAATTCTCACTCTTGGCGCTATTGCCAACCAGTTTGATTCGAGTTATCAAAAATACGAGTTATCGAAGTTCGACTTACTGAAGTTCGACTGTATAAAAAGCAACAGAAAAATATAAGCCCTGCAATGACCGAAAAAATAAACGAGATAACTTGTCTTCAATATCCTCTTTAGTGTTTCGGAGACTTCCAAAACTATTTGATCCAGTAAAATAGTTCTTTCTGAACTTATTGCGTAATAGACTATTATGAAGTAAAAGAAACAAGGTCTAATTATTATTTATGGTACTGAATGAAGAAGGCATATATTTCTCTTAGTTTTTGCAAACTGCAAAACATCCCACAAAACATCGTACACACTTGGGGGTAAAACTAAAACTAAAAAGATGTGAATTTACAATTCATTCACAACATATGCACATCATCTGTTGCTCATCTTCTATTCTTCATTTCCGCATTGGTTCTTACATTGATTGAGACACCACAGACAGAGCTTTCTTGATTGAGAGCTGAAGAACGCGAGATTATGCTGATGTTGATGACAATGAAGAATTTTTAAGAAATATGCAGACGTTGCCACGCCTGCTGGGGTCAAAGGTCGGTGCATGCGGGCTTGTCTCAAACCGGTAAGATTGTGAAGGGTTTGTGAAACTGCGCAATTTTGGAAGTGCAGATTTTATCGTGACAGAAAGAAATATGGAGTTGTTCAGGTCATACGTGCTTGAAATTTTTCCCAAGATTTTGTAAACTTTATGTAAAACACGTAACCCGTCTTAAAGCAGCGGAAAAAAATGAACAAATATTATAACTATTATTTGACTTATAGAAAACGACACATTTAGGGCTGGTATTACAAACGTCCAATTAAATTTACTTTGTACAAATCCCATACCAAAAGGTCCTTGAAACAGATTCTATATAATATCATGTAAAATCAAACACGAACACATACTATTTCTATTCTATAAATCCAATAAAATTATAACATAAACATACACTAAGTAAAATGCACTTGACACTTCTTCTTATTCTTCAGCTTCCCCTATTTTATTAGAGGTAGCTCTTTCCTCTTTTCTTCCACTCATTCCTGTCCAACACATCTTCTTGACATAGGCATTCCTTTCAGTCCTTTCATCTTCTCTTTAGCCTTTCTCTGCGTGTCACTTGCGAGGAGCACTATGACATACCAATTTAGTGATCCTACACTTTCCATATTTGGTTTTGCACTTGCAATTGACATCTGTCAATTAGAATTTTTTTAATATATTAGCATCAGCTGTTTCCATGATAAATAGCGAAGCTGACTAATTTTTGAAAATTAATTTCTTTATAATGCTTTAAATCTACATCTATTGAATATGAAGGAAAATGTATAATCAAACTGTATAGAGAAGAATATTCTCTTTAATATGTATAATAACAAAATGTCAACATGTGTGTGTGTGTGTGTCCGTGTGTGTGTGTGTGTGTGTGTGTGTGTGTGTGTGTGTGTGTGTCCGTGTGTGACAAATTTTTCTCCGACGATAACTCCAATACTACAATTCTAAAAATTATAATTCTTTTGTATTCCTCTTCTGTACATCCATATGAAGAGTTGATTAGATTTTGGTTATGATTGATCCACCGGAAGTACCCTTATTTGACTTGAGAAAGGAAGGACTGTGTGAAGATGCTTTGGACAGTTGGACAGGAATGAGTGAAAGAGAAGAGTAAGAAACAGTGACCCCTAATAAAATTGGAGATAGCTGAAGAAGAAAGAAGGAACTGTCAAGTGCAATTTACATAGTGTATGTTCATTCATGTTATAATTTTATTGGATTTACAGAATATTTTCCAAGGAACTTTTGGTATGTAATTTGTACAAAATACATCGAATTGACGAAAGGTCTTGTGCTGGCCACAACAGATTTTGTTTTGTATTATTAATAGTCGCTAATTGTAGTTTCCGGGGACACCCTATCATTTCGATCCAAAGTCCAAGAGAACATACTTCAATTCTATTACATATGTTTATTTATTAAATCACATCTTTTAAGGCGCCAGCCTAAACCTCTGTTGAAAATGTGTTAGAGCTGTCATCGCCTAACAGCCTCTCTTCACGCGATACTGTAAACATCTCGATGCTTTACTCTTTGAAACATTATAGCATCGGTTCACAGTCGCAGCCTTCTAAGATGCTGTATGCTTGCCGCTTGTGTGGGTGATATTAGGAGGCCAGGCGCTCCACTTAAAAGCTTTTGAATCGGCTTGTGCCTTTATCAAGACTTAGATGGATTACTTACAATTTCTTTTGACTGTATTGTCTTTGAATGGAACACTCTAAGCCTCAAAGGCAGTAGTTTAAAATATATAAATATGTTTCGACATTTCACGATTGTATTAGAAATTAGATAGTTAGAAATGCAATGCTTTGAAACAAAAGCTAATTGTTGATATTAACAATAAGTACATAAATTATACACGTATTCAATACGACTTGGTATAATCTGTTTGCTAATAAAACATCTACAGAGAATTTATTTTAACATGCAACATATGGCGAATCACTTCCATGGTTACTCACTATTGTCAAAAAATGACAGCAATGTAATATTTGTCCATTTTAAAATGCAACATACAAAATTTGTAGTTTTGTATTATCAAAACTAATTTCCAATAAATTAGCCTACATACGATTAACAAATAATCAAAACATGAATGTTGTACATCTTAACAAACTTTAGCTTACAAAAATTCATAACTTTCTTGTAATAAATGTTAAAAAGTACCCCCAATCACTCTGAGGCAATATTCTAGTCGGTCGTAATAAGAATTGACACCATTTGTGATGTGTTCTGGAGGTATCTCCTGTGCTACAATACTATTTATAATGTTGCATTTTAAAATGGACAAATATTACATTGCTGTCATTTTTTGACAATAGTGAGTAACCATGGAAGTGATGAACTATAATGTTGCATTTTAAAATAAATTCTCTGTATAGACAAATAAATAAGGATTTCATCACGGTTTATTATTACCCATTTCTGGGTGTGCCATTCTGTTTCTATACACAGATTTCAATATATCTATACCCTTGATAATGCTTACTACGCATTACCTCACGGGCTCTCAGAACTGTTGTGGAGAGAGCACCACAGATATCACTTTTAAGCTTTAAACTATTTCAAATTTGTAATTAATAACTTGACATTTGACAACAAAACAATGAAGTTGTTACTTATTATTTTTATGGCTAGGTAGATTACTACTGTTTTTACAATTTCTTTTGAAAAATAAAAACAATTTGTATTATTTTTACCTCCCGCTACCCTTGGTAAGGAAGATATAGGGATCGTGCTAAAAATCGCATATTGAGATTTTAGTAAATGACCACTTTTAAGGTCCCTAGAATCCAATTTTAACATTTTCACGATGATGTGTGTGTGTGTGTGTGTGTGTATGTATATGAATTTTGTCTTCGCTCTAACTCAAATACTATCATTCAGAAAATTATGAAACCTTGTATTTCTACCCTATTCTAATATGAAACCATTAGATTTTGGTGTAAATCGGATAAACGGAAATGGCACTTTACTTGAAGCTCATACTAGTTTTTCTTATTATTGAATTTTCTACAGGTACACATTAATACTTTTTCTATATATTTTACAGATAAATTTAAAAATCATTTTTTTTATATAAATCCTGAAGCCTAAGATAAACACAATTCCTTTGTTACACAGTTCCTATTTCAAATGAATGTAACTGACAGTAAATGTCACTGTCAAAAAACTAATCACTTCAAATTAATAATAGTGACATTTTAAAAAGAAAATAGTAAATACAGCAATAGTTTTCTGCAATGCAACAGTTTACAGCGTTAGTAAATACGTAGGTATGTATTTAAATTAATAAAAATTAAATAGCGGGAGGTTTTGTGTTGGCCACATCAGATTTTTTTATTCATTTTCGTGTTACATTCCCTCGATGATATATTTATTAATATTTGAGCTCAATAAATTAAAAATTAATTAGTGCACACATTCAAAGTTCTGACAATATAAAAACAAAAAATAAAACATATACAAGTCGTCTGCAATGCCTACTATATATTTCTTTCGATATTTCTTTATATTGAAGTGCATATCTTAGCATAAACACAATTAAAGTTTCTTCTGATACTTGTAAGTGATAAAAACAAAATTTATTTATCTCTTACATTTGTTCTCTCACTTTCTTCATTCTAGGGTCAAATTTACGAGCCGTTGTCCACGATCATCATTTTTCCTTCGACCTCGCGCTCGCTTGCATTTGTTCTCGTTGTTGTTTTGTTTTGCACTTGCAGTTGTTTATTTTTTAGTCGCGCACAGAAAATGAATTATGTGCAAAGAGCTCTGGTCTGTTGTTTTTGTTCTTTTTTAATGAACAGGTTGGCAGCAATGAATGCCGATCTCGAGAGAAAGAGAAAATTAAATATTTGAACTTTATGGAAGATTTAAAAAGGGCATCATTATGAAAAACGAAAAGATTTGTATTAGTTAAGAAACTTATATTTTTGCCGATTGACTTTAAAAGTGCGATTTTTTTGACAGCTAACAGTCTGTAAAATATCACTTTTACTAATGCGTTCAACACAGATTCGGTATTTTAGTGCCTTCTTAAACAAATAACTATTGGTTTAATTGAAGACGAAAAATCACTGACTTTCCATTGATTGGACTGTTGTTTTGATTCTGGATTATAATAATACCTAATAATAATAATAATGAATCCAGGTCTCATTTGTGGTTACAAATCGATGGATAAAATCCGACGTTCCTTGCCCTGCGGTGTTGCCGCTTCTTCATAATTTTTTCAATATTACCCCGGAATTGGCAATAGTGTAGAAAAAACCAAAACAAATTTATTCAAAACTGTCTGAAACTTTCGGAAATTGTTCACAAAAGTCTGAAATATATTTATTTCGTTTCAGGTAGATGAAATAAATGTTCATCTACAATGACAATTATTCATAATTACTTATTTTTAAGTAATGAGTTTTAGCAAAACAGTTTCGGAATTAGGTATAAGTTTAGGGCTCTGTATCTCAGAAACTAAATAAGATAGAGAGTTGATTCTTGAAAATTTGGATTCCTCAGACATTTTATTATTAACTGTTGACTGGTTCAGAATTAAATTGCAAGAAAGTAAAAAATGGCGACTTTTTGTTAACATTTTTGGTTACATATTTACATTTTTTTTGATTATTCAAAAACTACTGAATAAATTTTGATAAAAATTGGTATACATAGTCAAGAATGTATGAGGAATCCGAATATCATACTGTCAGGGGTCTATTTTAACCGTGTCTGAATGTTTTTTTTTTTGTCCATATTTGGCAAAGTAGTTAATCAAGAAAATAACTAAATTTTGTTTAAAAATGAAAATCTCTAGTCTATATTTGACGACAAACGGCAACTATAATAATAATATTTGAGTCATTATTGTCATCTGCTTTTCAAATGACCCTCGAACTTGAAATGTTATCAGTCATTACTAGTGCTGTGAAGATCCGACAAAACATGGATCCGAGTATCCGGATTTTAAATATCCGGTTCCTCGGATATCCGATTTGGATCCGGATCCTGGTTTGGGTACCATATCCCATTCGGGTCCGGATTCGATGTGTTGTTCACGGATCCGGATCCGAATTTTAATTCTGGATCCGTTTCATCATTTTGAATGTAACGGCAAACATTTGAATGTAGACGGTTGTAGAGACAGCGGTCTGTAATCGGCAATAAATTTTATAATACCCCTCTAAAATAGCCAGATAGTTGGTGCAAATACAAGAAGGGTATTTCTTAGAATATTGAAAATTCTGTAGATAGTTCTAAAATTTTAACAATTAATACAACAAATATTTCAAAGAAATCGAAATTAAGATTAAATTTGAGAAATAATGGTTACATGTTCATTTCAGGTGTCGAAATGCCTATTTATTTATATGGTGCATGTGTTTCACATAAAAGGGATTGTTTTTGTTACCTACTTATAGTTCTGTGGAATCGAAGAATTTCCTTCTTAGCGGATGCTAAAAGTTTAACATCGAAAATATACCGACTATTAACTACATCAAACAAAAATGTATAGTGGATTATTTCATAATCAAATTTATTTGGTTTTGAGACTCCTTGATAATATACATTCAAATACATATTATCATCTGGTTCAATACCGAGAATAGGTATTCGAATCCGAGAACCGATGCGCATACTGAAATTCCATATCTAAAATCCGATACTCATACTCATATTCGGATCCGAATCCA
The DNA here is from genome assembly GCA_943142095.1 of Ophonus ardosiacus. NCBI lineage: Eukaryota > Metazoa > Arthropoda > Insecta > Coleoptera > Carabidae > Ophonus > Ophonus ardosiacus. Next base: position 49,283,651 of record OW964832.1, read on the forward strand.
AAATCCAATACTCACATTCGGATCCAAAACCCGATACTCAGATCCGGATCCAAAATCCGATACTCAGATCCGGATCCAAAATCCGATACTGAGATTTGGATCCGAGATCCGGATAGTTCAACATTCAATCATCTGGATATCCGGATATTTTTGGATCCGAAACCGAAATTATCCGGATCTGGATCCCACCACTACAGTGTGCAGTATCCATTCCACCACATGATTATCTTGTACAATAACTTTAATTAGATTTGAACTTGGGATATCAGAATCACAATTGTGAAATAGTACGAATACAACTCTGTCACTTGATGTTCATGTGCGCTTATAAGAAGTCCCCATTCATACTCATCCGATCACATTACGTGTTCCATTCTCACGTATATGCGCATGCTGAAGCTGTAGCCTACAGACGCCGAGCAGTCTGTGATCTCTGCATTGCATCTTGATTTAGAATCCGCGTAGCCTCTGGCAAACAGCGATTCGCAACTCATCATTCTCGGAAACAACAAATTTCCATAGCAACGAGAGTTGAACGATTGCGAGGTTGTTTGTTTAGTCACCTGTCTTCCAGCTGTTTTTGTTGATAAAGACATTGAAGATATGGCTCACTAAGCACAAAGCGGATAGAAAATTGATTTGGGAGATGAGATTTCTGCGTCATAACTATCTATCGTAGCATGTAATGTCTTCTTAGACAAATAATATTCTGCTTTTGATAATTGATGTTAATTATTCCCTCCATCCAAAATGTGGTATATTTAAAAAAAATATGTATCAAAATTAACGAACAATAAAAAAAAAACTGTTTTCGAGAAAGTGACCATTTTGTATTAGAATCGAAGAAAATTAGACTAAGATAGTGGTCGAACAAAATTTTATCTATGCCTGTAAATAGACTATAAAAAAACAATAACATATTATATGAAACATTTTTTTCACTTTCTAATAGTTAAGGAGTTATTTGTAAACTAAATATTGGCCAAGGGCGCCACAACTTTTGTCTTAGTACAATTATTCGATATTTTGTGAAAAACAAAAACACATCTAAGATGACCTCTGAAAGGTAAACAAAAATCAAAGTCGTAACTCTTACAGTTTTCGAGATAACAGAGGTAAACAACGAAAAAACTCATTTTTCATTGCCTTTTATCTCGGGAACTATTGAAGATCGGACCCATGTTTATTAAACTTTTTTTACTCATTTTGGTTAGTACTATATGCCCTCATAATTTGGGACACTTATTTTTTAACATCCTGTATATATATATATATATATATATATATATATATATATATATATATATATATATATATATATATATATACCGTGAGTATTTTTTAACGTGAAACATTGGGTTTGTCATATCCATGGTTACGATTTGACATTTGATTGACAGCAATGTATTTGCCCGTTCCATTTAAAATGAAACATAGGGAACGAATTAGACATTTGATAAGACGTCAATAGAGGTTAATTTTGTTTAAATAATTATACCTGTTTTCTAAAAATTAAATTTAGATGTAGAAAAAATACTGTGTGCACCTTGTGCCCGAAATATGTTTAGTGCCCTCGAGTGGTTTGCTGACTCCGCTAAATTTCTTAAATATTTAAATATAATACTTCTGTCAGATTCGTTCCCTATGTTTCATTTTAAATGGAACGGGCAAATACATTGCTGTCAATCAAATATCAAGTAACCATGGATATGACAAAACCAATGTTTCACGTTAAAAAATACTCACGGTATATATATACAGGATGTATCAAGATAATGGAACAGTGCATTTTATTCGTGTATGTGAAAAGATACAGAAAAAAGTGATTAAGCTATTTTGTAAGGTATAGAGGGGGACACATTTTAGCATAAACTTTGTTATCTTAAATCCAGTAGTACTCAAACTACAGGGCAATATTATATTTTTTTAAATGGCATTATATATATTTTATTAACTCATTAAATAGAGAATATTGTTTTGAATTCAACGATATAATAATATCATACCCTTACATTGCGAAAAATTTGATAAAAATTAATTCAAAGTTAATATTTCATTTCTACTTTATCTAAGTAATCTGAGCAAACATTCAATCAATAAAACAAAATAAAATTTATTTTAGTTTTAATACATTCAAGTAAGCTACGATTTTGGCAATAAATTCAACTTTTAAAATATTTTTTTTTATTGATTGAAATTTGCAAATTCTATATCGTCAACATTATTGGTCAAATTCGGCACTCTTTTGTACCTAACTAAAAAAGCTTTTCTAAAAACAACAAAATAAAGAAAGTCCATTAAGAAATTTTAAAAAAGATGAAAATTTTTATATAACATTCTCGGCTAAAGCAAAAAGATTGCAGAAATGCTTGATACATGACTACCAAAACTTTCTGGAACAAAGTTTATATTGGCTGTGGTACGCTGGTAGTGGTCTAAAAGTTATGTATATTCTAAATTATAAATTAGGAAAGACCATTTATGAATGCCCTTTATAAATTTATCAAACAATTTTTCAAAATGCACAATAGCTGACGACAACCTCTAATCTTTCCATTTATTTACTTATCATTCGTTCGTTAACATTTTGCGAAGCTCTGGTTGCAAATTTAATTTCACACTTGGAGTTAATACCCACCTGTGTATGTGAAATGCAGTAATTACTATATTTAATTGTGGAAACTGCAGTATATCTTTTCTGCAAGAATGAGAGAGATAAATGCTTGATTTATCTGTTTCTCATCCTTGTCGGATACGTACAAGTGTAAGTATTTGAAGTGAAAAACTTGAACAAAAACTGAAAAAACCTGGGCAGTTGTGTCGTCTGTAATTAATACACGCTGCCAGACCAATGCAACTGTACAGGATTGGTATAAGAGAAATTTCAATAAGAACAAAAAAAATAAATCTGTTGTGGCCAGCACAAAACCTCTCGCCATTTTCATATTAGGCTATATAAGTACCATTTCTGGTACACGCAAAAATTCTAATTACATCTATTCTTTCTGTTTCAATTCATTCTATGAACAAGTTTACTTATTCTTCTAAATGTTCGAGATTCTTCCAATTCATTGACGAATTTGGCAGTATTTCTGAATGATATATGATGAAATATATGTATAGCAAGCGCGGGTTTAGTTCACATTGATACCGTACATACTTTGGCTTATAAATGAATCCCCTTTCTTTTTATACCAATTTTAGATGTTAGCGGAGTCATTTCCTCGTTATAACAATAGCATATTATATTACTATTACATTTCGACTTGTCCATTATACGAATTTTAGGTTTTCCACATTCTAGGACAGTGTCAATTTAAAGTGTGGCAGTTTTGTCTATAATTTTAAATATTTAATTAATGATAAAATAAGAAATATTAAATGTACTTCTCAGAAAAATCCTTCAGTAATGTTTCTGGATTTTTGACACTGACTTTTATGTCAATTACATTTTAATTTTTCACTGGTTGCCATGGGCTGTTTGATTCATTACACAATGGATTATTTTATATATTTATAATTCGCTATCTCTAAATCTACAGAAGACAATAAAAATGTGCAATGTATTGGATAGAGAATTTTATATTCTTTAATATTTGTTATAACATAAGTTTCCAAAAAGAAAATACAACTTCTGGTTGTTCAATTGTTACCAAAACCTTTTCAGCTCTTCCCATTAATGCCAGATTAAGGAATACGTAGTTAAATTAGTCTTCAGTCTTATAGAATTTGAGAAACCGTATCTACAACATCTACACATACACACACACACACGCACGCACGCACACACACACACACACACAACATTGTAAAAATGTTAAAATTGGATTGTAGGGACCTTAAATCGTGCTTATTCACTAAAATCTGGATATGCGATTTTTAGCATGAATCCAATACTTCTCTTAGCGATAAGTAAAAATTATAAAACGAAATTAGTGCTTCCATCTAGAGACAAAAACAAGAACAAAAAGTGACCCCTGTGGTGCACTCTCCACTCCAGCAATGAGTGTCCGTGAGGTGACGCCTGGTAAGCATCATCATTACCGATATCTGCGATAAAGCAGATTGGCACACCCAGAAATGGTTCATATGCCGTGATGATAAATTTATTTATTTATATATATTATTTATTTTAATTATAGCATATTTTTAATTACTTAATTCAAGACATTTGGATATGAATATTATTTCCCGATATATTGTTGATTTTTTGTAAATAAATCATATTTTATGATTGTGAGAAGCTTTATTTATTTACTGATGATAAAATTAGCTTTAAAAATGGGTTGTATGAACCATTCGTTTATTTTAAATTTAAAATAAACTGAATAGTAAATCTAAATTTATATTCTCCAATACTAAACATAGTTCCTGGTGATCTGGTCTTCAGTAGTTAATTATTTATTAACTACAAGATAAATTGTTTTATTTTAGAATTGTTTGAAATTTTTACGCGATAAGTTTACATCTGTTTCTTGTAAGAAAATTTATTGTTATTTTTAAAAGTAGAGCAAGAAAATAAATAGAAAAAACTGTATATTTTTTGAATGAAATTATAAAAAAATCTTCCTGTCATATGACTTATGAAGTATATATAACTCGTGCATTCCAAATTTAAACAGTAACTTGATAATAATTTACGGATGCATTAATTCACATTATAATTATAATTTCCTCATTAATATAGCACGCATTCAAATTCTGTTATCTAATATTACAAAAAACAAATACTGCATCTATCTCCATCTCTTTGCTGTTAAGTTAAATGTCATTGTGCAGACGATTACATTTTGTTTTTGTTTGTCTTTTTGCGAAAGAAAGAGCAAATCTTTTACACGCTGCTAGAAGAGAAAAAAAAATAAATTGTAATGTGTTGTTATTTATTACTTCCTATCTTTTTATCATACTTTTTGATAGATGAAATTAATAGAAGCGTTAGCATAAAATGAAGACTTAATGTTAACGAGATTCTTGCAGTGTTGAAGCAAATAAATTATTGAAATAAAAAATTATCAATATGTTAATTACAAATTGAAAGTTTAACAATTATTCCTTGTCGATATTGGCGCTTGAACGATGAAAGGAAGTATAAAAATAGTCATGGATAATACAACTGTGTTCCGGATACATAATCCTTTCCCTGTTTCCTGTTCGGGATGATTTAGTGACCTGGTTACCAGCGAGAATAGATAAAAAAAAATGATAATAGTGACCCTCAACTACACCCATTCTGTTTCAATCAAACGAGACATAGATAGTGAAATAGGTTGCAAAAAATATAATTCATTAGTCACGGGACATCAGCATTCAGAATCTCCCAAGTTACATGTCTATCACAGATCACAGCGATGATAAAAACAAAGAAATTATCAGCTTATTTTTACAACATTGACAGTTAATTTCGAATCATGATTTAAAGTTGACAGCGTCGACAGTTTTTAGGCCAATCCGGAATTGAAATGTTTCTAATTTCCCCTGATTAGTTTAACAGTTTTTAAGTCACCAGAAATAAATTTGACAGTTTTTAAGCCCCCCAAAATTAGTTTGGCCGTTTGTACGAGATAAGATAACAGACAAATAACAGAACTGTATCTTTATGGAAAAAGAAATCTCATATCTACGAAGTTTGGCAATTAAATAACGAGATTTATTTTTTCCGGATTCCCTGTAAATTTGGCAATATTGCAGGCTATTTCATATTCATTTGTCATCATCCCTCCATCCACTGTTAAAATTTTAAGATAATTAGGCAAAGCCTTTGATTGAAGTTCACTACTTTTTAGTACTCCGCCGGAATTATGTTAGTGTCAATATGAAATTAAAAAATCCGCTACAGAAATGTACAAATTGTTGAAGAATGTTTATGGTGATGAGGTTTCATCTAGTACGCAAGTTTTCGAGAAGTTCAGAAGATTTAAAGAAGGAAGAAAAGAGATCGGAGATGATTAGCGCCTCGGTCTTGCATTTCGTTGACCAAGCATATTACAAGAATGTTTTGATAACCTTTCATGCACGAGTGAGCAGAAAAAGGGCTGAAATGTGATGGATTCTCCATGAAGACAACGTGCCGGAACAAAACGCCCTGTCCGGCAATACATTTTTGACGAAATACAAAATCACCGTGTTGGTATTCGCTAGTGAAATAGAGCAATATGACGTCTAGTGGCGAAAATATGAACTAGTGCATGGTAGTAAGTCCTAGCCGAGGTAGCGGCGAACGCATCGTTTCTGTCACTTATTTAATAAATAAATCACGAGTGGAATGAAATTTGTAGGCTATACTTCATTTTATGTAAGAAAATAGAAGATTACTCTTAAGAGCCGATCGTTTTTACATGCATTGAATAAATAATTTAAATTTGTGAAACCAAGCTTTGTCAATAATAAATATATTTATCTGTAAAAATGTCAAAATCTAAAATTGCAACAAAATATGGTTAAACATCACTTAATTTTGTAGATTTTATTTGACAACTGACAGGCAATATTTGTTACGTTTCTGTGAAATAGGTTTATATTCTCATCAATCAAAGGGTAGAATTTATATATCTCTAACTAAACCAACGCTACTTTTACGTGAAATAAAGTATAATAACAAAATCTAAAACTTCAACACGTTTTAATTGCATTTAACCTATGTACGTCATTAGCACGCAGAAATCCAGAAATAATTAATTTCCATAATTTCCCAAAAACAAGAACCTAAACCTATAGAAAAATGTATTAGAGAAATTTGCCAATTTGAAATAGTTGGTAGACGAAAGTTATGCATTCATCTTTTAAAAATGGGAAAGGAACCTAGTAAAAATATGCGTGCTCCTTGCATTTTGTAAAGCAAGATTATATTTTGCCGGGTATAACTACAAGATAATAATTACTTAGTGTCTTTATTAAAATACTTCGTAATGAAATCTAAACTTGTAGACCTGCCTGCATAAAGATGACAATAAAATAATAATACTTATCTCTCCATTAATCTACCAAAGACTGTAATAATGCAGTACTATGTAGATTCAAGAAAACAAAGACTCGAATCATTTAAATTCAAAATTCGAGAGAATGCTGAACATAATTTTTATATGAAACGGACAAGTTCGCAAAATTCAAAATGTTATTCATACTAGAAACATTATTTTTATTTAATATTAACTATAATATTAATATTACTTTGTATTTCAAACGCCGCTGTGTATAAGAATACAGTTGCGAGAAACGAAGCTTCTACCTTAAACCGGCCATATTGTTACGTCACGCGCTAAGCTCCTCCTCTTCTTCACTCGCGAATATCAACCGTACTCACTAGACCTAGTGCGATGTGACTTGCTTTTATTCCCAAATTGTAATTCTGTGTTAAAATTCAGGGCCGAGATGTAGTTATAGAAAAGCGGAAGAGCTTATGAACAACCTAACAAAAAAGGTCTCCAGGCATTGCTTCCAACAATGGAATATTCGCATCGGGCGGTGTAGGGTTCGGGGAGGAGAGTACATTGAAGGTGGCAATATTTGTTTTGTGTAATTTTATATATTGTCAATGTTCTAAGATCAATCTTGTTATTTAATTGCTACACCTCGTACCATTCTAAACCGTTGAGAACATTTGTAAATGTATCTCTATGGAAAAAGAAATCTCATCTATCATTTTTACGTTCATACATTCATAAACATTGTTCATCCAAAAATTCTTTCATCTCAAATTTCCTATATTTACTTTCTTGTTGAAATTACGCAACTTGTGCCATGCTTCACCTTCAATCTTCATTCTTGAAGAACATGACCATTATCTAACTGTTGTTCAATTTCTTACAAGTCTCTCACACACATACACAGAGACGGAGCCAAAGAGCGCACCATCTCCATTGCCGAAAAGTTACTGACTTCTTCCTCTTTCTCTAAATTGCCCAAGACAGCCCGGGTCCATCTTAACGTGATAATCATAGGTTACAAAGCACACAGACTTCAGCAACGATTGCGCAAAACTAGAAGAAGGAATATAAAAAAAGAGATGAATTGAGGATCATTACAATCATTATGAAGTTCTAATGTGCGATTTTGTAATAATTGGTTAATTTATTACAAATAGGGTCATTAAATATGGAGCTTGTTTGCTTGTAATTAAAAATATGTATCAATTAAGTTATTTCTACATTAACACTTCTACAACAGTGTAAGATATTCTAATCTTGAAATAATTATTAGGTGATTTTTTTTAAAGGTACAAACAATTTATAACAGTCTGAAAAAATCTGTTGTGGCCAGCACAAGACCTTCCGTCAATTCGATGTATTTTGTACAAATCCCATACCAAAAGTTCCTTGGAACAGATTCTATATAATATCATGTAAAATCGAACACGAACACATTCTCTACATTCTGCAAATTCGATATCAAAAGTTCATTTGAAAAGGTTCTATAAATCCAATAAAATTATAACATAAACTACACTAAGTAATGTCCTTCCATCTTCTCTTTGGCCTTTCTCTGCATGTCACTTGCGAGTAACAATATGACATACTAATTTTAGATTCTATACTTTCCATATTTGGTTTTGCACTTGCAACTGACATCTGTCAATTAATTTTTTTTTAAATAATTATGTCAGCTGTTTCCATGATAAATAGCAAAGCTGACTAATTTTTGAAAATTAATTTCTTTTTAATGCTTTAAATTTACATCTATTGAATATGAAGGAAAATGTATAATCAAACCGTATAGAGAATAAGATATTCTTTCATATTGATAATCACAAAATATCGAAAAATAATATTTAACTGCATTTTTTAAAGAAAAACTGTTAAAAACTTCAAATAAGGGTACTTCCGGTGGATCAATTATAACCAAAATCTAATGAACTCTTCATATGGATGTACAGAAGAGGAATACGAAAGAATTATAATTTTTAGAATTGTAGTATTGGAGTTATCGTCGGAGAAAAATTTGTCACACACGGACACACATACACACACACGCACACACACACACATGCATGCATACAGACATCATTTTAAAAATAGTAAATTTGTATTGTAGGGACCCTGAAACGTGCTTATTCATTAAAAACTCACCATCGATTTTTTGACCAAAGACAATACCTTCCTTACCTAAAGGTGACGGAAGGTAAAAATGCGTGGTTTTTGTTATGCATTCCTGAATGTATAATATGATAAACCATAACCAATTTACTACTCCAGTGGTTTGTGGTTACTTGTTCAACCATTTTAAACAGAAATGATTATTTTTTTACCTTTATACACGTACGAATATTACATATATTTTTGTAGAGAACACCAGACAGGAATTTTAATGTATGGCAATTTTGTATTTATACTTTTTAAAACAATGAAACATGTAACTTAAAAAGAGTTTAACTGACAAAACTAGACCTTAAAACAGTATAATATAAAACTGTATAATATAGATATGGACTATCATTATTGAGATAAAATTTAGCGACAATTTAATGTAGGTAAAACTTGGATATTTTAATTCACGCAAAACTTGATCGTGTAAATATACAAGCTAAAATTCATGTTTGAGAGAAATTTATTACAGGAATTTTCGTCTTGGATAAAGTACAGACGACTTATAGCACAATATTTGTAATATTTTACTAGGTTTACTAACATCACAACATTTGCCGAGGGTACTCATTGTTGGCTTGGAGAGTGCACCACTAAGATAAAACGATATATTTTTACTTCTCGAGAAGTATTGGATTTAATCTTTAAAATTACATGACATGTCACACAACTTTCAATTCCTTGTAGTACTCATACAAGAATAACCCGATAACAATTTTCATTTAAGACTTTAATTTCTAAAAATTCACTCAGTTGTTCAAATGCTCCAAATATGCGTACACTTACGTAACATTCTCTTTACAATCAAATAATATTACTAGCAAGTTTGTATCCCATTTTTTGAATTATTGCCCCAAAAGTCAATATACCCCACATTTAGATAAAAACTTCAAAATTTTTAAAAATCTAATTTTTATGTATGTAGATACTTCTCAATGCGCTGATTCCAAATTTTGAAACCGCAGGTCGATATCTCTTTTCGTTGTCGAGATATTTAGATTCAAAGTTTTGATCAAAACTGCCCATTTTTGGGTAATAACCCAAAAATGGGCCGAGGTCCGCATTTGGCGATGACACCATTCGATTCTACGGGCAAAATTACATAAGTATACCAATTTTCATAATTTTTGAACACCGCATACACTCTCTAAAGCAAAATAACTGAAAATGGCTAAAAATCGCAAAAATCGTAAGGGGTACCCCTTAGGATTTTTTCAGATTTTGACCATTTTCAGGGGTTTTCAAACTTTTATTCATAAAAAATGAACCGGTTAGTCAAAAATTATGAAAATTGGTATCCTTATATATTTTTATCCGTAGAATCGAATGGTGGTGTCGCCAAAGTCGTATCTCGGCCCATTTTTGGGTTATTACCCAAAAATGGGCAGTTTTATGCAAAACTTTGAATCTAAATATCTCGAGAACGAAACGAGATATCGACCTGCGGTTTCAAAATTTGGAATCAGCGCATTGAGAAGTATCTAGATATGTACATAAAAATTAGATTTTTGAAAATTTTGAAGTTTTTATTTGAATATGGGGTTTATTGTCTTTTGGGGCAATCATTCAAAACTAGGTAGAGATCTTGCCCAGAAATAGGTAATTTTGAGAAAATATTGGAGGTTGAATATCTCCAAAACTAAAAGAGATATTGATCTGCGTCTTCATGATTTGGAATCAGTGCAGTGGGAAGTACGAGATACATGAAATTTGGATTTGCAGGTATTTATGACTTTTTGGGGTAAAAACTTAAAAATGAGAACAGTTATGAACTTCGTAGTACTAATATTAGTCAATTTTACACACAATATTAGATATGTAACTATACCAATTTTTATGAGAATGAAACAAAAAGTTTAACAACGCTTTAGTATTCACATTCTCTATCTAAAACTGCCAAATCGCAACTCAACAATGCTTACGTTAAGTATTTTACTAAATATAATAATTATCAAAGCCATTCAATAACTCAATACTTTGTTTATACTATGACTTATATCCTATCTCTGAATACTGGTAGAAGCATCTTAACTATTAGTGTCTTCTTGTATACATTTTCTCTCATGTATGTATCGTTTTCTCCGATTTTTCCTTCGGATACAATGAACAATATTGTGTTGTTGTGTAAACAGACGTAGCTGAGTATCGTTAGCATCTTTCTCTGGTCGTTAAAGTTCTTTATACCCTCGTACACAACGTAGACATCATGAGCCGTACAGGGTGTCCGTGTTACACACATCATCAGAGGTTAAAGGTTACCAAACGCCCAGGAAAATCAAGAAATAATAATTATATGCGTGTATCCAAGCATTATAAGTAAAATGATTACATATTCTACTCGTACAACTATATTTTTTGTAAGTTATACGATGATTAATTCGCAAGATATGTTTTTACGTACCACTCGTAAAAATTTAGAATCTGCACAAAATTTTCAAAAAGATTTAATAATTTTTTTTTTCACTACTCCTCCGTAGTTAAAATATTAACCTATAAATAAATAAATAAATATATCATCACGGAATATTACCCATTTTTGGGTGTGCCATTATCTACACATATGTAGACATCGGTAATGATGACGATATATTTTATCGTGTGGGCGCTTACCAGGCGTCAGCTCACGGGTACTCATAGCTGGTGTGGAGAGTGCACCAAAGGAGTTAAAAATTCTCCACAAAATTCTCTTTCAGAATATATTAAATGGGGGATTACACCATTTTTTTTTTATAATTTCATTTGAAAATATTAGATAAACTAAGACTATTGATGAAAATCCGGTGAAAAAATCCTATTAATAAGCGAGTTATGGTCTCCCGAATATTTAAAAGAATGACGTGACGACACATTTATGTGTTTTTATATCAAACTGTTTTCATCATGGACCTAAATGTTCTTGAAATATATGCTATTTTAAGTTATATTTACATAAAAATAAAAGAATATTATAACACTGTATAAGTCTACATACTTTATAATTACAGGTGTATTTAAATTATTAAGTTTAATGCAAGAAATTTATGTTAAAATAAAAACTGTTTGGAAACTGTAGTACAGGAATGTTAGCCCCTCCCTTCGAATTTGAATTTCTTAACTTCCATTGGTAGTAATCCCACCTCCTAACACGCTATTTGTAATGCATGTATAGGCGGTTTCTCGGTCGCCAATCAAAATATTTTCATATTAGTGTCGAAGCGTTATAACAAAAAACCCTTTATTTCCGAAATATCTCAATTATACCATTTCATTTTTTTATTAATATTCGTTATTCAGCATATACATTCGTACTTTTTTACTATTTTCCTTTAATTCGATTGAGCCGTAATCCCCCATTGGATTTTTTTCTACCAATGTTTCAGACGTTGAACATAAATTTTACCCTCAAATCTTTATAAATTTGGTGACAAATTTAAAAATTCTTAAACCATCTTTTGTCGACCTCACAAATCACGCTAATCCAAACTAATATGTATAACAGATGAGGGGTTAAAATTCCAAAGTGTCGGATTACACCCTTGGGCTAAAAAATTCTTTTTTCTACCCCTATTGCGGCTAGAAAAACAGAAAATCTAGACGTAGTCCTCACGGAAGCAAAAACTACAAATCACTTCTTGGGAAGGTCTTTTGCGTTTGGTGTTGTGATTATTTTTTCACACACTGTTGTTTAAAAGATTAGGATTGTAAAATCTGTTTGTTCTTCTCAGAATAGAGATTTGAACTTAGATTATGGGGACAACAGGTAGAAGAATTTATTACCTATAAACAAAGGGTACTGCAACAACCCTAACGAAGATGTTTTACCTTTAGGTAAAGAAGGTATTGTCTTTGATCAAAAAAATCAATAGTGAGTTTTTAATGAATAAGTACGTTTTAGGGTCCCTACGAATTTACTATTTTTAAGATGATGTATGTGCGTGTGTCTGTGTGTGTCCATGTGTGACAAATTTTCCTCCGACGATTACTCCAATGCTACAATTCTAAAAATTATAATTCTTTCGTATTCCTCTTCTTTACATCCATATGAAGAGCTGATTAAATTTTGGTTATAATTGATCCACCGGAAGTACCCTTATTTAAAGTTTTTAACAGTTTTTCATAAAAAAGGCAGTTACAGTAAAAATTTTGAAAGAAGTCCGATTAAGGCCATCTACGAATTGTATCTATGAATTAAGATTTTGTGCTGTCAAATTTAGTAGTGTCTTTTACTTAGTTTTTATGAGGGTGCATAATATTTTGTGTACCTCATAAAAACTATGTAAACGACACTACTAAATTTGTCAGCATAAAATCTTAATTCATAGATGCAATTCGTAGATGGCCTTGATCGGACTTCTTTCAAAAATTTTACCATACATATCATTTTTTGACATTTTATGTTATAAATATTAAAGTTACCCCTGTGGTGCACTCTTCACACCAGCTATGAGTGCCCGTGAGGTGACGCCTGGTAAACGCCCACGCGGTAAAATATATCGTCATCATTACCGATGTCTACATGTGTTGTAGATAGTGGCACACCCAGAAATGGGTAATATGCCGTGATGATATATTTATATTTTAATATTAAAAAAAACAACGGTTTGATTATACATTTTCCTTCATATTCAGTACATCAGTTAAAGAATTATAAAGAGATTAACTTTCAAAAATCAGTCAGCTTTGCAATTTATCATGGATACAGCTGATATATTCAAAAAATTCTAATTGACCGATGTCAGTGTCAAGTGCAAAACCAAAGATGGAATGTATAGGATCAGAAAGTGGTATGTATAGTGTTCCCCGTAAGTGACATGCAGTTGCAGCCTCATGATTGGAACTTTTAATGCCGGGAGTATGAGGAACGCCAAAGACAAGATGGAAGGACTGTATCGTAAGACTTGAGAGAGGGAAAACTGTGTGAAGAAGATGCGTTGGACAGGAATGAGTGGAAGAGAAGAGTAAGAAACAGCAACCCATAATAAAATAGGAAAAGCTAAAGAAGAAAGAAGGAAGTGTTAAGTGCAATATTTATATTTTTATAGTGTATATTTTATTGGATTTATAGAATCTTTTCACAACAGTGTTGTATAAAATACTTGAAAAAACCTATTTCAAATAGAAAATACAAAATACTAAATAAAAGTATTTCATATGTTTGGTAAAATACGATTATTTTTTTAGTATTTCAAATATACTAATATTTCAAATACTTATATTTTTAAATATATTCAAATAAATAATATTACAATATTGTAAAAATGTTTTTCGAATTCAACTTATTCGCGTATTTTTAATAATATTAAAAAGAAATTCCTACATTAACATAGGCATTTGTTTTTTTAAGAAGAAAATTAGGGAATTATTCCGTTATATTACCAACAGACCACACATGACTGAGGGTTTCTATTTCAAATACATAAATCTATTTCAAATACTTGTGTATTTTAAACACAAAAATGTATTTCAAATAAAAAAATGTATTTCAAATATTGAAAAATTGTATTTCATACAAATATTACTATTTTAATGTATTAAAATATAATATACTTGTAAAAAGTATTTGAACTAAAAATACAAAATACCTTTATTTTAAAGTATTTCAAATAATTACTTAAAATAGTTAATCTAATTCAAATACTTATTCCAAATACATATATTTCAAATACTATACAACACTGTTTCACAAGAACTTTTGGTATGGGATTTGTACAAAATACATCGAATTGACGGAAGGTTTTGTGCTGGCCACAACAGATTTTTTGTCAACAACTTTTGTTTTACTTGTAAATCTAATTAATATTTTGTAAACCCTCTTCCATTTAAGGCCTTACATTAATTCGAATTATCCAAACACTTCTTCAAAGCCTTATATGTTTCAAATTTTAAACTGTCACACATCTTCTCTAATTAATTACTAACCCATTTATTTTTTCGTGGGTGTTCAAAACTAGTGTGTATACCATACTAATTGGAATCAGTGGTTAACGCGTGGGACTGTCCAGTGGTACAGGGTCCGAATCTCTGTTCGACTGACCGCCAGACACTGGAATGCCATCACGCCATTCAGTGAAGAAAGAGAGAATTAGAGAGAGATAGAAGAGAAATAAGAGAGAACCTTGGCCCTACACAAGACAGGGGTGAACAAAATGCATAGCATTTACCACACGATTTATTTTCTTGTAATACCTACAGACACTTCTTCCAGATATCATTTCATTGGTAATATAAAGAATATCATGATAAACAAAAAGATGAGCTTAATTAACGGAATTAGGTAAAACACTTTTTTGCCCTCCTGAAGTGTAATGGGAACTTTACAATTTTATACACAGCAAGTGTAACCTACATTTTACGCTTACTGTGTTGTGACTTGTCTAACTATGCGGTAAAATAATCAAAATACACTGGACGTTTATGGTTATTTTTTTACTTTAACATTTCCTATATTTAAAATTAATTTATATAAACCAAAATCACGGCAGCGACATCTGTCATTATTGTAAAAATCCGCCGTTATCGACATAGTCACCGATCGATATACCTGTCAAATACGCGAGGCGAACATTGCTGAAATGTCAAATATCGACACCTACCTATTATTTATTACGAAGAAAACATGAGCAAATAAATATATTATCAGTCATAAACAACATCAATTATTACAAATAAATTTTCGCTAGAAGAAGTACTCTAATGAAGGTAAGAAAAATCAAATTTGGAAATTGACTTAACCCCAGTATTTTAAACTAACCCTTTTCAAAAGTACAACCTATCTCATTAAAAAGAGTGATTTTCATTATCGTCGGCCAAAAAATTTGATACAATTCTCGTGCGTGAAGTATTTTACACGCACTCGAATGTAAATAACTATTTACCTCTCGCTAAGAGAGGTATTGGAATCATGCTAATTACATATCCATATTTTAGTGAATAAGCACGATTTAAGATCACTACAAACCGATTTCAACAATTTTACGATGATATGTGCGGGTATGTGTATGTGTGTATGTGTGTGTGTGTGTGTGTGTATATGTGTGTGTGTGTGTGTGTGTGTGTGTGTGTGTGTGTGTAGGTGTGGACGTTGAAAGGACGATTCCTCAAAAACTGTAAGACTTAAGACCTGTTTAACTGTGAATTCTTCAATCTGACATTCCTGGGAAGAGCTGAAAAGGTTTTGGTAATAACTGGACAACCGGAAGCAGTATCTTCTAAATATTATTTTTTGGAAATTTATGTTATTACAAATATTGAAGAATATAAAATTCGCTATCCAATACATTGAACATAATAACCCTTACATCGTTGAAAAGAGAAAAAAATATAAGTTTGTGTTATATCTCGAAAATTTACGGATTAAATTATTTCGTACGTCAATGGTTAGCTAATAAAAATATCTATATTTATATTTGAAATGTTTTTCTCAATTAATAATAGTTTAGAAGTTATTTGAAAAAGAAAAAATCAACAATATTCAGTTTTTCGTCTTTATCTAGTGCCCTATGAGAATTTTTGGAAAAACAAAAGCACATCTGAGATGTCCTTCCAAAGGTACACAAAAAGTTCCATTTAACGGACATCGCATCTCTTATAGTTCTCGAGATCCCAATGGTGGCACCTCTAAATGGGGCACACTATATAGCCTAATATGAAAATGGCGGGAGGTATTGTGCTGACCACAACAGACTTTTCTTGAATAATTTTGAAACAAAAATGGCACTTATCAACTTTTAATCTTTACACAAACTGTAGGTACATCTTCATCTATCTCTTACGAAAGTTCCAATAAAATTGTCCCCATTTTAATATCTCTTGATGATGTACATGTGTTTGTAACACATGTATTTTTGGCGAACGATCGTTATGTAGTCATTAAAATCTTTGTTGATACTCATGAGTTTTACTTTCATTTTAACCTTCGAGGACTATTTGTTTTTCCAGTTCACAAATACGACTTCAATACGGAACTATATGTTACGAAATTTTCAAAGAATTTTGCAGCTTCAAAGGAAGGTAAATATTTTCTTTGATATTTAACCGAGATGTTTGATGAATAAATAAATAAAAAGATAGATTTTGAGAAGAATAAATTGTTAACATCATACTTATATTGTATGTTAATCATTGGAAAAATAATTAATGTTTTCTGGTAATTACAAAAATGTGTTATATGACGTCAAAGACATAAACGAGTGGTTCCTATTAAACAAATGTTTATAAACAAATGAATAACATATGAGAGAAATGAAGTATGTTTTCGACATCACAAAAAAAATCTGTTGTGGCCAGCACAAGACCTTCCGCCAATTCGATGTATTTTGCACAAATCCCATACCAAAAGGACCGTGGAACAGTTTCTATATAATATCATGTAAAATCGAACACGAACACATACTATTTTTTACAAATTTCATACCAAAAGTTCATTTGAAAAGGTTCTATAAATCCAATAAAATTATGACATAAACATACACTAAGAAAAATGCACTTGACACATTTTACTTTCTGCTTCAGCTTTCCCCTATTTTATTAGGGGTCGCTGTTTCCTCTTCTCTTCCACTCATTCCTGTCCAACGCATCTTCTTCACACAGTCCTTCCTTTCTCAAGTCTTTTGCGATACAGTCCTTCCATCTTCTTTTTAGCCTTTCACAGCATGTCACTTGAGAGGACCACTATGAAATACTAATTTTTCATCCCATACTTTCCATATTTGGTTTTGCACTTGCAACACACATCTGTCAATTAGAATTTTGAATGTATCAGCTGTTTCCATGATAAATAGCAAAGCTGAGTAATTTTTGAAAATTAATTTCTTTATAATGCTTTAACTCTACATCTATTGAATATGAAGGAAAATGAATAATCAAACCATATAGAGAAGAGTATTTTCTTTAATAAATATAATAACAAAATGTCAAAAAATAATATTTAACTGCGTTTTTTTAAGAAAAACATCATCTTAAAAATAGTAAATTCGTATTGTAGGGACCCTAAAACGTGCTTATTCATTAAACACTCCGAATTTTTTGATTAAAGACAATACCTTCCTTACCTAAAGGTGACGGAAGGTAAAAATCGCCAAGGGAATATAAATCGATATCACTGATGTGGATCTCAAAGACCGCTAATTTCCAGCTGCGCAATTTGATAATATGAAATTGAAATTATTGTTTACAAAACGGTAAAATTTTGCACGCCACTGTAACATACATACGCAATAAATAACACTCTTTGTCGGAAAGTATCAATAAGTAATAAAATATTTTATTTCTATACAGAAAATTTAATTTATTTAGTAGGCTTTGAAACAAGTGACAATTTTTCATGGCATGCTAAGAATTCATTTAAAGATTACTTTATATGTTTTTGCAATTAACTTCTTTTATGTTTATTTTTTAAATTATTGTATTTAAATTAAATACCCGTTAAAAACTTACATATATAATGTGCTGTGTAATATGAAATGTTTTTATAATCCTATAAAAACATATTTCTCGAGAAAAAATTCTTAACGAGGCCTTTTAAAGTGTATTTAAGCCCTTAAAGTCACTTCAAATTCAATAGAAATCAAAATTCATTGTGAATCCTACTCAATCGAACCGATAGAATTTGTCTATTTGTCTAAGCTTAAACTAGGGGTGTACAATTTATAGGGGTAGCATTAATACAACTCAGTATTTATATTCAATTTTGAGTTATTATGTCAAAAAGACACATGAACTGAATACTCATTTTTTGTTAAAAAGTTCAAAATTTTCAAAATCCTATTTTTAAGATTTTAGATATCTAGTTTCCAATTAGCTAATTCCAAATTATTTAACTATATTTCAATAATTTCGTTTCAAGGATATTTACGTTAAATACCCATTTTAATAACCCAAGAATTGGTTAAAATATGCCCTTTACATATACACAAATTTTCATCAATTTTATACGGACTCAAATTCTATGATTAAAATTTTGAAAATTCTGAAAAATTACAAGGAATACATGTACATTTTTGAGTATTTTCAGATATTATGTAATTTTTACCTGTAAAATCGATTGATGACACGGTTAAAAGCGTACTTCGGCCCATTATATGCAGTTATCGTAAAATTTTAAATGATTATTTTTTGACATTTCTTAAAACCAATGAAATGTTTCATTACTTGTCACGTGTCAGCGTTCTAACCAATCCTACCATTATTATAGTGAGAATAAAGCTCTGAAGATTATTCCTGGGAATAATCACTGTAGCTTTTGTTTTGTCAGATAGTTATCAACACAAAAAAAATAAACGAAAAACACCGATTTGTTGATGTTTCTGAACATGAAATAAATTAAAAAATTATAGAAACCACTTCTGGAAACACTAATTAATAATCACTTGGTATGAAGGATATTATTTATATTTATTTTGCTCTGTCTAAGTTATGTTCTAGTTGTTAACATGAGGAATTCAATGATGAAGTAGTAAATATGTACCTTATACCCATTTTTGGGCTAAAGTACAAAAAAAAAAAAACACATCTGAAGTCTAATAAAAATGTTAATGTCAATTTTCGATTAAATTTTAATGAAAATACATCATAAAATATAAATTATCATATAAACAAGATTCTGAGATGTATTCCATACATTCTTATTGGTTATTTTCTTTTGTAATGTCATAAAATATATGCATTAACCTTAACCGGTAAATAGTACAGACAAACTTAAATTCTGAGTTAATAATTATTAATAACTAGAATCTGAACAGGTGTGTATATCGTATAAATTAAAGATATTTATTTAGTATGTGATAAATAGGTATACATATTAACTATTTAAAATATACAACATACACACTGGATAAGCTTTAAAAGTTTCCGACCAAGTAAACAATTTTTTATTTTTAAAAAACCTCTCGACAGGATCAAATTCCAATTACTGAGTAGGTTCACATGCACAAACATCCATGTGTTAGTGGGATTCAGACCCAGAACCCCGAGCGCACTCATGACTAAGAGGCGTTAGCCATTCAGCCACTGGAGCCGACAATTTTGCCGTATTACTTTTATGAAAGTTTTAATCGTAGAAATAGGCCTTAATGTCCAATGAAATTTGAATTAACGAAAAAGATTTTGTGAAAAATTCATGGACCTCACTGGGATTTAAACCCAGGCCCTTTCCTACAGCCAGTAAGAGGCTTTTTAAACCAACAAAGCCACAAGATCCCATATCCCATTGATCAGCTGGTTAGATGGAGCATCCTACTAGATATAGTAAGACGTATTTTTTAAAGAAAAAGTGTTACTGCTTCAACTACTATTTCCATGGGGTATGTGACCATAATCGAATTTCAATACCGTGAGTATTTTTTAACGTGAAACATTGGGTTTTCATGTCCATGGTTACGATTTGACATTTGATTGACAGCAATGTATTTGCGTGTCCCATTTAAAATGAAACATAGGGAACGAATTTGACAGATGTTAGCTAAGTCAGAAATTTAGCTAAGTCTTCTGAACCACTCGAGAGCACTAAACATATTTCGGGCACACAATATTTTTTTTGCAACTAAATTTAATTTTTAGAAAAAAAGTATAATTATTTAAACAAAATTTACCTCTAATGACATCTTGTCAATATGACAGATAACCGCTGAATTTTCCTATAAGTTACGACTTGACATTTGATTGACAGTAATGAATGAAAACATAGGGAATGAATTTTACAGAGTATTATATTTAAATATTGTAAGAAATTTGGCCAAGTTAGAAAATCACTCGAGCACAAGGTACACTAAATTTAATTTGGAAAGCAGGTATAATTATTTAAACAAAATTAACCTCTACTGACGTCTTATCAAATGTCAAATTCGTTCCCTATGTTTCATTTTAAATGGGACACGCAATTACATTGCTGTCAATCAAATGTCGAATCGTAACTATGGATATGACAAACCCAATGTTTCACGTTAAAAAATACTCACGGTATATAATTCATAATATATAAAAACAAACCTCTATAGCTTTTCATTATAATATTAAAAACTAAACATTAGTTTATAATAATGTTGTTATCAGCAATTTAATGTTTTGGAGAAGGGATTTGTGACGTCAGTAGGGTAGAATGGTAGAAGAAGACAGTTAGACCGTACTGTCACTTTCGCGTACCACAATATATCTATCTCAGTCTAACTGTCTTCTTCTATCATTCTACCCTACTGACGTCACAGATCCCTTCTCCAAAGTTTTAATAATTATTTTCTCGTTAACTACGAATAATTAATCAATTTAAAAAAATACGGGTATTTTATTTTTTGGTCTAGTATCATATATGAAAAAATCAAAATTTAGTCACATACCCCATTATTACCAAAAACTAATCAACTTTTCCTATTACTGTTAAAATGATGAATTCGAAGTTCGAAGTTTTACATGCTTCGGTCGTATAGAATTTGAGGAATCGTTCTGACACACTCATACACACACACACACACACACACACACACACACACACACACACACACACACATATACACAGACATCATCGTAAAATAAATAAATATATCATCACGGCATATTACCCATTTCTAAGTGTGCCACAATCTGCTTTATCGAAAATATCGGCAATGATCTAATGATGATGTCATATTTATACCCCACGGGCACTCATTGCTGGCGTGAAGAGTGCACCACAGGGGTAACTTTTGTTCCAATTAAAATTCTAAATATTTGGCGTCGGTCGGGATCATCGTAAAAATGTCAATATTAGAACCTAGGATAGGAACCTTAAAACGTGCTTATTCATTAAAATCTCGATATGTGATTTTTAATATGATTACTCCTATACCTATACCTATCTTACCTACGGTGGCGAGAAGTAGTAAAAAAAACATTTCAGATCACAAATGAATTAAATTAAAAAAATGTATGTCTGTAAAAATTGTTCATTAAATGAAAATCTACAAAGTTTAATGAAATAAAAGTAATTTATTTCTTATTATTTCACGTTAATTGTAAGAAACCTGTTCTTTATGTATGTTTTTATATGATTTTAGTTACCTATATATCATTAATTCATGTATTATTAATTTATATATCATTGTAAATTTAATGAATGAAGAGTTTTTATAAAATTAATTGAAAACCGTAAATAGTTTTTACTATTTCCAATGTATAGTAATTGTGCTTCACTAATGAACTATTAACTACAGAGAATTGTATTCTCAATTTCAATTGTGAATATTAAAACTCTTTGAGACATCGACATTCGACATCAATAAATAGAATAGTTGAAATAAATTATTTTTTGATCCAACCAGAAGTTATAGATGATAGAATTCGGCCTTAAGGATCACGGAGAATATTAAATAAACGACGAAAGAAATTACGAAAAATTTGAACCCCCTGCAGAGTCATTGTATTTTCATAATTTCTTTCGTCGTTTATTTAATACTCTCCGTGATCCTTAAGGCCTAATTCTTCTTCAGTAAATAAAATACATAAACATTATTATGTTTTTATTTTAAGTATGCAAAACCAAGGAATCTATGAAATTTGATCTTCAGGTGTCAAGAAATTCGAAACTTTTTAAACGATTCTTTTTACTTCGAAATCTCAGCAACCCTTGAAACAAAAGTAAATAAACAATAGAATTTGGAATAAATAAAAGTTGTTTGATGTGTAAAAACGTTGAAACTGAAAGTAGAGCAGAGTTCTCGTAAATTGTTTTGCGAGGCGGCAAACTCAAACAGAAGACAGTCTAAGACAAAGCACTGGAGACGGTTGTTTGAAAGAATTCAGTTTGGTTTCTTGGAATTTTGAGACATACAAGAACACACGCAAAAAGAGAAGTCAACAGACGAATAGAAGAGGAGAAAAAATAGAGAATGATAAGTAAAACTATGATGTGGCCAGTACATGACCTCCCGCCAATTCCATGCTTAAATAGCAGTGGGCTTTAAGTAAAATATCTCGTCTGGTTGATCGTTTGTAAACAAAATCTAATTTGTTGTTCCAATAAATAGTTGTCTGTAATAAGAAATTTTAAAATCTGTTAGAATTCCAAATTAAGTACTACATCCGGTTTATCATATAACTTTAAGATTTTGTAATAATAAATTTAATAATTCATGTCTAAGAATGTATATAATGGAGTGCTGGTGCCTGCTTTGATGTATGGAAGTGAATGTTGGGCATGGACGAGAAAGCATAAAAGGAGAGTGACTGCCGTGAAAATGAGGTATTTACGTGGTGTTTGTGTCAGTTGAGATGGTTTGGTCATGTGGAGAGAATGATGAGTGGACGACTTGTAAAACGCATATATGTTGGTAAAGTTGAGGGTGTTCGATTGCGTGGCCGTCCAGTGTGTAAGTGGATGGATGTGATTGGTAGTGTTTTGAAGGAGCGTAAGTTTCCGAGTGGAAAGAGAAGAAGAGTATGTATGAATACGATTATGAATGTGGCTGAGGCGAAAGAAGTTTGCCTGGATAGGAATGTGTGGCGAAGGATGATTGTTTCGTAATTATTGTAGTGTGAAGATGTATGGTTAGTAAGAATGTTTTATGAGAATGGACAGACAGCTGAACTTTTATGTGGACGAGAAGAACAAAGTATGTTTGTACAGGAATGTGTAGCGAAAGATGATTTTTGTGTAACTATTATTGTGGTCCGGATGCGGTTATTCGCTACCGAAAATCGGTCACTTTAATATGTTATTATGTATGAATACGTTTATGAATGTGGCTGAGGTGAAAGAAGTGTGCATGGATAGGAATGTGTGGCGAAGGATGATTGTTGCGTAACTATTATTGTGGTCCGGATGCGGTTATTCGCTACCGAAAATCGGTCACTTTAATATGTTCTTTGTATGAATGTTATGATGATTTTAGACAAGGCGAAAGAAGAATGTTATTAAAGAGTTAAGTGATTCAGTGGAGCTCTTACTTTCATCCCTTTTTTTATTGTTTTCGGGTTTTTGCTGCCCACTAAGTGGGAAACGCGTGATTTTATGTATGTATGTATGTATGTATGTATGTATGTATGTCTATTCAACGATAGGTAAGAATACATTATACCTACATTTTACTTGTTAATCCGCTCTTACTAACTTCTATATGTTTTATTAGCTGAAGACGGGTTTGCCCTAAGCCCGAAACGTCCGTGATAAAGAATTTCACAACACACGTGAACTATTTATGCCTTTTGTTTCATCTTTAAACCATTCAACGGTTAGTCCTTCCATCCCTTCTACAGTATTAATAAAAACTTTATCATAATTTTAAATTTCCTCTCGGTTCGACAATTTTGATTAGACTTTATGCTTATTTTATCTCCATCTTTCCATTAGTTATATGTCTATACAAAGAAAAAAAAAAAAATGTGGTATTATCTTACATCTAGTGGGGTGGTTAAGATTAAAATGGCGTTAAGGGTGTCTTTTAATGCGTGAATCTCTTTTGGAATATTTTTTACACCCTCTTTGTCAAAGGGTTGCCGCAAGCATTTCATTCTAGCGGAATAAGACACAGCAACCTGTTGCTTAGAAGAAGAGTGTCTCACTGCTCAAAAATTCGATACGCCGACTCTAGCAGTCATAGACGTAGAAGAAGGTTTTTCTCATCATCCTTTTTAGTTATATTTTGACTATATAATTCTTAATGAAAGTTACAGAAAAGATTTTTTATTTCTAAAAATTCACAAAGTTGTTCAAATACTCTCTTTACGATCAAATAATATTACTATCAAGTTCATATCTCTACCCATTTTTGAACTATTGCCCCAAAAGTCAATATACCCCACAATTAGATAAAAACTTCAAAATTTTCAAAAATCTAATTTTTATGTATCTAGATACTTCCCAATGCGCTGATTCCAAATTTTGAAACAGCAGGTCGATATCTCTTTTCGTTCTCGAGATATGTAGATTCAAAGTTTTGCTCAAAACTGCCCATATTTGGGTAATAACCCAAAAATGGGCCGAGATACGTATTTGGTGACACCACCATTCGATTCTACGGATAGAAATATATAAGTATACCAATTTTCATAATTTTTGACTAAACGGTTAATTTTTTATGAATAAAAGTTTGAAAATGACCAAAATCTGAAAAAATCCTAAGGGGTACCCCTTACGATTTTTTCAAATTTTGGCCATTTTCAGTTATTTTGCTTTAGAGATTGTATGCGGTGTTCAAAAATTCTGAAAATTGGTGTACTTATGTAATTTTGCCCGTAGAATCGAATGGTGTTGTCGCCAAATTCAAATCTCGACCCATTTTTGGGTTATTACCCAAAAATGGGCAGTTATGAGCAAAACTTTGAATTTAAATATCTCGAGAACGAAAAGAGATATCGACCTGCGGTTTCAAAATTTGGAATCAGCGCATTGAGAAGTATCTAGATACATAAATAAAATTAGATTTTTAAAAATTTTGAAGTTTTTATCCAAATGTGGGGTATATTGACTTTTGGGGCAATAATTCAAAATGGGTAGAGATATAAACTTGGTAGTAATATTATTTGATTGTAGAGAATGTTACATACGTGTACGCATGTTTAGAGTATTTTTAGAGTATTTATATAGCAAATAACTCTTATAACTAGATTAGATACAATGGGGTATGTGACCATAATTGAATTTTAATATATGACATAATATATAAAAACAAACCTCTATAGCTTCTCATTATAGTAATAATAGTTTTTATCTAAATGTGGAGTATATTGACGTTTGGGGCAATAATTCAAAAATTATTTGTAGTACTATTTTTCCTTAATATTATTTGGTTAGAAAATCCCTCGCAAAATCCTATTTTTCTCTAAGTAATACCTGATTCTTTTCAGTAATACCTTGAATACTTGCAGTTAAAAACCAAAACCTTCTCGTGTACCCCTCATAATAACTGTAATACTTATTTTCATGTAATATTTAGTTAGTAATACCAACTTTCCGCTAGGATTTTTTTTTAGTAATACCAGATTTCGCATATAATAGTTGGAATACTTCGTTTTGTCCATAAAATAAATGTCATAATGTGTTTTACTCATTTTTGGGTGTGTTAATCTATTTTTATTAGTATTTGTACGACAAAATAAATAAATATGTTATCATATCTTTTACCCATTTTTGGGTGGATTAGCTAATGTGGTGAGTACACCACTATAGGAACCAAATGCATCTTCATAGTATTAAATATAATTTTAAGAGACATTTTCTCGATCAGTGCTCCCGTCTAAGTTATTTTAGATCTACAAAATATATGTGTATTCGTATCGTCGTATCCGCTATATTTAATTACTTATATCATGAATAATACCATACGGTACACTAATATAAACACATACGATACATAAATATTGTTTTCAATGAGATTAAAATTATGATAAACACATGTATTTACGACTGTACATTTTATTCTGCTCATACTTTTACCTTGGAGTGTACTTAAAAGTTCAATTAGGCTAAAAATTCTATCGCGCCAAATTATTATCACCTATAAGACAAACACATGACGAACATGTTGCTATAGTAAATAAATTAGGAGACAAAACATTAGATACAGAGTTGTTTTTATCATAGCAGGCGGCCGGGGAATAATTTAATTGTAAGGAGAAAGTTTTTAAAGTCGCTATAAATAAAGTTACGAGTTAATATTTAAAGCTCCTTTAAGATGAAAGAGGAGGCACTTAGGAAAATTTCTTCATTAATTCAAGAATTTTTATAGTAAACTTTTAAGATAAACTACAAGTCCATTAAAGTTCGATTCCACTCGCAATAAATTTGTTACAAAAAGCAAAAAAAATATAAAGGGGTACGTTTATAATTCTACAATAATTAAATTAGTCCCCATGTGTATGAAATTTTTTTTGTAAGAGATTCGAGTTTTTTAATAATATAATGAAAAGTTAATTTTTGAAACATAATTTCCTTCTTCATTTTTATAATTTTTATTAGATAAATACAAAATTCTTAAAAAACTAAACAAATCTATATTTTTTACTCTCACTAAGTATTGGAATCATGCTAAAAATCGCATATCCAGATTTTAGTGGATAAGCACGTTTTAAGGGCCCTAGAACCCGATTATAACATTTTTACGATGATGTCCGTGTTTGTGTGTGTGTGTGCGTGCGTGTGTGTTGTGTGTGTGTGTGTGTGTGTGTGTGTGTATGTTGGAACTACGGTTTCTCAAATACTTTAAGACTTAAGACATGTCTAACTGCGATTTCTTTAATCTGACATTACTGGGAAAAGCTAATTAGATTTTGTAACAATTGGACGACCATAAATACCAGTTTCTTAAAAAAATCTCAATATTATTTTTTGAAAATTTATGTTTATTACAAATATTAAAGAATATAAAAATCTCTAACCGATACATTTGATTTTTTTATTATATCTTCTATAGAGTTAGAGATTGAGAAATATAAATATATAGAAAATAATATGTTGGAACGAATCTCACAACTCACAACCTATGGAAAACAAGTGACAAATTTGTGTCAAATAACCGAGGACATTACTGAAGACTTATTCTGGGAAGTAAATTTAATATTTCTTTTTTATTATTAATTACATATTTATAATTCTAGATACATATTACATAGGTCCTTCAGAAATACCACCAATCTCATCGAGGAATTGGAAGGATCTCAAACATTAGACGAATAAGAGAAAACTTGTTCATAGAATGAATAAAAAATATAAAAATATATGAAGAAGATTTGTGTTTTTGCGTGCAGCAGAAATGTTAATATGTACAATACTTATATAGCTTAATATGGAAATGACGAGAGATCTTGTGCTGGCCACAACAGATTTTTTTTTTTATTTTAATGGACCCATAAACAAAATTACAAATTAAACACATTAGACCCGTAATATGAACCCACTTTTACAAAATACTTTTGTTAAAAGTTATATTTAATTTCAAAGAATATAAATTATAATAACGCTACTATCATAATAGTGCATTCGTAATATGGGCCCTTATTTTCGAGAAAAATTCCTTCCATACAATGAACGGTTATGAAGTTAATTTGTTTCCTGAAAATTTGAATTTTTGACCATGTTATGTTTTTCTAAAAACACCTCAATTGTAAATAATTACAATAAGTAAATACTACTTGTTTTCCAACATGTTTGCTTGGTTTCGCGGTACAAATTATGACTAGAGAACTATATTATAGTTTTTAGTTAATAAGTAAGTAAGAACTAAATAAACATTATTATATATTTTGAAAAAAATGTGGTTGAAATTTGAGGTTCTCATGATCAAAGTAATTTAGTATCCTACAATGTACATATTTCATCTTTTCTACAATATCTGTTATAATAATAAATTAAATTATAAACTGTCCCATATTTCTTATAAACAGAACACACACCAAACTATAACATCACATCCGAAATTCTATTAGCAATGAACCTGTCAAATATTCCTCCTTTAATTTAAATAAAATGTGATCTTCACTTACATTAAATGTCGTCCTAGATCCATCTTGCACACTAACACAGACTTATAGACAGCAAAACACTAGCAAAGTCACTGAAAAAGCACCAGAGTACACCAACTCGAAATCGAGACGATAAACAAGAGAGCAGAGCGTCCGTAACTAAGCAACGCGCACGAGAGAATAAACAAGCGCTCCGAAGAAGCAGGGTTATATATATGTGTTCGGGGAATACTTGGAGATGAGAAATTTGAGAAATTATTTGGAATTTTGTGTGGAAATCGGTGAATTTATAATGGATATAGACGGACCAGTAAAAAAATTATACATATACATTGTTTTAACTTTACTTAGGGCTAAACTTATAATTTCCTGTGAAAATTTAACTAAATAAACAAAACTGAAACGAAATGAATTGTTATATGATAAACTTATCAATGAATAAGTAAATAAATATATCATCACGGCTTATTACCCGGGGAACCGGGTTCGATCCCGACAGACGCCAAATATTTCCAATTTTAAATGGCACAAAAGTAACCCTTGTGGTGCACTCTCCACACCAGCTATGAGTGCCCTTGAGGTGACGCCTAGTAAGCGCCCACACGGTAAAATATATCGTCATCATTACCGATGTCTACCTACATGTGTTGTAGATACTGGCACACCCAGAAATGGGTAATATGCCGTGATGATATATTTATTTATTTATTACCCATTTGTAACTTTCATGTAATAAATTTTAAAAAATACCCCCATTCACACTGAGGCAATATTCTAGTCGGTCGTAATAAGAATTGACACCATTTGTGATGTGTTCTGGAAGTATCTCCTGTGCTGCAATACTATTTATAATGTTGCATTTTAAAATGAACACATATTACATGGAAGTGATGAACTATAATGTTGCATTTTAAAATATATTCTCTGTATGTGTTTTTGTGTGTACCAGAAATGTTAAATATGTACAATACTTATATAGCCTAACATGAAAATGGCGAGAAGTCTTGTGCTGGCCACAACAGATTTTTTTTCTCTGTACATATTTTGCGAGCTATTTGTTACGTTACGGAAACTGAATCTCCTGATTCGTTTTTGTTCCTTAATTAAATAAAAAATAAAATAAATATATCATCACGGCATATTACCCATTTCTGGGTGTGCCAGTATCTACAACACATGTAGACATCGGTAATGATTGACGATATATTTTACCGTGTGGGCGCTTACCAGGCGTCACCTCATGGGCACTCATAGCTGGCGTAACTTTTGTGCCATTTAAAATTGGAAATAGTTGGCGTCAGTCTGGATCGAACCCGGTTCCCCAGGTTCGCGACCAGACACTCAGGCACGCGGCCACGGGACCCCATAAATAAAAAAATAAATAAATTAATAAATTAATTAATTAATTAAATAAACTGCATATACGAGATGCACTAACTTAAAAATTAAATATTTATTGTAATCTATAATATATTGTACAACGTTTTTTCCCTATATTTAGGAAAGAATTAATAAAATAACGCCCTATTTAAATCAGGATTTTCCTATTCC
The DNA here is from genome assembly GCA_943142095.1 of Ophonus ardosiacus. Lineage (NCBI taxonomy): Eukaryota > Metazoa > Arthropoda > Insecta > Coleoptera > Carabidae > Ophonus > Ophonus ardosiacus. Next base: position 49,313,683 of record OW964832.1, read on the forward strand.
TACCACTGTTTAACTATGCGTGTGTGAGTGTGTTCGTCCGTATGAAACGCATAAAAATGCGTGTAATTTTACCATGCATATCATCTTGCAGATAGTGCATTTTTCCACATATTTTCTAATGATAAACATATGAGGAATGTCCATGAAATATTCACAATCCTGTATTAAATTCACCAGATTATGTTATTATTATTACGAGATACTACTGTCCGACACATTAAATTGAATGCATGTGTTTGTTCCTGGCTTCAAGAATTCCTTTATCATTTAGTTTTAGGTTAGATTCAGTTATATCTAAATTGAGATCTGTAAATTTATCTTACAAGATACATAGTAAGACGTAAACACAGTACAACAGAATACTGTGTACATTTAGATAACAATTATATATTTTAATGAATTTAAACAATACGAGGTTTGATTAATAAATAACGTAAATAAATAAATAAATAAATATATCATCACGGCATATTACCCATTTCTGGGTGTGCCAGTATCTACAACACATGTAGACATCGGTAATGATGACGATATATTTTACCGTGTGGGCGCTTACCAGGCGTCACCTCACGGACACTCATAGCTGGCGTGGAGAGTGCACCACAGGGGTCACTTTTGTGCCATTTTTAAAATTGGAAATATTTGGCGTCAGTCGGGATCGAACCCGGTTCCCCCAGATTCGCGACCAGACACTCAGGCACGCGGCCACGGGACCCCATAACGTAAATTTTTAAATTTCGCAAGTTATTTTTTTGTTGGTATTACAGTCTGTGAAGTGTATATCAGGTTTCATTCATATTGGAAGCTAGTTTGTGTGTGACAGCTCATTGACAAACCTCGAAGATTTTTAAATTTAAAAATGAGGAATCGAAGAATCCGTAATAAATTCTGTTAATAAAGCTCTATTGCAGTCTAAGGTTATTAATATATAGATAATAAATAAGAAACACCCTAAGCCTTAACTAAAAAATCTGTTGTGGCCAGCACAAGACCTTCCGTCAATTCGATGTATTTTGTACAAATCCCATACCAAAAGGACCTTGGAACAAATTCTATATAATATTATGTAAAATCGAATACGAACACATACTATTTTTTACAAATTCCATACCAACAGTTCATTTGAAAAGGTTCTATAAATCCAATAAACATACACTAAGTAAAATGCACTTGACACTTCCTTATTTCTTCTTCAGCTTTCCCCTATTTTATTAGGGGTCGCTGTTTCCTCTTCTCTTCCACTCATTCCTGTCCAACGCATCTTCTTCACACAGTCCTTCCTTTCTCAAGTCCTCTACGATACAGTTCTTCCATCTTCTCTTTGGCCTTTCTCTGCATGTCACTTGCGAGAAACACTATGACATGCCAATTTTTGATCCTATACTATCCATATTTGGTTTTGCACTTACAACTGACATCTATCAATTAGCATTTTTTGATTATATCAGCTGTTTCCATGATAAATAGCAAAGCTGACTAATTTTTGAAAATTAATTTCTTTAAAATGCTTTAAATTTACATCTATTGAATATGAAGGAAAATATATAATCAAACCGGATAGAGAAAAGTATTTTCTTTAATATATATATATATATATAATAAAAAAATGTCAAAAAATAATATTTAACTGCATTTTTTTAAGAAAAACTGTTAAAAACTTCAAATAAAGGTACTTCCGGTGGATCAATTGTAACCAAAATCTAATCAATTCTTCATATGGATGTACAGAAGAGGAATATGAAAGAATTATAATTTTTAGAATTGTAGTATTGGAGTTATCGTCGGAGAAAAATTTGTCACACACGGACACACATACACGCACACACACGGACACACACACACACGGACACACACACACACACATACATACATACATACAGACATCATCTTAAAAATAGTAAATTCGTATTGTAGGGACCCTAAAACGTGCTTATTCATTAAAAACTCACCACCGAATTTTTTAACCAAAGACAATACCTTCCTTACCTAAAGGTGACGGAAGGTAAAAACACTAAAACTAGATACGTAACTGCGGCAACTAAGTTACCATCATCACGTCTGAGAAAAGATCAGTTTTGGATTATTATTCCACATAATCTAAACACAAAGTAGATATAGATTTCTTTTTGGACCTCTGGCGTGGTTGACATGTTGACTAATTCAAAAATTATATTTTCTTTGACAACTTTGTAGCCGAAATACGTAGTTTTAACGTTTTTAATTCCTTGTACGAAGTAAAGGAAGTATAGTAATCGCGAAAATTTTCGGTTTTCGGATTTCAGAGGAAATATCAATTTTGACCATCCCTGAATCCATTTTGACTAATTTTGTCTATTGGCTGTACGTACGTACATATCTCGCATAACTGAAAAACTTATTTATTTAATTTGGGGTGAATTGTGGAGTTAATTTATTTTAAAGTATAAATTTATTCCTTGGTTAATTACTGCTAACCTCGGTACAATAATTTACTCTTGAATTAATGACATATAATGTGTGTTTAAGATAGCAGTATCAAAATTTCGTAACATGGATCTGTTTCATCGGAGTTGAAGCTGTGAGGAAGTGAGCTGTCCGGAAGTGGCTATCTGTAACTTCCTCCGCCCACATTTCAGATCACACATCGCATTCATGTCAGGGGCTCCACATGGCGGGCCCACCATATCAACTACAAGGTATTCATTCATACGAAATGGGGCGATAACGACAAATTTGAATGAAACCGAGAGACAAATTTAAACGATATGGTGCTCTCTTCACGATACAATAGGTTTGAGAGCCAGTGAGGTGACGCCTGATAAACATCTTCAACGGAATGGATATATCGAGGGATATAATGTCATTACTCTGATTAGAAGTAGATTAGCACACCCAGAAATGGGTAATAAGTTGTGATAGTATCGCTACCCTTGGTAAGGGAGGTATAGGGATCGTGCTAGAATCTAATTTTAAAAATTTCACGATGATGTCTGTATGCGTGTGTATGGATTTTGTCAACGCTCTAACTCAAATACTATCATTTAGAAAATTCTGATACTTTGTATTTCGATTTTGACCCCATTCTAATATGGAAATAAACCATTACATTTTGGTACCGGATAACCAGGGACGTAGCCAGGGGTGAGTCAGGGTAGTCCTGGCCCATCCTGCAAAAACTCTGGCCCACCCATTGGCTCACCCGTTTTAAAAGACAAAAGACAAAACAGTTCAACTTACAAATTAATATTAGAATCCATTTAAAACGCATTATTATTTGAATTCGGATTTAAAAATGTTAAATAAGCTTTAATCTTACAAACTAATATCTGTTATAATAATAGTAAGACGAAAAATTAAATTTTGGTTATTTGTATTCTAATGAAAAAGGTTAGTAGCAGTACAAAACTTTCTGATTAGTGGCCCACCTAAATATATTTAGGTTCACCCGTGACCCACCCTAAAAAATATCCTGGCTACGACCCTGCGGATAACCGTAAATGCCACTTTACTTGAAGCTCGTAATGATTTTTCTTAAAAAAAGAAGAAAAGGCAGGAGTATATCTGCAGCTTCGTGCCAAAATGAAAAATGTCTTTTTTGTCCTCCTGAAGTGTAATACTAACTTTACAATTGTATACACAGCAAGTGTAACCTACTTTTTACGCTTACTGTGTTGTAACTTGTCTAACTATGCGGTAAAATAATCAAAATACACTGGACGTTTATGGGCATTTAGAAAAGAAATCATCTTTACTATAATAAAGTTCATGTAAAAAAGTACTACCTACGTAAGTTATTTGTTTTACTTTAACATTTCCTATATTTAGGGCCGTTTTCATAATAAAAATTATCTTCAATTTAACACTTTAAATTAAAATTAAAGTTGTGTTCGTTTTCATAATATAACTTTAACACTTTAGAGAGCACTGTAGCATTACTTTAGATTAAAGATAAAGTCTTAAAGTAATTTTAATTAAAGTCTTAAAGTGAGTCTGATTATGAAAATGGCCCTTAAAACTAATTTATATAAACCAAAATCACGGCAGCGACATCTGTCATTATTGTAAAAATCCGCCGTTACCGACATAGTCACCGATCGATATACGCGAGGCGAACATTGCTGAAATGTCAAATATCGACACCTACCTACTATTTATTACGAAGAAAACATGAGAAAATAAATATATTATCAGTCATAAACAACGTATATTATTACAAATAAATTTTCGCTAGAAGAAGAACTCTAATTAAGGTAAGTAAAATCAAATTTGGAAATTGACAACCCCAGTATTTTAAACTATCCCTTTGTCGGCCAAAAAGTTTAATACAATTCTCGTGCGTGAAGTACTTTACAGCGCTCCAGCTAATAAGGCACTCGCCTTAAGGGCTCGAGCCTTAAACAAAGCTGTCGCGCTGTAAAATACAACTTACACGCACTCGAATGTAAATAACTATTTTTTTCAAATAGCAGGAAATCATTTTTAAAGTTTGTCGGTTTATATTTTATATTTTATTTTTTATCACACAAGGAGTGAAGAATCATTTTTAAAGTTTGTCGGTTTATATTTTATATTTTATTTTTTATCACACAAGGAGTGAAGAGTGAACCCTTTCAATGGTAGGTACAGAAGTTATGTAGTAGTATTACCGAAATGAACGAATACGAATAAATACATATTGGCACACCAAGCAACAGATAATAAGCCCTAATGGTACATTTACTAGTTTATAAATTTTTGTTCAGTTTAATCATAGAATTAACGTTTTTGCTGTGTCTGTCTAATGTTAATGACCTCTTTTTTAATTAATTTATTTTTGCGGTTTATCCACAGTATACAAAAAAGATCTTGCGTGATTTCATTGAAAAATAATCACATTATTCAAAAATAGTTTTAATGTTTTTACCGTGTATCCAGGCTTTTGTATTTACTCCTAAATACAAAAAAGGCCATACGTGCATATCAGTCCATGATGGTACTAAGAAAATTACTATCATTACAAATTCTAAGTAATTATTAAAAATGTAAACATTGTTAACCACTCAAACCCGCAAACAATTTTACGGTATCAATTTGTGGTTCAAAGTTTATTTTTCTGTGGGAATTCCAGGTATTACTGTAGAAATTCAGGTATTACTTTGTGGGAATTACAGGAATTCCTAATTACCAGATTGGTATGGAATTTGTAAAAAATAGTATGTGTTCGTGTTATAATTTTATTGGATATATAGAATCTTTTCCAAGGAAGTTTTTTATAACATTTATCCATTTTTATTTCTAAAAATTCACACAGTTGTTCAAATACTCTAAATATGCGTACACTTACGTAACATTGTCTTTACAATCAAATAATATTACTACCAAGTTTATATCTCAACCCATTTTTGAATTATTGCCCCAAAAGTCAATATACCCCACAATTAGATAAAAACTTCAAAATTTTCAAAAATATAATTTTTATGTATCTAGATACTTCTCAATGCGCTGATTCTAAATTTTGAAACCGCATGTCGATACCTCGTTTCGTTCTCGAGATATTTAGATTTAAAGTTCTGCTCAAGACTGCCCATTTTTGGGTTATAACCCAAAAATGGGTCGAGATATGAATTTGGCGACATCACCATTCAATTCTACGGGCAAAATTACATAAGTACACCAATTTTAATAATTTTTGTCCAACCGTTTCATTTTTTATGAATAAAAACTTGAAAACCCCTGAAAACGGCCAAAATCTGAAAAAATCCTAAGGGGTACCCCTTACGATTTTTGTGATTTTTGGCCATTTTCAGTTATTTTGCTTTAGAGATTGTATGCGGTGTTCAAAAATTCTGAAAATTGGTATACTTATGTAATTTTGCCCGTAGAATCGAATGGTGTTGTCGCCAAACTCATATCTCGACCAATTTTTGGGTTATTACCCAAAAATGGGCAGTTTTGAGCAAAACTTTAGATCTAAATATCTCGAGAACGAAAAGAGATATCGACCTGCGGTTTCAAAATTTGGAATCAGCGCATTGAGAAGTATCTAAATACATAAAAATTAGATTTTTGAAAATTTTGAAGTTTTTATCTAAATATGGGGTATATTGACTTTTGGAGCAATAATTCAAAAATGGGTAGAGATTTTTGTAAAAAATTGTATTATGTTCATGTTACAATTTTACTGGATATATAGAATCTTTTCCAATGAACTTTTGGTATGGGATTTGTACAAAATACATCAAATTAACGGAAGGTCTTGTGCTGGCCACAACAGATTTTTTCTTTTCTCATACTTATAATGTGACCGTGTGGTATATTAGGGAAATACAAGTATTACCGGTATTAATCGACGAGAATTTGGTATTACAAAAGAAATATTATTGAAAATATGTATTAGTATTTGTATACACAAAAATATTAGGTATTTTATGAGAAATACAATTTAAAGAAAGGAAGATTTCACTCACCAAAATTATGGTTCTGGGCAGTCACTGGCAAATATCTTCATAAACACCTGTAATTAAAAAAATCTTTATTGATTAAAAATAAACTTGCAAATAACCCCAAAAAATGAAAATACTTTTGATTTTAATTTGTGAAAACTATGAATTGTATAATGTACCACAACGCTTTCTAATAACACAGAGTTCTAAATTTAGCAACTTATAATTAAATTTGCAAAATAAATAATATGTATAAAAACAGGAAATATGAAACAAAAATAACTGTTTTTTGTACACGTCAGCAAAGTATGTCTTTTTCTCACGTGTGTTAAACCACAGAGGAGGAAGGAAAACATGATTTTTCCACAATATTGAAACATAATTTTTCTAAAAAACAAAACATTGTTATTTTTTATTAATGAAAAACTCAACAATACATATGTTTATAACTGAATTTTGTGAAAAGTTAACTACAAAAAATTATTGTTCCTTCATGTGGAATGATAAATATTTATTGTACAATTTGTAACTCCATCAAAATATGTGTCTCCTGACTTTGGTTATTATAGGCTTGTGTATTTTGCTCATTTGCGAAGAAAGTTACTTACTTTGCTTACTTGAGATTCAACATACTACTTTGCTGACTATTTTAAGTTGAATAATAATGCATTTTGCTAACGATTGTGTAAAAAAGTCACTAAATATGTCTCGTATATCAAAAATGACTTACAACGCATAACCGTTGTGCGGGTTAACAGACTTAACTATATTTCAAAAGGTGATTAACCGCAAAAAATAAACACAAACATGCCGGGAAATAACCTATAATACGCGTTTTACTTCTATGCAACAAGCAACAATAACTAAAATATCTTATATACCTTCACTAACGTATCTCTCTTTATCTATTTCTTGCAGTGTCATCATCACTAGTCACACTTTTATCAATCAACAATATGAAACATGAACACTAAAACTCTTGCAAATCATGTTCTCCTGGTAAAAATGCGGCACTTACATCAGTCCTACCTCAACACAAATTCTAGTTCACCTTGACGTAAACTTTATTTTTCACTTATTTAAATTAACAAAGTACACATTAAAATAGTTAATATTCAATTTAATAGTCATCATTTTACAAATGAAATAACTTGCAATCACTTTAGAATGAAATAAACAACTAAATCATCAATCATTCCTCAAGTCTCCAATAAATCTTTGTGACAACTTGTTGATATTAAATTTTTGTCGCGACACGCGACGTTTGTATGGCATTTCTTTGATTTAATACCAATAGTGCCATCCGTGGTAAAATGCTAAACTGTACAAGTCAAAGTCTGACGTACTACCACAGATGGAATTACTAGTACGATAAATTAACGATTTTGGAATTTACATGGAGTTTCAAACACATTTTCCGTATGAATTGCAAACAAAATTTATTCTTCTAAAAAATCTGATGTAGCCAGCACATAACCTCCCGCCAATTCCATATTTAAAATAGCAATGAGCTTTAAGTAAAGTATCACTTCGTTTTGTATCTAATTTGTTGTTCCAATAAAGAGAAAGGTTTATAATACGACATTTTGGATTATATTTTATTATGTTTTTCCTTAAAAATCTATTGGAGCTCTAAATTAAGTACTACATCCGGTTTATCATATATAGACAAAATCTAATACATTGTTTCAAGTTTTAAATACCAATTTGAGAAGTTTTGGACCATATTTTAAAAGATTTTAAGAAAAATCGTCACACACAGTCACATATTATTGTAAAAATCAGCATCAATTTCCTAGTGCTATAAAACGCAATCTGTGTAAATTCTTCGTCGTACAAGATTCATTTTGTAAATGTGCAGTTGTAAACTAATATTTGACACGTGCTTATTGACATTGACAGCTGTTTGATTTTGTCAGCGAACATAGTAAACTTAAATCAGATTATCCTGTACATCTAATATTTATGTATGATGGAAAATATATTATTTTTACAAACTGTTACAAACCTTAATTCCATTTGAATCAAATATTTTACTACTTCACGATTTCATTATTAATTTTAATGTAATTGCTACCTGATAAGTGACATTTATTTAAATGTCAAAATTTTTATCAAAGTATTGTTTTTGTTTGACGCAAAGGTAAGATGCTGTATAAAAATAAATAGTTTTATAAATTTATATAAAGTTATTTACTAAATTCTATTATCGTAAAATTGAAGATTGTACTATTGTATTCAATATTTATTAGTAAAAGTTGCTGAAAAATTATATTCAATGTATTTTTACCTCCCGCTACCCTTGGTAAGGGAAGTATAGGGATCGTGCTAAAAATCACATAGCGAGATTTTAGTAAATGACCACATTTTAAGGTCCCTAGAATCCAAATTTAACATTTTCACGATGATGTCTGTATGTATGTGTATGTGTGTGTGTATGTGTAGGGATTTTGTCTTCGCTCTAACTCAAATACTATCATTCAGAAAATTCTGAAACCTTGTATTTTTACCCTATTCTAATAGGAATAGAAGCCATTAGATTTTGGTGTAAATCGGATAAACGGGAATGGTACTTTACTTGAAGCTCATAATGGTTTTTCTTCAAAAAATAACATTAAATGCCATTTTTTCGAATTTTATTATTGAATTTTCTACAGGAACTTTTTCTATATATTTTACAGATAAATTTAAAAATATTTTTTTTTACTAGTCGCGAAGCCTAAGATAAAAACTTTTCCTTTGTTACACAGTTCATTTTTCAAATGAATGTAACTGACAGTAAATGTCACTGTCAGAAAACTTATCACTTCAAATTAATAATAGACATTTTAAAAAGAAAATAGTAAATAAAGCAATAGTTTTCTGCAATGGAACAATTTGCAGCGTTAGTAAATACGTAGGTAGGTATGTATTTAAATTAATAAAAATTAAATAGCGGGAGGTTTTGTGTTGGCCACATCAGATTTTTTTTTTTAAGAAAAACTGTTAAAAGCTTGTATGTGATACTTCCGGTTATTTGATATACACTAAAAACAAATGAGCTCTTCCCACATTAGTACAGAATAGGTAAACAAAATTTCAAAAATATCTGATTGACAGTATTTGAGTAATCGTGTCCACAGGATCCACACACACAAACACATACATACCCATAGACACCATTGTAAAATTGTTAAAATCGGATTCTGGGGACATCAAAACTTATTACTAAAATCCCTATACCGCCCTTAGGGTAGCGGGAGGTAAAAATTGTTTGTCATTGACTATTTCCCACCCTTATTTTGAGTTTTTAATTATTTCTCGCACTAATTTTGAGTCTGAGAACAATTATTTCTTGCAAGATTATAGAAAAAATATTAAAGTTTATATAACTTTTGAATCTGTATCGTTGAGGACAGTTTATAAATCGTTACCCTTACGTGTTCGCCATTCTGTCGTTTGGGCAGTAAGTTATGAATGTCAATACCTTTCAAAGAAAAAAAAAAACAACTTTTATTTAATTTCTAGCAATACAATCATCACATAAATAAGAAGGTAAAAATACAATATAAAAATAAATTGTACGATATAGAGCCGACTAAAATATAAAATTCATATAAATTTATTATATACAGAGCTGTACAAAACTACATAAAACATTAAAACGTCATATAAAAGCACTGACTTCTGAAAATTTGTCATCCTCAGCATCAGTAGCGCAGTTGAATTTCAGCACAAATTTCGGGCTAGTTTCATTTTGTTCAATAAGTTTAGAACATGCTTCCGATTGCATCCAGTCTTCGTTTTTGAACATCCTTCTCTTTTTTAATACTGGCACTGTTGTTAGACTAACATTTTCAGCTTCTAAATATTTAAAAATAAAAAAAAATAGTTTAACAATAATTAGAACGATTAGTCAACAATTTTTTATTAGTAATTAATACAAAAATCTACAAAAAGCTAATTTAAGTTAGTTAATATATTAGTTAGTTTTTTTAACTTCTACTCCTCAAAGAATATTTTTTACCTTTCTTGTGATTCTTTTTCCTGAAAAATGAACTTAGTTCGGAGACATTAATCGGCAGTTTTATTTGTTTAATCTTCTTTGGTTTAGGAACTTTAAATTGTGTAGTTTGTTTTGGTCCCAAAAATTTTCCGTAACTTTTTTTCGGGCTTATTTTCTGTTCCATTATTTTTTCTTTCGCAATTTCCTTTTTTTCTTTGTTAGATTTACTATTTTTGGGAGTATTTTTGTTATTACGTTCTTCATTTTTTTCGGGAGAATTGAACAATATTTGAGAGACTTTTTTAAGTTTCTTTAATTGTGATTTGTTTAGTGGTGTGACTGTTTTTTTCGACGTAGATTTCGTTCTTTTTCTCAACGGCGTTTCAGACGTGTCACTATCTTCGATTTTTTTATTGTCTGTGTATTTATTAGGAGTTTTAATTCTTTTTATTGGAGATATTCGTATTTTAGGAGAAATATTTACATCTTTTGGTTTTTTATTGATCCTGTTACTAATGCTCTCTCTGAATGTTGACATTAGTTGCATTTTTAATGGATTTTTAGGTTTTTTGAAATCATTAAATGCTTCATCGTATGTCAAACTGGAATTTCTATTTGAATTATTTATTGTATCAGATTGAGAAGTAGTATTATTTTTAGAGACGTATAAATCTACATCAAGTTTTTCGAAATTATTTGTAAGAACAGTTTTTTCGTGACATGTCTTCAATCTAGCACCTAAAACACAAATATATACGGATATTAAATGGCACAAAAGTGACCCCTGTGGTGCACTCTCCACACCAGCTACGAGTGCCCGTGAGGTGACGCCTGGTAAGCGCCCACACGGTAAAATATATCGTCATCATTACCGATGTCTACATGTGTTGTAGATACTAGCACACCCAGAAATGGGTAATATGCCGTGATGATATATTTATTTTATTTATTTATATACCGGATGTTTTCTTCCAAGGTGCACATAGGATGCAGATTATTGCCCCCCGTTTTTAATCTTTGAACAAAATGATAAACTAATGTTTGACATTTTATCTGTTAATTTTTTTTTAGATTGGTTATTTGTACCATTTTCTGTTTAAAGTTATACAACAAATTAGAAAAACGGTCTGCAAAAAACTGAATTCCCACCGGGTATATTCAGAATTTTTTATCTAAACATTTATCGGTTTCAAAATTAAAGTCCCCTGGGTTAGAAATGTAATAACTTCATTATAATAAAAAATATACCGAGAGTATTTTTAATCAGTGATTGACAGCAATGCATTATCGCGTTTTTTTTAAAACTGGACATTTAGTATATCTGTCAATGTCATCAAATTGTCATACTTCAAAATGCATACAGTTAAAGAAAACTTCAAATTGTAAATTGGAGTAATTATAACGAGTCTACAACAAGTTTCTGACTTATGTGCATTAACTTTTAATAAGCGACCCAGTCCAACAACTATAAGAAAAATTTACAATGACTACAGAACTAAAAGATGCGTCAATAAACAGCACAAGAAGAAAATCAGACCAAGTACTGTAGTTAATAGAAAGAAACAAGAAATTATGCAAATAATTGAAAGTGACAACACCCTGTCAACAATTTTTTTTCTGAAATTAAGAATACTAGTATACAAGGTTTTAAGTCAAGAACATTTTAAGAGTTTTAAATATCAAAATCACCAAGAGTTATTATACAACGATATAGAACGCAGAAATATCTTTTGCGAAAATATGATGAACAAAATTAATAGTGGGGAAATATTACTGGATCGAATTTTATTTACGGATGAAGCGACATTTTATATTAATCGGGAAGTAAATTCACAAAATTGCAGGTATTGGAGTCGTCAAAATTTTCACTTATATCTGCTCCAGGTATTTCCCCAACGCTGAATAGGACGTAGTGGAGAAGTGGAGTGGCCAGAAATGCCACCAGATCTTGCACCAAACGATTTTTTTTTCTTTGGGGCTATTTAAAAAATTGTATTTACAATGGTGACAAAATAAATATTGATCAATTAAAAAATAGGGATAAAATATAATTTATATTAATTATTTCTTGCCTTAGGCTTATGTCAGAGTATAGAATTATACCATACAATTTGAACTTTTTCTTCAACTGTATACATTTTGAAATACGACAATTTGATGACATTGACAGATATACTAAATGTCACATCCTATGTCCAGTTTAAAAAAAAACGCGATAATTTATTGCTGTCAATCATTTTAAATGTAACTATGGTAATGACATACGCCCATGTTCACTGATAAAAAAACTCTCGGTATATTTGTCTTCATGTAAAATAGAAATAATCATGGAATATCATTGTGCAAACCACGATTTTTTCCTAAACTCAGGGGACTTAGCTATATCTTTCACATATTTCAGAGACACTCTGTATATAATAGGCACAATTTTATATCTTACCTTCCCAAAAGGGCAGAGTTTGGACCCTTCTTCGGCCTCGAGAACTCACAGAAGTTTGCGCGCTAATATTTGTTAAAGAAAAAGAATTTGTAAACGAACTTGACACAGAATCCACTGAATTTTCTCGATTTTGTCTTCGCCCTCTAGTTTTAGAATTTTCTGAAGATGGTTGTATAACTTCGTGAGAAGTTGTCGAAGAATCTGGATTCGATCGGGAAGTTATATTATTTGTTTGACGTTTTCCTCTGGATAATTTTGATGATTTTGCAAAATTGGACGAAGATGATGTTGATGTTGATTCTAAAATTGATTCAGAAGTTGTGTCATTATTTTGATTGTTTTTTAGTCTGCTCCGAGTATTTGGTTTTATAAATTCGACCGAAACTGATGAAGATTCGGAATTGGATTCTGTTGTTGAATTATTTTCGTGGTTATTTTTAGGTGTATTTCGAGTTTTTAATATTTTTTGGGGCAAAGGTTTTATAAATTCGAATGAAGCTGGTGATGATTCTGAATCTGATGGAGATGTTGACAGAATTTTGTTGTTATTTTTGGACGAATTTCGAGTCTTTGGTTTTATAAGTTCGACCGAAATTGATGAAGATTCTGAATTGGATTCTGTTGTCGAATTACTTTCGAAGTTATTTTTCGGTGTATTTCGAGTTTTTAGTATTTTTTGCGGCAAATCTGGTGATGATTCTGAATCTGACGATATTAACTGATTTTTGTGATTATTTTTGGACGAATTTCGAGTCTTTGGTGTTTTTTCTGGCGAAAGTTTTGAAGCGTCGTGTTTTGGTTGTTGCAAATTTTGTTGATTATTTTTGAAGTCAAGATGCCTACCTCGTTTTTTCGAAGATTTTTCGTTCATATTTTGTTGAGAATCAATGTTTAAATGGTTCATTTTTAACATATTCATATTATTTTCAATTTGTAACGCATTAGAATTTGGTTTTTTACCTCTCAATTCAAAATTCTGAAATACTTCAACGTCATTTGGAGCAGTTTTTGACAATTCTGTCAGAGAAATTTTTGTTTCATTATTTTCTGGAGCTGATATATTTAAACGCCTGCTGTGTTTTTTCGAGGATAATTTTCGATCTACGTTATTTTCTTTTGAAGATTCTGAATTTAATTGGGAAGTTAATTTGTTTTTTTGATGTTTGGCAATATTTTTTCTGCCTTTAGGTGATTTTGATAATCTTTCTGGCGATGGAGATGAGAATTCCAAAACAAATTTAGAAGTTGTATTATTATTTTGATTATTTTTGGATATACTCCGAGTTTTTGGTATTTTTTGCGGCTTTGCAAATTCAACCGAAATTGATGAAGATTTTGAATTATTCCTTGTTTTTATTATTTTTTGTGGAGAAGGTTTTGCAAATTCGAATGAAATTTCTGATTCGGAATCAGATTGAATTATTGAATAAGTTTTGGGATTTTTTTTGGATGTATTTCGATTCGGTGATTCCAACAGAGATTTTTCTTGTTTCGAGTTGTTTTTATTTTGTTTTTGTGGAGAAGGTTTTACAAATTCGAATGAAATTTCAGATTCGGAATCAGATTGAATTATTGAATAAGTTTTGTGATTTTTTTTGGATGTATTTCGATTCGGTGATTCTATCAGAGATTTTTCTTGTTTCAAGTTGTTTTTATTTTGTTTTTTTGGAGAAGGTTTTACAATTTCGGATGAAATTTCTGATGGTTCGGAATCAGATTGAATTATTGAATAAGTTTTGGGATTTTTTTTGGATTTTCGATTCGGTGATTCTATAAGAGATTTTTCTTGTTTCGTGTTGTTTTTATTTTGTTTTTGTGGAGAAGGTTTTGCAATTTCGAATGAAATTTCAGATTCGGAATCAGATTGAATTATTGAATAAGTTTTGGGATTTTTTTTGAATGTATTTAGAATCGGTGATTCTATCAGAGATTTTTCTTGTTTCGAGTTGTTTTTATTTTGTTTTTGTGGAGAAGGTTTTGCAAATTCTGATGATTCGGAATCAGATTGAATTATTGAATAAGTTTTATGATTTTTTTTGGATGTATTTACATTCGGTGATTCCATCAGAGATTTTTCTTGTTTCGAGTTGTTTTTATTTTGTTTTTCTCTCGATGCTTTGGGGGACAACCAATTATTTTCATCAATTTTAACAGATTTATTTTTTGGGCTCTTAAATTTTTCTTCATCAAAATAAGGAGATTTTATAAAAGTTGTGTTTAATTTCGGAGATTTTGATTCAATAAAATCTATTGATCTGTTGAGTTTTGGTTCTTCTATTTTATCATTTTTATTTTGCAACATAGATTGGTTGTTTTTGGGTGTTCTGCTTCCAATTGTCGGCGAAGATAATTTGTTGACATTATTTTTTGTTATTTTAGTAGATTCCAACAAAGTTTGTCCTTTTTTGTCGGTTTTCTTTTCTGCAATTTTCTTTGTTTGTTTATTATTTGTTATTGTTATATTTCGAGTTTTCGGTGAAATAATATCTTCAAAATTTGATGAGTTTTTCAACGATTCGGTATTAGAAGATTTACTAGCAGATCTTGTTCTTCTTCTAAAAGAAAATATTTCTTCTTCAACGTTAATTTCATGAGATTTTGTAATCGGCGAATTTGAATGAGATGTTTCCGATTGTAGTTTTTTTGTTTTTCCAGGTTTTTTCGTATGAATCTCTGACCAAGTGATAATATTTTCTTCGGATTTTGGTGGATTTTTTATTGGTAATGGTGACATATATTTGTCATTTCCAACTAAATGAATGTTTGTGTCAAGGTCACTGTTTGTGTTTGAATCGGGAAGTATTAATTTTTTTTTACGAGTTGTTTTTGAGACACGTTTTTTTATAGTTGCAATATCAGGAGGTTTTAAGAATTTTTCGGAATCGATTAATTTTGAACGAGTTTTACAGTTATTTTCAATGTTTATTTTATCTTTTGTACAATTTTGTTGCACATCTTTTTTTAAAGATACTTTACTCAAATCAGAGAAATTTATCGATACGAAAGATGAACTAACTGAATCATCTTTTTCGGGCTGTTTTTCGACAAGTTTTGCGTTTTTTAAGTTGCGTGCTCCTGAAAATATATCAGATTCACCATTTTCCTTTTTTGTTTCTTCCGTCTGTGACTTTTTTTGTTTAATAGTGATTGATGCGTCAACTGAATTATCTTTTTCGGGTTGTTTTTCAACAATTTTTACGTTTTTTAATTTGTTTGCCCCTGGAAATATATCAGATTCACCATTTTCTTTTTTTGTTTCTTCCGTCTGTGATTTTTTTTGTTTAATAGTGACTGTATCGTCAACTGAAATATCTTTTTCGGGTTGTTTTTCGACAAGTTTTGCGTTTTTTAATTTGTTTGCCCCTGGAAATATATCAGATTCACCACTTTCTTTTTTCGTTTCTTCCGTTTGTGACTTTTTTTGTTTAAAAGTGATCGAAGCGTCAACTGAAATATCATTTTCGGGTTGTTTTTCAACAATTTTCACGTTTTTTAATTTGTTTGCCACTGGAAATATATCAGATTCACCACTTTCTTTTTTTGTTTCTTCCGTTTGAGATTTTTTTTGTTTAATAGTGAGCGCATTGTTAACTGAAATATCATTTTCTGTTTTTGCATTTTTTACTTTGCCTGTCTCGGGAAATATATCAGACGCACTACTTTCCTTTTTTGTTTCTTCTGTTTGGCATTTTTTTTGTTTATTAGAACTTGTATCTTCAGAATTTAATCTTAAATTAAGACTGATACTTTCAGATTCTAAAAAATTTTCTGATAATTCCGATTCAGATGATGATGATGATGATGTTTCCGTTTCAGGTTTTTTTGAATTTATATTATTATTATTTGAGTGGTATATTCTTAAATTTTCTATATTATTCGCCAAATGTTTCCTCTTGAACGAATTTTCAAATACAGTCTCCCTAGAAGATTTACTCATCCATTCTCGAATAGTCATCGTTCGTAATCTGGTTTTTAATTTTTCTATTTTTCTCCGAAGTTGTTGAGTGGCTTTACTTGGAATGTAAGGCTCAAATTCGCTGTTTTCGGAGTCGATATAAGAATGTACTGAAGTAGATAACATTCTTTGAGACAAAGAAGGCCATTTGTATTTTGGAGGACATTCTAAGCCGATGTAATGTTTCCAAATGCGAAAGGTTTGATGCCAATCGAAAGGAATGCCGTTTTTGAATTTTTCTCGGATGTATTCAGGAAGACCTACAAGAAGAAGTATGTTTTCACTGTTCTCAGAGATACAGTCATACAAAAAAGTCTCCGTACGACAGTAGTTTTAATGTATTTTAGGAAAAATAGCAGTCTAAAACCCAATATATTTAATTTTATTTTAATCTAAAATAAAACGCAGTATATTACATTATTAGTATAAAATAAACAAATAATATACTTAATTTATTTATATTATGGGATAAACATTGAAAGTATTCATAATTTTATGACAAAAAAAGTCTCCGTACGATAACCAAAACATTTAAATAATAAACCATTTATTTATGTTTCATAAAGAAATATAATATTTCGAGGGTTTTCCTTTGGTTTTTCCACCAGTAACTAAGCGATATGTCATTTAATCCACCAAATTTTTGGTCACCGATGGCATTATATTCTGCCATTTTACTTGTAATTAATTTTAAATTCTTTTTACCTGCCGCTACCCTTGGTAAGGGAGGTATAGGGATCTTGCTAAAAATCTCATATCGAGATTTTAGTAAATGACCACGTTTTAAGTTCCCTAGAATCCATTTTTAACATTTTCACGATGATGTCTGTATGTGTGTATGTGTGTAGGGATTTTGTCTTCACTCTAACTCAAATACTATCATTCAGAAAATTCTGAAACCTTGTATTTCCATCCCATTCTAATATGAATAGAAGCCATTAGATTTTGGTGTAAATCGGATAACCGGAAATGACACTTTACCTGAAGCTCATAATGGTTTTTCTTCAAAAAATACCATTAAATGCCATTTTTTCGCATTTTATGTCTTATGAAAATTAAAGATTATTGAATTTTCTACTGGAATACATTAATACTTTTTCTATATAATTTACACATAAATTTAAAAATAATTTTTTTTATTAGTCGCGAAGCCTAAGACACAATAATTCGTTTGTTACACAGTTCATATTTCAAATGAATGTAACTGACAGTTAATGTCACTGTCAAAAAACTAATCACTTCAAATTAATAATAGTGACATTTTAAAAAGAAAATAGTAAATAAAGCAATAGTTTTCTGCAATGGAACAGTTTGCAGCGGTAGTAAATACGTAAGTATGTATTTAAATTAATAAAAATTCAATAGCGGGAGGTTTTGTGTTGGCCACATCAGATTTTTTGCTTTACATTCTTATTTATTTTAAGAATTTTCTCTCTGATTTTAGTGCGGAGACTGTGAGGGATGATTAAGCATATTTTAAAATTATACAGTACGCATTCTCTTATAGAGCGAAATATTTGTCGAATTTTTCTGAGACATGAAATTAAAATTGTCTGTCAAGCCCCTATTTTTCGGCACATTGTTTAAAATTTGCTTTTAAAATGTCGAGGGAACCTTTGCTATCCATTGTTGCAATAATTACTAATTTTCTAATTCAATGACTCATCGCTAAGTTACTGGTGGAAAAACCAAAGGAAAACCCTCGAAATATTACATTTCTTTATGAAACATAAATAAATGGTTTATTATTTAAATGTTTTGGTTATCGTACGGAGACTTTTTTGTCATGAAATTATGAATACTTTCAATGTTTACCCCATAATGTAAATAAATTAATTAAATTATTTGTTTATTTTATATTAATAATAACGTAATATACAGCGTTTTATTTTGGATTAAAAGGAAATTAATTATATTGGGTTTTAGACTGATATTTTTCCTAAAATACATTAAAACTACTGTCGTACGGAGATTTTTTTGTATGACTGTATATTCGTAGAGTTTTTTTTTTCGTAAAATAAAAAGAAATTCTCTAAAATTAATAGCAGAAACTACAGAAAAATGAAAAAAATAACTTTGTATTTCCTATTTTACGGATTTCAATTAAACACCCGGTATAAACTTTTTTCCTTATTTTTATTAGTAAAAGTCGCCTGTGTATAATCAACCAGCCATTTTTGACACACACAGTATAAATGGAAAACACCAATGATGCATTTGTTAAAATTAAATTTATAATTCAATTAAGGGCCGATATTATAAAAGTCCAATTAAATTTAGTTAAACAGTAAATTTAAATAAAACGAACAAATTCGAATCAATTTTCAACGTTCTTATAAAATTCGTATTGTATTTATTCATTTAATTAAACGTAAAATGGAATTAAATTTAACTGGATTAAATTCAAATTTTCAGGAAACAAAATAAAACTTCTCATTTTAAAATAGTTCAATATATTCAATAAAATTTAAAATATGGGGTTTAGTTTAGTTGAAAGTTTTATTTTATGAATTCATCGTTTATTTAAAAATAATTAAAAAAAACATAAGGACTTTTGCATTTACGCCCGATAAAATTATGAAAATGACGAAGGAAATAATGTTTAAAAAATAAAAACTTCTCATTTTAAAATAGTTCAATATATTCAATAAAATTTAAAATATGGGGTTTAGTTTAGTTGAAAGTTTTATTTTATGAATTCATCGTTTATTTAAAAATAATAAAAAAAACATAAGGACTTTAGCATTTGCGCCCGATAAAATTATGAAAATGAAGAAGGAAATAATGTTTAAAAAATAAAAACTTCTCATTTTAAAATAGTTCAATATATTCAATAAAATTAAAAATATGGGGTTTAGTTTAGTTGAAAATTTTATTTTATGAATTCATCATTTATTTAAAAATAAAAATAAAAACAAGGACTTTTGCATTTACGCCCGATAAAATTATGAAAATGAAGAAGGAAATACCGTTTAAAAAATAAAGTTGTTTAATGAAGTTCAGGCGACAAATTTAAAAGAAATCAAGGGAAAAATATGAAAAATGTAAACATACCACGTTGCGGATAACTGGGGCCGTGTAAAGAGCAAACAGTACCAACATTATCGTAAAAAATTAACGAAGATATTCGTCTACAATACACTTTCACTGCTGGTGTTCTATAAAGAGCATTTGTTAAACAAAAAAATATTAGAATCATGTATATTTTACCCTTCGCTAGTCTGCCCAAGAATCAAGAACTTGTCGGATTCTATCCCCACCGACCACTTCCAAATACTCTGTGTTTTCTTATCTTTTATAGTTTTGTTCGGAGTAAAAGTATCGATGGACGTAGAAGAGATCATACTGAATTCACTATCTTCTATTTGTATCATTTTGTCATTCTTTTCTCCATTACCTTGTTCCTTCAAAGTTTCCATTTAGTCATCGAAATGTATCATCAAAAACTTACCTACTCGCCAAAACCGATCGTCCATCAGAAGACTCGTCTTTGGTAGGGTAATATTACCTCTGTTTGGTAAATTTTCTCGATAAAGTGGATTTACAGGAACCTGAGAAATACTTGTACAAATGTCATCCAAATCTGAGGTCACATCGCTGGAAAATCTCCAGTTAAAGAAAGGAAATATATCAAAATGATGAAACTTACAGGTTATGGTTGAAATTATTTTTGTGATCTACGGGATTGGGTTTTAAATAATTGTTAAGGGTTTTCTGGGCATTTTGTTGGCTGTATTTATCAGAGGGATACTATTTTATGATAAAATAACATTATTGTAGGTTAAATTAAACGAATACAACAAAATTTCTTACCCTTGTGGACATTGTTACATGTATCAAACTTATATATAATATTTATAATATTAACAACAAATGTAACACTATTATATTAAAACTTTTTGTTAAAACAATTTAAATTTCAGTTGTTGTCAAACACAATGAATAATTATAGCGCATGCGCAGAATTAAATGAGAAAACTACCACAAGAGCATCACTACACACAAATTATTAGACAACCATTATATTTTTCTTGTGTTGCGGGGAGTAGAAAAATGCGAAAATGATTTCCAAATATTTATTTACATATTATATACATTTTTCAAGCAAACTAAAGTACAAAATCATTACAATAATTACTTAAACTTACACTTATTTACATTTTTACATAACTTAATTACTAACATCGCGAAATGAGATCATATTTTTAATTGTTACAAACAATTGTTATAAATATTCGCGATTTTTCTGACTAGAAACACTCATGAATTGTACTGTGGTACAATATAATAATAATTTAAAATAAATAATAATAAAAATAATAATTTTTTTGTACTAACAAATTAATATCACAATTATTTAAAGACTAGACATATGACTAAGTTTTTACAATTTAGTGATTTTGATTTTACATGGCAACTTTTTCACGGATTATAACTAAAAACTAAAATTAATTTAAAGTGCAAGCTATTTGCTGCTTTAAGCTTATTGCAAACTATTTTCCCTCGCCCGCACGTTTTAAAATTAATAATTAAACTAATTTAGAATAGACTAGACTTTTGTACTTACAAATAAAATAAGTTTGACTATATTTGTATGATTTTCTTGAACTAAAACTAAAATATTAAACTATATTTTCTGACTAGAAAAATTATATATTGTTTGACTAGATTCAATATAAATAATTTTTAAAATAAATTACTATAAATTAGCCTATTTTTGGTTGACAAATGACTAGAAAGTTATATATTTGGTTTTGTTTTGACTAAAAATTATAGGACTATAACTATTTATAATAATATTTGGTTTCGCTGTCTAATCTATTGACTTAAAACTATTTATTTACTGACTATTTTCTGACTAGATATTTTTCTTCTGACTAGATAAATTTTGGCTTTAAAGTACTACTAGACTTTGGCATTTGAATAGATAATTTTGAATATATTTAATAAAATATTATATTTTAAATTCGAAAGACATTTTGGCATATTTTTCAGGACGAGAATAGTAATAATAACTTTTTTATCTACGATGTTTACTTGGGTTTTAAGTTTGAAAAACGGTTTTTAACACGCTAAATTTGCTAATCTGGGTGAATATTTTGTTATCATGGCAAACTGTGATCCTAATTTATAAATAAAAGTATTTTTTTATATTTATTGGGTTTTTAGATTCTATCGTAGATAAAATATTGAACAATACACATACGTAAAGCATTTTTAGTCACTCATTGGTCTAAAATACGAGACTAGCTTTTCGTATTTGTATCGTAAATAACTATTATATACATTGGAGATAAGATAGAATATACATTTTTACATTAACAAGATTTTATCAAACTTTAAGCAAGTTCCAGTAAAATTTTGAATTTAAATATTTAAAATATGATTTATAAGATTTCACCTACATATGAATAAATAATTTTATGATTTGTATTGATTTTAATAATTTAGACTAATATATGAAATAATAATTCTGTGGTTTTATAGAAGAACAATCAATGTTAACATTTTGTAATTTTGTGAACGAGTTATTTAAAATCAATAAAAAAAAACTTCCAATGTTAATAATACCGACAGTGGCGGATCCAGGGGAGTGGCTCAGGGGGCCCGGCCCCCCTAAATGCTTTATAAATAAATTCGAAATTAAATTATGATCAAAATGCTATTATAGTATTTACATTTTATTTTATATATACAGGAAGTAAACCGAAAAGTGAGACATCAGTTTTTGTTTGCGCAAAAGTTACCTATTTATTTTATGCAAAAATACTTCAAATAAAAATTATAGAGATTAAAATTCTGCATCCAAATCATGAGATACAATTATTGTAGCTTTTCATATAAACTTAAAAATTAACTATAAAGTTAGTTTTTCTTTTTATAAGCTATTAGTCTAGGCAGCCATGGATTTATGACAAAAAATAAACAAATGCGTTATTTCTATCTGTCAATTATAACTAAATTTGGATTAGAATAGTAAATTAACACAAAATATAAAAAGGTAAAGTGTTTTGTTCTAATTGACAGTTAAAAACAATGCATTTGTTTAATTTTTGTTACAAATCCATGGCTGCCTAGACTAAAAGTTCATAAAAATTGCAAATTTATAATTAATTTTTACGTTTATATGAAGAGCTAAAATAATTGTATCATATGATTTAGATGCAAAATTTAAATATTTATAACTTTTGTTTGAAGTATTTTTGTATAAAATATTTATGTAAAGTTTGCGCAAAGAAAAACTGATTTCCTATATTAAATGCCTATATACCACTTTTCGATTCACACCCTGTACAAGTATTAAAATATATATTTCAAATTTTTGTTGGGCCACCCTAAATTTTGGGCAAATCTATTTTTCTGACCAGCAAAAAAAGTTGCTGACTGGCTATTTAGAATTAATCGATTTACTTCAAAATTAGTAATTTACCTAAAAATAATATATGTCACGCTATGGTACCCTGTCAATCTTGTACTCTTCTTCAGACAGGTACTTTAGTGAATTATCACAAAATTTTGCTGACCGGCTATTTAAAAAGAATTGATTTACTTCAAAATTAATAATTTACCTAAAAATAATATATGTCACCCTTTGGTAACGTGTCTATCTTGTGCTCTCCTTCAGAGAGTCAGCAAAATTTTGTGATAAATAAATACAACTCGTAAATTTAAAATAGCCAGTCAGTAACTTTTTTCGCTGGTCAGCAAATTAGTCACCACCCTAAATTTTATTTCTAGATCCGCCACTGAACCGAGAGTTGCTTTCTGTGAAATTTGACATTCTGCACTATTAATGTTGATTAAAAATGTTATTAATTTTTTAAGTTAAACTGTCTACCACTAAAACTCTTCCAGCCCGATTCACAAAAAAGTTTAAGCTAATCCTCATTTTTGGATTAGCGAATTCTATTCTATTCCGGTAGGAATAGATTAGACTATATTTTAAGATATAAACTGTCAAAATTAGAGTAGAATTCGCTAATCCAAAAATAAGGATTAGCTTAAACTTTTTTGTGAATCGGGCTATTAAAGATTTCACGGACATGTTCACGTTGATTATTGATTCAATAGATTCCTATAAGATTCTTTAATAAAAATAGAAAGTTTTTTAGATAATCTCATTTTGGTCAAATAGTGACATTGGTTGTTCATGCATTAAACCATAGAATTGTTGTAAATATTTTTTAAATTGAATAATTAGAAAAAACAAATGCAGCAATTGCCATCAAAATTAAAATAATTTGTCCAAAATGGTTTAAATTTTTGTTTGTTCTTACTGAAACTGCCAGTAGTCCTGGGGCGGCGGTAGCGGAGGCGGCCTCCACAACTGGGGATGGAACCTCGGCACAGGTCTCACAGGAATGACCCTAGGTCATTCCCCTTCATGCGTCGCTTGATGCTTCCTAAGGTACGCCAGCCTTCGGAACCTCTTCCCACAATCCGTACAGGGATACTGCTCACTGGTGGATTCCTCCACGTCCTCCTTGGGCTCTTTCACAGGGCGCGGTTTGTGCCATCGCCGATGAGAAGCTAGGTTAGCTGGGCAGTTGAAAACCTTGTCGCATTCTGGGCAGCGGTATTCGACGTGGACGATGCGAGAGCAGCGGTGTTGAGCCAAGCCGAAGGCGTCTTCGTAGAGTTCGCGGCATAGCCGGCAGACGTAATCGCCGATGTGGTTATCGATTTTGGCGAGTTCTGCCTTGGCTTCTTCTGTGACTTCGACGACGTTGAACGCTGGGTCTATGTCGCCTTTTCGAACGACTAGTGTCTCATCTGGACCTAACTCCCGGATTATTGTGCCGGATACTGGACTAGATTTGTCTTCATCGAAATTGAGCTTACGAACAACTTTTGTTCTTTTTGTTGTTGTTGCAGGTTTTTGTTTCTTTTCTGGTTGTTGTACCGTTGATTGAACACTGTTTGGTCGTTTATTTCCCGGGCTTGGTGTACAGGGTGGTGTGATGGGTGCTTGATTTTTGACAGATAAATCCAGAGGGCATGCTGTTAGCTCCAAAGGTTCTGAGTATCTTAAATATTGCAGCTGTTGGAAGTGAACTGAAGACAAAAGTTGTGGTTCCATGTAGCGATGTAATATTGGCGGTGGGTATGGCATATACCCCACAAAATCCATCTCATTTTGGAAACCTCTTGGCATTCCTTCTCCACAGAACACCACTACTCGACTGAAACGTGTCTACGCATGTTTGTCTTTATAACCAATGCCCTTAAGCCACGCCTAGAGACGAGACGGAGTGTGCGCGAAGGCGGGGCGAAAATAAAGCACCCTATTGGAGGAAAGAGAGGAAGATGATAGCGGATTGGATAGGGAAATCTCGGAAAATCTAACGAATTTTAACGTTTTGACGGTTGAGCGAATTCCAGCATACCTCCCACGAGGTGGAGGTGATTTAGGGATGATTCAACAATCAACAGCGAAAGAATGACCGTTAGAATTTTTTTGGGATACATTAAACGCCTATTTCACATTTCATTCCCCCTGTAGATAATAAATAATATTGGTTTTTTTGTTTTGTTTCCCCTGAAAAGGTGTGCAGTTATTTTTAAAATAATACCACCCTTAAAAAGTGTATACAATGAATGTATCATGCAATAACGTATTTTTAACCATTTTTATACATTTATAAATATATTTAAAAATATGACAAATGCATATGTAAATAATTAATATTAAAAATAACGAAAATAATATGATTTTGATAGGAATATAAAGATTTCAACTGCCACCATATTTTGCTATGTATTAAAATTAAAATGTAGGCATCTTATACCTAATTTCTTTTAATTAAATATGTAGATATATCTTTATATCTGAGTGCCTTTGAATGCACTATGAACTATAAAAACTAAATGCCTATCTACAAGCTATTGACAACTTATACGTACAAGTAAAACTGTCAAAGAAATTTTGGCGATAATTACGGCAAAAACTAATTAATATAGTTTATATTTTAAAATTTAAACGCCCCTCAATTATGTTAATAAAAATAATTATCGCAATAAATAAAATTGTAAACTCGATCACTGGTTTCACACGCTCACCTGTTTTGAGCGTTTCTATTCTCTGTTGTATGTAAATATAATATACTTAAGCTAGATTATGATGTCAAAAAAGAACGATTTTCATAGAATCTAATAATTAGTCTTTGTACAAATTTTACAGACTTAAAGCAAGTAATATTCGAAATTACTTTGTAATTTTCTATACTCTAGGAGGGGTGTTTAATCTTTTACAGCCCTATTCACAAAAAGTTTAAGCTAATCCTTATTTTTGGATTAGTGAATTCTATTCTATTCCGGTATTTAAAATTTAATTTTCATAATATTATCAATAAAGGTAGATACTAGGAATAGATTAGACTATATTTTAAGTAATAAACTGTCAAAATTAGAATAGAATTCGCTAATCCAAAAATGAGGATTAGCTTAAACTTTTTTTGTGAATTGCGCTGTTAATGTCGATTTCAAAAAATAAATTATAAAATTTCGGAATGTTCTAGGTTCTAGGATTTACGTACCTTTTAGATACGAATTATTAATATTTATTAATAATAAAAATGTGCATATTTGTAGAATAAGATATAATTTCGAACAGGTATGTACTGTGTGAAGTTAATAAAATGAATTTTTGTCCTCCTGAAGTGTAATGGGAACTTTACAAATGTATACACAGCAAGTGTAACCTACATTTTACGCTTACTGTGTTGTAACTTGTCTAACTATGTGGTAAAATAATCAAAATACACTGGACGTTTATGGGCATTTAGAAAACAAATCATCTTTACCATAATAAAGTTCATGTAAAAAAGTACTACCTACTTAAGTTATTTTTTTACTTTAACATTTCCTATATTTAAAATTAATTTATATAAACCAAAATCACGGCAGTGACATCTGTCATTATTGTAAAAATCCGCCGTTACCTACATAGTCACCGGTCAATATACCTGTCAAATACGCGAGGCGAACATTGCTGAAATGTCAAATATCGACACCTACCTATTATTTATTACGAAGAAAACATGAGCAAATAAATATATTATCAGTCATAAACAACGTCTATTATTACAAATAAATTTTCGCTAGAAGAAGTACTCTAATGAAGGTAAGTAAAATCAAATTTGGAAATTGACTTAACTAACCCTTTTCAGAAGTACAACCTATCTCATTAAAAAAAGTGATTTTCATTATCGTCGGCCAAAAAATTTGATACAATTCTCGTGCGTGAAGTATTTTACATGCACTCGAATGTAAATAACTATTAGCCAATTGACGCACAGTTTTTTATTTTATTTGTTGTCATAGCCGCTGAAAAATATTACGCATACCCACCCACCAAAGTATAGTAGACGATATGTCAAAAATTTAAAATATATTTTGTATATTTTTAAATTTTTGTGGACGATTGCAGAAAAAACTTGTTTATAACATGGAAAACGTGACTCTAAAACTCCATGCAAATTTGCATTTATTTCAAAACCACTAATTTCTCGCACTTATTGCGAAAATAATTATTATAAAAGCATTTGTAAAATAATTATTTGTTCACATGCATTTGCAACTAACACTGTCGTATACTTGCTCTATATAGGTATATATTCTTCCCGTCTAAATATATAACAATAGTTCACCTGAACCCGGAACAACCTTGCGAACATGTTCTCATTCTTACAAAAGAGATCTCCCTCCCTAAGACGACAAGTATTGCGGCAAAGTAGAGCTTTGCTAGACGCCAGGGGTTGTATTCATTCATTCGTCCCCTAAGATTTCTTTTCTACCTTATACCTGTCTTGTTACACATACACACATGTGGGGTAATCTTTTCATTCATACGAAAAGATGTGGCGAGATTCTTTTCATTGTGTGACAAGATTAAGGGGTAGAATACATAGTTAATATGGAGTATGTATTTATAGTATTAAAGATTTAATGTGATTCTTGTAAGATTACAGCAAAAGGATTCTAATTTTTGAGGAAGTCTTTGAAGTGCAGAACCAGATGAGTTCTCAAAGATAGTAGTAAATGTGCAAAAAGTATCCTTTAAGATTAAGGCATTTATATACTTTATTATGTTTCAACAATTTAAGGTTAATAACCTCTCGCTAAGACAGGTATTGGATTCATGATAAAAATAGCATATCCAGATTTTAGTGAATAAGCACGATTTAAGGTGGAAACCAGTTGAAAAATTAAAATGTTTGTAATTGACAGAATAATGTTAGTGTCAAAAATCTAAATACATTACTGTAGGCTTTTTCGAGGAAAAATACATTTAATATTTCTTATTTTATTATTAATTAAATATTAAAAATTATAGATATATATGTTACATTACCCATCAGAAATACTGCCAAACACATCGACGAATTTGAAGAATCTCGAACATTAAGAAGAGTAGGAGGAAACTTATTTATAGAATGAATTAAAAATATAAAAATATATGAATAATAGAAGTAATTAGATTTTTTTGTGTATGCATAAATGTCAATATCTGTTTAGGAGGAGGAAGAATGGTATCAATCGGAAATAAACTACCCAATTGATACAGGAGGAGTGTCTATATCTGTCAGCAGCATCTGACAGACACATAACCTATATCTGATCTGTCATCTGTCATAACCTATTCTGCCATCAAGAAAAAGAATTGAATGGTTGCTGAAAAAATAACAGAAGAGAGTGAAAAAAGGCGTGACGATAGCAACGACGAGTTTTGTTTAAAAAAAATTATTATTGATTTTTCACATTTTTTCGTTTATGAAATTGTATTTTATGTTTATTGTGTATTTGAAATAAAAGATTTAAAAATATATTAGTTTGTCTTCAATAATAAATAATATAGAAATGACGAGAGGTCTTGTGCTGGCCACAACATATTTTTTTTTAAATTTGGAGTATCATAAAGTATTTAATTGAGTTAAGTGAAGATATTTATCTAAATAACGAAAATAGAAAACTTTTCTTTACAATTTTTTTTTTAATTCAAAATGTGCATTTCAACTATACGACGTAATCATCAGTTGCACAAAAAAAAAAACATAATTGTTATAAATATGTCAAAATAATTTCAAATATTTATGTCAAAATCATAATTATATCCTGCTTTAATAATTTAATTAAAAATATTAGCAGAATAAGTATTAAAAGAGTTGTATTTGGGATAATATTAATGTGGGGATTGATGGTTATCAATTGGTTTTATAAATTTTAATAAGGTATTCTGTAAGGGGTGACAAATCAATCAGTGTTTAATAACTTTTGTGAATGTTTTTTCATCTCTAGAGCTTCCAACATGTTAAGATTTTTGTGGTAATTTATTTTCAAATATTTAACATTATCATAATTTTAATATATATCATAATTTTTCTATAATTTGTTACTGATGATGGAGAACTCCATTATTTTATATTTTAATTGTCTGGTTTACATACAAGTTTCATTAACTACTTTTAAATCTGTTTTGTAGTCTTGGGGGTATAATTAAAGTCGTGTAAAGAGCAAGGGTGCGAAGATTGGGCCGTAGGGCTCGTTTGTATCTGGTTGAGCGCGTGCCTAAACACCCGTGGCCCTTGAGGGAGCAGGGAACGACCCTTCATCTCAATCTTGACACGATGCTTGGTTTACTTTCACTATCTTATTTTCAAGACCACCTGTTGCCCAAGATTTCCAAACCCTTACAAGAAGAATAATCATAATATATTCAAGACATAATAATTATTGTACTCGTATTTGTTATAGCTAATTTATTTGTACGAGAGTGAGAAATAATTTTTATTGGTAACTGAATTACATTTAATTAATTAATTAATTGATAGGTATTGTCTTTGATAAAAAAAATCGGTGGTAAGTTTTTAATGAATAAGCACGATTTAGGGTCGCCATTAATGTTACAAACTATGATCCACCAATTTCATAACTCCGAATAGCACGGGTTAACATTATCATAACAATAAAAAAATCTGATGTGGCCGACACAAAACCTCCCGCTATTTAATTTTTATTATTTTAAATACATACCTACGTATTTACAAACGCTGCAAACTGTTCCATTGCAGAAATCTATTGATTTATTTACTATTTTCTTTTTAAAATGTCACTATTCTTAATTTATCTGTAGAATATATAGAAAAAGTATTAATGTATTACTATAGAAAATTCAATAATCTTTAATTTTCATAAGACATAAAATGCAAAAAAATGGCATTTAATGGTATTTTTTGAAGAAAAACCTTTATGAGCTTCAGGTAAAGTGCCATTTCCGGTTATCCCATTTACACCAAAATTTTCATATTAGAATAGCGTAGAAATACAAGGTTTCAGAATTTTTTGAATGATAGTATTTGAGTTAGAGCGAAGACAAAATCCATACACATACACACATACATACACACACACACATACACACACACATACACACATACACACACACATACATACAGACATCATCGTGAAAATGTTAAAAATGGATTCTATGGATCTTAAAACGTGGTCATTCAATAAAATCTGGATATGTGATTTTTAGCACGATCCCTATACCTCCCTTACCAAGGGTAGCGGGAGGTAATAGGGGGACATAGCACAATACCTCTTGCCATTTTCATATTAGGCTATATAAGTATTATTTAACATTTCTGGCACACACAAAACAAATCTAAATCCATCTACTCTTTATTTTGAACAAGTTTCCTCCTGCTCTTCTAAATGTTCAAAATTCTTCCAATTCATTGACGAGATTGGCGATATTTCAGAAGGATATATGATGAAATACTGTAGTAAGTGCTTACTACATTCAATATTGTCAGGTTTGTTATGCCCGGTTTCTCCAGAGCAACTTACGACTTAAGTCGTTGCTTATTCCTAAGTTCCACCTTAAACTGTTGCACCACGCAAAAATGTCAAAATGTGAGACGTAAGTAGCACTTAAATGTAAGTCGAAAAGATCGGTGACTTATGTGTCATATGTCAGTTGATATATCGGTAAGTCGCAGTAAGTTTGATTCGTTTTGGGCTGTTATGGTAAGAAAATTAGATGATATAAAGAAGAAACGATTAAATTGTAGCAAAGAGGAAGAAAATTGGTCTGTAAGAAACAAAGATTTAAAGAGAATATTGAAAATAAAAAAATCATTGCGGTGGCCATGTCCAATATTCAAAAAGATAACACCTGGAAATTAATTGCCGCAGCATTGGCAATAAAATGTGTGCAAATATGTAGACTGACGCAAGGAAGACGACATCGAAGAAAAAGGCTTCAGTTTATAGGACTGGCGGTGGTCCACATAAAAGTATTAAAAATAAATAATATATTTGGAACAAATCAATTCTGTTACTTATTTGTCGCGGAGTCCTACCATTTTCGACATTATCGACTTCAATCACAGTATCCACGACGTTAACGTCGTTGGTCAAAATTAGGGAAATCCTGTAAATCCATATCGAATATTGTTGAATGAATACAAATATAAACCCTGTTAAACACATTGACAGCTTTGACATTTGACAGCCGGTATTTTATTTTGAATCGCTAAATTTCAAATTGACCAATCATAGACCAACATTACGCTGTTGCCAACGTAATTTGTGACATAAGTTAAGTTCGCATTTGAATTTGCTGGTGCAACGCAATTGGGATATAAGTCCTACTTACAATTAAGTAGCACTTTAATAATCAACAATGTAAGTCGCTGTGGAGAAACCGGGCATTAATAGACGCAATTTTGACATCTGTCAACAGTATTACCTTAGGGTACGCATACTATATCTAACCCTTAATGATCATTAATTTTTGTCGTCTGTCTGGGCTATAAGGAATACGTAGTTAAATTGGTCTTAAGTATTACAGTTTTTGAGGACTCATTCCTCCAATATCGATACACACACACACACACACACACACACACACAACGTGCTTATTGATTAAAATCTGGATAAGCGATTTTTAGCATGAATCCAATACCTCTCTTAGCTCGAGCTAAAAATAAACATTTAATTGCAATAATTCTTTATCTTCATTTTACATTTTAATTAAATGTCCAGTCATCAATATCCTTCCTCGTTGTTATTTTAGAAGAAACCTCTTTCGTCGTGGTTGTTGTTGAGGAATCCGTACATTCGCTCATTAAAATTTCCTGTGTTTGGTGCGGAGAGTGCAGGGCACGTGTTTATGAACTCTCTGTGTGTATGAACCCTTTGAAGGGCTTCCGTGTACACCTGGCCGGCACCACGTGTCCATATCGCTCACCACCCCTCGACAACAACGCGAATCTATGTCTGCAAACCGGTAGGCAGCTGCCTTCGACGAAATATACAGTATAGGATAGGAACAATCATATGTACCACCATACAGAATTAGGTATTCACTCAGAAGTGTAAATAAATGTATGCTCTACTATAAGTTCATATAAATTATGTATTATTCAAAACACCTTTTACCTAGTTCTGGGTGCAGCAATATCGTATTACAAACTACGATTCTTCGAAAATACACTCCCTGGCTTTGATAACGGTCTGACATACTCATATTCTTTGTATTAGTTTTTGCAAAACATTACTAGAAATTGAATTCTAATGTTTTGCAAATTTTCCCTTAGCTAAATAAAATCGTGTCTAGAAAATTTATCCCAAAAAAATTAATATAATCGGAAAAATTGACTGTTGGATCCAACAATAAAACTATAAATGTCGTAATTATAACAAAGCAGCATATCGTTTACTGCTTACATTAAATTCGGTTATAAACATATGTAGTGTTAAGTTTTTCATTTATAAAAAAAATCTGTTGTGGCCAGTACAAGACCTCTCGCCATTTCCATATTAGGCTATATATGTATTGTATTGCACTTCGCTTTCGAACCGTCGTTTTATAACAAAATATTACAGAACTTTACCCAAATATTGTTTTTTATTGTATTTAACATGTCTTCTGCACACATATAATTCTAATTATATCTATTTTATATCATTTTCATGTCAGAGGTTGTTTCAATTCATTAACCAGATTAGCGGTATTTCTGATGGATATATGCATTTTACCTACAATTTCAAATATTTAATTAATAAAACAATAATAAAAATTAAATATATTTCCCAGAAAAAGCTATCAGAATGTCACTAAAAATGTTGATATATGACAATGACATGTGTCATGTTATAAACATTGGAATTCGTCAACTGGTTTCCTTAGTGCTTTAACCTCTGCGATTAGTTTACTCTATAAATTATAGTATCTTTATCTCTAAATCTATACAAGATATAATAAAAATTTTAAGTGTATTAGATGGAGAATTTTATGTTCTTCAATATTTAATAAAAAAAACTCCCAAAAAATTATATTTAGAAGAATTTTTCTAAGAAACTACTACTTCCGGTTGTTCAATTGTTACCAAAACCTTTTCAGCTCTTCCCAGGAATGTCAGATTGAAGAAACTGCGTCCCTCCAACATCCATACATACACACACACACACTCACATACCCACACACACACACACACACACACACACACACACACACACAGACATCATTTTAAAAATGTTAAAATTGGATTGTAGGGACCTTAAATCGTGCTTATTCAATAAAATCTGGATATGCGAATTTTAGCATGAATCCAATACCTCTCTTAGCGAGAGGTAAAAAGTACAATGTTTGGTTTTTTGAAAAGTTATATTTCAAGATTGTGGAAAAAATCATGTTTGACACTTTTTCTCACTTGTCCAGTTGGCGCAGTCGCTCTCGCTCGTGCGGTGAGAAAAAGACATACTTTGCTGACTTGTTTATAAAAGTAGCTATTCTTTTATATAATATTTTTCAAGATACGTAAGAAATTTACTATATATTTGTTTTTATGTAATAATAATTTTTAGGATATACCATATTCATTTCCTTATGAATATCGAATTTTATAATTGGTTTTAATTTTCCATGCTATAATTTTTTTCGCAATTAATTCTAATTGCCAATATTTTTCAAGATCAATTTCTAAGTAAAGAATTTTCCTGAGATCAATTTTCGTATACGATCTATTTTCTTTTAAATCAATATTGTCCTCTATCAATTTTCTGGCGATAAATTCTCTACATGACAAATTTTTCAGCTATCAGTTTACCCGTGATAAATTTTCCTCGCGTTCAATATTTTGGCAATCAATTTTCCGAGAATCAGTTAACATTGGTTGCTTTGGTTTTGACGACTTCCCTCTTCATTTTATAGCGCATAAGTTTGCCAAGGTTCAACGGAAGTAAAGTTAACAATGGCAAAATCAAGGTAATACAGAATGTCTCTAAAATAAAAGGATATGGTTTAACCACAGATTCCTGAGGCTAAAATAAGACGATTTAACTAAACTTGCTTCTACCGGAAAGTGTACCATTTAGCTGTTTCATTCTGTAGCGTTGTCTTCGAGGAGGGAGCACCACAACAAGTACAACATTTGCGGATACATTATGGAGCTATCTTTACTCTTTGCTCCAATTAAATCCAAAAAGCAGACATTGGCCTTCATCGCAAAGTTATCCCAACCCAAATCAAATCACTTCTGTCTGCAATCTCTTTGTTGTATTTTTCTGGTGCAGTCGCGTGCCTGGAGCGTGACTGCATCCCCTGTCATCTGTTCAAATGTTAGCCACCCTTAAACCGGTCCTATATGCCCTTAATGCACCCTGCAGGTCTGCACCATAGCAACACATATTCTCTGCACCATACGTATAGTAACAGCAACAGCAATGCAGATGTGCAGGCATTCAAAAGAATCTGCATTCAGATTGAATAAAATAAGAAAGGGGATGCAGGGGAAATTATGTTTGTAAAATCAGTATAACTATAATATTATAATACAGTACTGTGCAAAAGTATAAGCACACCTGTAGATTTTTAAAATCATTGTACCCAAATTATTTCCCTTAATTTATTAATGAATAAAACTAAACATACAGAATGTCTGTCAAATAGGGGGACATTAAATTAATATGACAGTTCATATGGTTATGTCATCTTTTAAGATGATACTTGTTATTATTACTCAAGCACTAATGTATGAAACTTAGGAGTCACAACATTGATTAGACCGTAACTTTTTAATGGCCCCGCCGTTATGAAGTGCCATACCAAATTTTATCTAAATCGAATAAAATGTTCTGTTATTAAAAGCAATTTTTACCTTCCATCACCTATAGGTAAGGAAGGTATTGTCTTTGGTCAAAATAATCGGTGGTGAGTTTTTAATGAATAAGCACGTTTTAGGGTCCGTGTATATGTGTGTCCGTGTGTGACAAATTTTTCTCCGACGATAACTCCAATACTACAATTCTAAAAATTATAATTCTTTCGTATTCCTCTTCTGTACGTCCATATGAAGAGTTGATTAGATTTTGGTTATAATTAATCCACCGGAAGTACCCTTATTTGAAGTTTTTAACAGTTTTTCTTAAAAAAACGCAGTTAAATATTATTTTTTGACATTTTGTTATTAAATTTATTAAAGAAAATACTCTTCTCTATATGGGTTGATTATACATTTTCCTTCATATTCAATAGATGTAGAGTTAAAGCACTATAAAGAAATTAATTTTCAAAAATTAGTCAGCTTTGCTATTTATCATGGAAACAGCTGATACATTCAAAAAATTCTAATTGACAGATGTCTTTTGCAAGTGCAAAACCAGATATGGAAAGTATGGGATCAAAAATTAGTATGTCATAGTGTTCCTCGCAAGTGACATGCAGTGAAAGGCTAAAGAGAAGATGGAAGGACTATATCGCAGAAGACTTGAGAAAGGAAGGATTGTGTGAAGAAGGTGCGTTGGACAGGAATGAGTGGAAGAGAAGAGGAAACAGCGATCCCTAATAAAATAGGGGAAAGCTGAAGAAGAAATGAAGTGTCAAGTGCATTTTACTTAGTGTGTGTTTATGTAATAATTTTATTGGATTTATAGAACCTTTTCAAATGAACTTTTGGTATGGAATTTGTAAAAAATAGTATGTGTTCGTGTTCGATTTTACATGATTATTGTATAGAAACTGTTCCACGGTCCTTATGGGATTTGTACAAAATACATCAAATTGACGGAAGGTCTTGTGCTGGCCACAACAGATTTTTTTTTCAAAAAGATGCAGATTGGCTTATTGGCACACCCAGAAATGAGTAATAAGCTGTGATGAAGATGAAATGAGAGGGTCACACTAGAATTATTGAAAATATTACACATTATTCATATTCGTTCTTTCCACTTCTTAAAAGCTTCCAATCAATCTTCTTTTGAATCCCTTTTAAAATAATTATTAATTGTAGTTTGCAGCATTAGACAAAAACGTTCTACCCCGTAAATATTTTTTAAGTCCAAAAAATTACGAAAAGTCATATATTGCCAAATCAGATAAATATCATAGACCATCTACGTTTTTTAAGTTTGTTTTTTTGTTTTATTTCTTTATTATACAAATCAACAATAGCAGAAAAAAACATTTCCTGATATTGCCGATATTATTAAAAAATCACCTTGTTCATTAGCGTCCAACAAATTCATGGCCACGAAATCGTAACCTAAAATCTAAACTGATAACTGTAACTGTGATAGATACTGATTGGTCAGAAGATTGTAAATTTTAAATCAAAATTTCTCAATGTAAATTTATATATTAAATTTATCATAAACCAGCCCAATTTGCTGATTCATACAATGTATTCAGACGTGAGATGATAAATTGCTTTAGTTCTATAAATATTTAATTATTATAATTTACTTTTACTATTTTGTTAAAATTTTAATTTTTCTTAGCAGTTATTTTTATTATTTATAATTGTATAATTTTTGCAGAACTTTATATTTATAAATGTTAGTATAATCATCATGTAATTGGAACTTGTTAGTTCTGTTGGATTGGTTCAATAAATAAATAAGTAAATAACTAAATAATACATTGTTTGTAGGTTTAAGTTTGGGTAAATCTATGAAATTCCTGAAGAAATTGACTACAAAGTAAATACCAAAATCCCAATCGTGTTTGGAATGTCTGATGGAGCTATAACATTGACCGATGCGCCAATACACTTTATTATCTGCTACTACTACCCTCTTACTATACCAACACAGATAATAAATACACAAGCATTCCAATCTTTATATTATATTTATCAACAGTATGCTTGTTATTCATTTTACTACATCAAAACAACAAACAATGACTCAAAAGTCTTGCTCGATAAACATTCATATCTTTAATCAAAGATAGAAATGCCCTCGTTATAATTGACAACTTTTGACATAATCTACATGAAAGAAACCCTTAATAAGGCCAGTTAATTTCTGTGCACGGTGACAGGCATTCTCGGTTGGATGCACTAGACTGGGCTCAGGATTTCAGCAGCGAAACCATTCATTTCAGCATGACACACGAATAGTGCACGCTTCAATACCACGGGCACGCTTGTTCATGGGCCATCATCACACATCGGGGGCTCTCATGCGATAAACAGGACAGAGAAACCCTTTATTATAACACCAGTAATAAGCATGAAAGAGCGAAGAAAGAACAGCGAATTTTGGTGGATGCGCCCAGCAAGAATTTGTATTATTGTGACGTAAATGTCAATTTACACGTTCATCGCGGAGATTTTTTCTAGTTTTACTAATGTATTAAGTTCAATTTTGCGGTCAGGATTCTTTTGTCCATAAAGTTTTACGATATTTTAATTATTTTCTTCTAACAGTTTGTATATTTACTAAGAGTACTAGATGAATGTTTTGAAGGTTGATAATTATTATATACTTTTACAGATCTTACAAGGGATCGCCAGAAACAACTTAAAAGCTCTAGAAATATAAAAATCTGTTGTGGCCAGCACAAGACCTCTCGCCATTTCCATATTAGGCTATATAAGTGTTGTATTGCAATTCGCTTTCGAACCGTCGTTTTATAACAAAGTATTACAGAACTTTACCCAAATATTGTTTTTTATTGTATTTAACATGTCTTCTGCATACATATAATTCTAATTATATCTATTTTTCATTGTATGAGGAAGTTTCTAAATGTCAGAGATTCTTCCAATTCATTAACCAGATTGGCGGTATTTCTGATGGATATATGCATTTTACCTATAATTTCAAATATTTAATTAATAAAACAATAACAGAAAAAGCTATCAGAATGTCACTAAAACTGTTGATTTTTGACACTGACATGTGGCATTTACAAACTATGTTACAAACATTGTTATTTGTCAACTGGTTTCCTTAGTACCGTAGCCTCTACGATTAGAATACTCTAAAAATTATAGTGTCTTTATCTGTAAATCTATACAAGATATAATAAAATTTTTAAGTGTATTAAATGGAATTATTATTAAAGTATTATGTTTTTGTTTAATGCATAGGTAAGATGATATATAAAATTAAATTATTTTATAAATTAATATTTAAAGTTATTTACTAAATACTACAATCGTAGAGTTAGTAAAGTTATTTAAAATTGTTTACTAAATCAACACACATTGGCTCGTAGTATGATCACGGTTTTAACTAAAACGCTGTTTTAAGAAATGTCAAATTTCATTATTTAATAACAATAATAAATAATATCAAATTTATCAAAATATGATTTTAAAGCAGAACATAGTTTGTATTCAAACAAATATTTTTTAAAAAATCATTCTTTACATGTAAAGGTGAAATTAAATATTGAAATTTGAATTTTACATTTCTTAAAACAGTGTTTTAGATAAAAAGATCATACTACGAGCCATTGATTTTTATTATTTTACAAAATTTTCAACTATGACGCGATTGGTCAGTTTTAAAGGCCTCTAGTTCTTGTAGAATTTGTTAAACAAAAATTATTGCCATATTTACTCTCTAACACCCTGTATATTGTCATATTGTCCTTGTCCATTATAACTATGCTCCTACTTGTATTTTTAAAACCCACTATCTTCCTTCCTCTCTTATTATTACCACCAGGAATCCCCTGTAATTCACCCCCTGTATCGCGGTACCGGTACCAGAACACACACATCCACACATGCACATACGCACTTTATACGTATATGCCTACGTGCAGCTGTCCATGACGTAATGCGTACGCCCTACGATCTACCAAGTGAGGTGGTCGTACTCGATGGTTCGACAGCTGCTCCAGGTGATTTCAAGCCTCCCCTACCCCCGAAGACACGTGCGACACTGGTATGAGTTGCAGGTTTTACGCTATGAGCTTGTATGATAACATGAGGAAGTGAATTAATTGCATACCGAGTACTAAGTGGAAGAATGTGTAGAGAATATGGAAATTATTGTAAGGCACCCACCCATAAAATTAGTTACATTTTTGTCTTTACATTTCAACCACTTTCAATTTTTTATAATACTTGTACCATTTCTAAAACATTGGACTTGGATCGTGGAACGTTTTCGTGGATGGATCAGTTTGTATTTAAATGCTACAATTTATTATCAACTACCATCATTTTTACCTCCCGCTGCCCTTGGTAAGGGAGGTACCTACCTACCTATGTATAGGGATCGTGCTAAAAACCACATATCGAGATTTTAAGGTCCCTAGAATCCACTTTTAACATTTTCACGATGAAGTCTGTATGTGTGTGTATGTATATGTGTGTGTATGTGTACGAATTTTGTCTTCGCTCTAATTCAAATAATATCATTCAGAAAATTCTGAAACCTTGTATTTCTACCCTGTTCTATATGGAAAGATACCATTAGATTTTGGTGTAAATCAGAAAACCGGAAATGGCACTTTACCTGAAGCTCATATCTGTTTTTCTTCAAAAAAAAATACCATTAAATGACATTTTTTCGCATTTTATGTCACATGAAAAGTAAAAATAATTGAATTTTCTACAGGAATACTTTAATATATTTTACAGATATATTTAAAAATCATTTTTCTTTTTTTAATCCTGAAGCCTAAACACAATTCCTTTGTTACACAGTTCATATTTCAAATGAATGTAACTGACAGGTAAATATCCCTGTCAAAAAAATAATCATTTCAAATTAATAATAGTGACATTTTAAAAAGAAAATAATAAATAAAGCAACAGTTATATGCAATGGAACATAATATAGTTTGCAGCATTAGTAAAATCGTAGGTATTCACATACAAACTATTTCAAAAAAGACCTTCCGTTAATTTAATGTATTTTGTACAAATCCCATACCAAAAGTTCATTGGAAAAGATTCTATATATCCAACAAAATTGTAACACGAACATAATAGAATTTTTTACAAATTCCATACAGACAGTTCCTTGGAAAATATTCTATAAATCCAATAAAATTAAAAATATAAAAAATAAAATTTAACAAATAGTCCAACTTATATTTAAAATCTTAAAAACTGGTGTGCAAGTTCTGAAGTATCAGGGTACTTACACTTGCAACAATATTAACAATACATCACATTCTTATCTTCAAAGTTTCAAATCTACATCAAACATTCTTACATTTTACAAGTGTCCTTATCTACTGTGTCCTCTAGTATCACGCACATTATTCAAGTATTTAAGAATATTTTCACATGCAAACAACATGCCCGCATGTCTAGCGTTAAAACGCACTCATACATCGATAGTTTTGAAGTTTTTCGATAGGTATTTAGCCTCGGTTTGCAAATTTAAACCTTGTATAGCGATACTTGTAACATTACAACAAAGGCTCACCATGGAATACCCGCATTATAGGGAGAATTTTTTATGCTAAACTTGAACTTGTAGTTGTATTAGTGTACAGAAGAAAATTCTAAATCAAAAATTGTAATATAGATTCTCTAAGTGCAAATCTTTTCGTGATACAAGGCGATAAAAATTCTCTAGGGAATATAAATACAATTTGGTTTATTAAAGGCCCGAGACAAAGCTAAGTAATCGCAATTAAAGATGAGTAGATGCATCATAGAATCATTGTAGAACATGGATTTCTTTGTACTACTCTTATATTCTCTAAACATGCAACTTGGAGAACATAAAAGGATAATAAAATAATGAAATTACAGGACAGACATTCAAAAATAGACAGATATCATTATTTCATAAACGAGATTAAGATTAATCATATAATTAAAGAGTACATCAGAATGAATACGATATAAGATTTTGGATAGACAAGTTTATGAGTGTATGGCTTCTACAATGAGGTCCTCCACTATTTTTTTTTTTAAAACTTCATCTAAATAAATTGAAAGTGATCTGTAGTTCTAGTCTTAATTATTAGGTATTCGTTATATATATTTTTTAACGTGA
This sequence comes from Ophonus ardosiacus, assembly GCA_943142095.1. Taxonomy (NCBI): domain Eukaryota; kingdom Metazoa; phylum Arthropoda; class Insecta; order Coleoptera; family Carabidae; genus Ophonus; species Ophonus ardosiacus. The sequence goes on from OW964832.1 coordinate 49,354,728, forward strand.
AACATTGGGTTTATCATATCCATGGTTACGACTAGCTATTTGAGTGACAGCAATGTATTTGCCTGTCCCATTTAAAATGAAACATAGGGAACGAAACTGACAGAAGTATTGTATTTAAATATTGTAAGAAATTTAGCCGAGTCAGAAAACCACTCGAGAGCACTAAATATATTTCGGGCACAAGGTGCACACAATATTTTTTCTACATCTAAATTTAATTTTTAGAAAACAGGTGTAATTATTTAAACAAAATTAACCTCTAATGACATCTTGTCAATATGACAGATAACCGTTGAATTTTCCTATAAGTTACGATATGGCATTTGATTGACAGCAATGTATTTGCCTGTCTCATTTAAAATTAAACATGAGGAATTAATTTGACAGAAGTATTATATTTAAATATTGTAAGAAATTTAACCGAGTCAGAAAATCACTCGGGCACAAGGTGCACACAATATTTTTCCTACAATTAAATTTAATTTAGAAAGCAGGTATAATTATTTAAACAAAATTAACCTCTATTGACGTCTTGTCAAATGTCAAATTCGTTCCCTATGTTTCATTTTAAATGGGACAGGCAAATATATTGCTGTCAATCAATATTCAATATTCCATTACGTTCATCTTCATTTCAAACATTGGAGTTCGCTAATAAATGGAGTCACATAAATGATTTTAACTAAGAGTTAAATAAACAAAATTGAAACGAAATGAACTGACAAATGACAGATTTATAATTGCTGTCAACGAAACGATGCAATACTGTTTACTTAACTAGAAATTAAAATTTTAATCAGAGATTAAAAAACCGGCCCTAATGGTCAGTTGCACCAACAAAGCTTAAATTTTAAGCTAGGATTAAATAAAAAGAAATGATTATATTTCTTATTACATGTGCACATCTTTGCAAATAAGTAAAGCAAACAGAAATGAATCTGTACAGAACAAAGCAATCATCCACCAAAAATCTCGTCGTCTTTCTCTTCTTTGCAATCACTGCGTCTGTACAGCCTAATTAGGTTTTGGTTTGAGTGGCCATATGGCGCGGTATACTACACGTCTCTATCTCCCTTAGCATACATTGCACAGGGCTTTTACAATGCCGCCATACACACAAACACACACACACACACACATTCGCATACGCACACACGCGTTACGCACTATGATTTCATCTGCACAGTGGGATAATGTATGGTAGCTTTATGCTAATGTACTAAAGAAAAAGCAGATGTATTTACTCGGATGTGGTTATTGGCAGATTATTTATTTGATTTGGGAAGAATATGATAGATAGAATAAAATAGATAATTTAATGTACTTGTATTGTAAGTTGCAAGTGAATAACTACGCTGCCACCATATTTACTTAGCTATAATAGTAAATTAAGAAAACTTTATTTCACGTAGAGAAAAGCAAAAGAGAACTATACAGAGAATTTATTTTAAAATGCAACATTATGGTTCATCACTTCCATGGTTACTCACTATTGTCAAAAAATGACAGCAATGTAATATTTGTCCATTTTAAAATGCAACATTATAAATAGTATTGCAGCACAGGAGATACCTCCAGAACACATCAAAAATGGTGTCAGTTCTTATTACGACCAACTAGAATATTGCCTCAGAGTGATTGGGGGTATTTTTTAACATTTATAACATGAAACTTATGAATTTTTGTAAGCTAAAGTTTGTTAAGATGTGCAACATTCATGTTTTGATATTTTGTTAATCGTATGTAGGCTAATTTATTGGAAATTAGTTTTGATAATACAAAACTACAAATTTCGCATGTTGCATTTTAAAATGGACAAATATTACATTGCTGTCATTTTTTGACAATAATGAGTAACCATGGAAGTGATTGACCATATGTTGCATGTTAAAATAAATTCTCTGTATATCGTAGCTATTGATAATTTTATTAAACGTGATCAGATTGTCAAATCTTACATCACATTGTCAAATTTATTAAGTTACCACCTGTTTTACCTGGCTAAAGCATTTCTAACTAACTTCAGTTCAATTATATCGTAGGCCAATTTCACAATCAGTTTTATAAAACTGACGATATATTTAACCGTGTGGGCGCTTACTAGTGTCACCTCACGGGCACTCATAGCTGGTGTGGAGAGTGCACCACAGTGGTCACTTTTGTGCAATTAAAAGACTGCACTGGCCGGGATAGAATCCGAGTCACCAGATTGACTGAACGAATTGTAAAATAAAGAATTTTGGTCTTAAGTTGGATATTTCTCTAATTATACATTAATGTAACGCACAAATGTCGTCTTGAATTTTTTAGGAGTAAGTTTTATGTGTCAAGTTACATTACGGTATGTTTAAAAAAAAACTACAAGTAAAAATATCCAAATAATCACTTTACAATGCGGCGGTAAATTCTTCGTCCTTTTATAAAAAGCCCAGGTATTTTAGAAAACAATTAGACAGATTGTAAAGAGGACGCTAGAACGAAAATGGAATGTAGTAAGGCGTTTTATAAAAAGATGGATTTTGCAACCTAGCTACGATACATTAAAGTCGTGTCTTCGGTGAGTACTACTCGTCACCTGAAAAATCACCTACTTCCAGACATTCAGACCTACACCTTCCCCTACATTTTTATATCCCTTTGACAACCTTGACTTCTTTTCGTCTCGACAGGATAAGATTGTGACGTCACAGGGCAACGTCCCTGTCCCTACCCTAAGGAACCCTCCTTTATTGACGTCACAAGACACCTGCAAGTCGACCTCAAGAAGTGGCATTTAAATACCGTTACGTACATATGTACGGATGTGTGTGGTTTCATTCATAAGACACGTATAGAAAGATAAGAAAAGAACAGGTTTGGATGTTTACAAAAGGGGAGCGAATATAAGGAAGTAATATCCTATAATACAATAAGAAGAACGGGATAGTATATTTGTATCTCAAGCAGAGGTTTATTTAATTATGGACTTTCATTAGAACTTACTGTTTTTGATTAGATTTGAAATACATAATTGTATTATTGTTTTAAAAGCATTTCTTGATTCAATTTCCAATAAACTTACAACCTATAAAATAAAATACATAAAAATATTTTCATTATTCAGCAAATCTAATGGCATATAAATTTTGCTGTCGAATAGGGTATATGATCTTCATCAAACTGATGAAGTGTGAACCAAATATAAGAAAGCGTAATAGATTTAAAAAGAATCAACTTTAATTAAAGCCCAGAACCCATTGTTATACCCACAACATTTTCCTCCTTAACTAATCGAAACAGTGACGATTACACTCCATATATATACAGGATGTCTATTAAATATGGGGACATGGCTTAACCACAGATTCCTGAGGTCAAAATAATACTATTTAACCAAACTTGCTTCTACCGGAAAGTGTACCATTTAGCCAGAAATCTGCTTCAAAGTTCTTCGAAATAAAATAAATTTTGCTTATAATAACCGAACGCTTTATTCGATTTGAATGAAATTTGGTATGACAATTTATATGGTTATAAGTCATCTTTTAAGGTGATACTTGCTATTATTAGTAAACCACTAATGTATGAAACTTAGGTCTCCCAACATAAATTAGACCGTAACTTTTTAATGGCAATGCCGAAAACGTGAAATTATTTTTCTTCAGAAAGATACATTCAATAGTAAACTTTTCTCTCTCTGTGTAATTTGTGATATCTGTTACGGTTCACACAGAAAAAAATAAAATCTGAGTGTCTGCACTGCTAAATCAAAATTGTAATACGGATATACATTTTTTTACAAATTCGATACCGGAAGTTCATGGAAAAAAATTCTATAACTTACACATATTTACCTGTCTGTATTTTCTCTATAATTCCATATCACACCAACATACACATTGTATCTGTTCGCCCTTGGGGGGCGAAGGGGGTCCTGGCGTGCAGCTGCTCGCGTGGGGCGGAACACCTGGCCTGCCAGCAGCCGGCCGTCGCGTGCCCCAAGTGCGAGTGCCCCAGTGCGAGTATGTGAGTGAGTGTGTGTGTATGTAAGAATGAAAGAAAGGGTGAATATCAATGCAGACTGATTTAAGGATGGGGAAAGGTTACAGGAATTGGTTCCAAGCTTAGTTGAGCGGAGAGGATTTTTTGGTCTTCCTTGTTCTCTCTTTTCTGTTATTTTGAATGTCCAAACTGTCCAAACTTTGTACAGGGCCTTTCATTAAGAGTGATAGGACAATTTAGTTTTTGCTTTATTTTGAAGCTTGGACAATGCAATTATGTGTGGAACAATATATCGTTCAAATATCCATCACGACTTTATTGACACTCACGCAAACGGTCGCTCCAATTTTTGGAAGAAATAAGGTCCGATGACGCCGCCATGCCATAAACCGCCCCGCAAAGTGTTTTTTCGGGATGTAACGGCATTGTAACACTTGTGGCTTGTTCTCGCACCAATAACGGCAATTTTCTTTATTAACAAAGCCATTCATCAAAAAATGCGCCTCGTTTGAGAAAATGGCACAAAAGTGACCCCTGTGGTGCACTCTCCACACTAGCTATGAGTGCTCGTGAGGTGACGCCTGGTAAGCGGCCATACGATAAAATATATCGTTATCATGGGGTCCTGTGGCCGCGTGCCTGAGTGTCTGGTCGCGAACCTGGGGAACCGGGTTCGATCCCGACCGACGCCAAATATTCCAAATATATCATCATCATCAAAGCAGATTGTGGCACACTCAGAAATGGGTAATATGCCGTGATGATATATTTATTATTTATTTATTTATTTATCATTACCGATGTCTACATTTGTTGTAGATATTGGCACACCCAGAAATGAGTAATATGCCGTGAGGATAAATTTTTTATTTATTTTATTTGTCTGAGAAAATGTTTTTTGGCCAAAATCATGTTTATCTTTCAAGTGCTTAAGGGCCTAACCAGCAAACTACCTACATTTTTTTACTTTTACGTTTCTTATATTTAAAATTAATTTATATAAACCGAAATCACGGCAGCGACATCTGTCATTATTGTAAAAATCCGCCGTTACCTACCTATTATTTATTACGAAGAAAACATGAGCAAATAAATATATTATCAGTCATAAACAACGTCTTTTATTACAAATAAATTTTCGCTAGAAGAAATACTCTAATGAAGGTAAGTAAAATCAAATTTGGAAATTGACAACTCCAGTATTTTAAACTAACCCTTTTCAGAAGTACAATCTATCTCATTAAAAAAAGTGACTTTCATTATAGTCGGCCAAAAAGTTTGATACAATTCTCGTGCGTGAAGTGTTTTACAGCTCTCCAGCTAATAAGGCACCCGCCTTAAGGGCTCGTGCCTTAAACAAAGCTGTCGCGCTGTAAAATACAACTTACACGCACTCGAATGTAAGTAACTATTAATAATTTCTAAACGTTCGGGAAGGGTCAATATCAGAAACCGAGAAATTTCTATTGAAAAATGTGTCACCCCTAGTGAAAGACACTATTTATACATAATGGCTGGTAGTATGATCACGGTTTTAACTAAAACTCTGTTTTAAGAAATGTCAAATTTCATTATTTAATAACAAAAATAAATAATAACAAATGTATCAAAATATGAATTTAAAGCAGGACATAGTTTGTATTCAAACAAATATTTTTTAAAAAATCGTTCTTTAAACATACGGGTGAAATTAAATATTTAAATTTGAATTTGACATTTCTAAAAACAGTGTTTTAGTTAAAACCGTGATCATACTACGAGCCAATATATATATAATAATTGCACTTCATTAATATTTGAAACTGTTGCGATGTTTATAAATATACAATGAAATATGAATTAAAAATGTATACATTTCTGCAGACTCTAAATAATTTACTCCCATTTCCTAGAATTCATCTTGTAATTGCAAAATCGCAATAATATTTTAATTCTTCAACACAAAACAACAGACAGTGTCTAGCTGGTAATTATGTGTGTGAATAATAGATCAAGTTGCAGTTGCATAATAGAGAATCTGGAAATATGGAATGATTTGCTAAATAGTTTCCCTCACTACCCCCCACCCACTAGGAAACAAATGCGAATCAATTGCAAAGACTTCTAGATATAGGGAATTATTAATATGGCGTGATATCGCGAAATTATGAGCAAGTTGCAGTTGGTACTTTCTTTCCAGAAGTAGTTGAGTTTCTAATAAATAGTTCGATGGAGACATACAAATCTTTTCAAAGTTTTACAGTTATAATAAACAGGGTGACTTAGGAGAAAAGTACCAAACTTTAGACGTGTTACACATAAATATATAATTTGAAAAACCCAAAAGTTGTAATCCAGTTTTTATTGGTTTTCGAGTTAAAGTGTCTTACGTTGAAGTTCCATGAAATGGGCTTTATGATATAAATGAGCATTATAGTTAAATACAATTTAACAAAAAATTCCTACCGAAATTGTTGCAGTAATACGAGCCCAGGCTCATAATAGTTCGGCCGGCTTACAATTTCAATTAAACGCCTTAACAAATGATACAATCTGCACGAACGGTGAGAAATTTCTAAAATTTTTTTTTACTCCTTTAAAATATATGCTTCGAACATACAAAAACTGAATACTTTATTAAAGTAACTAACTAAGTATAAGTTATAAAACAAAAACTGTGGTCCAACAGTCGGGTCATAAGAGTTCGGCCGGAATTTAATTTTGAGTTACATCGCCTTTATTACTGATAACAGTATTTATTCTGCTAGGTATTGTATCCACTAGCTTTGCACATTCTTCTGGTAGAATATTATCCTATATGTGTTGCAATGTATCTTTTAATTGGGGTACTGTACGCGCCGGATGTTTGCGAAGATGTTTCTTCATATATCGCCAAAGGGACTCAATAGGAGATAAATCTGGACTAGAAGATGTCCATTTTTAAACTGATATTTCGTGCTCCTTCAACCATGTTTGAAGATTTTTTGCCATATGACATGGTGCGCCGTGCTGCTGGAAGATGAACTCACCTTCGGTCGTTTCGCAATTAGCGATTGAAGGTAAAAAACTTTCTTCCAAAATGTCTCGGTATTTCTGTGAGTTCACTGTTCCATTAATAAAGTGTATTTACCCACGCCCCTTCCAGACATACAATCCCAGACTATAACAGACGCTGAGAACTTGACTTTTTTCACTAAACAGTCGTTTTGGTAAGTCTCCGCAGATGTACGCAACACTCGTTTCCGCGAGTTTTCTACGCAAACGTCTAATTTGGCTTCGTCACTCCAAATTACGCTGTACCATTGTCTTTGAGTCCAGATTCGGTGTTCTGGAACCCATTTCTGTCTAATACTATTTTGTAATTTTGTTAATAATGGTTTTTCTTTTGCCTGTTGCGTGTTGCAAAAATTAAATAAGCTATTAACAAATTGTACAAAAAAAGGTAGTAGAATATTACTTTATGCAACTTGTATCCTATATTTCGAATAGTTCTCTTCGTTGTAGACATCAAAACTTCCTTTGCTATACTCTCCTTCTATAACACAGTTATTTCTTTAGTATTTGACCGCGGATTTTTTTTACTATTCTACGTAAAGCTAGCTTGTTTACTTTTGTAATAGTAGATGGTCGGCCGGTTTTGGTTTTTTCATCTACTCCGCCTGTTCTTTTACATAAATTAATGGTATATTGCACTGTCGAAATAGGAACAGAATACTAAACATATATTCGACGTGCCAAAATTCCCTTTTTATGGGCATTAATGATGGATAAGCGCAAGTCTTTACTTTGTGAGTTACCACGAGGCATTGTGCTTAAAAACCATTAACTACTAACCGATAAATAATACTGAGAGGTATTTTGTTTATTTGTGCAATGTTTGTTCTGTATTGATAAGAGCGCATTATTTTTATGACTTGTATGATAAGTGGCCGAACTATTATGACCCATCAGTTGGACCATACTTTTTGTTATATAAATTTAGTTTATTAGGCGATTTTAATAAAGTATTCAGTTTTTGTAAGATTAAAGTCTATTTTTTAAAATAGACGAAAAAGATTTGTAGAAATTATTGACCATTTGGGTAGGTGTAATAATTTGTTAAGACGTCTAGTAGAAAATGTAGGCCGGCTGAACTATTATGAGCCTGGGCTCGTATTTATTAACTCACTCGATATTTCGTTTCGAAACGATATTGTCAATTTAACCAACAGTTAAAATTTAATTATAAGCTGAGCAACTGGGTATAAAAGATACAAAAACTTATTAAACGTATATAAATTATGTCTTCGAAAATTCTTCATCTAATGAAAGTATTTAATTTTATCTAATAAGTGTTGTGAAGTGTAAAGAAGTAGCACTTTGCTTATTCATTTTTTAATCGACGTATTTTAATTTTATACACGTTCAAATGAATTTTTATTGCGAGCAAGATATTAAAAAGTAATCTGTGAGATGTTATTAAGAAAAAGAAAATAAAAAAGAACTTGAAGACCTCTTTTCCAGAGGAAATATTACTTTTTTTATAATTATTGATAATGACTATGAATTAAATTTATGAGCTGTAATTACAGCAAGATGAAATGAAACAATTTTCTAAAAGGTCGTGAATATATACAATGATTATTGTAATATGTTGATTATGCCTAACGGCAACGACAATCTCTTGGGTGGAAAATGACCGATCACGCCTTCATCTCATGAGTGGGAAAAAGCTGAAGCGCTGAAGAAGACAGAAGGAATTGTCAAGTGAAATTTGCATAGTGTATGTTCATGTTATAATTTTATTGGATTTATAGAATCTTTTCAAAAGAACTTTTGGTATAGAATTTATAAAATATGGTATGTGTTCTGTGTTCGTGTTATAATTTTATTGGATGTATAGAATCTTTTCCAAGGAACTTTTTTATAGCATTTATCCATTTTTATTTCAATACTTTTATTTCTAAAAATTCACACAGTTGTTCAAATACTCTAAAAATGCGTACACTTACGTAACATTCTCTTTACAATCAAATAATATTACTACCAAGTTTATATCTCTACCCACTTTTGATGTATTGCCCCAAAAGTCAATATACCCTACATTTAGATAAAAACTTCAAAATTTTTAAAAATATAATTTTTACGTATCTAGATACTTCTAAATGCGCTGATTCCAAATTTTGAAACCGCAGGTTGATATCTCGATTCGTTCTCGAGATATTTTGATTTAAAGTTTTGCTCAAAACTGCCCATTTTTGGGTATTAACCCAAAAATGGGTCGAGATATGAATTTGGCGACATCACCATTCGATTCTACGGACAAAAATACATAAGTATAGCAATTTTCATAATGTTTGTCCATTCGGTTCATTTTTTATGAATAAAAGTTTGAAAACCCCTGAAAATGGCCAAAATCTGAAAAAATCTTAAGGGGTACCCCTTAGGATTTTTCCGATTTTTGGCCATTTTCAGTTATTTTGATTTAGAGATTGTATGCGGTGTTCAAAAATTCTGAAAATTGGTGTACTTATGTAATTTTGCCCGTAGAATCGAATGGTGTTGTCGCCAAATTTATATCTCGACCCATTTTTGGGTTATTACCCAAAAATGGGCAGTTTTGAGCAAAACTTTGAATCTAAATATCTCGAGAACGAAAAGAGATATCGACCTGCGGTTTCAAAATTTGGAATAAGCGCATTGAGAAGTATCTAGATGCATAAAAATTAGATTTTTGAAAATTTTGAAGTTTTTATCTAAATGTGGGGTATATTGACTTTTGGGGCAATAATTCAAAAATGGGTAGAGATATAAACTTGGTAGTAATATTATTTGATTGTAAAGAGAATGTTGCGTAAGTTTACGCTTTTTTAAAGTATTTATATATGAGCATACATAATGTATGATAATTTTATAGGATTTATAGAATATTTTCCTAGGAATTTTCTGTATGGAATTTTAAAATATTGTATTATGTTCTTGTTACATAATACTTTTGGTATGGGATTTGTACAAAATATATCAAATTAATGGAAGGATGTGTGCTGGCCACAACAGATTTTTACAAAATATTTTTAAATACATAGGTAATATAGCAGAAAATTGGAGCGAGTGTATACTTCTGCCATACTTAATTTTCTTTTGAAATATCTTTCGATTCATATTACATGATCACCAATAATTCCTTTCATATTCCTCCTGTTCGTTTTTACAGAATTTAATCCGCGTTTCTTTCAATTTTAATATTCCATCTTTAGTTTGGATCACATATAAGGCTGGGACATCAAAGGAGCAATCCCAATGGATCGGAATCGAACTCAGCCTCACAAACAGAGAGGCAGACAGACACAGCAGAGCAACAAGCGACGTAATGTTGTAGCTGTAGATAGAAACTGGAGCTAGGAGCAGAACGGCTTTAGCACAGAGCCGGCTGATAGATATTTCATATAATTTATTCATGCCGACATAACGGCTGCGATGACAGACTAACAGGGCCGCAATCTGGAAATTTCACCAGTGTCGAGTTTAATAGACCGTTTCAATTTCTAAATTGCCTCTTTCTAATAAATCTACGCATATTACCGTGAATATTTTTTAACGTGCTACATTGGGTTTGTCATATTCATGGTTACGACTTGACATTTGATTGACAGCAATGTATTTGTCCGTTCCATTTACAATGAAACATAGGGAACGAATTTGACATTTGATAAGAAGACAAGAGAGGTTAATTTTGTTTAAATACCTGCATTCTAAATTAAAATTAGTTGTATAAAAAATATAGTGGGCTCCAATATTTAAATATAATAATTCTGTCAAATTCGTTCCCCATGTGTCATTTTAAATGAGACAAACAAATACATTGCTGTCAATCAAATGTCAAATCATAACTTATAGGAAAATTCAACGGTTATCTGTCATATTGACAAGATGTCATTAGAGGTTAATTTTGTTTAAATAATTATACCTGTTTTTTAAATAAATAAAAATAAATATATCATCACGGCATATTACCCATTTCTGGGTGTGCCAGTATCTACAACACATGTAGATATCGGTAATGATGACGATATATTTTACCGTGTCCATCACAGGGGTCACTTTTGTGCCATTTAAAATTGGTAATATTTGGCGCCTGTCGGGATCGAACTCGGTCCCCCCGGGTTCATGACCAGACATTCAGGCACCTGTTTTTTAAAAATTAAATTTATATGTAGAAATAATAATGTGTGCACTTTGTTTCCAAAATATGTTTATTGCTCTCGAGTGGTTTTCTGACTCTGCTAAATTTCTTACAATATTTAAATATAATACTTCTGTCAGATACGTTCCCTATGTTTCATTTCAAAATTTAAATGGAACGGGCAAATACATTGCTGTCAATCAAATATATCAAGTCGTAACCATGGATATGACAAACCCAATGTTTCACGTTAAACAATACTCATTACCCATTTCTGGGTGTGCCAGTATCTACAACACATGTAGACATCGGTAATGATGACGATATATTTTTCTGTGTAGGCGCTTAGCAGGCGTCACCTCACGGGCACTCATAGCTGGTGTGGAGAGTGCAGATGTGGCCAACACAATACCTCCCGCTATTTAATTTTTATTAATTTAAATACATACCTAATCTTAATCTTACAAACTATATTAAGTTCGAATATTACTACCTTTTTAGTTTATGTTCTGTATTTTTTATTAAAAAAACACAACCTAATTTTAAAAAGAAATAGAAGTTGAGGGGGCAAATCTCGAAAGGCTACTCCCCTCATTATTAACCTTCAATGTAATGTCCTAAATGTCTGTGGGAAAAAATGGTGGATGCGCCGGCTGGCTGGATGCTGGCCTGTCGGTTTGCGTTCGCGTTCGCGACAGGATTCAGACCCGGGCAGAGTGAGCGACATAAGAGGCTTACGGCAGAGCCGGAGACACATTAAAATCATATCAAATATGCATATCGCACCGGCAGCCACTTACGCAAGCCGCAAGAGGATTTCGCTAAAGACATGCCTACATAACAGTCTCACTTCATCAATAAATCAATCAGTGTGACTGCATGCTCGCTGCACTGCAGTCAAAGATTATAATAATACATAACATAACAGGCAGACAGATTACATTAAATAAACTGTAATTGTTGCATGCCAAATATGAGGGCTAAACGAAACTAATATAGTAGATCATAATTTTTTTAACATACTTAACTTTACGAGGTGTGGCAATTAAATTACAAGATTGATCTTAGAACCAGGGCATCGAACCCACCAAAAAGGTATTGTCTTTGGTCAAAAAATTCGGTGGTGAGTTTTTAATGAATAAACACGTTTTAGGGTCCCTACAATACGAATATACCATTTTTAAGATGTCTGTATGTGTGTGTGTGTGTGTGTGTCCGTGTGTGTGTGTCCGTGTGTGTGTGTGTCCGTGTGTGACAAATTTTTCTCCGACGATAACTCCAATACTACAATTCTAAAAATTATAATTCTTTCGTATTCCTCTTCTGTACAATCATATGAAGAGTTGATTAGATTTTGGTTATAATTACTCCACCGGAAGTACCCTTATTTGAAGTTTTTAACAGTTTTTCCTAAATTATATTTATTAAAGAAAATACTCTTCTCTATATGGTTTGATTATTTATTTTCCTTCATATTCAATAGATGTAGAGTTAAAGCATTATAAAGAAATTAATTTTCAAAAATTAGTCTGCTTTGCCTATTTATCATGGAAACAGATGATATATTAAAAAATTCTAATTGACAGATGTCAGTTGGAAGTGCAAATCCAAATATGGAGCGTATAGGATCTAAAATTGATATGGCATAGTGACACGCAGAGAAAGGCCAAAGAGAAGACGAAAGGACTGTATCGCAAAAGACTTGAGAAAGAAAGGACTGTGTGATGCGTTGGACAAGAATGAGTGGAAGAGAAGAGGAAACAGCGACCCCTAATAAAATAGGGGAAAGAAGAAATGAAGGAAGTGTCTAGTGCATTTTACTTAGTGTATTATGTTATAATTTTATTGGATTTATAGAACCTTTTCGAATCAACTTTTGGTATAGAATTTGTAAAAAATAGTATGTGTTCGTGTTCGATTTCACATGATATTATATAGAATCTGTTCCAAGGACTTTTTGTATGGGATTTGTACAAAATACATCGAATTGGCGGAAGGTCTTGTGCTGGCCACAACAGATTTTTTGAAAGATGGGTTCGGGTGCGGTTCTGGTTCAAGCATTAATAAAATTTGCGGTTTTGTTCGCGGTTCAGGTTCGAAATAATGTAAAATGAGAGCCGGAATTTACGCAGAACGCAACAAGAAACGAACCCAATTTTCACGAAAAGTCAACCCAGACAGCAACGCAGACGCCTAAGACGTCGATTATCGGCTGTATTTACTTTTCGAAGTAAAAATTAACCTGAACCGAAGTTGAACCCCGAACCTGAATTTTAAGACTCGGTTCGGTTTTGACTCAGGTTTAATTAAAAATATATCTGAGGTTCGGTTCTCGGTTTGGGTTCCCTAAAATGTGACGGTTTGGTTCCGGTTTTGGTTCGGTTCAGGTTCGGGTTCGGTGCCCTGCTTAGAACATTGACAAAGTATAAAATTACACAAAACAAATATTGCCACCTTCAATGTACTCTCCTCCCCGAACCCTACACCGCCCGATGCGAATATTCCATTGTTGGAAGCAATGCCTGCAGGCCTTTTTTGTTAGATTGTTCATAAGCTCTAAAGCTTTTTTCTATAACTACATTTCGGCCCCGAATTTGGTGATTTTTACGCAGAATTACACTTTGGGAATAAAAGTGATTTTGTATTTCGTCAAAAATGTCTTGCCGGACAGGGCGTTTTGTTCCGGCGCGTTGTCTTCATGGAGAATCCATTACATTTCAGCCCTTTTTCTTCTCACCCGTGCATGAAGGGTTATCAAAACCTTCTGTAATATGCTTGGTTAACGAAATGCCCCTCAGGCACCCAATCCATGTGAACAATCACTCGCATTTCGAAATAAACAATGTTAGCGCACGGCCGAGGCGCTAATTGTCTCCGACTTCTTTTCTTCCTGCTTTAAATCTTGTAAACTGCTCGAAAACTTGAGTACTAGATAGACCCTCATCAACATAAACATTCTTCAACAATTCGTACATTTTTCTAGCGGATTTTTTAAGTTTCACACAGAATTTCATATTGACACTAACATAATTCCGGCGGTGTCGAGAAAGTAGTTAACTTCAATCAAAGGCTACTGCCGAACGGTTTGCCTAATTATCTGGAAATTTTACCAGTGGATGGAGGGAAGATGACAAATTAATATGACGTAGCCTGCAATGTTACCAAATTTACAGGGAAGCCGGAAAAAATAAATCTCATAAATTGATATTCTTGTTTCTTTTTTTATCAATTGTCAGTTGCATATTTACAAAATTCACTTCAAATCAATTATTTAAAAAGTGACATTTCATAGTGTTAAAAGGTTGAGTAAAACTCAACTTTTTAAAATTAGATAAAGCAAATTACCACATCCGAAAATGTATGTATATATGAATGTCTTGCGCAATTTGGTGGCAGCGCGTATTGTGTTTTATATATGTATACAGTTCTGTTCTATATAAATATAAAATTATACCAATGTATTTATATATGTACCTACTGTTTGTACGGTGGTAGATGGATAGGGTGAAATATTGAAAATGAGCAACTAATTCGCCAATGTTTTGCGAAACATAAGCTGATAATGTACCGCGCCCGAGGCAGCGGCGAATAACTTCACTGATCGAGTTTCAAAATACATTCCGACCAACCCATACATACATTACAAACCCACCAGACATCATTTAATAACAGTAATATACTAGTTACAAACTAAAACTAACAAAACAGCATTAATTGCTACACTTTGAATTCTGAAATCATGCCTATATTCTAGAATTCATATACTATTAAATCAAAACACAAAACATTTGTTTCTTCAATGGTATAGAAGATAAACTAGAGAATTGAAAAGTGTGTTAGGATTTAGGGGAAATATCGAAAAGGAAAAATATTAACTTAGTGGCCTCGTCGCGAATCTGGGGAACCGGGTTCGATCCCGACAGACGACAAATATTTCCAATTTTAAATGGCACAAAAGTAACCCCGGTGGTGCACTCTCCACACCAACAATGAGTGCCCGTGAGGTAACGCCTGGTAAGTGGCCGCACGATACAAATACCTTCCGTCACCTTTAGGTAAGGATATGTGTGCGTTATGTGCGTGTGTGTGTGTGTGTGTGAGTGCGCGCTCGCGCATTTGTTTATCAATAATTTAGTCTCCGATAATTTCAATCCTACAATCCCAAAAACAACTACTATACTATATTAAGATTTTTTTTTTGTGTGGAAATGGGCTATTTGCGTGGTACTAAAAATCCGATTTGTGTCACTATATACGTAATGTTATATTGAAAACAAATATAAAAATATAAATTTAATTTTAAAATAATTATTTGTTTTTTACTAAATTAAGAAATAAAATTTTCTGTGACGTCTTTACATTGAACTGTGGAGGGGAAGCATGTTTAAGAACATTATCAATAGATGGCATGCCGTGCGAGAAAGTTTTAATTTGAATTTGACATTAGTTCATTTTTCTCTCTCTCTGGTTTCTCAAATACATTAATTACTTTATAAAAAAACACATAAGTAGTTACTTGTAATTTAAAATATCGATACCAAAAAGATAAACTAAAATAATAACCTCCAAACTATTGTTGAAATGTCAAACAGGTGATGTACATTATCCGCACAAACAAACCATTACTATGGGACGGCACCACGCTGTGGCTTTACGGCCATTCATTGGTGCGGCATAATTCTACGTCATACATGGCGGGAATTCAAATAATCAAATTTCATTATATTTTTTCTGGCTAATTAATCATAATTTTGTCAAAAGAAAAAATATGGGTAGCAAGTTTTTACCTTCTCTTCAAAAATATTAAATTATATCTCTGTAATAGAAGAAAATAAAGATCGCAATTTGCAAGTAAAAATGGCAAATTATATGCGATTGAAGGTCTTGCAGTCCCTCTATGTAGTAGTCATGGATAATGCAAGAGCTACGCGATATATAATTCACTCTCGTACTTCTGTGGCTTTTTTGCTAACTCCAACTCCTCAAATGACTTAGTTACTGTTTAATGCATTATTCACGCAAGTTAATATTAAAAACATCCTTTTTGTGTAGAAATTTCCACATGCAAATGAATCAAATTGAATCGACATATGCACGTTCCCACGCATCAGAAATATTAACAGACTTTCATGGAAGTCAGAGAAATAATAGCATAGAAACGATGATATATATGTCGTACCGAATGTTTTACATTTTGACTACAACATTTCTATCATTTCATTAAAAGCCTGACCTTATTTCCATTACAATCTTTGGACTATTTTGAGAATAACTAAGAGAATTACAAATTGATTAATTTTGAATTTAATTAGCTTAGATAATTCTACCTTAACATAAACAAAACACACAAAACTCGACCGAGTTTTCCAGGCTTGAGTTTGGTGCGTGGTGCAAAGAACACTGAAAATTATGTGTTTTATCTCAAATTTCATCATCGAAAATGTTTATTCTGTTTTTCTTGCATATACATTTAGTTATTTTACGTACAAATTTACTATTATATTATGTCTTTCAATAGGGGTGACAATTTTTTTCAGTAGAGATTTCTCGGTTACAGTCAGTTGTCGAAATATTCAGGAACAACGGGAAATGGATTTGAGCAGGAACCAGCGTAGACTGCACGGGAACAGCTAACAGGAACTGGGCTACTTTGTACCTCCAAAAGGATTGAAGGAACAGGAACCAGGAACAGCTTACTTATGAAAACCAATCCCACAATTGAATTGGTCCAAAATTTATTAAATTCAATCGCTTAATAAAAGAATGTCAATTTCTAAATGGATCCAGATGGAACGGCAGATAACCATTAGGAATATACCATTTGAATTGAATTCTCGAAGTATCACAAGCTATTCACTATAATATTTAAAGTCCCAATAATATTAACTCATATTGATTTGCCAAAAAAAACATGAGAAATTTTAATCAGAAAAAGAATACGTATTAATTGAAAACTATTTAATTACAACGAACGAAGAATTTTGAATTACAAGAGCAACTCACAATACATGCGGATGCTTCAAGGAATCAAATTGTACTCTTGTTTATTTATATTATTTTTTTGTTATATTGCTAGGCTCTTCTTATTGTTGTGATTAAATTGTTTTTACAGGCTTCTATATGTTTTTACCTTCCTTTACCTTTAGGTAAGGAAGGTATTGTCTTTGGTCAAAAAATTGGGTGGTGAGTTTTTAATGAATAAGCACGTTTTAGGGTCCCTACAATACGAATATACAATTTTTAAGATGATGTCTGTATGTATGTATGTGTGTGTGTGAGTATATGTATGGCCGTGTGTGAAAAATTTTTCTCCGACGATAACTCCAATACTACAATTCTAAAAATTATAATTCTTTCGTATTCCTCTTCTATACAACCATATGAAGAGTTGATTAGATTTTGGTTATAATAGATCCACCGGAAGTACCCTTATTTGAAGTTTTTAACAGTTTTTCTTAAAAAACCCCAGTTAAATATTATTTTTTGACATTTTGTTATTAAATTTATTAAAGAAAATACTCCTCTCTATACGGTTTGATAATAATTTTTCCTTCATATTCAATAGATGTAGATTTAAAGCGTTATAAAGGTATTAATGTTCAAAAATTAGTCAGCTTTGCTATTTATCATGTAAACAGCTGATAGGTATATTCAAAAAAAATTAATTGACAGATGTCAGTTGCAAGTGCAAAACCAAATATAGAAAGTATAGGATCTAAAATTGGTAAAACGCCTGAACCTTTTATAAAAATCAACCACACAGTTAGACGTTTTCACAATCGAGCCACGGCACAGATACTATTATTAAAACCGAATAATATTTTTCTCCATTAAAAATAATTTCATCTCGAATCGGATTACGTGTGAATCGTGCTAATTTGGCTACGTTGATCTGATGATTACATTACCGGGAATACAACCCGGGTTGGATGGAGCGACAACCATCGCACTAATCAACTTAGCGCCGAGTTGACGGCATTTAACCCCTGTTCCATTCATTACAGAAGTTGTCGCACCCTACGAACTGATGTAACAGGGTGAATCATTAGCCAGGGAAGAAAAGAAAGTCAGACACAGGTGCAGAAGAAAGGATAATGAGGTCTGCAGGTGACACAACCTCAAGAATTTCTTTTAGCAAGGATCTAACAGAATTTGCATCTGAGATAAGGATAATGAGGTTAAATTTGTAACACCAGTCTCATTATACCTTTCGAGTGCACAACTAGGTCTTTTTGACTCCAGATTCCATAATTATTGACAAAGTTTTTAAAAATAAAAAAAATTGTACAAATCACATACCAAAAGTTCGTTAGAAAAGATTCTATATATCCAGTAAAATTCTAACACGAATATATACTATTTTTTATTCAATTTTGACGTTTTAAACTGTAATTATTAACTCCATAGCAACAACTACAAGTAACACTTTTTTCACTTGTGAATTAAAAATTTTTTTAAATCACTCTCACAAAATTTTAACTCACTCTAGCACTCTGCAACAAAAAATGCATTTAAAAATAACGTCAAGAACGAAAATAACACTTACAACATAATTTATCAGACATTATCAGCCCTTTTCATTATTTTTTACGACATAAATTACAGACAATGAAGCTTTTTAAATATATGACTTGACGTCTATCAACGACGATTGTCATGCTTAGCCTACTAATTGATCAATTTTTTATTTTGTCAAAATTAAATATTATAATGGTTTTTATTATTATTTCGTTAAAATTGAATAAAATATTGTACAAACTACGTAAGCTAAGAATGTTTATTCACTCGAAGAATTTAACTCACTCGCCCTTCGGGCTCGTGAGCTAAACTTTCTTCTCATGGATAAACATTACCTTAGCTCACTTGGTGTGTAAATATCTATTACAAATTTCATATCGAAAATTTCTTGGAAAAGATTCTATAAATCCAATAAAATTATAACATAAACTGCACTTGACACTGACATCTGTCAATTAGAATTTTTTGGATATATCAGCTGTTTCCATGATAAATAGCAAAGCTGACTTGAAAGTATCTTTAAAATTCTTTAAGACTATATCTATTGAATATGATGGAAAATTCAAAATCAAACTAGATAGAGAATAAGATATTCTTTCATATTCATATTAATAATCTTAGTCACATAAAACGTCGAAAAATGATATTTAACTGCGTTTTTTCAAGAAAAACTGTAAAGAACTTGAAATAAGGGAACTCCCGGTTGACCAATTATAATCAAAATCTAATCAGCTCTTCATATGAATGTAAAGAAGAGGTCTACGAAAGAATCATAATTTTTATAGAATTCTAGTTTTGGAGTTATCATCGGAGAAAAATTTGTCGCACACACACACACACACACACATATATATATATATATATATATATATATATATATATATATATACATACATACAGACATCATTGGAAAAAATAGTAAAATCGTATTCTAGGGACCCTAAAACGTACTTATTTATTAAAACTTATTATCGATTTTTTTTACCAAAGGCAGGTATACACAATGACCCATATTACAAAGGCACTATTATAATAATAGCGAAATTATAAAGCTCGCTTATCCATTATATTCTTACAAAAGCGCCCTTTAAAAATAGATTCTCATTTTCTTATTTATCACTTAATTTAATTTTTTTATTGTAAAAATTTAATCATTTTGCTAATAAAAATTTACGTTTTAACAAAAAATACCGCAAACTAATATTTAAACGAAAAGATTCAAAAAACTTGCTGTTTTCGTACGTATTCTGAATTGCAAATTGCAATAAAATCTAATAATTCATTTAATAATCTGATATTTTTTGGAATTTTATTTTAAATATGTCCAAAGATCAACAAAAATAAACGTCACCATTATTTTATTTTTTTCATTTCTTATAATCTGGACATAAAAGCTTATTAAATAAAAATAAATAAATAAATATATCATCACGGCATATTACCCATTTCTGAGTGTGCCAGTATCTACAACACATGTAGACATCGGTAATGATGACGATATATTTTACCGTGTGGGCGCTTACCAGGCGTCACCTCACGAGCACTCATAGCTGGCGTGGAGAGTGCACCACAGGGGTCACTTTTGTGCCATTTAAAATTGGAAATATTTGGCGCCTGTCGGGATCGAACCCGGTTCCCCCGGGTTCGCGACCAGACACTCAGACACGCGGCCACACCATAAATGGGTAATAAGCCGTTATTGCATTCTCTTTCCTAATTTCTAATCTTGTAACTTTATTAAGTGTGAAAAAATCTCCCCGTGAAATTTCGTGGTTGGCTGATGATTGCGTAATGTTGTGTGGTGGCAAGATTGGCTGTTCTGCTGTTATGAATATTGTAATAGGCCATATAAATATGTATATTGCCAATATGTAGGGCTGTTGCTGCAGCAGCAACGACAACCCTCGCTCTTTTTCAAAACCAATTTCACAAGATGAAGTGTCTCATCAACTCATATTCACTTACGCCACTTTCAATTACTTTCTTACGAATAGATTACGGTTGGTGATATATGTAACAGAGGGTTTTCCCGTTACTAAATATTCTAAAATTTAATTCTCATGAAGGGTGTTCTCTTAATTTCGAGCCTAATACAGTAAAACACGTTATTTCATTCTGAAAATATTTCCCATTACAGGCAATAATTTTTCCATTCGAAGGAACCAATTGAAAAAAAATTCGAATATTCTGGAAATGTGTTATTTATCTACCAAGTGATACGATCTGTTTTTTACCTCTCGCTAAGAGAGGTATTGGAATCATACTAAAATTCGTATATCCAGATTTTAGTGGATAAGCACGTTTTAGGGTCCCTATAATCCAATTATAAGATTTTTACGATGATACCCATGTGTGTGTATGTGTGGATGTTGGAACCACGGTTTCTCAAATACCATAAAACTTAAAAAATATTTCACTGCAGTTTCCTCAATCTGACATTCCTGGGAAGAGCTGATTAGATTTCGGTAACAATTGGACAACCGGAAATAATAGTTTCTTTACAAAAATCTTCTAAATATTATTACTGTATTAATCTTGTATAGATTTAGAGATAAAGGCACTGTAATATAATTTGTAATTGATAGATATCACTGTCAAAAATCAACAGTTTTAGTGACATTCTGAAAGTTTTTTCTGGGAAGTATATTTAATCTTTCTTATTGTTTTATTAATTAAATATTTTATATTAATATTTTTTTGTCAAATTAGACGATTTTAAATAACATAATGGGATCCCGTGGCCGCGTGCCTGAGTGTCTGGTCGCGAACCTAGGGGAACCGGGTTCGATCCCGACAGACGCCAAATATTTACAATTTTAAATGGCACAAAAATGACCCGTGTGGTTCACTCTCCACACCAGCTATGAGTGCCCGTGAGGTGACGCCTGGTAAGCGCCCACACGGTAAAATATATCGTCATCATTACCGATGTCTAAATGTGTTGTAGATACTGGCACACCCAGAAACGGGTAATAAAATCAATATTTGGGTAAAATTCTGTAATGTTTTTGTTATAAAACGACGGTTCGAAAGCGAAGTGCAATACAATACTTTATAGCCTAATATGGAAATGGCGAGAGGTCTTGTGCTGGCCACAACAGATATTTTGATCTGGTGTTGGTGTTAAATTATGGGGAATTACTTTCACGCCAATGTTTTCGGTTGATTGAAACGAACGAACAGCAAAATTCACAAAGGTGTGTTATTTCTGCCAAAACAGTTTTAAAATTTGTTCTGATAGAGTTATATTAGGGTGTGTAAATACGTATAGAGGATATTAAGTTTATTTCTAATCAAATTACAAAAGTACATTGAATATAGTGAGGAACAAAACATAATAATTTGCAGTAGGATAAGATTAGACAATTGAATTGTTGTGCGTACCATGTCTAGCAGATGTTTCGTAATATAAACACATATACTGGTACTTCTATCTTTGTTGTTGATAGTTCTATTGCACTTTTAAATACACATGTAAAGGCAGTTTGTTGAAATAAATTGTGATATAAATAAATAGTAGTGAAATAAATAGTTATAGTGAGATAAATATTGTTTAAATATATAATCGTAATGTTACCTTATATTTAATAATAAATACGAGTATGCATACATCTAATAATAAATACCTACCTAGTAAAATAGTAAAAATACCATGTAATAGTTATTTATGTATTAAGAGCGTAAGGAGGCTTTTCGGGTCTGCGGCGGGATTTTGAGCGCGAGGCGTAAGCCGAGGGATAAAAGCACGGACGAAAATTTTCAAATTCTGAGTGTTAGAAAAATTGTATCGAAAAGAATTTGTCCTCATACATCCAGTATCTAGTGTTGCTATGAAAGCGGAGAACAATAGTTTATTGTTTGTTATTAGTTATGTCATTTGAGTTTTATTTTGTGTATCTCCGTGCTTTCCATATAAATATCACAAAATTAATTTTCATTTTTCATTAAAGAATATAAAAAATTTCGATTTGTAATAAAAACTTTTCATGTTGCCTGTTTAAATTGTTTATATTGTAGGTTATAATTTGGTTTGATGTTTCATTATAACCCGGCGGGCTATAATGAGGCCTGCGGGCTATAAAATGACGTTTATGTCAAATAAATTCGTGTATAATTATGATACGTCCGTGCATAAATATATTTTTAGAAGGATTACTAATAAATGGGGTGAATGATTTCTTTCTCCCTTGATTTACCTGTTACGTTTAAAGTTTTCGTATTAGTGTTCCAGTATTCGTCATCGTATATGTACGTTCAGGTGTGTCCATGTTACAATATGTATATTGACGTGTGTTTCTTTTTCCCCAAATGCTTATTCACCCTCGGAAAATCATATTGTTAATTACGACGCGTCACCTAACTCGCTAGAAAATTCAATTTAGACTCTAAATTGGTGGCAAAAAATAGCTTATTAGTGTAATAAAAAGAAAAACCCAGACATGTTACTTTATTTTGGAAATTTAATTTATTTTACCAATTCTACACTCTGAGACTCATTTCTGAGACATTAAATTGAGAGAGAAAAACTACACTCTTCATGACAATTTTGAATAACCAGCTATATACTCGTAACCCGTACATATATTAAGTCTTGATGATATACCTATTTATGTATTGAATGAAAAAATGACTATGCATTAGTTTGTTGTATTTTATTTTTGCTTTGTCCATAATCTAGAATTGTATGTAATATATTCGTGTTTGTGTGTAGGTATAGTGCGATAGGGTAAGTGTAAGCACGTTGCGTGCGGCGTCATTCATACCGACGCTTGGCGTCGGAACAACCACCGACACTGGCGCGTCTTATCGTCCTACTACATCACGACATCACGCTACGACTACAAACCCTGACCCCCACACAATCACTTTCCCTTACACACCACACTACACAAACGATAACCACAAACTTCAAAACTCATTTCCAAGAAATTACAACTCATTTTTCTGGTTTCATTTTCTTTTAACTGCTCGCAGCAATAGATACAAACATTATACACAGCACATATAGAGCAATATGTAGTTTACGTTCATATTTGTGATATGATAACTTTATTCCGACCATATATAAATACTCTAAAAATGTGTATACTTACGCAACATTCTCTTTACAATCAAATAATATTACTACCAAGTTCATATGTCTACCCATTTTTGAATTATTGCCCCAAAAGTCAATATACCCCACAATTAGATAATAACTTCAAAATTTTCAAAAATCTAATTAAAATATACCACCTGCGTTTCTGGGAAGGTGTTATCATACATTATTTGGAGATATTATGTAGATTTGTATTAATAATTTATAAAGATGTCTATTTATATGTGCAAAAAATTTAAATTTAAGTACTGCATTTGAATCTAATAATAGTATTATGCAAAGACAAAGAAATAATCTGTTGTGGCCAGCACAAGACCTTCCGTTAATTTGATGTATTTTGTACAAATCCCATACCAAAAGTTCATTGGAAAAGACTCTATATATCCAGTAAAATTGTAACACGAACATAATACAATTTTTTACAAATTCCATACAGAAGTTCCTTGGAAAATATGTAACCTCCAAGTTTACCTATATCTCTACCCATTTTTGAATTATTGCCCCAAAAGTCAATATACCCCATATTTAGATAAAAACATCAAAATTTTAAAAAATCTAATTAATATGTATCTAGATACTTCTCAGTGCGCTGATTCCAAATTTTGAAACCGCAGATCGATATCTCGTTTCATTCTCGAGATATTTAGATTCAAAGTTTTGCTCAATACTACCCATTTTTGGGTAATAACCCAAAAATGGGTCGAGATATGAATTTGGCGACAACACCATTCGATTCTACGGGCAAAATTACATAAGTACACCAATTTTCAGAATTTTTGAACACCGCATACAATCTCTAAAGCAAAATAACTGAAAATGGCTAAAAATCGCAAAAATCTAAGGTGTACCCCTTAGGATTTTTTCAGATTTTGGCCGTTTTCAGGGATTTTCAAACTTTTACTTATAAAAAATGAACCGGTTGAACAAACATTATGAAAATTGCTATACTTATGTATTTTTGTCCGTAGAATCGAACGGTGATGTCGCCAAATCCATATCTCGACCCATTTTTGGGTTAATACCCAAAAATGGGCAGTTTTGAGCAAACCTTTGAATCTAAATATCTCGAGAACGTAACGAGATATCAACCTGCGGTTTCAAAATTTGGAATCAGCGCATTGAGAAGTATCTAGATAGACGCATAAAAATTAGATTTTTGAAAATTTTGAAGTTTTAATCTAAATTTGGGGTATATTGACTTTTGGGGCAATAATTCAAAAATGGGTAGAGATATAAACTTGGTACTAATATAATTTGATTCTAAAAAGAATGTTTTAGAGCGAATTATTTTGGTTTTACTTTATATACAATTAGCAAGTAGCAAGGACGAGTTTCTCCTGTCGCCATGAAGAACACTACTGTTTTTCATCGTTTTCATGTATAGTAAGTTGGAAGTAAAAAATACTATCGCTCGTGTTTTGTTTCATGGCTAAGCAGATTCTAAATCTCCCATGTATCAAATTGAGTTAGTTTTTGATACATTAAATTTAAAATCTTTGAATCAACGCATTGTGATTGCTATTATTCATTGTACTAGTATTAATTATGCTATTAAAGTACATAAATGAGTACCTACATATTATCTGCAGGCTTTTTAAAATCTGGGGTATAATGTAATACAGTAGTTAAGGCCCCGTGTGTATATTGTTTGATGTGTAAGCATAGCAAGCTAGCAATATAGGGGAAGGGTGGTTGTGTGGCGACGCCTTGACGTCGGCGGCGTCTAGGGTGCCCAGTGACTCACCCCTGGACAGGTAACGGCTACCGACGCACCAACACACAGGTCCGAACTTAAGGGATGCTCAAACATTTATACATTAATGTCTATACATTGGAAACATACGATATTTGGTGGATGCGCACCATATATTTATATAGGAGTGATAGTTTTTTCAATAGAGATTTCTCGGTTTCTGATATTATTTTTTTGTTACTGTCAGGTGTCAAAATATTCACTACAGTTTGCAGTTTCATCATGCAGCGTATGACCCTTCCCGAATATTTAGAAATTATTAAAAATATATTACTAAAGTTCGAGCTCAGTTGTGGATGCTCAACATTTGTTCACCAGAGAATTGGGTTATCGTCACTAGTGCTGTGAGGATCCGACAAAACATGGTTCCGAGGTCCCGGATTTCAAAATATCCGGTTCCTCGGATATCCGATGTTCAGATATTGAAGCAGATATCCGTAAATTTAACTCGGATTTGGATCCGGATCCTGGTTTGGGTCCGGATCCCATTCGGATCCGGATTCGATGTGTTGTTTACGGATCCTAATTTTAATTATTGATCCGATTCATCATTTTGAATGTAAAGGCAAACATCTGGAAGTGAGTTCAAATTCAAACCGTTACAGTGGGTCTGTTTATCTCTACAGCGGTCTATAAACAGCAATAAATTTTATAATACCCTGGTGCAAATACGAGAAGGATATTTCTTAGAATATTGAATTCTGTAGTTCTAAAATTTTAACATTCATTACTTCAAAGAAAACGAGATTAAGATTAAATTTGAGAAATAATGATTACAGGTTCATTGCAAGTGTCGAAATACCTATTTATTTATATCGTGCACGTATTTCACATAAAAGGGATTGTTTTTCCATGTCTAAAATCCGATACTCATAGTCATATTCGGATCCGGATCCAAGATCCAATACTCAGATTCGGATCCAAAATCCGATACTCAGATCCGGATCCAAAATCCAATACTCAGATCCGGATCTAAAATCCGATACTGAGATTTGGATCCAAGATCTGGATAGTTCAACATTCCATTATCCGGATATCCGAAAATTTTTGAAACCAAAACCGAAACTATCCGGATCCGGATCCCACCACTAATCGTCACCGTTATTCTACGCAGGCTATACTCCGTACTGTGGAAAAGTTAGCCAGACATTACTGAGGACTTTTTCTGGGAAATACATTTAATATTTCTTTTTTATTATTAATTAAATATTTATAATTATAGATACATATACCCTTCAGAAATACCGCCAATCTCATCAATGAATTAGAAGAATTTCGAACATTAGAAGAATAAGAGTGATTAGAATGAATTAAAAAATATAAAAATATGTAAAGAAGATATGTGTTATTGTGTGTATTAGAAATTTCAAATATGTACAATACTTATATAGCCTAATATGGAAATGGCAAAAAAAATTTTAAATATAGAATTTGTCGTCTCGTGAAGTAGGTACAATTTACAACACTTGAGGTCGTTTCTCGCAATCTAAGTTCCACTCTCGTTTATTGATCCATTAATCATCTACTAGATTTCTATGTCTCATTTGTTTGTATTTGTTTTGTCCATTCAGCTTTCGGTCTTCCTCTTCTACGCTTTCCATTCGGAGTCCACTCGGATATTTGACCATCTTCTCTCATCCATTCATTTTACTTGACCATACAATTTCAATCTTTTAGTTTATATTTCTTTCGTCACTAATTTTTCAGTTCTCATTAAAGTTCTTATTTCCGTATTCGGTATATGTGGTAGCTTAGATATACCAGCGCTTCTCAAGAAATCTATCTGGATGGCCTTTTTATTCTTCCTTTTTATTTATTTCCCACGTTTTTGCCGCATAAAGTAATATACTTTGTACAATTGTATTGTAAATTCTTATCTTTGTCTCCTTATTTCGGTGGATCAGAGTAGAGAATTTAGTTTTTGTATGGCTTGTTCCGCTTGTGTAATCCTGAATGCTATTTCTTTTTTTCTGTCCCCATCTTCTGAAATTATTGCAATTTCGACTATAGTTTCCTATATGTTTGACTGGTACTCGTATACTATGTATGATTTTATGTTGATTACGGTTCTGTGTGGGTGCGTGTGTTTGATGAATCATCGGCAGTGGTAGGTATAGGTGCACGCGTGTGCCCCGTGTCTAGGGTGAGCAATAGACGAGACGGCGACCAGCACAGCAAAGCGACGGTTCCTACCCTTACCTGCTCACGGAAATCCCTTACACTACACCCTCATTACTCAACACAACTCTATATTCCACCCTTTCTTGCACCAATTAAATTAAAAACGAAACAACTTTTTTCTTACTAGGTACTAAATCTATTAAATCGGTCATTTTGAAAAGGGATTAACTCTGATTTACATAATTTTATAGAAGAACGTAACTGCTTAGTTTATAAAGAAATGAATATGAATACATACACCACATCTAAACTAATGCCCGGTTTCTCCACAGCAACTTAAGTTGTTGATTATTAAAGTGCTACTTAATTGTAAGTAGGACTTATATCTCAATTGCGTTGCACCAGCAAATTCAAATGCGAACTTAACTTATGTCACAAATTACATTGGCAACAGCGTAATGTTGTTCTATGATTGGTCAATTTGAAATTTAGCTATTCAAAATAAAATACCGGCTGTCAAATGTCAAAGCTGTCAATGTGTTTAACATGGTTTATATTTGTATTCATTCAACAATATTCGATATGGATTTACAGGATTTCCCTAATTTTGACGACGTTAACGTCGTGGATACTGTGTTGGAAGTCGATATTGTCGAAAATGGTAGGACTCCGCGACAAATAAGTAACAGAATTGATTTGTTCCAAATATATTATTTATTTTTAATATTTTCATGTGGACCACCGCCAGTCTTATAAACTGAAGCGTTTTTCTTCGATGTCGTCTTCCTTGCGTCAGTCTCCATATTTGCACACATATTATTGCCAATGCTGCGGCAATTAATTTCCAGGTGTTATCTTTTTGAATATTGGACATGGGCACCGCAATGATTTTTTAATTTTCAATATTCTCTTTAAATCTTTGTTTCTACAATCTCACAGACAAATTTTCTTCCTCTTTGCTATAATTTAATCGTTTCTTCTTTATATCATCTAATTTTCTTGCCGTAACAGACCAAAACGAAACAAATTTAGCCGCGACTTACCGATATGTCAATTGACATATGACATAATCACATAAGTCACCGATTTTTTCGACTTACATTTAAGTGCTACTTACGTCTCACATTTTGACATTTTTGCGTGGTGCAACAGTTTAAGGTGGAACTTAGGAATAAGCAACGACTAAGTCGTAAGTTTCTCTGGAAAAACCGGGCATTAGAATATTAGAAATATTGTATAGGACATCCCCCTTACAACTCGAACTTATCTTCGTGCAATTACTCAAAGAGTCGTTGGGAAGACAACAATTCGAAAATAACGAACAGGTGGAAGCATTCATGTGCAAATGGTTTTTGATAAGTCTCAGTCCCATTTCTGTTTATGACAAATGGAAATGGGGTATGTGACCATAATCGAATTTCAATATATAAGTTATAATATATAAAAACAAACCTCTATAGCTTCTCATTATAATAATAAAAACTAAACATTAGTTTGTAATAATATTGTTATTAACAATTTAATGTTTTGGAGAAGGGATCTGTGACGTCAGTAGGGTAGAAAGGTAGAAGAAAACAGTTAGACTGAGATAGATATGTTGTGATAGGTAATGGAATGGCGAACGTAACAGCTGCTGTCACTTTCGCCTACCACAATATATCTACCTCAGTCTAACTGTCTTCTTCTATCATTCTACCCTACTGACGTCACAGATCCCTTCTCCAAAGTTTTAATAATTATTTTCTCGTTAACTACGAATAATTAATCAATTTAAAAAAATACGGGTATTTTATTTTTTGGTCTAGTATCATATATGTAAAAATCAAAATTTAGTCACATACCCCATTAAATAGCTGTTCAGAGAAACTTTATAAAAATAACCTTTATACGAATTAGAAATATTTTAACTATAGTCTATTTGAGAATGACTGGCAGTAATAAATCATTCTGTCAAAGACATTCCAGTGGCGCGCCAATAATTGTTTGCACAGGGATAGTCGAAATGACTAAATTCGGTAGAGAACTATAGTTTTAGGTCTAAGTTGTTTTTCAGGGTCAGGTAAAGTCATTTAAATAATTAAGATGAAACTACCTGAATATAATGTAAAATATTTTTATGGATGCATTAAAACATGTGACTGCCGATAATTGGAAAAACTGTATTCAACATGTCATAAAGGAAGAAGACCAAATGTGCAAACTTGACCATCTGATAGACGAAACGATCGAGCCATTTATAATTTCAGTAGGACAAGATTCAGAATCAGATTCTGATTTTTAATAATTTATGTATAAATATATAAGTATATGTAATGTAATATGTACATTTAATAGAAATATGACAGGTACCAATATCTTGACAACACACATGAAATAAGTATAAATTTTAGTATGTAACAAATAAAAATGTAAATATTGAATGTATGTATGTAAATATTAAATGTATGCAATATAATAATAATGACTGAGAAAGTTATATTTAAATATTAAAAACTTTTATTTTTAGTAAATGTATAAACAGATCACTCTACAAATCCTATCTACGTCTATGACATAGTCCGACGGGGATTATCGGACGGCATTTCTATTGTTCGACAAGTAAGTTTCGTTCCAGGTACAAAGCGTGCGGCTTATTTTGACCATCCTAGTGGAGTTACAACTGATTTTTCTGGTAATTTTATTTGCCGCATTGCTGGCAAAAATCCAATACTACTCTTGCAAATAATGATTTATTACTGCCAGTCATTCTCAAATAGACTATAAATAAAGATTTTTTGAAAAAGTTCGATTTATATTTGATTGAACCTTATCCATGAGGCTGCTGCACTTCATTGTTTAATTTTTCATTCCCTGAAATATTTAATAAGTTCCCCTATTTCATATTGAACAGATTGTGTAGCATCTGTGGTAATTTTGCCTAAACATCCCTAATTAGCGGTTAATGCTCATAGGTTCCAGGTTCGTAATAACCGTGACATCATTAGGCACACACACACACGAGAACGCATAGAAAGTTTTTCTTTACCATATGTCGTGAAAACGCACGCACACTGATTAATTCATAGGGGGAGAAGAACATAACATAACAACACCCCTACTTAAAAGTAAAGGTGCCACACAAAATTGTACAGTGCAAAGTTGTATAACATTAAAAGTTATATAAAAAAAGGTTTACCTCTCGCTAAGAGAGGTATTGGAATCATGCTAAAAATCACATATCCAGATTTTAATGAATAAGCACGTTTCAAAGTCGCTAGAATCCGATTTTAACATTTTTACAATGATGTCTGTGTGTGTGTGTGTGTGTGTGTGTGTGTGTGTGTGTATGGATGTATGTATGTATGGATGTATGTATGTATGTGTGTATGGCTGGATGTTGGAGGGACGATTCCTCAAAAACTATGAGACTTAAAAAATATTTTACTGCAGTTTCCTCAATCTGACATTCCTGGGAAGAGCTGAAAAGGTTTTGGTAACAATTGAATAACCGGAAGTAGTATTTTTTTAGAAAAATTCTTCCAAATATAATTTTTTGGGAGTTTTTTTTATTAAATATTGAAGAACATAAAATTCTCCATTTAATACACTTAAAAATTTTATTATATCTTGTATAGATTTAGACATAAAGACACTATAATTTATAGAGTAAACTAATCGCAGAGGCCAAGCCACTAAGGAAACCAGTTGACAAATTCCAATGTTTATAACATGACACATGTCATTGTCAAATATCAACAGTTTTAGTGACATTCTGATAGCTTTTTCTGGGAAGTATGTTTAATTTTTCTTATTGTTTTATTAATTAAATATTTGAAATTATAGGTAAAATTGTGGTAAAATGCATATATCCATCAGAAATACCGCCAATCTAGTTAATGAATTGGAACAATCTCTGACATAGAGAAACTTCCTCATACAATGAAAAATAGATATAATTGGAATTATATGTGTGCAGAAGACATGTTAAATACAATAAAAAACAATATTTGAGTAAAGTTCTGTAATTTTTTGTTATAAAACGACGGTTCGAAAGCGAAGTGCAATACAATACTTATATAGCCTAATATGGAAATGGCGAGAGGTCTTGTGCTGGCCACAACAGATTTTTTTTTGAAAAACTTAATTAATAATGATTTTTTTTATTTTTCTGTGAAATTAAATTAACTTTAATTGTTTTCCTCTGAATCCTTCATATAGTCAGTGTATTACCTCTTGTACTGTCCTTTTCAAATTAATCCCCCAATATCAATTAATGAAATAATTAAAAATCAATTAATTGCCTATCTGTTGAAATATATATTAGAGAAATTGCATTTGCTATTTCCCGTTCCGCTAATAACAAAACAAAACATAGTAGGCAACAAAGACAAATAAATTAATAAGTGCATGAATGATTGATCAAGGGGGACGACATTTCACAAGACGACACGAAAATGTCACCATAACCGCGACTCTTCCGTTCCTGGTATTTATTATTATTACTAGACGCGGATGCGACACTAAATTAAAACATGCAATATTTACTCTTCAATTTGCCACACAATGCATTATATTTGCAAAAACGAAGACGAAAACAAAGAGATTACAACTACAATAAATATATCATCAGTTCTTCTATATACTTATTTTAGAAGTTAACTTGGTATGTTTTCAGATGTAATGCAGGTTAACGTATCCAGAATTAATGAGAATAAAACACAGTTTATATTTTTAGGAGTGATAATAAGCAAAACAGGGAAACTAGAAGATGAAATATTAGAAAGAACAGGAAAAACAGGAAGGCTATTTAATGCAATAAGGACTACGTTTACGTTCTTAAGAAAGAAAGTAATACCAAAAGAAGTAAAAGTAGAAGTGACCAAGAAAATAGCTCTACCAGTGTTAACATATGCTAGTGACACCTGGACAACATCTGGAAAAATAAGAAGCAAAATAGTAAGTTCAGAAATGAGATTCCTAAGAAAGATAGAGGGCAAGACAAGGAAAGACCTAATAAGAAATGAGACATTCAGGACAAAGCTTAAAACAAAGCCCGTGGAACAAATAATTCAGGAAGGACAACTGAGATGGCTAGGACACATACAAAGAATGGAAGAAAATAGATTATCTAAGAGAGTTTTTGAAGCGAAACCTATAGGAAACAGAAGAATAGGACGCCCAATTAAAACCTGGAAGGAAGAAGTCAAAGAAGCGGCAGAACAGAGAGGAATACAATGGAACCAAGTCAGAAACCTAGCCCAAAACAGAAAAGCATGGAGGGAATGCTGGAAGAAGAATCCAACACACTAAATTTCACTCTATCCAACAGCCCTACACCTGCAAAGGTCGAATTTTATCTTAAGCATGTTCAATGACTGAACTTTTGAAAAGCTCCAAACCAATTTTCTTTTGAAATGTTGACTACTTTCAAAATAATCATGAATCGTGTGCTTGAGTACCTGGTAGAGATGCACTCGATTTCGAGCTTTGGCCCGGCCCGGCCCGCAGCCCGCCTCGATTTCGAGTCGGACCGAAGATATTTTTTATCGGGCCGAATCGGGCTAATCATTTTCAAAAATCGAGGCGAGTCGGACTTTTGATTTTGGCTCGGCCCGAAAATTCGAGCTTTTCGGGCCGGCCCGAAAAATCTTATAGTTCAATCAAATGCACAGTTTCCTTAATATTTTAATGAAAATGGATGAAGTTAAAAAAGAATCAAAATGATTTAATAACAACACACTTCACATATTAATACATAAAAATGTATTATTTTACTTCAAGAATTCAAGGTTATTCATTAAAGCATAATAATTATATTGTGATGTTGCTATTATTATTGTTATTATTCGTATACTTAAATAAAAGTGATTTTTGTTCCTACCATAAAGATTTCTTGTCCTATTTTTGAGCAGAAACAAAGCTAGATAAAAAATACTTATGTAAATTATATATTTTTATATAAGATTTGTGAAAAAGTTGTTTAAATTCTTTGGTAAACAAAGTGTTAAATACTCGTAGGTCTGTAATTTTTATAACAAACTTACACTAGAAGGGTCTCTTTTTTAACTACTTATGTTAACTAATGTTGAAAGTTATAAGAATGCAGAGGTTTTTTATAAGTTTGACGCGAAAAAAGTAAAACATTTCGCCTTAACATAAAAATCAACATTAGGAATGCCAGATGCACCCAATTTCGAGCTTTGGCCCGGCCCGGCCCGATTTCGAGTCAATTTTCGAGCCGATCCAAACATCAAAGCCCGGCCCGGCCCGGTCCGAATGCATCTCTAGTATCTGGTCGCGAATCTGGCACAAAAGTGTCCCCTGTGTTGTTAAAATCGGATTCTGGGGATCTTAAAACGTGCTTATTCACTTAAATCTGCAAATTTTAGTACAATTCCTAAACCCCCCTTACCTAGGGTAGCAGAAAGTAAAAATACTATACTTCTTTTCTCCACTTATTTTCAATAATTTCAGCGTGTCACTTGTATTTAATTATACTTACTAATATGTTTCTCCCATGCATATTATTTTCTATAGTATGAACATTCCTGTGACATGCAACACGTTATGTGTAACGTTACATATTCTCGGTGCGAATGGCACTCGGTACCCGGCATTCGCACTCCGGAACGTCCGGGGAATTCAATAATGAAATCCGGGCCGCGGCTTCGACAGCTGTGCTGTGTACTGTATATTGCGATATTCAAAGCTAATTTAATAACCGCTCCGAGCGACACCTCGGCACAGTCAAACGCATATTTTAAATACTTTGTTAATTGCAGAATATTAACTAACTGACTGACACTATAGCTCAGATTGCGTCGAACGCCAGAATTTCAATTAAGACACATTGCCGACAAATTACATACATTGTACACAAATATTGCATTCCAATTTCAAAATTATGCAGACGTACTAATAATAATACCTAATAATTCATTAATACACTGGGGTGTCTATCTAAAATTTATTATGTAGGAATCCAATGTTTTATTTTATTTTGCTTTACTTACTTACCTATTACTTTAAGAAGTAGATCTGTTGCAAGAATATTTATATGCCTTCCAAGTATGGATTTAAAAAAATAATAATAAATAAGATTTAAGGTCCCTACAAACAAATTTTAACATTTTTACGATGATTTCTCTCTCTCTCTCTTTGTGTGTGTGTGTGTATTGCTATAAAAATGCGTACATTTACGTAACATTCTCTTTAAAATCAAATAATATTACTACCAAGTTTATATCTCTATCCATTTTTGAATTATTGTCCCAAAAGTCAATATACCCCACATTTAGATAAAAACTTCAACATTTTCAAAAATCTAATTTATATGTATCTAGATACTTCTCAATGTGCTGATTCCAAATTTTGAAACCGCAGGTCGATATCTCGAGATATTTAGTTTCAAAGTTTTGCTCAAAACTGCCCATTTTTTGATAATAACCCAAAAATGGGTCGAGATATGAATTTAGCGACAACACCATTCGATTCTACGGACAAAAATACATAAGTATAGCAATTTTCATAATTTTTGCCCAACCGGTTCATTTTTTATTAATAAAAAACTTGAAACCCCCTGAAAATGGCCAAAATCTGAAAAAATCGTAAGGGGTACACCTTAGATTGTTGCGATTTTTGGCCATTTTCAGTTATTTTGCTTTAGAGATTGTATGCGGTGTTCAAGAATTCTGAAAATTGGGGTACTTATGTAATTTTGCCCGTAGAATCGAATGGTGTTGTAGCCAAATTCATATCTCGACGAATTTTAGGGTTCGATAGCAAAATGCAATATAATTTATACAACATAAAATGGAAATGGCGAGAGGTATTGTGCTGGTCATAACAGATTTTTTTTTTTTAATAGAACCTAAATTCAAAAATACTTATTTTTGGATTAGCGAACTTAAAATATAGTCTAATCTATTCCTAGTATCTACCTTTATAGATAATATGATGAAAATTAAATTTTAAATACCGGAATAGAATAGAATTCACTAATCCAAAAATGAGGATTAGCTAAAAACTTTTTTGTGAATCGGGCTGGTTATGATTAGTTAATTTGATAAATTTGAGTACTTATATTAAGAAAAAACAAATTCCTCTATTTTTTAGGATCCTTCGGCATATTTAGCTTAAATACAAAAATTTATAGTTACGCTACTACTGGAAGATCTACCTATACCTAACACTTGCCACATACCTTGCGTGTAGAAATGTCTATATACATTACAGAGAGTTTATTTTAAAATGCAACATTATAGTTCATCACTTCCATAGTTACTCACTATTGTCAAAAATGACAGCAATGTAATATTTGTCCATTTTAAAATGCAACATTATAAATAGTATTGCAGCACAGGAGATACCTCCAAAACACATCACAAATGGTGTCAATTCTTATTACGACCGACTAGAATATTGCCTCAGAGTGATTGAGGGTATTTTTTAATATTTATTACATGAAAATTATGAATTTTTGTAAGCTAAAGTTTGTTAAGATGTACAACATTCATGTTTTGATTATTTGTTAATCGTATGTAGGCTAATTTATTGGAAATTAGTTTTGATAATACAAAACTACAAATTTTGTATGTTGCATTTTAAAATGGACAAAAATTACATTGCTGTCATTTTTTGACAATAGTGAGTAACCATGGAAGTGACTGACCATATGTTGCATGTTAAAATAAATTCCCTGTATACTCGTCTCGTCTGTAATTATTTTTGTAATTCATTTAAATAAATTACAACACTCTCATGTGGCTTGTGTCACCTGGATCACTTCATCCTGTTGAGTTATAGCCATCCCCATCGTTACCCGATATTAAAAATACAATATTTATAATTTTTTCCTTAGTCTCATTTCAATTACACCTTTCATCCTCCCATGTTGTATTTGATTCCCGATGATCCCTCGTTAGTCGATTCCCTCTGGATTTCTCCCTTACTTATTTTTCTCTGTCCCTGAGCTCTGTATAGTTTTGTACTTCGTATAGCGTTATTGTTGTGCTGGTGAAAACATCGTCATTCCCACAGAGTGTTGGATGGCTTGGCGACGCAGTTTAATTTGCCATGGGGTGTCCACGTGCCCTCATAGAAGCTCGCACGTGCTGCAGGGCCCCAGAGAGTGTAATCTGCGTGGGCATGGAGCTAGGATGGCGTTCCCACACTGTACATGGGAATTCTTAGCCGTGGAGCGGAGGATTCATGGTAGATCGATTAAATTTAAAAATCATAATGTCTACCTTTTATGTCAATCTATTTTTGGGTGCATTATATTGTAAAAAATATAGAACTTTTTAAGTTAATATATTTACTACATATTATAAAATACTTTTTTACTTCCTTGTACGAAGTAAAGGAAGTATTGTAATCGCGAAAAATTTCGGTTTCCAGATTTCAACGGAAATATCCATTTTGAGCATCCCAGAATCCATTTTGACTAATTTCGTCGTGACGTCTGTACCTACGTACGTACGTATCTCGCATAAAACGGGAAGACGTAGAAAGTTAAAATTTTGTATTTAGAACTGTTATAATATCTAGTTGTGCACCTCCCTTTTTGGTCATTACATAACTTGCGGAAGTGGTACTTTACTTGAAGCCTGTAGTAGATTTTAATGAAAAACTATATTAAATATAAACCAAAACTTTTCAAATTTGGTATATAAGACTCTTATATCAATGGAAATAACATAATAGATTTTAGTTACAATAGTCTATCCGGAAGTGGTACTTTACTTGAAGCCTATAATAGATTTTAATTAAAAACTATATTAAAATATAATCCAAAACTTTTCAAATTTGGTATATAAGAATTTTATATCGATGGGAATGTCAAAATAAATTTTAGTTAAAATGGTTTACCCGGAAGTGGTACTTTATTTAAAGCCTATAGTAGATTTTAATGAAAAACTATATTAAAATATAATCCAAAACTTTTCAAATTTGATATATAAGACTTTTATGTCAATGGGAATAACATAATAGATTTTAGTTAAAATGGTCTATCCGGAAGTGGTACTTTTCTTGAAGCCTGTAATAGATTTTAATGAAAAACTATATTAAAATATAATCCAAAACTTTTCAAATTTAGTATATAATACTTATATATCAATGGGAATAACATAATAGATTTTGGTTAAAATAGTCTAACCGGAAGTGATACTTTACCTGAAGTTGTTATCAGTTTTTCTTGAAAAAAATGGTGTTATTTTGATTTTAGTAATAAATGCTTCAAATAAAAGTTTTAGAGAATTGAATTCTGAGTCGAAAACTTCAATTATGAATAAATTAGCTCTTTGTGTTCTGTAATTAAGTTTGCTATGGATTAGGACAAAAAATAACAAAAACATAAAAAAAATAATATTGATGTCAAATACGTGCAATTTTATGATTTGATCTGTTATAATACATATTTTAATTATTAACAAAATATGTATAGTGTAACAGGCGTACAAGGAAGTCATGTGGTGTCCACATCAGATATTTTAATAATAATTTACTTAAAATAAAAATTCAATTCCTTCTAAAACACTTTCCTTGTGAAATTTTCTTGCACATGCTTTACACCCTCAACGTCTCAACATGAAGACGCAATCCGTGTAGAATCCAATTTTCTATTTTCTGTCGCAAGGTGATGATCAGAATAGCAGTCAATTTTCCCGGTTATTGAAAAGAAATACGTGTAAGAGGTTCACGTATTGGCAAGCTCTTATGTCAAGGGATCGAATCTCAAGAGACACCACAAACGCAAAGAAGTTACAAGAAGAAAAGAGATTTCAAATTTCATAGATTAAGGAAAATGAAAAAGAAATTGTATTTAAAATAGTATATTACTCTAAAAATGCGTACATTTATGTAAAATTCTCTTTACAATCAAATAATATTACTAACAAGTTTATATCTCTATCCATTTTTGAATTATTGCCCCAAAAATCAATATACCCCACTTTTAGATAAAAACTTCAAAATTTTCAAAAATCTAATTTTTATGTATCTAGATACTTCTCAATGCGCTGATTCCAAATTTTGAAACCGCAGGTCGATATCTCTTTCCATTCTCAAGATATTTAGATTCAAAGTTTTGCTGAAAACTGCCCATTTTTGGGTAATAACCCAAAAATGGGTCGAGATATGAATTTGGCGCCATCACCATTCGATTCTACGGACAAAAATACATAAGTATAGCAATTTTCATAATATTTGTCCAACCGGTTCATTTTTTATGAACAAAAGCTTGAAAATGGCCAAAATCTGAAAAAATCCTAAGGGGTACCCCTTAGGATTTTTCCGATTTTTGGCCATTTTCAGTTATTTTGATTTAGAGATTGTATGCGGTGTTCAAAAATTCTGAAAATTGGTGTACTTATGTAATTTTGCCCGTAGAATCGAATAGTGTTATCGGCAAATTCATATCTCGACCCGTTTTTGGGTTATTACCCAAAAATGGGCAGTTTTGAGCAAAACTTTAAATCTAAATATCTCGAGAACGAAACGAGATATCGACCTACGGTTTCAAAATTTGGAATCAGCGCATTGAGAAGTATCTAGATACATAAAAATTAGATTTTTTAAAATTTTGAAGTTTTTATCTAATTGTGGGGCATATTGACTTTTGGGGCAATAATTCAAAAATGGGTAGAGATATAAACTTGGGAGTAATATTATTTGATTGTAAAGAGAATGTTACGTAAGTGTACGCATTTTTAGAGTATTTATATATGAGTATTCATAATATTCTGTATGGAATTTGTAAAAAATTGTATTATGTTCGTGTTACAATTTTACTGCATATATAGAATCTTTTCCAATGAACTTTTGGTATGGGATTTGTACAAAATACATCAAATTAAGTTATAGTAAATTAATTAAAGAAGTTTTTCATTTGAATTTTTTTTCCAAAGTCTTACATCGTCTTGAGCGCAACTAGGCGGTAACTCCAGACGTAAGAGTCAATTTTCGTGTCTGGGTGAGTGCCAAAGTCACATTTAGAGTAATAACTATTCTTTTTATGAACATTTGTAGACATATAGATATTCAAAACTGATGAGGAGAGTGTAATACAGGATAAATAAAAAAGAATTTATATCTTCAAAGTAAAGATATTTATTGAAACAAATAAATTAACAAATTCTTTTTAAAATAACAAGATAACGATATTTTGTTTACAATAAGTAATAACATCCAATAAAATATCAAAAAACATAAATTATATTTATTTAATTAAAAAGATGACATTAAAAAATGAATTAAAAGATGATAATTATTGTGTACCATCTTCTAAGTAAAGATATTTATTGAAACATATAAATGAACAAATTCTTTTTAAAATAACAGGAAAATGATTTTTTGTTTACAATAAATAATGATAACCAATAAAATATCAAAAAAAAACATAAATTATATTTTTTTAAATTTAAAAATGACATTAAAAAGTATATTAATAGATGATAATTATTGTGTACCATCTTTTAAGTAAAGATATTTATTAAAACAAATAAATGAACAAATTCTCTTTAAAATAACAGGAAAACGATTTTTTGTTTACAATAAATAATGATAAACAATAAAATATCAAAAAAAAACATAGATTATATTTTTTAATTATAAAATGACATTAAAAAAGAAATAAAAAATGGTAATTATTGTGTACCATCTTCACACGTATAAAACTCGCTTACGCAGGTCAAAAAATTTTCTTCCTGTGTCAAATTTCTTTTTGCGTTTTGCTCTTGTGTTTTTTGTCCACCGTTTTTAACTTCCGTTTCCACCTCTTCAGTCAACACATCCAACATCGTCTCATATCCGTCAGAGTTTGATTCGTTTAATTTTTGTTCAATTTGTGACAAGATTTCTGTCAAACTTGAAGCATTCGATTGGTTAGCATTTTCTCGACTTGTATTTAATACATACACATTTATATTGGGTTGCACAAAAATTACTTCGCTACAGCG
Organism: Ophonus ardosiacus; assembly: GCA_943142095.1. Classification (NCBI taxonomy): domain Eukaryota; kingdom Metazoa; phylum Arthropoda; class Insecta; order Coleoptera; family Carabidae; genus Ophonus; species Ophonus ardosiacus. The sequence goes on from OW964832.1 coordinate 49,395,278, forward strand.
AGATGAATTTCCGGAAATTTCACTATTAGAAGAAGATAATATTTCGTCACATTGTTGCGGTTTAGGAGTGGAAACAGTTAATGGGATAAAATTTTCGCTGAATACTGTCTCTTGAGATGTATGAGGGTTACTGTTTTGAGATAAAATACCCGTTTTTGGGTTTGGAGTATTTTCTACAGATTTTTGGTGGGCAACTGGGTTGATGTTTTGGGGAGTGAATAATTTTTGAGATTGTTGACTGTTTTTAAAATTTAAAATACCCTCTTTTGGGTCTTGGGTTTCTGAATCAGATTCGTCGGAAGATAATATGTATATTGAGTGATTATTAAAAGATTTGTTGGCCAAATTTGATGGTTGTTGCAAATTATTTTCAGATAATGGTTTCGCAATAATTAATTGTAAGTTTCTTTGGATAATTTTAGGTAAAAAGTCATGTGACACATTTTCTTGTATTTGTGAATTATTGTCCATTTTTTGGATAAAATTTTTTTTAGCTTCATTCAAACTTTTCATAGGAGTTTCGTAAATGTCCGAACTTTTGTCATATTTATGTTGACTGTTTTTAAAATGTAAAATACCCTCTTTTGGGTCTTGGGTTTCTGAATCAGAGTCATCGGAAGATAATATATATATTGTGTCATTGTTAAAAGATTTGTTGGCCAAATTTGATGGTTGTTTCGAATTAGTTTCGGATGATGGTTTCGCAATAATTCCTTGAGAAGATCTTTTAATATTGTTATTATTTAATGGCACATTAGAAGTTTGTACGTCTTTTTGGATAATTTTAGGTAAAACTGAACTTTCTGTCTCTTTGGTTGAAACAAATCTAGTTTCATTTTGAATTTGTAAAACATTTGATATATTTTCTGGTATTTGTGAATTATTTAATTGTTTACTAATTTGTTTTGTTTCAGTTGCTTTTTTTGCAATGTTGTTTATTTTTTGTCTAGAAATTTTTTCAGCTTCATTCAGTAAAACTGAACTTCCTGTTTCTTTCGTTGAAGCAACTCTAGTTTCATTTTGAATTTTTAAGTCATTTGACACATTTTTTTGTATTTGTGAATTATCTAATCGTTTTGTTTTAGTTGCTTTGTTCATTTTTTGTCTAGAAATTTTTTCAGCTTCATTCAGTAAAACTGAACATTCTGTCTCTTTGGTTGAAAAAACTCCAGTTTCATTTTGAATTTGTACGACATTTGATACATTTTTTTGTATTTGTGAATTATTTAATTGTTTTGTTTGCCTTCCTTTTTTTGCAATATTGTCCATTTTTTGTTTAGATATTATTTCAGCTTCATTCAGTAAAACTGAACTTTCTGTCTTTTTGGTTGAAACAACTCTAGTTTCATTTTGAATTTGGAAGAAATTTGGCGCATTTTCTTGCATTTGTGAATAATTTAATTGTTTAGTAACATCTTTTGTTTCAGTTGCTCTTTTTGCAATATTGTCCATTTTTTGTTTAGATATTTTTTCAGCTTTATTCAGTAAAACTGAACTTTCTGTCTCTTTGGTTGTAGTTTCATTTTGAATTTGTAAGAAAATTGGCGCATTTTCTTGTATTTGTGAATTATCTAATAGTTTAGTAACTTGTTTTGTTTCAGTTGCTTTTTTTGCAATATTGTCCATTTTTTGTCTACAAATTTTTCCAGCTTCAGTCAGTAAAACTGAACTTTCTGTCTCTTTGGTTGAAACAACTTTAGTTTCATTTTGAATTTTTAAGTCATTTGACAATTTTTTTTGTATTTGTGAATTATCTAATAGTTTAGTATTTTGTTTAGTTTGACTTGCTTTTTTTGCAATATTGTCCATTTTTTGTTTAGATATTTTTTCAGCTTCATACAGTAAAACTGAACTTAATGTCTCTTTTGTAGAAACAACTCTAGTTTCATTTTGAATTTGTAAGTTATTTGACACATTTTTTTGTATTTGTGAATTATCTAATAGTTTAGTATTTTGTTTTGTTTGAGTTGCTTTTTTTACAATATTGTCCATTTTTTGTCTACAAATTTTTCCTGCTTCCGTCAGTAAAACTGAACTTTCTGTCTCTTTTGTTGAAACAACTCTAGTTTCATTTTGAATTTGTAAGTGATTCGACACATTTTTTTGTATTTGTGAATTATCTAATTGCTTTGTTTGAGTTGGTTTGTCCATTTTTTGTCTAGAAATTTTTTCAGCTTCATTCAGTAAAACTGAACGTTCTGTCTCTTTGATTGAAACAACTCTACTTTCATTTTGAATTTGTAAGTGATTCGACACATTTTTTTGTATTTGTGAAATATCTAATTGTTTTATTTGAGTTGCTTTGTCCATTTTTCGTCTACAAATTTTTTCAGCATCATTCAGTAAAACTAAACTTTCCGTCTCTTTTGTTGAAACAACTCTAGTTTCATTTTGAGTTTGTAAATTATTTGACACATTTTTTTGTATTTGTGACTTATCTAATCGTTTTGTTTGAGTTTCTTTGTCCATTTTTTGTCTACAAATTTTTTCAGCTTCATTCAGTAAAACTGAACTTCCTGTCTCTTTTGTTGAATCAACTCTAGATTCATTTTGAATTTGTACGACATTTGACACATTTTCTTGTATTTGTAAATTATTTTCTTGTATTTGTGAATTATTTAATTGTTTTGTTTGAGTTGCTTTTTTGGCAATATTGTCCATTTTTTGCCTACAACTTTTTTCAGCTTCATCCAAAATTTTCATAGGGGTATCGTAAATATCTAAACTTTCGTCATATTTATATTTACAAGAAGAAATTTCTTCTGGCATTGGATTTTCTACTAAATGTCTGTCAGTTTCGTTTGTAGATAAATTAATTATTGTATTGTCATAGTCTTCCAAGTTAAGAGAAATATTTAATTCAGATATATTTGTATTTTCAGCTAAACTTGCTATGTTATTACTACTTGAAAAATCATTACGTGTGTCATCTATATTTATAGTGTGATTTGATATTTGTTGCGTTAAAATAAAATCGATATCTTTTCGCAATTTTTGCAGTTTTACAGTTCGATCTGCATCTTGCGATGTGATAGCTAAATTTTCACTCGAACAAGATTCTAATTCTGCATTGCTGCTATTTGCAACTTCAATAGAATTTTCGTAATTGATTGTCTGTGGGTCATTCGCATTTTGATCTTTGTTTACTGTATTTTCAATGTCTGATTTTTCTATTTTGGCCAATACTTGCTGTAAATTATTTCGAATTAACTTTGCGTTATCCATGAAGTCATTTATCGAATTTTCTAACATTTTATTTTTCATTTTATTAATCGAAAGAATACGAGAAAATATGAACTCATCTACAATAGAAATATTATCGAGAGGAACTCGAAGACATTCAATCAATTTTTCAACATCTCTTTTGACGCTGTCACATTTCGTAACAAAGAGATATATTTCGTTACCCAAATACATAGCTAGGAACTGGCATTTGATGTTATTGTTTTCTTTAAATATTTCATAAAATCCATTTTTTTCGTTTTTTTCACCCACTTTTCTATTTATTTTATGTACAAATTTATTATTAAGTTCTTCTGGTGCATCTACAAAAAAATATTCGTCAATATCTGATCTACAGATTAGTTATTTCGTAAACTAATAAAAATACAATTTTTTGTTTAAATTAAATGGGCAAACAATTTCTATTTCACAAGATAAATTTAAAGAAAAGAAAAAATATTTTTTCGACTAGTAGTTCTCAAAATATAGGAATGTATTTATTGAACTTACGAGTATTTGGGTGAAGTTTATGAAATTCGTGATACACAGAAATATCTTCTTTTTTATCGTATAAATTGTTTGAAGAAAAATATTCAAGCAATAATTTTTCTTGTTCTTCGGCACTAAAATACAATATTTTAAAATAATACATATATATAATGTGCATCGAAACGTGGAAAAAGAGTTTAATATAATATTTTAAAATAAATAAATATATCATCGCGGCAAATTACCCATTTCTGGGTGTGCCACAATCTGCTTTATCGCAGATATCGATAATGATGATGACATATTTGTCATATTTGAAAATTTTAAAAATGTGCTGAATTTTGGCTTTTGTACATGTTGTACCAAGAGTTCAAAAATGAAAAGTTTTTTTAAAATAAATTTTTATTCAGAAAAGTTTTAATTTCTTAAAATAGAATGTTTGTCGAACTAAATATTTAGAAAATAACTACAGATATGGCATTACACTTAAATCTTTTCATTCTTATACTTTTGCTCTAAAATGTACAGAAGAGCCAATGTCTGTACATTTTTAAAATCCTATGTTAAACTCTTATGTTCTGCGTTTCGTTGTACTAAATACATAGTTTCTTTCCATACCTTAATAAACTTTCGACGTTTGCTCGACTCTTTGTAACATTTTTTTCGGGAGATTCCTACGAAATTTTTATAAAAATATTGTGACTTCCCATTTTATCATATTTTATTTTATACTCACAGTTTCAGACATATCAGACTCAGAATCATGGACAATAATAATAGATAAATCAGATGAATTTTTGAATTTTTTTTGTTGAGTTTTACGTCCGGCATTTTCCGATTTTCGTTTCGTCAAATTTACGGGCAAAATACTTTTGGGCTCCTCGACTATTTTATTTGTAGGCTTAGAATAATTATGAAAGTCTTCTTGAATGCTAACAGGTACTTTATTTTTTAATGTTTCTTTAGGAGGAATGTTCCCGCCATTTTTACAATTTTGTCGTTCATCTTTATTTTCTTCCCGAGAAGAACTGGAAGATTTATTCACTATTTCTTTTTCTTGTGCGACAATATTTCCATTTTTGTTGCTCTCATTTTTACTACATAGATTTTTTTCTAGATTTGTTTTAGTTTTAAGAGGAATGTTCCCGCCATTTTTACAATTTTGTCGGTCATCTTTATTTTCTTTGCGAGAAGAACTAGAAAATTTATTCACTATTTCTTTTTCATGTGCAACAATATTTCGATTTTTGTCGCTCTGATTTTTAATACATAGATTTTTTTCTAAATTTGTTTCGGTTTTAAGAGGAATGTTCCCGCCATTTTTATAATTTTGTCTTTCATCTTTATTTTCTTCGTGAGAAGAACTGGAAGATTTATTCACTATTTGTTTTTCTTGTGTGACAATATTTCGATTTTTGTCGCTCTGATTTTTACTACATATATTTTTTTCTAAATTTGTTTTAGTTTTAAGAGGAATGTTCCCGCCATTTTTACAAATTTGTCGTTCATCCTTATTTTCTTCGCGGGAAGAACTCGAAGATTTAGAAGAAGTATTCACTATTTCTTCTTCTTGTGCGACGATATTTTGATTTTTGTTATTCTCATTTTCACCACATAGATTTTTTTCCAAGTTTCCTCTGGTTTTAAGAGGAATGTTCCCGCCATTTTTACAATTTTGTTGTTCATCTTTATTTTCTTCGCGCGAAGAACTCGAAGGTTGAGAAGAAGTTCTCACTATTTCTACTTTTTGTACGATAATTTTTGGATTTTTACCTTTCAAATTTTTACTGCACAGATTTTTTTTCAGATTTCCTTGTGGGACAATATTTCGATTTTTGTCGTTCTCATTTTTATTACATAGATTTTTTTCTAAATTTGTTTTGGTTTTAAGAGGAATGTTCCCGCCATTTTTACAATTTTGTCGTTCATCATTATTTTCTACGCGCGAAGAACTCGAAGAAGTATTCGCTATTTCTTCTTTTTGTGAGACAATATTTTGATTCTCATTTTTTCCTTTAGTTTTAATGATTGTTTTTGGTTTTTTGGAAACAGATTGTTCATGTAAGTCATCTTGGCTACTTCTTTTATTTGGTACAACTAGTTTATCATTTTGAGTTTTTTCAATGCATTCTATTTGCGGAGCAATTGGAGAACATTCAATTTCACTATCAGCATCAGCCAATTTTTTTTGTTTATTTATATCATCCGAGTCACTTTTCTGGGAGACATCTAACAAAAAATAATTTGTCAAATAGGCAATTGTAAAACTTTTTTTATATCCATTAATATTATTATTAAAATTAATTTGTTGAGGAGATACAATTTCTTTCTTGAACTTGAAGACCAATTTAAAATGTTATATTATTAATGCAGGAAGATTTTGAGGGTCAATTTAATGATTTTAAAAATAATTCACAAATATTTCAGAATCTATAATTATTATTATAGAAATCTTTTATCTTCAAGCAAATGATTTGTTGAAGTTACTATTTAAAAATTAAAATTTGATTCAATTTTGTGCATTAATGCATGAATTTGAAAAACCGAAAATAAAAAAAAATCTAGATTTACTTTTAACATATTTTTAAATTAAATTTATTTACTTTACCAAAGGCGTAAATTAAAAAATTTTGAGCACAAAAAATCCATGGAATCTCGTTTTTTACACTGTATAATAAAAAAAACACTTACTTGAACTATCTTGTGATAAATATTCGCTATCACTAATGCCGCAAACTTCCCTGTAATGACTAAGTCTATTTGCGACACTTTTATTCAATAAATTTACAGTTTTACGTCTTTTTTCTTTAGTTTCTACAGTTTCATTAATTGTTAACTCTTTATGAGAAATAAATTCCCTTTCATCATCGCTTATTACTATAGTCTCATCATCGGATTGTTCTGGCTCTCTCAATGAATAATCATGTGTAGGATTCGATACTTTTTTAGGTGCATGGTACGTTGATACATAATTACTTCTTCTCCAATTATATTCCATCATACTACAATCAAAAAATTGTAGAAAATAAAATATTTTCAGACATAACATCACCTAAATTCTTTAAGAAAATTGCTAAATCTTAGCAACATGGCAAAAAAATTGTAACCAGTAGAAACAAATACAAATAAATATAAAATTTTCATTTTTATTGAATTATTATTGGTTATTTGCTATAAAAACGTTGCTAAGAGTTTAGTAACTTTTGTTACGGAATTTTATGTAATCTAACTAGCCATGAAAATAACAAGTAATAATCGCTAAACAAATGGGAGCAGGAGGGCAAAGCTCAACATAGATGGCAGCATCCTAGCTATGAACGGCGATAATTTTGAATAACTTCACTGAGTTACAATTTTTTATTGTTTCTGACATAAAAGAACCATGGGAGATTCCACCATTTTCTTTTTTATATAATTTCATCTGAAAATATTAGGAAAACTAAGACTAATAAGCGAGTTATGGTCTCCCGAATTTTGAAAAGATTGACGTGACGTCACGCTTATGTGTTTTTTTATCAAACTGTTTTCATCATGGACCTAAATGTTCTTGAAATATATGCTATTTTAAATTATATTTACATAAAATAAATGAATAATTACAAGTGTATTTAAATTATTAAGTTCAATGCAAGAAATTTATGTTAAAATAAAAACTGTTTGAAAACTGCAGTACAGGAATGTTAGCCCCTCCTTTCGAATTTGAATTTCTTAACTTCCATTGGTAGTAACCCCCACCTCCTAACACGCTATTTGTTATGCATGTATAGGCGGTCTTTCGGTCGCCAATCAAAATATATATAAATTTCATATTAGTGTCGAAGCGCTATAACAAAAAACCCCTTATTTCCGAAATATCTCAATTATACCATTTCATTTTTTTATTAATATTCATTATTCAGCATATACATTCGTATTTTTTTGCTATTTTCCTTTAATTCGATTAAGCTGGAATTCCCTATTATAAAGTCAAATCCATATGAAATGTTAATTATGCATTATTTAAAAGAAGAATCCAAATACAAGATAGTTTTTAAATAACTATCTGTCACTTTTAACACCAGATTTTCCAATTATTATGAGTACTTTTACTTTAATAGCGTGCACAAATTTTATTACATAATTCCAGAAAGTTCTAAGCTAGGGTGGCGCTGTAGTCACCACCGCCTGCTCCCATTCTGAAAAAGTTTTGCAAAAAAAAAAAACAAATGAAGACGTCAACTAATATTTTTGTACTCCTTCTTGACTAGAGCAGATTACAAAACAACCCTCGCATTTTTACCCGTATCTCATAAGAATGACGATATTTTGGGGAAGTCCATAAGTGTGAAGTTCCATAATAATATTCTTCTTAAAATCTTCTTTCATAGATTTCCAAGTTCGATCAACGATCTAGAATATGTTTCAATATAAAAGAGAATGCAAAATTGGACATGGATGGAAAAGTGTAAAATATTGTCATTGAATAAAATACCTTTTCTTTCTCCATCATCTTCCAAATGGGATTTCTTCTGAAACAGTTATAACTTCTGTGTTTCACCAAAAATTGAACGATTTTTTCACGTTCTTCTCTAGTGAATTCAGATTTGTTACTACAATAAATTTAGTACAATACAAACTAGTATTAAATAAATAATTGTTAAATACAACTTACCCTCTCATTTTTGTTTAATTATATACTCATAAAAACAAAAAAATCACCCTAAAGTATATTTTTAAGCAACCAAATAAAAACGACATTCGTATATTCTTACTACACACATGTATGCAAATCTTACATTTACAGCTTTACCAAATATATATTATAAAACACCCGGAAAAAAATTGGCGGCAAGATGTAAATAGTTACTTACATTTACAAATAAACTTTATTTGACGAGGCAATGACGTATCGGTGACAAAAGGACTTAGCTGGGAATAATGAATAATATTTTATTCGGGAAAGTGTTAAGAATTTAGAATGAAGTACACAGTTCAACATTTTATCACTAGAGGTAAACGGGTTGGCAGTAGTGATTGCGCGCCAAATGAAGATTATTAGTTTTCCTTAGGCTATTTTTGTCAAAATTTAGACATTTTTAGGTGTATACTCAACACCGAATATTCAAAACCAAAATATGCTTACAGAGAATCATAAAAATCCCGAATATTTAAAAATAGAATCGTAGATTGCACCCCAAAAATTAATATTTCAAGTTTTATTCATGTTTAAAACAAAAGAATGTAGACTTGTTATACATAGTTGAAAAGCTTATAAAATAAGTAAAAAATGAAACTATTTCCAACATATGTTCCCATTTAAAAAATATGATGTTTGTATTATTTTAATATATTATAAAAATTATCTAAATATTTTTTTTGTATCTCTCATTTAAAGCGAGATATGAGGTATTTTCAAAATAAGAGAAAATCAAGTTTTAGTGTATAGCTCAATAACAAAAGACGATCGAAAATTCCTGTGGGGCCTATTAAAGTTGTCTCAAAAAGTTGACCCATAAAGACCTACATCAATTTTCTGTAGGGTGCATAATAGGAACTCGAATTTGATTTGAAATGAACAAAATTATAATCAAAATATTTGAATTTGAATCTGTGATCGTGTTTTATTTTGACAGTCATTGGCAACAGGTGGTATTAGAATAGAATACATAAATTTCTTACGAAAATAATATCTATTACCGGTGATTTTATGAGAAATGCCACGTCATATAATAGATTTTATTATTGTTAATAATATTTTGTTGTAGAATACGCGGGAAAACCAATGCTTTTGTGTAAGTAACCGGGAAATTTATATTTCCGGTTGTCGACTAAGTGCGTATATGTCACTTCCGAGCGTGAATTCAAAATTATACTTTTATAAACAGTAGTTTGTATAAAATTAGTTCAAAAAATATATCTTTGAAGTGTTGCCTTGTACATTTCCTTTATTCTTTCAAGTATAAAGAATAATTGCTGGACGGTACAAAGTGTTCACTCTCCCGACAAAATTCGTCCACTAACAATGTGGTTAGAAACATAAAATACATACAAAGGGTATTCTTTTTTCAAAAAGAAATTATATTAAAGCTTTCTAAATTCTCTCATCCACATATGAACTGAAGTTAACACGATTTCCTGTAAGTAAAATGGAGAAATAAAAGCACTCGACACAAAGACTTTTCCCTCTATTCAGAGGTCAGGGAAATAATCTTGTCACAGTGTCACGCCAAGCCCCTAAACGAGGAAAATCCCTCAGCAATCCTTAAAGAGTGAAATTCACCGACAGACAAGAAAAGACTGAGAGACGAAATAAAACCACACAATAACGCCGACGCTTTTTAGAACAAATCTTGCTGAGCGGGGGGTTGATTGAAAAGGGAAGTTAGTTCAATCAAAACATTGATAAGTACAGTAAAAAATATTAAAAGTATAGATGTAATATCATTTTTCTCCTTTCTATTTTTTGTTTCAACAGTGCAGGCGTAGCAAGCGCCCGATGCGTGTTTGTTTAAAGGGAGTATATTTAAGCGACAATTGATCAAACATAAGACAATCTCCGGGTGAGATCCGGTCACACGTCACCGGAAGTCCGCAAACACCAACTGGTCTGTCATACCTACACCGAACAACGAACGATATCATTTATAGATCGATTCAGCTGGTTACCGTGTTACTCTGGTTTCACTTTTCACCGGTGTAGGATATATGATCCGATGATGGCAGAGTATGTGTGAACATATGTGTCATCCATTCACAAAGAAAAAAAATAGAGAATTGTTAGAGAATAGTATATTATTTATTGTACGAGGTCCGGAGAGCGAGTGGTTAATTTTCTTTAGTGACTAATATGTATTCTACACGAGTGTAATACAACATTTTATCCAACACTTTTTTTAAAACTTCTTAAATCATTTTTATATTTTCGTTCATCGCTTGATACTGACATGTTTTTTGCATAAAGTTGTCAGAACCATGTAGAGTTTGGTATCAAATGAGAGGTATCGTCAAGGGCTGCCATGCAGAAGTGTCAAAAATTTGACATCTCGATCGGCTTTTGTTTTTTGCATAAAGTTGTCAGAACCATGTCGAGTTTGGTATCAAATGAGAGGTATCGTTAAGAGCTACCTTGCAGAAGTGTCAAAAATTTGACAGGTCGATCGGATTTTGTTTTTTTTTTGCATAAAGTCAGAACCATGTCGAGTTTGGGATCAAATGAGAGGTATCGTCAAGGGCTGCTATGCAGAAATGTCAAAAATTTGTTTTATGCATAAAGATAAGTCGTTTGTGTATCCGAAAAGACAGTTAGCGTTAGCACTTTGAGTTTCAAGTGTGCCTAGACGGATTGGAAAGACATCTAGACTATCATAAAACACTATCCCCCTAAGGAGAGCTCGGCGTAGATATACTATTTAATATTATAAAGTTGCCATTGAATGGTTATTGTTTTGTTATATTGTTATTGAAAATAATTCTACAATAATTATTGTCTATTATTGGGAATTATTTGAAAGAAAAATAAATTAAAATAGGTGAAAATTAGGACTTTCCTTTAAAACATATTCACTTACAAGCACAAGCAGTATTGTTGAATTTAATTCCGAAGCTAGTATCCACAAACTCGTTTCATTAGCCGTAGATGACAACTGTCATTGTGTAAAGATAAGTAACGTATCTTTTAACATAAATGTTAATAATGATTTAAATAAATAAATCTTATCATGTTACATTATTTCAATAATAAAATAATTATGTAAACTTGCTTTTTATTTATAATAAAAAAAAAAAAACGCAAAAATCAGTAATTCCTCCGTGACTTCCTAAATATTCTCTCACTCAAAAATAGCGATGAAATTGAAACAAATAAATTAACAAATGTTTAACGTTTTATCTGTCAAAGATTAATTTATTTGAACTAGGTATTATTTATAATTTCTGTCCAAGTAACGAATCATCTATCAATTTAAAAAATAAGTATATAATTGTTCATTTAAAAAAGTACAAACAATAATAAACCTAGCTTAACAGATGAATAGATAATATTTGTTAATTTCTTGTCTCAATTCCAAAGCTAGCACTATTTTTTTCGGCGTTTTTCGATATAATGCATACCTAATTTCTACCGTTACAAAGCTTGCAAAATTAATTTTACTTATTGACACAGATGTAGAATTTTATTGTCTACAACTTTTATTTGAAGCTTTTAACCTATAACAATTTATTAGGGAAGCAGGAAATTACGAAAGTATGATTTTTACAATTTCCAGTCATCACCCTGTATGCATATTAATCTAATAATATATATTTAGTAAATATAAAAAATATGTACATATAAAGATAATTTTCTGACCTTTTGTACACTTGTTGATATACGGCCAACATCTTCAAAGGTTCTCCGAGCATTCCTCGCACTTTAAATTAAATAGATCCATCACTTTTATTGTTTCACGTTACACTTAACATGTCTGTACTTAAAAGCACTACTATAATATCAAGTTTGTTATTGCTATTCGCGAACTCATATAAACGATAGAAAATCATTTCTAGTTTTAAAAATCCGCGAAACACTCACAACACATATAGAAAAACATTTAATTGTTATTAAAGTCATTATTGTATTATCAAATGTAGCTTCAACTATTTCAATATATTGAAATAAATAAAATAGTAGCTACTATTACTATTTTATGAACAAGGATATATATAATAACAATAAAAACATTGTTTATACTCTGCTTCAAACTATTTAAAACACAATAATTTTGTTTTAAATTAAAAGTAAACAAAGTAAATTATCAAAACACTAATGACAAAGAAATCTTGCGGCGACCGGAAAACTTTAGCCAGTTTAGCCGTTAAAAATTTTCAAATTGCATTTGAAATCGATCATATTTCAATTGAATTTTATATGAAATAATTGCAGAATTGTTTAATTAATATTTATATAAACAAAAAATCAATAATGAAATAGTTTAGCCACATTAATTAACAAATAACGACAACAAACAACAAATATCGCACTTGCACTACAACAATAACAAATGACAACTAACAAACAAACTGTTGCCAACTGTACATTTGTTAAACATAACTAGCCACCCATAATTAAGGTATAAATTATAATTAATTTAAAAATATATATTTAATCCCTAAAATATATATAAAATAAACTTATAAATTTTAAAGGGTGTAAATAAATATTTTATCTCCAACTTTCAATTAGCTTCACGAAGTAATATCTCATCATTGTCGCGTCTCGAGCGTAAGGTCCAGGCCCCATGGGGCCATGCAGGGCTTAGCCCCTTGTGAGACCACATCAGCCACCAATTATCCGCTGCAGATAAACTGGCTTCTGCCTGAATCTCCAGAGACAAGTGGATTCATTAGTTTGTTGTTAATGTCCATTTTCTCAGCGGGAAAGAACGATTTCCTCCTTCGTTTTGTAGTTATTAATTTTTGATAGTTGTGAAGACTTAGATAAGGCTTTGCCACTTCGCTTAACAACTATTTTAGTAAATATATAAGGTTTTTTTTAATAGTCTTTCATTGAGTGATAGGATTTTAATTTTAAATAAAACAAAAACTGTTTGATGTATCAATTTAGTTTTTGCTTTATTTTGAAGCTGGACAATGTAATCCATTAAATAATTTAAATTATAATTATTGCACCACAAATTGTATTATTGTCATTGCAATATTTTGTTATTATTTACCAAAATAAATAAATTGAATGCACTCATTGTAATTAGTCGTTATTATTACTATTAAATTACAAAACATGTACCATATATTATCTATATTTTAAAATCACAGAATATACACAATATTTAATATAAAACCGCTTAAAATATTATATTGGCAATTTTTTTTTACGTTTTTGTACATTGGGACTCATATCAGCAATTCTCAACTTCTTTAAAATCTTCGGAGTTCCTTCTTCAGCTTTCCTTTTCTTTCCCTGTAAAACAAACTTTAAAACAAGAAAAAAATAATAGATTATGAACCTACATTTATTTCTTCACCCTCAACTTCAGTCTTATCAACAGCTGTAAAAACAAAATTCTTTGAATTTTTTGGTCCGCCGATATTTCCGCTAATTTTAGTTATTTCTGCAAGACGTTGCAAAGTCGTTTCGCTTCTCTGGAGGAAGGATCCTCTTTTGTTCTAACAAAAATGTATGAAATTTTATTAAATAGGCGCAAATATTCCATTATACTTACAGCTAAAGCGAAAGGAAGTTTAATATCTTCTGTCGTAGCTACAGATTCTGCTATCGGCGTCTTTTTTTGAGACAAATTTTGCGATTGAGACCCAAATAAAGATTTTTTTAAAGCCTTTTGGCCCAGTTTTAAAAGCTGGCTGTCATTTAAGATTTCGTCTTCACCTGATGGGCGTTTGTTTTGATGCTACAATAAAATATTGAATTGTAATAAGTGGTAATTGAAAACAATAAAATATTTACTTCTTGTAAAAATATTTCGCGTTCATGTCTCATTTTTCGCCACTGCATTTCGCACTCAATTTCTTCTTGTTCTTCTTCCTCTTCTTTAGGCTTATCGGAATCATTGTTCCATAATAAATCTATTATACAATAATTAATATATCATCTATTTATTCTTAGCGATTTTATTTTAAATATATTATACACCTTGAGTGGCGAAAATCCGGGACAAACATAGTTCGTTTATTTTGAGAGATACAAAAAAATGTTTTATAAATAATTGTTTTATTTATTTATTGTTTTATTATAAAAACGCAACGCGTTCACCCGCGAAAACTAATGAATTTCAAATACATATTTTTTTTTAATATTTTGTATAAAAACTATATTTTGAATGAACATGTCAAATATTAATTTTTAATTATTAATAGAAACTGAGATCTAACACTTTTATTTTTTTAATTGGTATAAACAAAATATAAATAAATCGAAAATAAATTAACGTCCAAAATATTCATAGTCAGGGGTTACAACATATTAAAATTTAATTTTTTTCTATTCGTATATTTGAATATTAGAAATCAATGAAGTTGAGTATTTCTTCAACGCGCTAAAAATGGGGGTAATTTTTTTTTATATATATTGTCGTTATTTTTATATTAATTTAAAGATATGAAACTTAGTGTAATTATGTAAAAATGTATAGTCCATAATTTAAAGTGTATTTCATAATTTTTGAATTTTTTTAAAATAAGTTATTAAGCTTCAAACTCAACTGACTATAAATCTGAAATGGATAGTAGTTACAAACTTTGATAACGTCCCTCCCTACTCTGTATAAATATTTTTAGTATACATAAATCAATTTGTTAATGTAAAAAAAATACACTTTACACGAAATTTTTTAACATAAATGTTAATCAGAATTTAATTTTATGACAGATTTATTTTAAACTTTTTGTGATTTTTCCAAAATTTACGGTTGGAATTTTAAATTAAATCTTAAACGAGACCGGGTCCGCCATCTATCTGCAATAACTCAAACTACACAAGTGAGAAAATATGATTTCCAGTAATATTATTTATCCAGTCGTTTTTGTGATAAAGTAATATTAAAATATAATAAAATAAAATTATTAATATTTTGCATAATATTAATACATATCGAGTGTCTATTTAAAATCCGTAATACAGGGAATACTATGTTATTTTTTTTTAATTTTCTGTAGTTTCTTTTCTGATCTATTAATTTTAGAGAAAAGTTGTAAATAAAAAATTGTTCAGAATTAAAAACTACATACTATGGGACTAAAATCACGATTTCTTTTTATTTTACGAAAAAACAAATTAAAATTCGCAATTTACATCGTATTTCAGAGTGCCATTCAATTACTGATGTTTTTTTTTTTGTTTTTATTTGACATTTAAATTTTGACATATTTTTATTATAATAATTAATTTTGAATGTTATAATATAATATTCATGAATCATTTTATACTTTTTTTGTGTTTAATTTTACTTTTAATAATTATATGGAGAGGAATTTTTGTTTTCGACTTCTTAATAAAAAAAAAAACACTGTTTTTATTACATACTAGCTGACCCGCCCCGGCTTCGCACGGGTAAAGCTAGAATAACGATTGCTGCACGTGTACCAGTAATTTTTCACATTTACTTCGGAGGCATGCGCTGCGTAGGGAGCCGGCAACCTGCCTCGCATCGTACATGTAACAGGCTCCGCCCACTGCCCACCCAATCCCCGTACCGCACATAACAACGCCCGTTTCTAAACATGTCTCGGGTACTTTTACTTATGTAGGTACATATGATGTAAACTATCTCTCCGACAAATATCGAAAATCTACTAACGTTAAAACTTAACTATAGATACAAAGATAAAAAATAATTGAAATCACCCCCTATTGTACCGCCTTGACACTCTTTATTTCTTACCAAAAGCATAAAAAAGAATTTTTATATCCCTAACTTGAGAAATGACGGATTCTCCATACAAACTTTCATCCCCTATTTCACCCCTTTCAAGTTTTATTTTCGCGACAAAAGGTAGCCTACGTCCTTCTCCAAGTTCCAATCTATCTCTATACCAAAATTCATCAAAATTGGTTCAGCGGAAGATATGATGGGTTCTCCATACAAACTTTCATCCCATATTTCACCCCTTCAAGTTTTACTTTCGCGACAAAAGGTAGCCTATGTCCTTCTCCAAGTTCCAATCTATCTCTATACCAAAATTCATCAAAATTGGTTCAGCGGAAGATATGATGGGTTCTCCATACAAACTTTCATCCCATATTTCACCCCTTCAAGTTTTACTTTCGCGACAAAAGGTAGCCTATGTCCTTCTCCAAGTTCCAATCTATCTCTATACCAAAATTCATCCAAATTGATTCAGCCGTCGTGAAAACGTAACAGACACACAGACAGAGTTACTTTCGCATTTATTATATTACCTAGTATGGATTAATAAGACTCGTACAAAACTAACAAATCGACATGTAACCTTTATTGGTTATATACTAACAGACAGCGGCAGGGGTGAGAACACGTTGTACTTTTACTTTTCCACTATGTGGATAGACGTCGCTAAATTGGCTGCGTTCCACTATAATTAGAAAGAGCATAAAATCCTTAAAAGTAGTGTACTAATTTTTTTTTTTACGTAAATCGATATTTTAATATTCATTCTGCTATTCGGGGCGGAGATGAATCCAACAAATCAGAGATCATCAAAATCGGTCCAGCCGTTCTTGAGTTATAAATGGTGTAACTAACCCGACTTTGTTTTATATATTAAGATTAGACGTTTTGAGGGACCCAAGGCCCTCATCATCAGCAGTTTTAAATTTTTTTAAAATTTAATTATGTTTACTTTAGTTTTGTTTACAAAATGACCCTAAAGTCATATCTGGGTCAATTTGTAAACAATACTAAAGCAAAACATAATTAAATTTAAAACTGCTGATGATTAGGGCCTTGGGTCCCTCGAAACGTCCAAATCTGTAATAAAAACAAACCAAACAAAAGAAAAACACTTTAATAATTATATAAAATTATTTATTGACAAGAGTAGAATTATGAGATGTCAAATAAGAAAATGAAACATCAATAATTCAATGGCACTCTGAAATTTGCTGTAAATTGCGAATTTCAATTTGCGTTTTTTCATAAAATAAAATGAAATTGTGATTAATTTTAATTTCATATTGTGTATATTTTAATTCTGAACAACTTTTTTATTTACAACTTTTCTTTAAATTTAATAGATCAGTAACTATGGCAAAATAAAAAAAACAACATTGTATTCTCTATATTACAGATTTCAAGTAAACGTAAAACATAAAAATGCAATATATTATTAATACCTGCATTTTTCCACCTGAATTTTCGTTCTCGTCCAGTTCCATGCAATTCACCATCTTCTAGCAAAAGTTCTTGCAACATTTTGACTTCTCTTTGGTCATCATCACGAATATTTCGCCTAAAAACATTTCATAATTAAAAACAAACTACACAAAATATTTTCTTCATACATGTGCATTCTTTCCAGTTCTCTCTGCACCTTCTTCTCATTAATTTTCTCCTCATCCCCTTCTTCAATTTCATAATCATCTAAATTCTTCTCGTCTTCATCTTCGCTGCCCCAATCAGACTCTGAAAGCTCTGCTTCCGCTTCGAAGAAATCGGAAGCTTTCTTCGCGGGTTTTTCCACTTCTTCTAAATATTGTTCTTCGATTTCTATTTCGTTTTCTTCAGAATCATAATTAACGTCACGCGCTTCTTCAATGTCTTCAACAAGTTCTTCATCTTCGAGATTATCTTCGAAGTCGTCTTCATCAGTGATGCTAATATCGTCGATGATGTATTTGCGTTTTTTCTTGAGTTTTTTGGTTTTTGGAGCAGTGTTTTCTTTGTCCTCGTCTTCGGAAGAAGAGCAGATCTTCATTTTTAAATATTTGGAGGTAGAAACATTAGCTTGAGGCTTCAAATTTTGTTGGTCTGATTCTTCGATAGACAATTTTTGTTCCTCGGAGTTCGTGTTTTCAACATAATCTGTTGTGTCGTTTTCTATCGTTAATCTGAAGTTTTGTGAATCTTCATTCATTAATAAATCCAAACTTTGAGTGTGTTTCGGTACAGGAATTAATGAATCTACACTTGAAGATGATTCATTTTGAGTAAAACCTGTGAATCGACCCGAACAAATACCCAATAGCTCATTTTCTTGAGTAGAAAGATCGTTGTTTCTTTTTTCTGGATTTTCAATTTGAGTCGTAAATTTACCAGAACATAAATTTTCTAATTCGTCCAAATTAATTTCTTCTTGGTCTGAGAATAATTTTGTTTTGACTAAATGTTTTAATTTAAGGGGCGAAGGCTCTGGTGGAAGAAATGAGTTGACGTTTGGTGAGCCCTGTAAAGACTGAAAAGAGATTTTACTTATTTTGATATTTAAAGTTAAGAAGTTTTTTTTAACACTTGAAAGTGTAAAAGTAATGTATCAACAATAATCTCAAATATATATATATATATATTATCATTACGGCTTATTACCCATTTCTGGGTATGCCAATTTACTGCTATTCGCAGATTTCAATGATGACGATATATCTATATCTTTGAAGGAGATAATCAGGAGTCACCTCACGAATTTTCAAAGCGGTCACTTTTATTTTAATAAATAAATTATGTAGATAAAAAGAGATATAGCAAGTATACTTTTAATATAAGATTGTCGTCAGAACATAAGAAAATTAAATTAAAATAACAAAATTATTAAAAAAATGTTTGCAAAAATAAAATGCTTATTTTTTCAAAAGATAATTAAGAGACATTTTATACATATTCCTATTTCAATACCATTATTTTGTTTAAATTCCCACCAAAACCTTTCAATATTTCTATTATGCAGGTCCCAAATAATTGAATTTTCAATCTCGTGACGTCGCAATCCATGCCTTTCGATGCAATTTTTTTGTCATGTATAGTTACGGAATATATAAAGCTTATTTTCCTTTCAAATCAAATCATAGGGCAAAACTTTGAAAAAAAAACATCTATGAAATAATTTAAATGACAACTTTCATTCGCTAGTCATACTATATCATTATAGAGATATATTTAAATAATGCCCCTTAAAACTATTAAAGTTGCAGTAAATACGTAATTTGCGGCAATATTTCCAGATAATTTTTTTAAAGTTTGATCTAAAAGTGAAAAAAAACGTTCCATAATTTCACTAAGTTAAAGTTGTCGGTATAAATACCTTTTTAAAGGATTATTAAACTGACAACTTCAACTTAAAGTGAAATTATGAAACGCTTTTTTCACTTTTAGATCAAACAAAGTAAAGTGTCTTTATGTTTTTTATGAAATCGGCTGTTAAAAGAAAGTTTACTTACTTTAGTAGCCGAACTCATGCCCTGCAAAGCCGTTAGATGTAAAGTTGGTGTTAAAAAATGTGTTATGTCCTTTTTTTGAGTTGCAGATTTGCACGGAGTTTTTTCTAAACCGTCCGAAAGTTGTTGGTATGCTGGTATATCATCATCATTGTACTTCCCTAAAAAAATATAATATCATTTTGGGGTCGATTTTATTTTAGACAAACTGTATTTAAATTGTTTAGGGCCGGTTTTTCAATATCTAGTTAAAAAAAACTAAGAGTTAAATAAACAAAATTGAAACGAAATGAAATGTCAAATGACAAATTTATTATTTCTGTCAACAAATCGATGCAATATTGTTTACTTAACTAGAAGTTAAAATTTTAACCAGAGACTGAAAAACCGGCCCTAATGGCCGGTATTACAAACGTCCAATTAAATTTAGTTCCAAAGTAAATTTAATAAAGTGAACAAATTCGAATCAGTTTCTATGTTCTTATCACATTTAAAATATTACTGTTAAAAATTCGCGATACATTTGTTCATTAAATTCAATTTACTATGGAAATAAATTTAACTGGTCGTTAATAATACCGGCCCTAATGCCCATATTCATAAACTCTCGTAAAGTTTCAAAACGGTTCGTTATAATTTTTGACAAATGGGATCAAACTTGACAAATAAAATTTCGATTTTTCTTTCAATGTCGACTGTTTTTATTAGATAAAAATTATAACGAATCGTTTAAAATTTTACGAGTGTTTGCGAATACGGGCAATCAGGGATGGTAACCAAAACCGGAACCGAAACCATTAACCGAAAAAAAATGAGAACCGAAACCGAAACCTGTACCGAAATTCGAAACAGATACAAAACCGGAACCAAAAGCAAAACCCTTTTTTATTTATCGGTTAACCGCTTTATATACAGGTCTCTTGTTGGTTGTTAAATATTGTAAATGTTTATTATTTATACTTATGTATAAGTAAAAACATAAATTTATTTTCTGTTATTTTTTTTTTTTTGTCGAAAAGTATTTCAATTTTCAACGTAGTACCAGAATCGGATGGCGCTCGATATCAGTTACATGTTACATTTACATAGACATTTAACACGGGAAATTAAAATATTTGCTTCCCATTAAAACTGATTGTTATAAAACTTTGTACTCGTATTTGTGGACACTTTTTGCATCATTATAATAATTAATTGTTCAAAATTAATAATATTATTATTCTCGTAAATAACTTTTGCAAAAATCGAAACCCTTTTAGTAAAACCGGTATACCAAAACCGATTGCTCTATAAAAACCGAAACCCAAATCAAAACCGAATTTTTATTTTCACGATGACCGAAACCATAACCCAAACCGATATTTTTATGGTTACCATCCCTGCGGGCATTAGAGTTTTAAAAAATATACTCACAATTATCATTTGTATTTGACTGTGAAGCAAATACGTCTGCTGCAACTCCAACACTTGTTCGTTTTTCATCATTTAATGAAGATGCCGGTCTGCTGCTAGTATCTTCATCGGAATCTTCAGCTGGTTTAACAATACGCCTCAAAGATTTTTTGGCCGGAGGCTCCAAATTAGTTTCTTCATCCTGATCTTCAATTTCGCTTTCATCTTCATCCTCGTCTTTATTTTCTTCATTATTCCCCATTTCTTCTTCATTTTCATCTTCATCGCTCTCTTCAGCTTCATCGTCCATAAACACAGATTTCATCCTCGCTTTTTCTTTTATTTCTACATCATCCTCTTCTTCTTCTTCTGAAGATGAAGACGGGTCTGTCAATTCATCTTCCTCCTCATTATCCAAAACTTTATTGCTCAATTCACAATCTTCTTTTTCTCCGACATATGTTTCGTCTTCATTGTCCATCTTCTCTTCTTCTTGCCGTTTCTTTAATTCTGTCAAGCGTTGTTTGCTGATTTGGCCAGTGAGTTCCAGTCGAAGTTTTTTCATTCGAACGCCTGGGATTTGGATCTTCTTGTCGGGTTCTTCGCAGAGATCTTCGATGGGGACTTTGGTGGTGTTTAAGATAGAATATTGCTTCTTGTTGGATTTTTTCACGGCGTGGCTGAGGAATCGCTGCATGAAGTTGGTGACGCGTTTGGTTTTTTCTATGTCTTCGTCTAGAATGATGAAATCGTTAGGGCTGCCGCTTAGTTTTGGCTGAAAGTTGCCTTTTAAAGCGACTAGAGGGTTTAATTTGTTTAATTTTTCTTCAATTTCGGCTAATTTCTTTTTGTTTTCTTCCTGTTCGGTCATCTTTCTGATTGCTTCTTGAGAAGAATTTTGAGATGACTCCAGTTGTGAATCCAAAATTATATTTTCTAATTCGGTTTCTTCTGTTTCTTCGTGAGTCAAATGAGTCAAATTCTTTTCTAATATATTGCGAAGTTCTCTAATTTTTTCTTCTCTATTTTCTTCAATTGTTTCAGTGATCTCTTCATCCAAAGTATTTTGTTCAATTTCTCGAATTTCTGAAATATTTTCACTAATTTCTTCATCAAATTCTTCAGAAATTTTCTCAAATTGTGTTCTTCCTAATCCAGCGTATTGTTCTTCAATCATATTTTGTTGCGAATCTTCGGAAGATTTTTCAACAGAACTTTTTCCTTTCTTATTTTCTTCAGTCTGTGGCTTTACTAAATTATTTTTTTGGGCTTTTTGTATTTCAAATATATTTTGTTCCGAATCTTTGGAAGATTTTCCAACAGAACTTTCTTCTTGATTATTTTTTTCAGTCCGTGGATCTTCTAAATTATTTGTTTGAGCTTCTTGTTCTTCAATCATATTTTGTTCCGAATCTTCGGAAGATTTTTCCACAGAACTTTTTTGTTGCTTATTTTCTTTAATCTTTGGATCTTCTAAACTATTTTTTTGTGTTTTTTGTTCTGAAATTATATTTTGTTGTGAATTTTCGAAAGATATTTCAACACAACTTTCTTCTTGATTATTTTCTTGAATCTGTGGCTCTTGTAAATTAATTTTTTGAGCTTCTTGTTCTTCAATTATATTTTGTTGCAAATCTTCGGAAGATTTTTCTGTAGAACTTTCTTCTTGCATATTTTCTTCAGTCTGTGATTGTTCTAAATTAATTTTTTGAGTTTCTTGTTTTTCAATTATATTTTGTTGCGAATCTTTGAAAGATATTTCAACAGAACTTTCTTCAGTCTGTGGTTCTTGTAAATTAATTCTTTGAGTTTTTTGTTCTTCAATTTTATTTTCTTGCGAATCTTCGGAAGATTTTTCAATAGAACTTTTTTCTTGATTATTTTCATCAGTCTGTGGATCTTCTAAATTAATTTTTTGAGCTTCTTGTTCTTCAATTATATTTTGTTGCGAACCTTCGGAAGATTTTTCTTGCTCATTTTTTTCAGTCTGTGACTCTTCTGAATTAATTTTTTGATTGCTTTCTTCGTTTATCTTCTCTTTGTTTAACTTTTCAGATGTTATTTCTTGTGTTTCATTAGTATCAACATCCATTTTCTCTGCATTTTTCGCCAGTTCTTCTGAATTTGAATTTTCTTGCATTTGATTTCCAACTTTCTGCGTGGATTCTTGTACAACTTCTTGTTTGGAATGTTCCAGTTCTTGTTCTTCTTCAGCTTCGCTTTCAGATTTGTAAAATTCTTCTATTTCTTTCTCTTTTTGTTTTAACTTCATCCTAAAGTAATAGTTATGATTATGATATTTTTTACGACTTAAGTATAATTACAAAATACATACTGTATGGTTTTGATATTTTTGCTGCACATTTTAATGGACAACCCTGTTGGGGTATTGGGAGGAGTTTTCGTAGATCCTTTCACCAGAGATCTTCTTTGCAAAAATTCTTGCAGCGTCCTTTGTTTGGGTACATGATACGGAAGATGCAATCTGCTTTCTCGAACCATTTTCTGACTTTCTGAGATGATTTCTCGCCGCTGTTCTTGTGCTTCTTTTCCTGTCATCTTTAAAAAACATTTCAAAAAAACCAAATCAAATTATTCTGTTTACGTTACCTTCTTTTCTTTTGGTTCTGTTTTCTTCCTCTGTCGCTTTTGTTTAACGATATTCTTCGTGAAAATATCTTCATTTCTGTCTTCGGTTTCTTCGGCAGAACTTTCTGAATCGCATAAATTTTTTAAGCGCTGAAGAGTTTGGTGTTGAATTTCATCTTCGGTTTCTGAAATTTTTGGGGGTAGGTCAGTTTTATTTTCTTCTTCGCTGTCGGAGTCGCAGAGTTGAAGAAGACGGGATTTCTAAAAAATTAATCGTTTTCTTGCATACACTTCAAAGAAAATGTGTGAATGTTACCTTCTTTTGTGTCTGATCTTCTTTTGGAAATATATCTTCGTCTTCTTTTGTTTCATTCTCATTTGTTTTCACTGTGTTTTCATTTGTTTCCTCTTCTGAATCGCTGTTCAGTATTTTCAAACGTTTATTTGATTTATTTACTGGTTCAGCCGTATTTTCTTTACCATTTTCGTGGTTACTTTCACTATCAGAGTCGCAAAGTTGAAGAAGACGGGATTTCTACAAAAATAAAATAGTTTTCTTACATACACTTCGAAGAAAATGTTGTAAATTTTACCTTATTTTGTGTCTGATCTTCTTTTGGAAATATATCTTCATCTTCTTTTGTTTTATTTTCATTTGTTTTCACTGTGTTATCATTTGTTTCATCTTCCGAATCGGTATCCAATATTGCCAAACGATTCTTATTTGATTTATTTACAGATTTCGCTGTATTTTCGTGACTATTTTGCGAGCTCAATTCAATATTTTTCTCGTCTTCTGAGTCACTATCAATTAAAGTTAATCTCTTTTTGTGTGTCTTTGAATTTAATTGCGTTACAATCTCATTATCACTGTCTAAATCTTGTTCTGAATTAATTTGTGCTGGTTTTTCTGAATTAACAAATTGAGTTTCATTTTCTGAATCATTCTCGATCAAATTTGCACGTTTCTTTTGAATTTTCTGCTTAATAGAAGTTACATTTTCATTATTATCATTATTTTTAATGTCTTCTGAGTCTATCTGAGTATTATTTTCATCTGTATTTCCAATGTCAATTTGCGATTGTGAGTCAGTTTGCAAAGTTGTGTTTTCTGATAGTTTTGTATGTTCTGCAGTTATTATTTCTGGTATATCATATAAAACAGTTGCTTCAGTATCAGTCATGGTTACAATATTGCTACTTATAAACAGTTACAAGAATTTTAGAAGACTAGAATCATTTCTTCAGAAGTAGAGGTTACTAATATTTAAATAACATAAAACATGCAACAATCACTTGAATTTAACTTTAAAAGTACAGCTTATTACATTTAATTTGTTTATAAATACAATACATAATTTAAAAGGCAGTAACACTAATAAAACCACAACACTTTAACTTATGTTTACGAGATCGACGAGATCTTTTAATAACTTTCGCGCCTAAAAATTCTTTATTCAATGTTGGCAGTTCTGACTTATTGGTCTTGTTCAGTAACGGCCCGTTTCGAATAGGGGCAAAGGCACATTTATTGATTTCTTTTAAACTTTTATGTATAAAAATAAAATATTTATACAGTATGATACAATGAATCATGGGCAGTATGAATAAAAATATAATTAATGTTGATAAGAAAAAAAATCTTGCTCTTGGGCAATCTTTTTTGTTACTGTTTATGACTTACCAAGATTCTAAATAACCTGACAAGAACCCCTACCAACAAATAGTCCCTAGACAATAGTTAACTTATTTTTGAATAGATGGCCATAGTAGGATCGTTCTAGAACAAATTCAAGGAACAAACTCAAAATTTGTGCAGAAAATTGCCGATTCTTGCACCAGAACAAGAAATAATTTTTTTCATGAGTAAAAAATCATGCCTAGCCACCCAAATAGCAGATAATCTGGCTTATTCTGCAACTCATTGGTTAATTTTGAACAACTGGTTAAAAAAAATTCACCAATCAAGAATGTTAACATAAAACAAAAAATTGGACTTTTAGTGGTCAAATCAATTTCTACTGGATAATTTTTTTAACAAGTTGTTAAAGAATTGGATTGAATGTCAAAATCGCAAATTCTATAACTCGCTGCGCTCGTTCCTATTTTTGAATTTTTCGGGATTTGAATGATTCTGTTGCATATTGTGGTTTTGAATATTCCCCTTCATAATCACTAATTTTCTGCACTTGTTATAAAAATAATTATTCTATTTAATAAATAAACATTGATATTGATACATACCTTTAAAAGAGGATATAATTTGATATTAAATAAAGAACTGACGCAAGACAAAAGACAGTGGCACGTTTAGGATTATTATAATAAAATGTCTCAACTTCATTATTATATTTAATAATAATATTACATAAATATTTTGAACTTAGAATATTGATAATTTACACAGATTGTTACATATAAAAATATAAAATGGCGAAGGAACAATGACTGTATTTTAAGGCAGTGTTACATGTTACATTTTCGTTTGAAGACGTTGAAATTTCAACCAAATATGAGCACTAAATGTACAACTAATCGCTAATAAAGACACTAAGAGTACAGAAGAAAATACAAAACTATTTGCAGACATGCATATTCCCTCATTGTAGCTAGATCCTAAACTTATAATAGAATTTTCATTACTTATATCTTCTGGCAAAATAACCCTTAACAATTTTCCCACCAAAATAGGCTCTGCAATAGTTTCATTGTTAAAATCAGCATCTCTTCTTCTCCTTCCTGGTTCTATCTTTTGGTTTGGATCTGGACAGACTTCACAATCAGTTTTACAAAGCTCAATATTACATTCTAGAATTAAATCCATAACATCTGGGAACTTAAAGGCGCTGAAAAACGCGTAAGCGATGATACTAGCTCCAGTATTGCCAGTATTTCTCGTTTTCTGGAAAGATCCAAACAGTTTAGGTTTGAGGACACACCCGTTTTTGTCCGTAAGAGCAACTGTGTTTTGAGAACTTGAGTCACGAGCTACGCAGTCTCTAACTTGAATATCGAAGCCGGGGTCGCCGGTTATAGAAACTACAAGGGTCATGGTTTCGCCGATTTTGACTAAGCCATTAGCGGGGGATGCAAATGGGCCCCTACCTAGTTGGATGTCTAGTTTAGCCATTGCTGTGTCTCCACTGAAGGTGACTATTTCTTGGTTTAACATTCCAACGCTTAAGGCAACGCTTAGTGCTTTGTTCAAATTGCCTTCCCAAAGACATCGCACAGACCGAATCGTATCCCAAACTTCTTGAATGCTGGCTTCATTTTGTAGCACCAAAACATTTTCTAAATATGACTGTCCTTGAGTGTCAAAAGCGTTAATAAATTGTGTTCCACAGCTGTTCAAATTCACAGTGAAAGAATATTTTGTTTGTCCGCTATTTTCACTAACATATCTGCATTCTGGTTGATTGTAATATCCTTTGGAGTAAATAATACCGTTGTATACTCTGTTAAACTCAATATTTATTGTCATCATGTCTTTGGCGCATTCTACGTCGATGGCGTGAATATGTGGTGGATGTTTATCGTCGTCTGGTGATCCAGGAGTAGTTTGGATTGTTCCAGTTCCTTCACTTTCATGGCCGTCGCTGTCTGGACGTATGGTTGGAATTGTTTGTGAACCTGGTGTTGTCTCATAAGCTAAAAATAATACAAACATGTTGTATGATTGAATTAGGGGTCGAAATAACTCACAAATCTAGTACCGTCCAAAAATATGCACACATACAGGTGTTAAAACAAAAAGAGTTCACGGATTTAAAAGTAGATAATACTTCTCAAAACAATAATAGTCCGATTCTCAAAAAAGTTTAAGCTAATCCTCATTTTTGGATTAGCGAATTCTACTCTAATTTTGGCAGTTTATATCTTAAAATATAGTCTAATCTATTCCTACTATCTTCCTTTATTGATAATATCATGAAAAATAAATTTTAAATACCGGAATAGAATAGAATTCACTAATCAAAAAATCTGTTGTGGCCAGCACAAAACCTTCCTTCAATTCGATGTATTTTGTACAAATCCCATACCAAAAGGTCCTTGGAACAGATTCTATATAATACATGTAAAATCAAACACGAACACATACTATTTCTGTTCTATAAATCCAATAAAATTATAACATAAACATACACTAAGTAAAATGTATTTGACACTTCTTCTTATTCTTCAGCTTCCCCTATTTTATTAGAGGTAGCTGTTTCCTCTTTTCTTCCACTCATTCCTGTCCAACACATCTTCTTGACACAGGCATTCCTTTCAGTCTTCTGCGATACAGCCCTTCCATCTTCTCTTTGGCCTTTCTCTGCGTGTCACTTGCGAGGAGCACTATGACATACCAATTTTGTGATCCTACACTTTCCATATTTGGTTTTGCAATGGCAACTGACATCTGTCAATTAGAATTTTTTTAATATATCAGCATCAGCTGTTTCCATGATAAATAGCAAAGCTGACTAATTTTTGAAAATTAATTTATTTATAATGCTTTAAATCTACATCTATTGAATATGAAGGAAAATGTATAATCAAACTGTATAGAGAAGAAAATTTTCTTTAATATGTATAATAACAAAATGTCAAAAACAATGTTTAACTGCGTTTTTTTAAGAAAAACTGTTAAAAACTTCAAATAAGGGTACTTCCGGTGGATCAATTATAACCAAAATCTAATCAACTCTTCATATGGATGTAAAGAAGAGGAATACGAAAGAATTATAATTTTTAGAATTGTAGTATTGGAGTTATTGTCGGAGAAAAATTTGTCACACACGGACATACATACACACACACGGACACACACACACACACACACACACACACACACACACACATACATACAGACATCATCTTAAAAATAGTAAATTCGTATTGTAGGGACCCTAAAACGTGCTTATTCATTAAAAACTCACCACCGAATTTTTTGACCAAAGACAATACCTTCCTTACCTAAAGGTGACGGAAGGTAAAAATGAGGATTAGCTTAAACTTTTTTGTGAATCGTTCTGTAAAAGTTCAAGAAATGCGAGAACGCTATTTTCAAAATAAGCGAAAAACAGGTTTTAGCATGTAGCTCAAAAACAAAAGACGATCGAAAATTCCCGTGGTACTTAATAAAGTTGTCTCAAAAAGTTGGCCCATAAAGACCTACATCAATTTTCTGTTGCGTGCATAATAAGAAAAATAAATTATTGCTTATTATTATTATAATTATCAGATGACCGCATATTTTTGAATGGCACTGTACGTATATAATAAATTTTAATTCTTACATCCCGGGGTAGTTGACGGTCCAGGATACCCCGTTGTCGGCCCAGGATACCCCGTAGTCGGCCCCGGAAACCCAATAGTCGGCCCCGGAAAACCAGTAGTCGGCCCTGGATAACCTGTCGTCGGTCCCGGATACCCTGTCGTTGGTCCCGGATACCCTGTCGTCGGTCCCGGATACCCTGTGGTCGGACCAGGACCTGGATACCCAGTCCCAGGTCCAGTTGGACCAGTGGGATACCCAGGGTAGATTCCGTTGTCTTCTGGTCTTTCGCTGGTGGTTGGTCTTGTGCCTGGGTAGCCGGTAGTAGGGCCTACTGGGGTGGTATAGACCGGCCCAGGGCGAGTGTAGTCTGTGAAGGGTGGCTGAGGGCTGCTACCACTTGGTGGGTACCCCGTGAACGGTTGGAATGGACGGGGTTTTTCTGTGTTACTCGGAGGGAGGTATTCTCGAAGCCCGTTCTGTCTTACTGCAGTGAAAATACAATAAAATATAAACATTTTGAAGCATTTTAATTCAATTCGGTAATATATATACAGTGTGTTAATTAAAAAACTGGCCATAGGCGTTTAACATGGGAAAACAGTTTTTCTTTGCGCAAAAGTCCCCAATTAATTTTAGACAAAATGTTTCAAATAAGTGTTACAGATAATTATGATAGAAAAAGTTCATTGACTGGATATATTGATGAGGTAATAAAAATTTCTGGATTGCAGTCAAAAATTTTTATTACCTCACAGATAATTATATTCTACGCCTAAATCAGTAAACACTTTTAATTTTGCACGTTTGGAAACTTGTAAAATCTAATTTGAAATTGTATAAAAATATTGCTCATTTCTAGCGATACCCATGGAATTGAAACAAAATTACAGAGAAATGCGTATCGTTTGAACTGTCAGAAATTCAGTTTTCAATAAAAAGTTGCAGATAATTCAATTCTGCACCTAAATCACTACACAGATATTATTTTTTAAATCTAACATTTAAATAACTTTTATTACTATTATTTTTTCACATTCTATCTATAAAATTAAATTTCTGACAGTTCAAAGAAACGAAATGAATTTCTTTCTAATTTTGTTTCAATTTCATGGGTATCGCTACAAGTGAGCAATATTTATACAGTTTCAAATTAGATTTTACAAGTTACTAATCATGAAAAATTAAATGTGTTTAGTAATTTAGGCGTAGAATATTAATATCTACAACATTTATTTGAAACATTTTTATCTAAAATTAATTGGGGACTTTTGCGCAAAGAAAAACGGTTTTCTCATGTTAAACGCCTATGGCCAGGTTCTTAATTAACACTATATATATATATATATATATATATATATATATATATATATATATATATATATATATATATATATATATATATATATATATATATACGTCCACCACAGAATTCAGGGAAGATGGAGGGCTTGGAAGAGAGTATCTGGAGTGTTGTGTGACCGAAACATTAAAAGAGTAGCCAAAGGGAAAGTTTTTAAAATAGTGGTAAGACCTGCTATGATTTATGGCAGTGAGATCTTGCCTATAAAGAAAATCGATGTTGAATTCGTATCCGTGAAGAATCTCAACGGATGTTGGATAAAAATGAAGGATAATATAGTTTCTTTCAAAAGGGGTGACTGTTTTCAATAGAGATTTCTCGGTTCCTGATATTATTTTTTTTTATTGTCAGGTGTCAAAATATTCCCTATAGTTTGCAGTTTCATCATGCAGCGTTTGCCCCTTCCCGAACTTTTAGAAATTATTAAAAAATATTACCAAAGTTCGAGCTCAGTTATTGGTGCTATACGCCGCACTGTGGAAAAGTTTGAGAGTAAGTTGACTTTACAAGACAATAAGCCACCAACAAGACAACGAAATGTGCAAAATGAAGAGAATATCGCAAATGCAGCGGCTAGTGTTGCCGATGAGCCAAATTTGTCGATTTCAAGACGACTCAACATTTGGGGCTTCGCAGACGTCAACTTGCAGAATTTTGTGTAAGGATTTGAGCCTACATTCTTAAAAAGTCGTATTGACTCAAGAACTGAAGCCAAACCATCACAGATTGCGTCTGGAGTTTGCTAATTGGGCCTTTGAACAGTTGGAAGATAATCATGATTTTGGTCAAAAAATCATCGTCTCAAACGAGGCGCATTTTTGGACGAATGGCTTGTTAATAAACGAAATTGCTGTTATTGGTGTGAGAACAACCCCCAAGTATTACATGAAATGCCGTTGCATCCCGAAAAACTCACTATGTAGTGTAATTTATGGAATGGCGGCGTCATTGGGCCTTATTTCTTCCAAAAATTTGAACGATATATTGTTCTACACATAATTGCATTGCCCAAGCTTCAAAATAAAGCAAAAACCAAATTGATACATCAAACCATTCTTGTTTTATTTAAAATTAAATACTATCAGTCTTAATGAAACACTCGTTATAATAAATTAATATACTCCTTGTTTGCAAACATTTCTTAATTTTTTATTTATTATCCTCCATTCTTATCCATCATCCGTCGATAATCTTCACTTTTATAAAGAAAATATTTGAAAAGAAAATGAATGTGGCAGAGATGAGACATGTTGGGAAAGATACCAAAAAACTGCAGAAGATTTGAAAGAAAACGAACTGAGTGAGGACGACACGCAAAAAATAAAACTAATAAATTGAAAAAATTCGAATCAATTTCTATGTTCTTCTGATATTTAATCATTGCTCTCACTCAGAATATTGTGTTGGGTGTTGCATTTGTTCATTAATGGAACTAAATTTTACTGGACGTTTATAATACCGGCCCTAAGTTATACTTATATTTAAATAGTACCAAAGTTTTTGTTAATTATATACAAACATTTTTGTTGTTATTTTTAGTGTCTGTATTGGTGTGAACGTACTTTTCCTGTTGTTGGTGTTGTAAACAGTCTGCAACCATTGTAAAATGTTGTGCACCATTTGATCCGCACTGTTTTTGGTCTGTCTCACCACCCTGTGATCGTCTGAATCTCGATCAACACCTTGAACCGCCCCTGTACACACATACATACACCCAGCAATATACACCTTGCATTATTATTCTTACATTCAGGCTTACCTATACCATGCAACAAGCGAGGAAGATGGATTTAGTAATGAATAATATCTGGGGCCCTAATGCAAGAATACTATTTACTAGGCCTAGTAAAATAGCAGTTCAATATATGTAAATGAGTATTAGAAAGAAAATATCAAGACAATTAGAATTAGTATTTACTTAATACATTAAAAAAGCTATTTTCAAAAAAAAAATCCTGTTATTTATTAGATTTTGCATAAAATATGGTATTTTTTATCAATTTTATTTTAAATTGGCACTAGCTGTTCTTACATTAAAGCACAGGATTATAATAGGCTCAGTGGAAAAGTGGTACAAGTACATTAAAAAAAAATTGGTACTTACAAGTCTTAGTAACATCTCTACAGAGTTTAGAATCATACAAATTTTTCTATTAAAGAAGACATTGAAATATACACACTTTTCAACTGTAGCTCTTTTACAGGGTTAGTTATGAGTAGTGCTGTGAGGATCCGGCAAAACTTGGTTCCGAGGACCCGGATCTCAAAATATCCGGTTCTTCGGATATCCGATGTTCAGATATTGAAGCGGATATCCGTAAATTTAATTCGGATTTGGATCCGGATCCAGATTTGAGTCCGGATCCCTTTTGGATTCGGTTCTGGACTTGGATCTGGATCCGGATTTTAATTCTGGATCCAATTCTATTAACTATTTCAAACAAAAATTTGTTGTGGATTATTTCATAATCAGATTTATTTGGTTTTGAAACTCCATGATAATACTTATACATTCAAATATTATCATCGGGTTCAATACTGAGAATATTCGAATCCGAGAACCGATGCAGATTCTGAAATTCCATATCTAAAATCCGATACTCATACTCATATTCCGAAACGGATCCAAAATCCAATAATCAGATTTGGATCCAAAATCCGATTCTCAGATCCGGATCCAAAATCCGATACTCAGATCCGGATAGTTCAACAATCAATTATCCGGATATTTTTGGATCTGAAACCGAAACTATCCGGATCCGGATCCCACCACTAGTTATGAGTGAGTTACTTTGAAAGTCCATTTATTTGCAACCCGAAATACAATTTGCAAAAGCGTCTGTCTTCTTCTTTTTAAAAAAAATGGAATGTTTAATCTACGATTGTTTGGCCTACCTAGCGATGTTCCTGTCATTTTGACATTTAAAAAATCATGTATTATTACACGAATGATGAGAAAACGAACATGACCCTAAACTATGGGGAATGTAGAAAAAATGCCAAATCGAAGACACCTAAGTCTCTCAAACTTTTAGAAAATTAGAAGCCGAATTACGCCAAGAGTGGCGTCCAATAATAAAAAAAACAAGTAATGAACTTTATTATAAACTTCTAAATTACAGTTTCAGTAACTACATTTTAACTCTGTTATCTTTGTAAGTCAAAATTCTGTTTAGAAATAATAATCATTATTCTCTCAATGTCAACCGCATAGACATTTATTCTTTTGACAATTAACCATATAAGTTATTGCCTATGATACGTGCAGTCTTGTTATTTAGCTATGGATGCTACATCCTCGCACTCTTCATCAGATATGCCTGTTGAAGAGATAACCCTTTGTTTTAAGGCAGTCGAGATTAAAGTCTCAGACGGGACAGATATGTAGTCGGCGGTTTAGTTTGGTGCGCGTACTATTTCATTACTTATTTTGATAAACGGTACTTTTGATGTTTTCATACAAATTATTTTTTGCCCTCCTGAAGTGTAATGGGAACTTTACAATTGTATACACAGCAAGTGTAACCTACATTTTACGCTTACTGTGTTGTAACTTGTCTAACTATGCGGTAAAATAATCAAAATACACTGGACGTTTATGGGCATTTAGAAAATAAATCATCTTTATTAAAATAAAGGTCATGTAAAAAAGTACTACCTACTTAAGTTATTTTTTTACTTTAACATATCCTATATTTAAAATTAATTTATATAAACCAAAATCACGGCAGCGACATCTGTCATTATTGTAAAAATCCGCCGTTACCGACATAGTCACCGATCGATATATCTGTCAAATACGCGAGGCGAACATTGCTGAAATGTCAAATATCGACACCTACCTATTATTTATTACGAAGAAAATATGAGCAAATAAATATATTATCAGTCATAAACAACGTCTATTATTACAAATAAATTTTCGCTAGAAGAAGTACTCTAATGAAGGTAAGTAAAATCAAATTTGGAAATTGACTTAACCCTTTTCAAAAGTACAACCTATCTCATTAAAAAAAGTGATTTTCATTATCGTCGGCCAAAAAGTTTGATACAATTCTCGTGCGTGAAGTATTTTACAGCGCTCCAGCTAATAAGGCACGAGCCTTTAAGGCTGTTTAAGCTGTCGCGCTGTAAAATACAACTTACACGCAGTCGAATGTAAATAACTATTGTTCACTCATTCGAATAAAATTAAATATGGTATCAAGTTTCTGTGGTTATTATATGGATTGGAAACAAACGGACTTTCAAAGTAACTAACAATTAACTAACCCTGTATATGTACCTATTCTAGAAGAAATTAAGTAAATAGCATTTGTTAATTATGCTTTTAATATGTAGGTATACCTGTTCTTACTGCCTGTCTGCTTACAAATAATGCTTGTGAAGTAACTGAAGGTATCAAAATACCCGCTAACACAATGGTCAACGGTCCTAAACTTCTCATTTCTGAAATAAAAACAAAATTTTATATTTTTCTTGCTTATAATAAAGCAGAATCTTGTAAGCACCAATATAATTATTTTTTTTCCTGTTTACAGACTAAAAATTGTATAAACAGCAAGTTTATACTTATAAACAGCACATTTATAATTTTAAACTGTAAATTAGTAAGAAAATAATAACTTTACCGATTTTTTCTACGCTTTTATCTAATTAACATCGTAACTGAAATAGACTATATGATATTTCACACAACAGTATGTAGTTGAAATGGAGTATTATTGTATGCCAAATTTTCGCGTACCATAAGGTACCGAACTTGTTTAAATTTGCTACATGTCTATTAAACATGAAATAAATTCTCAAAATTTAGTAGTGTTTTGATTTCCAGTAGTGTTAGGTGTCTTATTGTTGTTTTCTTCAAAATATTTGCTGCTACATGGACATGAAGAAGGTATGTTTGAAAGTTTATTGTAATATTTTGTTTACTGTATAGATAACAATATTTTGGTGATACATTTTTGAAAGAAAATACACGCGTTTCTTGATATATGTCAATGTTTGGCTCAACGCAATCTGATAGTGGATTACTAGGTCGATGATTTACGAAATAACAGGATATTCGTTCAATTTTTTCGACAACCGTGCGACACATTGTTTCCGGATGATTTAGAGACGTTCTTCATTTATTTTAGGTGCTTTGATTACTATGATTGTGTAAATAAATACGTTGTTTATTGGCCGATTGCAACAATGTATCTTAAATTTTAAAAGATCATTAAACCTACGAAGGTGGCGCCCAGTTAAATTCATATTTGTTTCATTTTTTTATGTAAAATGTTCATTTTTATAGAAAAAAAATCTGTAGTGGCCAAAACAATACCTCTCGTCATTTCCATTTTATGTTATATAAGTATTGTATTGCACTTCGCTATCGAACCGTCGTTTTATAACAAAAAATTACAGAACTTTACCCAATTATTGATTTTTATTGTATTTAACATGTCTTCTGCAAACATACAATTTTAATTATATCTATTTTTCATTGTATGAGGAAGTTTCTAAATGTCAGATATTCTTCGAATTCATTAACAAGATTGGCGGTATTTCTGATGGATATATGCATTTTACCTACAATTTTAAATATTTAATTAATAAAACAACAAGAAAGATTAAATATACTTCCCCAGAGCTGTTTTGACCTCTGGCATGGTTTACATGCTGAGTAATCTTAACTTCTCTGTTTTTACTTTGTAGTTTCTACTGATGATGAGAACTTAGTTCTCGAAATACGTATTTAGTTTTTAAATTTATTGTTAAGGTTAAGGGGTTTTTTCTTTAGTTATAACTTTACCTTAAGACTCCATTTTAGTTTTTTAATTAGTTTTTTAATACTTCCCAAACAAAGCTTTCAGAATGACACTAGAACTGTTGATTTTTGACAGGCAACTGTCATTTACAAACTATGTTATAAACGTAAATAAATAAAATAAAATAAATATATCATCACGCCATATTACCCATTTCTGGGTGTGCCAGTATCTTCAACACATGTAGACATTGGTAATGATGACGATATATTTTACCGTGTGGGCGTTTACCAGGCGTCACCTCACGGGCACCCATAGCTGGTGTGGAGAGTGCACCACAGGGGTCACTTTTGTGTTATTTAAAATTGGAAATATTTGGCGTCTGTCGGGATCAAACCCGGTTTCCCCAGGTTCGCGACCAGACACTCAGGCACGCGACCACCGGACACCAATATTCAATATTTTTCAATATTTGTAATAACAATTTAGATAATTTTTTAAGAAACTATTAAAAAAATATTTGTGGGTGTTTGATTTATGATAGTTATAATTATCAAGTTCATGAGGTGTCAACTTTTTTTTGTTGGGTTATTTATCTATAAGAAAGTAAATTTATCAAAATCTCACTTTCCAAAATTTCAGACAGTACCGTATTGAAAATTTATCATATCTATAAATGGAACACAAAATGTGCAAGAGAAATTTTTAATCATCTTCTCCACTTTTACCTGTCATTAACCTTTGCTTGAATAATAATTATTCATTTGTTACTTGCACTTTTACGACGTAATATATTGTAAATCAGACCCGTATTTTCAATATTTCTCTTGCAATTTTCACTTTCTCCGGATCATCTCCGAGTCTTGAGTCTTGTAAATGATTTAATTATCGAGTGATTAAGATTTAAAGATGTGAGATTGTGTAACAGCGTTTACAAGGCATGTAAATGTCATGATAATTGATAATTGTAAACAGTAATTACTTAAAAAGGATGATCTTATCCTATCCTAATTGATTGGAGATTCGATGCAGTATGTAAGCATTGATGCAATGTTTAATTTGTAGAGATTTACAAGTTCTTGCGTGATTTTTTTCGAAAGAAACATAAATACTGTTTAGCTTCTTTACCGTAAACAACCATTTACAGTTTTTCTACTCATACAATAATAATAAATTATTTCTACACCTAAAAAGATTAAACACCAGTATAATGTTTTTATTTTATTACTTTTGTAAATAAGATTGATCTTAGAACATTGACAATGTATAAAATTACACAAAACAAATATTGCCACCTTTAATGTACTCTCCTCCCCGAACCCTACACCGCCCGATGCGAATAGGCCTTTTTTGTTAAGTTGTTCATAAGCTCTATACCGCTTTTCTATAACCACGTCTCGGCTCCGAATTTGGTGCCTTTTAACGCAGAATTACAATTTGGGAATAAAAGTATGTACGCTTGATATACCAACACGGTGATTTTGTATTTCGTCAAAAATGTCTTGCCGGACAGGGCGTTTTGTTCCGGCGTGTTGTCTTCATGGAGAATCCATCACATTTCAGCCCTTTTTCTTCTCACCCGTGCATGAAAACTTCTTGTAATATACTTGGTTAACGAAATGCCCCTCAGGCACCCAATCCATGTGAACAATCACTCGCATTTCGAAAAATACAATGTCAGTGCACGGCCGAGGCACTAATCGTCTCCGATCTCTTTTCTTCCTTCTTTAAATCTTCTAAACTACAACACCTATGATTATACATATTTTTACCTCCCGCTACCCTAGGTAAGGGAGGTATAGGGATCGTGCTAAAAATCGGATATAGAGATTTCAGTGAATAAGCACGTTTTGATGTCCCCAGAATCCGATTTTAACATTTTTACAATGATGTCTGTAGGTATGTGTGTCTGTGTGTGTGGATCTTGTGGACACGATTACTCAAATACTATCAATCAGAAAATTTTGAAATTTTGCATACCCATTCTATACTAATGTGGGAAGAGCTCATTAGGTTTTAGTGCATATCGGATAACCAAAACTATCATTTATAGAAGCTTTTAACTGTTTTTCTTGTAAAAAATTCATTGAATATATTTTTTTAGCAATTTTTATCAATACAAATTGAATATAATGGCACAATCTTCAATTCTACGATAATAGCATTTAGTAAATAACTTGAAATAACTTTATATTATATTATAAAATAATTTATTTTTGTACATCACTTTGCCTCTGCGTCAAACAAAAACAATACTTTAATAGTAAATTTGACATATTTAAACAAATGTCACTGTCACGAAGCAATTTTCATTAAAATTAATAATGAAAAAATAATATATTTTCCATCATACATAAATATTAGATATACAGTATTATTCGATTTAAGTTTGATGTTTGCAGCATTATATATCAAACAGCTGTCAATAAGAACGTGATTTCAAAGTGTCAAATAATAGTTTGCAACTACACATTTACGAAATGGATAATGTACGGCGAAGAATTTGCACAGATTGCGTTTTAGAGCATAAGGAAGTGTGACGATTTTTCCTTAAAATATATTAATGATCGAAAACTTCGCAAAGTTGGTAGGTATTTAATACTCTTATATAATTTGTAATAATATATTAGATTTTGACTATATATGATAAACCGGATGTAGGACTTAATTTGAAGCTCTAACAGATTTTTCAAGAAAAACATAATAAAATATAATCCAAAATTTCGTATTACAAACTTTTCTATTTATTGGAACAACAAAGTAGATTTTGTTTACAAAGGATCAATCGGAAGTGAAACTTTACTTAAAGCTCATTGCTATTTTAAACATGGAATTGGCGGGAGGTCATGTGCTGGCCACATCAGATTTTTATATTAAATATTTTTTACATTTTGTTTAAGTAACCTTTATTTAATGTCATGAGAATAAATAAAATCCTAAAAATAATCCGGAAACTAAGAATAATCTGTGTAAGATTTTATTCAAAGTGTGAAAGAAACAAAAGATACTAACAATAACGACAGTCATTTGTAGTTCACTTGTTGCTTTTATTTATGTGAGAACTTTAGTGAATCTTCTTTTGTAAGTAGGCTGAGAGAAGTCATCGAAAAGTAAAAATCTGAGAATTGTTTTCACTAAAATGCAGACAGGGTCGAAGAGATGCGATTGCGAAAGACTGCAATACTTGGCATTACCAAATAAGGACTCAGAGTTGAATTACAAATTTATTTTGCTGTTGAGTTTGTGAGAAATTAATTGTTTAATTCTTTAATTGTAGAATTTTATGCTCATTCGCTGGAAAAGTTTGGGAAACTACTTTCTTGGATGATAAACATCTTTTAATAGATTAATTTGCATTCAAAGAAATGATCATGTACTATGTAGTTAGTTAGTTAGTACGTACAGTAATTTTAATTTATAAACTTTTACTTTAACAATTGTTTTTTATTTTCTAATACAATTGGTGCTAATTGAAAGATACAAATCATGAAAATTATCTGTTAAATGGAAAATTGTTTATTATTATTATTATTTAATTTATTTATTACAACAGCAAATTATCATAGCAAGTAATGAATAAAATAATAACTTTATTTTATCAGTGTTAACTAAACACGCCCTTGCTACACATATATTTCATTATACCGTGAGTATTTTTTAACGTGAAACATTGGCTTTGTCAAATCCATGGCTACGACTTGACATTTGATTGACAGCAATATATTTGCCCGTTCCATTTAAAATGAAACACAGGGAACGAATCTGACAGAAGTATTATATTTAAATATTGTAAGAAAATTAGCGGAGTCAGAAAACTACTCGAGAGCACTAAACATATTTCGGGCACAAGGTGCACACAGTATTTTTCTACATCTAAATTTAATTTTTAGAAAACAGGTATAATTATTTAAACAAAATTAACCTCTAATGACATCTTTTCAATATGACATAACCGTTGAATTTTCCTATAAGTTTTGATTTGACATTTGATTGACGAGAAGAACGGAGTATGCTTGTACAGGAATGTGTAGCGAAAGATGATTTTTGTGTAACTATTATCGTGGTCCGGATGCGGTTATTCGCTACCGAAAATCGGTCACTTTAATATGTTATTATGTATGAATACGTTTATGAATGTGGCTGACGTGAAAGAAGTGTGCATGGATAGGAATGTGTGGCAAAGGATGATTGTTGCGTAACTATTATTGTAGTCCGGATGTGGTTATTCGCTACCGAAAATCGGTCAGATTAATATGTTCTTGTATGAATGTTATGATGATTTTGGACAAGGCGAAAGAAGAATGTTTTTAAAGAGTTAAGTGATTTAGTGGAGCTCTTACTTTCATCCCTTTTCTTATTGTTTTCGGGTTTTTGCTAACCCACTAAGTGGGAAACGCGTGATTTTATGTATGTATTATGTATGTATGTATTTGATTGACAGCAATGTATTTGTCTGTCTCATATAAAATGACACATAGGGAATGAATTTGACAGAAGTATTTATATTTAAATATTGTAAAAAATTTAACCGAGTCAGAAAACCACTCGGGCACAAGGTGCACACTATATTTTTTCTACAACTAATTTTAATTTAGAATGCAGGTATAATTATTTAAACAAAATTAACTTCTATTGACGTCTTATCAAATGTCAAATTCGTTCTCTATGTTTCATTTTAAATGGAACGGGCAAATACATTGTTGTCAATCAAATGTCAAGTAGTAACCATAGATATGAGAACCCAATGTTTCACGTTAAAAAATACTCACGGTATACTCTTCAGAATAACAGATTTTTTCTACGTAAAATTGATTTTAGTTTTTGTCCTAGTGGTCATTTGGCGATACCACTATTTTTTTAAATCTTTGGGCCTTGTGGACTACATTAATTTATGCTTTGATGTTGATAATGGGGTCCCGTGGCCGCGTGCCTGAGTGTCTGGTCGCGAACCTGGGGGAACCGGGTTCGATCCTGACATACGCCAAATATTTCCAATTTTAAATGGCACAAAAGTGACCCCTGTGGTGCACTCTCCACACCAGCTATGAGTGCCCGTGAGGTGACGCCTGGTAAGCGCCCACACGGTAAAATATATCGTCATCATTACCAATGTCTACATGTGGTGTAGATA
Organism: Ophonus ardosiacus; assembly: GCA_943142095.1. Taxonomy (NCBI): domain Eukaryota; kingdom Metazoa; phylum Arthropoda; class Insecta; order Coleoptera; family Carabidae; genus Ophonus; species Ophonus ardosiacus. The sequence continues at coordinate 49,436,315 of OW964832.1, forward strand.
CTGGCACACCCAGAAATGGGTAATATGCCGTGATGATAAATTTATTTATATTTATACTTTGATGTTATTTTAAGTTTATAAACATTATTTTATTAATAGAATTATTATTTTGGGGCTTAAAGCGTTAAATGTTGAATAAAATATTTATTCATCACTGGTGAAACCGGGTATTATTAGTGAATTAAATTTTACAATCCTTCGGAAATATCTCAACTGATACTGATAACGGCTTATCAAATACTATAGGCTCTTTTGTATTAGTTTTTGAAAAACATTGTTAAAAATTGATTGAAAGCAAAGAAAACAGTGGTAAAAATGAGATAAAATGTTTACTTTTATTGTTTTTTGTAACTTTTATATACTTAATGTACTTACAGCCCGATTCACAAAAAAGTTTAAGCTAATCCTCATTTTTGGATCAGTATCAATTCTATTCTATTCCGGTATTTAAAATTTAATTTTCATATTATCAATAAAGGTAGATACTAGGAATAGATTAGACTATATTTTAAGATATAAACTGTCAAAATTAGAGTAGAATTCGCTAATTCAAAAATGAGGATTAGCTTAAACTTTTTTGTGAATCGGGCTGTTAATGTTATACATTATAAATCAGCAGATGTATCCGTGTTTTGTACGGTACTGTAAGAATATATTTTCATTCATTTCATTCACTGAAATATTGCATTAAATAGGAAGTAAATTATCTCCACGAATTGTTGCACTTTACAATATTATTAAGTGAATTCAGATACAATTATTTTCACTTACTCTTTAATAATGTTTTCACTATTTTTTATTCTTACCTACAATTTTTTATTCCTAACACAATCACTTCACTGCAAAACTTGACTAAATGTTCCATAAAACATTTGTGCTTTTATATACTCCGTTGCCATAGTACCCTATGGTACCAAACAGTTCATTTCTCTTCGTATTGCAGTCTTCAGATGTTGAAGAATTTTGTATTGGTCGACTGCAGAAGCGTTGGGAGAGAGCATCAAACAAACATCGATGTAATTGTTGTGAATTGTTGAAAGACAACATCAGAAATTGAAAAGATATAATAATATTATTTTCTGAAATATGTCATCACAGCTACAGCTTCAGGTTGTTATCCATTTCTGGGTGTGCCAATCTGGTTTATTTTTACATACGATAGGTACCAGTTTTGTAGTTTAGGGAAAGAATTAGTTATTGAAAATTTGGCGAAGGAGCATAGTGTGACGTCACCTTGTCTGTTCCTCTTCTTCACATCCATATGAAGAGCTAATTATAAATTTTGGTTATAATTGCACAGTTCTCTTATTTGAAGTTCTTAACAGTTCTTCTAGCAAAAACGCAGTTAAATATCATTTTTTGACATTTTATGTGATTATTAATTTGAAAGAATATCTTATTCTCTATACGGTTTGATTATACATTTTCCAACATATTCAATAGATAAATAAATAAATATATCATCACGGCATATTACCCATTTCTGGGTGTGCCAGTATCTACAACACATGTAGACATCGGTAATGATGACGATATATTTGACCGTGTGGGCGCTTACCAGGCGTCACTTCACGGGCACTCATAGCTGGCGTGGAGAGTGCACCACAGGGGTCACTTTTGTGCCATTTAAAATTGGAAATATTTGGCGTCAGTCGGGATCGAACCCGGTTCCCCCAGGTTCGCGACCAGACACTCAGGCACGCGGCCACGGGACCCCATATTTAATAGATATAGGGTTAAATAGTTATAAAGAGATTAACTTTCAAAAATCAGTCAGCTTTGATATAATCATGGAAATAGCAGATATATTCAAAAAATTCTAATTGATAGGTGTCATTGTCAAGTGCAATTTACATAGAGTATGTTCGTGTTATAATTTTATTGGATTTATAGAATCTTTTCCAAGGAACTATCTGTATGGAATTTGTAGCAAATAGTATATGTTCGTGTTACAATTTTACTGGATATATATAATTTTTTCCAAGGAACTTTTGGTATGGGATTTATACAAATTACATAGAATTGACGGAAGGTAATGTGCTGGCCACATCAGAATTTTTAATGAAAATGAGAAGCTATGAACAAAAAAACGTCTATCAATTTGAGTCAATTTGACACGAGATATTGTCAAAAATGTTAACTAAAAAAATATTCTTGAATAGTTATTTTTCAAATAGAAAATTACATTTCACGATTAATTTTGACAACTTGACTTTTGAATTGAATTATAATCAAATATACGTTTCTGTGCTCATAGCCTACTCCGAATTAGGTTTTTTTCTGAACACACGTTATATTAACATTTCGTAAAGAGAACCTCATTTGTTTCTCTATATGAATGTAATATGTATTGTAATTTATTTATCTCTTCAAAATGAATAGGTATTAATTGAAGCCTTCAGAAAATTTTGCAGTTAAAAATAATTCTTCTCTCATAAAAAATTTAGAGTACACCTCTGGAATTTTAAGAATGGCTAATAAAAACATGCATTACAAAAATATAAACAATATATTATATTTATTACAAAATTATGCATTTTACTGCCCATAAACTCATAATGTAAAATTATTTGTCTTACAAATATCTTTTCAAAACCAGCGCCATATTTCCGGAAGTCAAATGTCAAGTATTTGGTGTCTTCCGGTAATAAATATGCCGATAATTCACCATAAAAACTTTTCTTATTTCATTAGAAATAGAAAGCAATAACTGTATGTTTGCTGATGAATACTAGATGCATTTATAAGAAAAACATTATTTATTTGTCATTTTATAACTTATCAAAAAGAAAGCTATTATATACGTGACAAGTAATAAAGTATATTTGGTATTAATTCCTAACGCACAGAAGAAATTGCAGCTATCGTTTTTCTGTTGTGTATAACAATTTTATTTTGAATAATTTTAAACATAAGAATGACACTTATGTTCTATTCTAAAAATAAGCTATATACTGTTGCTATCTTTTGCTAAAAAAAAAAGAAGAATAGGCCAAACGCACTGGCATGGACTGAAGACAGAGCTTAGGGAGTAGCTTAGCTATACTTCAGCAGCTTAGCTACTAACTAAGCTATATTTTCTCGTAGCTCGTAACTGAAGCTACAGTTTTCTCTAAAATAGCTGTAAATTGTAGCTTTGTTACCTAAGCTACTTTTCAGTCGCTATTAACTACTTTTTCTGGTACTGAGCTACTTTAACGCGCCTGTTTCAAGCCGTAAAAAATAAATTCATTGGGTAATATTATAGAGATGACGTCTGGCTAATACAATACATAATTGATATAGAAAAGAAAAACGGCAGTAAATGCTTCAAGCATCGTTGATATGTAGAGTAATCCTAATTTCTCTTTAACCTATTAATACGATATCGCGTAAAATTGATGAGAATATATTATTCTGGAAGAAATACATTTAATTTCCACGTTATTTTAAGGTTATGAGTTATTTTTAGTAACGAGTAAATCTCAGGTCAATTGTTTGAAGAGGTCAAAGCGTGAGCAATTATGAACCTAATCGATTTGTAAATAATAACTTTTCCTTTTACTTTAGGTCTTTAATTTGTGGTTTTCTGTACTATTATCCTAATGATATGGATCAAAAAGTCAAATTAATAATCGTGATATATATGTATATGTACTGTAATATGTAAATATACTAGTAAAAACTCTGTTGTGACCAGCACAAGACCTTCCATTAATTATTTCATGTATTTTGTATAAATCCCATACCAAAAGTTCATTGGAAAAAATTCCATATATCGAGTAAATTTGTAACACGAACATAATACAATTTTTTACTAATTCCATACAGAAAGTTCCTTGGAAAATATTCTATGAATATACATTATGTATACTCATATATAAATACTCTAAAAATGCGTACATTTACGTAACATTCTCTTTACAATTAAATAATATTAATACCCATTTTTGAATTATTGCCCCAAAAGTCAATATACCCCACATTTAGATAAAAACTTCAAAATTTTGAAAAATCTAATTTATATGTATCTAGATACTTCTCAATGCGCTGATTCCAAATTTTGAAACCGCAGGTCGATATCTCGTTTCGTTCTCGAGATATTTAGATTCAAAATTTTTATCAAAACTGCCCATTTTTGGGTAATAACCCAAAAATGGGTCGAGATATGAATTTGGCGACAACACCATTCGATTCTACGGGCAAAATTACATAAGTACACCAATTTTCAGAATTTTTGAACACCGCATACAATCTCTAAAGCAAAATAACTGAAAATGGCCAAAAATCGGAAAAATCGTAAGGGGTACCCCTTAGGATTTTTTCAGATTTTGGCTATTTTCAGGTGTTTTCAAACTTTTATTCATAAAAAATGAACCGGTTGGACAAACATTATGAAAATTGGTGTACTTATGTATTTTTGTCCGTAGAATCGAATGGTGATGTCGCCAAATACATAGCTCGACCCATTTTTGGGTAATAACCCAAAAATGGGCAGTTTTGAGCAAAACTTTGAATCTAAATATCTCGAGAACGAAAAGAGATATCGACCTGCGGTTTCAAAATTTGGAATCAGCGCATTGAGAAGTATCTAGATACATAAAAATTAGATTTTTGAAAATTTTGAAGTTTTTATCTAAATGTGGGGTACCTATATTGACTTTTGGGGCAATAATTCAAAAATGGGTCGAGATATAAACTTAGAGACTTATGTAATAATACATTAATTAGAAAAAGAGGCAAGCTATTCCATGGTTACTAGAGACGATCACTAGACAAATGAAGAGTGCTATATTCGGCCCATTATCATTACTGTAATCTGCGAATAGTATTTTGTCACACCCAAAAATGGGCAATAAACCGTCATAATATATTTATTATTAGCGATTTTTATGGTTTGGGAAAATATTGGCACTCCCAGAAAGAGCTATGATAATATAGTTATTTATTTTATGCACTATACAATTAAACAAAATCTTAATGTTAGAAGTATGTAGTAAAATACATAACCTTTAAAATGTAATAAACTTCGTATTTATATCAGCCATGAAATCTAAATATTAGACGCACTTTTTTTCTGCGTATAGATAATAAATTATTATGACTCTTTATATAAATTTTCACGATCCAGGATCTTTTCGATTGTATCAATCTAATTTATAACACTTTTTTGCATCCAAACTGTTTGCATTCTAAAAAGAATTTGGCATTTTAAAATAGGTTGAAGAAATATTCCGAAATCTTTATTAGTGACAGCTGATAATTCGTTAATTACAACGTAATTACTACTTGTAAAAAGGACAAGGTAACAGATATCCAAATCATCTTCAATATAAGTTTTTTCGAAATCGTGCACTGATTTGCGGTTTCATCTGATTGGCCAAAATAAAACAAAAGAAGAAGCAAAGGCCACTGGATTCGGGGTCAGTGGAATGTTTTGTTTAAAACAAATGCAGTAGTTTACACAATACATTACATTTTATACAGGGTTGTATGGAAGAAATTTATTTAAATTTAAAGATATATTCAAATAATTCTAATTTTTATGTTATATTTACATAAAAATAAATGAATATTATAACACTGTATAAGTCTACATACTTTATAATTACAGGTGTATTTAAATTATTAAGTTTAATGCAAGAAATTTATGTTAAAATAAAAACTGTTTGGAAACTGCAGTACAGGAATGTTAGCCCCACCTTTCGAATTTGAATTTCTTAACTTTCATTGGTAGTAATCCCCACCTCCTAACAAGCTATTTGTAATGCATGTATAGGCGGTCTCTCGGTCGCCAGTCAAAATATTTTCATATTAGTGTCGAAGCGTTACAACAAAAAACCCTTTATTTCCGAAATATCTCAATTATACCATTTCATTTCTTTTTTTATTAATATTCGTTATTCAGCATATACATTCGTATTTTTTTTTACTATTTTCCTTTAATTCAATTGAGCTGGAATCCCCCATTGACAGTTGTCAGTGTGAAGTGTATGTTCGTGTTTTAATTTTATTTATAGAATCTTTTCCAATGAACTTACGATATGGAGTTTGTAGAAAATATACCTATGTTCGTGTTGCAATTTTACTGGATATATAGAATTTTTTCAAAGGAACTTTTGGTATGGGATTTGTACTAAATACATCGACTTGATGGAAGGTCTTGTCCTGGCCACAACAGATATTTTTTTTTTTATATTTATTAAGGAACTGTTTAATACATATTTGTGTTAGGTGTCATAAATAATATCTTCATTTACCTTGTCATTTATATCTTGTTTTGCCATGAAATTAGAAACTAATATTGTCTATATTATGTAGGTAATTTATACGTTTCGACATATTTGCTGTAATATTTACTGATTTATTTAATAAATATTTGAAACAATACAATTTCATGTTAAAGTACAATTTACTAAAATGTTAATTTGTTGTAATTATTATAACTGTAAACAAATCTCAATTAATAAGTATTTCTGAAGTCAAAAAACAATCCTTGACTATCTATACTGTAAAAAATACAAAAATGTGATGGTCAATAAATAATCATCACTCACAATGCCAAATAATATAATAAACACTTTTCTCTTCAAAGTTTTTTTTGTTGTTCAATAATTTATTTAGTATCCGTATGAAATTTTTAATTAGATTTAAAATGCCCGCGAGGAAATATTAGACGATCGTTTACTTAACATCCTCTTGCAACTGTTTTACGTAAAGAAAGAAAGAAAAGGAAAATATTTCAGGAAGCTATCGATCTATCAATGATTTCTCATTTTTAATTTGGCTGAATTAGAGAGAAAAATTGGATATTGCGTATTTTATTTTCGTTCATTCTAGATTCATAAAATTGAAATTTTTTGACGTTTTTGACTTTATCAAACACAGATAACAATGGGCTACTTGCGTGGTACTGAAAATCTGATTTCTATCACTACATACGTGATGTTATGTTGAAAACATATATAAAAATATAAATTTTATTTAAAAATAATGATTTGTTTTTTAGTAAATTAAGAAAGAAAATTTCTGTGACGTCATTATATTGAACTGAAGAAGGAAACCATGTTTAAAAATGTAACGTGTAGATGGCATGGCGTGCGAGAAAGTTTTAATGTAAATTTGATATTAGTTCATTTTTCTCTCTCTCTCTGAGCTCTCAAATATATTAATTACTTCACAAATAAACATATACAGCCCTATTCACAAAAGAGTTTAAGCTAATCCTCATTTTTGGATTAGTGAATTCTATTCTATTCCGGTATTTAAAATTTAATTTTCATGATATTATCAATAAAGGTAGATACTAGGAATAGATTAGACTATATTTTAAGATATAAACTGTCAAAATTAGAGTAGAATTCGCTAATCCAAAAATGAGGATTAGCTTAAACTTTTTTGTGAATCGGGCTGATAGGTAGTTACATGTAATTTAAAATATCGATACCAAAAAGACATACTGAAATATTAACCTCCAAACTATTATTGAAACGTCAAACAGGAGATCTACATTACCCGTACAAATAAACGTTATGGCTTTACGACCATTCATTGGTGCTGCGTAATTCTACGTCATATTTGGCGGTAATTCAAATAATCAAATTTCATTATTTTTTTCTGGCTAATTAATAAAAATTTTGTCAAAAGAAAAAATATGGGTAACAATTTTTACCTCCCGCTACCCTAGGTAAGGGAGGTATAGGGATCGTGCTAAAAAACGCATATAGAGATTTTAGTGAATAACCACGTTTTGATGTCCCCAGAATCCGATTTTAACATTTTTACAATGATGTCTGTAGGTATGTATGTGTGTGTGTCTGTGTGTGTGTGTGTGTGTGTGTGTGTGTGGATCTTGTGGACACGATTACTCAAATTCTATCAATCAGAAAAATTTGAAATTTTGTATACCCATTCTATACTAATGTGGGAAGAGCTCATTAGTTTTTAGTGTATACCGGAAAACCGGAAGTACCATTTATACAAGCTTTTAACAGTTTTTCTTGTAAAAAAATCATTGAATATATTTTTTTAGCAACTTTTACTAATTAAAATTGAATACAATGGTACAATCTTCAATTCTACGATAATACAATTTAGTAAATATCTCTAAATAACTTTAAATATGAATATATAATATAATTTATTTTCATATATCGTCTTGCCTATGCATCAAACAAAAAAAATAAATAATAATAACAATTTTGACATATTTAAACAAATGTCAATGTCAGGAAGCATAATTATAGTAAAATTAATAATGAAACCGTGTTAAGGAGAATATAATGGTAAAATAATTAATTCTAATGAAATTAAGGTTTGTAAAAATAATATATTTTACATCATACATACATGTTAGATGTACAGGATGATCTGATTTAAATTTACTCTATTTTGCAGCCCTATGAATTAATATTAATTTACAACTACACATTTACGAAATGGATCATGTACGGCGAAGAATTTACAAAGATTGCGTTTTAGAGCACCTAGAAGTTGATGCAGATTTTTATAAGAATGTGTGTGTAACGATTTTTCCTTCAAATCTTTTAAAATATGATCCAAAACTTCTCAAATTTGGTATTTAAAACTCATATATAATTTGAAACAACATATTAGATTTTAACCATATATGATAAATCGGATGTAGTACTTAATTTGGAGCTCTAACAGATTTTTGAGGAGAAACAATAAAACATAATCCAAACTTTCGTATTACAGACTTTTCTCTTTATTGAATAATAAATTAGAATTTATTTACAAACGATCAACCGGAAGTGATACTTTACTTAAAGCTCACTGATATTTTAAACATGGAATTGGCGGGAGGTCATGTGCTGGCCACATCAGATTTTTTACCTTGTCTTCAAAAATATTAAATAACAAAAAGGTACGCAAGTAGCCCATTGTTATTTTGTTTGTTATAATACTAGATATCAACAAAATATCGAAAACTCCCCAGATTTTGATTTACTGGGTCGAGGTTAACAAAAAATGGATTAGTTTCACGAAATTCACAAGTACTTTAATGTTAATTGCCAATTTTATGATTGTCAATAAACATATGTTGTGCTACGCTAGATTTACCAGGATTACCTTTTTTTAGTTATAATTTAACCTTAAGACTCCATTTTAGTTTTTAATTATTTATTAATTTTGCTTATAAATCCATATAATTTTAAGAACAAAGACAAATAATGCTACAAATAGAAGACTTGATATATATTTAATTATATAAAAATCATCCTTCCTGATTACGATTTTCGTGTATGCCAGTAATATATCACTTGTGAAGGCCATTAACTTCGATTTCTATCTATTTAAAGGTGATAAATACTTAAGTTAAAATAATTTAAATTGTTTTATAGTGGTTTGTTTACAAACAATTGATGCTACATGAACTTTCACTTTATGATGGCGTTCTGTCGGCAATACTGAATTTATGGATGTTGTACTACACCTGTGGATTCATAACTTAAGATTTTATGATATTAGAAATTACACCTTTATGAGTTTTACATAAATATTACCAATAATACATGATGTAATTATATGATTTGGCTGTCGCAACCGTATGAATGAATGTGATTTACAAGTTGCTGAAAATTAAGAATTTGGAGTAGGGGGCAGGAAATGAAATTTTTTTAGCAGGAATTTTACTTAAGTTTAATGGTAGAGGTTACAGAGCTTCCTAAAGCTCTCGAATATAATTTTCCCGGTAATAAAGTATTAAATATATTTTTTTGCCCTTCTGAAGTGTAATGGGAACTTTACAATTGTATACACAGCAAGTGTAACCTACATTTTACGCTTACTGTGTTGTAACTTGTCTAACTATGCGGTAAAATAATCAAAATACACTGGACGTTCATGGGCATTTAGAAAAGAAATCATCTTTACTATAATAAAGTTCATGTAAAAAAATACTACCTACATAAGTTATTTTTTTACAGGGTTGTATGGAAGAAACATTTCCTATATTTAAAATTAATTTATATAAACCAAAATCACGGCAGCGACATCTGTCATTATTGTAAAAATACGCCGTTACCGAGATAGTCACCGATCGATATATCTGTCAAATACGCGAGGCGAAAATTGCTGAAATGTCAAATAACGATACCTACCTATTATTTATTACGAAGAAAACATGAGCAAATAAATATATTATAAGTCATAAACAACGTCTATTATTACAGATAAATTTTCGATAGAAGTACTCTAATGAAGGTAAGTGAAATCAAATTTGGAAATTGACTTAACCCCAGTATTTTAAACTAACCCTTTTCAGACGTACAACCTATCTCATTAAAAAAGTGATTTTCATTATCGTCGGCCAAAAAATTTGATACAATTCTCGTGCGTGAAGTATTTTACAGCGCTCCAACTAATAAGGCACTCGCCTTAAGGGCTCGTGCCTCAAACAAAGCTGTCGCGCTGTAAAATACAACTTACACGCACTCGAATGTAAATAACTATTCCATAATCGTTAGCAAAATTCATTATTATATTCAACTTAAAATAGTGAGTAAAGTAGCATGTTGAATTACAAGTGAGCAAAATAAATAACTTTCTTCTTCTAATCTACGTTAGGAGTCATAAATTTTGATGGAGTTACAAATTGTACAATAAATATCTACCATTCTAAATGACACACACACGTCATTGTAAAAATGTTAAAATAAATTTCTATTGTCCTTAAATAATGCTTATTCACTAAAATCTGGATATGCGATTTTAAGCATGAATCCAATACCTCTTTTAGCGAGAGTTAAAAATGATGGTTCCTCGGTTTTGAAATGGAGATTATTAACTGCAATAATTGTCCTTGAGGTGTTCTTATTGCTACATTAAGTGTTTACTCATATTTCAGTGTGATCTATGATGAATTCTACTCTAAATATTCCGCAATATTTTTTATGTTTCAAGCATCACCTGTCGGGCTCCCGTCGAGTAATTTTTAAGCTCTCTTTATTAAAAATAAATAAAACTATTGTTTTATTTAAATAAGATCGTTGCATAATTCCTGACACTCTTATTCAGAGCTGTTAAATAACTATGACATAAATGAGCAAAATTGACGCAAAATAATTAAAAATGGTAATTACTACACTTAAAAAAGTTAAGCACCACATCCTAATTTAGTTTAAATATCATTAATTCCTCTCACGTAACGCAAACATTAGACATTAGAAGAGAAAATGTTTCAAACAAAGGCTCAATAAATACTGAAAGAAACATGTGCGTTATGTTTTATTCTAAAGCGTTCAGATTTCGTTTTGTGCGACACCGGATCGCAAACCGGAACGCCCGGAGGTAGGAACGTGGACCTCAGATCATAATGCAGCACAGATAATCACGATTTTGATGCGAGAAGAACTTGGAACAGAGCCGTACTAGAAAAAACTCAGCAAGATTGATTTTATAGTTACAAATTTTTAAAGTACAGTGATGGACCAGAAACAGTTTCTTTCAAGAAAACAATTTATTGAAGTTTATATGGTACATTTTTACAATGATGTCTGTAGGTATGTGTGTGTGTGTGTGTGTGTGTGTGTGTGTGTGCGTGTGAGTCTGTGTGGATCGTGTGGACACGATTACTCAAATACTATCAATAGCAAAATTTTGAAATTTTGTATACCAATTCTATAGTTTTTTTTTTTTTTTTTGTTTACTAATATATTTATTATCATATGACAATAAAAAATCTGTTGTGGCCAGCACAAGACTCTTTCCGTTAATTTGATGTACTTTCTACAAATCCAATACCAAAACTTCATTGGAAAAGATTCTATATATCCAGTAAAATTGTAACATGAACATAATACAATTTTTTACAAATTCCATAGAGAAAGTTCCTTAGAAAATATCCTATATAATCCAATAAAATTATCACATGAATATACATTATGTATACCCAAATATAAATACTGAAATAATATTACCAAATTTATATCTCTACCCATTTTTGAATTATTGCCCCAAAAGTCAATATACCCCACATTTAGATAAAAACTTCAAAATTTTCAAAAATCTAATTTTCATGTATCTAGATACTTCTCAATGCGCTGATTTCAAATTTTGAAACCGCAGATCGATATCTCGTTTCGTTCTCGAGATATTTAGATTTCAAGTTTTGCTCAAAACTGCCCATTTTTGGGTCATAACCCAAAAATGGGTCTAGATATGAATTTGGCGACAGCACCATTCGATTCTACGGGTAAAATTACATAAGTATACCAATTTTCAGAATTTTTGAACACCGCATACAATCTCTAAAGCAAAATAACTAAAAATGGCCAAAAATCGCAAAAATCTAAGGTGTACCCCTTACGATTTTTTCAGATTTTGCCCATTTTCAGGGGTTTTCAGGTTTTTATTCATAGAAAATGAACCGGTTGGACAAATATTATGAAAATTGGTACACTTATGTATTTTTGTCCGTAGAATCGAATGGTGTTGTCGCCAATTTCATATCTCGACCCATTTTTGGGTTTTTACCCAAAAATGGGCAATTTTGAGCAAAACTTTGAATCTAAATACCTCGAGAACGGAAAGAGATATCGACCTGCGGTTTCAATATTTGGAATCAGCGCATTGAGAAGTATCTAAATACATAAAAATTAGATTTTTGAAAATTTTGAAGTTTTTATCTAAATTGGGGCATATTGACTTTTGGGGCAATAATTCAAAAATGGGTAGAGATATAAACTAGGTAGTAATATTATTTGCTTATTAAGAGATGGTTGGTTGGTTGAATCCCTTACAGAAGTAAAATTATATATAATAAGTTTGTAAGTACACTCCTGGCAGTAATCTTGGATCTTCAATAACCCTGAGAGAAAGTACTCAAATCGGTACTGTACATAAACATACAATCATATAACAGTCTATCTCTTAAACACTGTTATATGTATACAAGAAAACCTACTCTCATTATTTGACTATTATTTTCCTTATCCTTTCGTTAGCAAAGAGAGACAACATTCTAGCAGACGGTGAAGGTCAACTGCACTTTCTCCGACGCTCTTATGTTTCTTTGAATCATCACGTTCACTTTTTATTGTTACCGGAAAAGATGGAGGATGCAACTATAGATTTGTATCTATAAAATTAGATCTAGATTGTGCATTATTTAGATGCCTAGAATGGGAAGAAATGATGAGGAAATAAGTGAAGTCCTGCTGGGAAGAATAAAAGAGAGGAAGAAGAATTTTGTTGCTAATTATTTAAGAATTTATAGATGAAGTAAATTATTATGAGAATTCCAGTTTTCCTAGTTAAATTTAGAAAATAGAGCTTGTCATATAATTTAAATTAGAATTAATATGCGAGGGAGATTTACAATGTTTTCTACCTAGCCATGAAGGAAAACAATTGAAAATTTATTTACTATATCTTCTGACATTTTCACTTCATTTGTAATAACTAAAACTTTAAAAATTTAGTATGGTCGTTATTATACAGTTCCAAAACAACCAATGGAACCGGAGCTGGAATACATGGGGCAAAGGGACTAAGACACAATCAATCGGTTGGACTTGGGACAAATGCAACAGTATTCCAAGCAGAAGTACACGCAATATTAACCAGCGTGCAATTACTATTGGAGAAAAACTACCACAATAAAAGAATCTCCATAGTAACAGACAGCCAAGCCGCACTTAAGGCACTAAACTCGTGTGAGGTAGGCTCAGGACTAATTCTGGACTGCATCCACAGATTGAATGCCTTAGGAGCGACGAATAAATTAAGATTGATATGGGTACCCGGGCATTCAGAAATTGAAGGAGACAGGCAGCCGACCATCTTGCAAAAGATGGGACAAATATACCTTTTATAGGACCAGAACCTGCTTGCGGAATAACTGAGCAAACAGTTAAGCAAGAACTTAATACTTTGCTTTGGCAATGGCACAAATGGCATTGGACAGCCACATCAGGCCAAAGACATTCCAAGCTCTTCCTGGATGAGCCATCCAAGAAAAGAACAGACAACTTACTTGTAATGAGCAAGCAAGATGTCAGACTAATAACAGGACTGGTAACAGGACACTGTCAATTAAATAAACATTTGCATAGGTTGGGCCTCAAACAAGAACCAACATGCAGAGGATGTGGAGAAGAGGATGAAACCCCTGAACACTTAATATGTCACTGCGAAGCATTTATGGCAAGCAGACATAGTCTTTTAGGAGCAAAGAAATTGCACACTAAGACACTAAAGGACATTAATCTAAAGAAAATCCTGGAGTTTACAAAACATACAGGGCTCCTAGAATAGGAGGAAACACGGAGGGTACAATAGACCAGAATGAACCACCTCCCGACAATAATAATAATAATAATAATAATAATAATAATAATACAGTTAAATAATATTCTATATTAAATAAAGTGATGTCGCGAGATCTCGTCTCGAATTTCACGAATTTTCAAGACGAGAGTAGCGCCCTCGAGATTTCTAATTAAAATATTCAAAATAACAAAATATTTATCGGTATAAATAAATGTTTTAATTTCCTTTTCATTTACATTCATATTTATTTATTAATTTTAGATTTATTGGTTTTTAGTAAAAAGAAAATGCATAAAAGTGACATTTATAAAATATAATCATAATTACCAATATTAGTGTACAAAGCAGATTGCTACACCCAACAACGGGTAATAAAGCCATGATACTATAAAGTACCTACTTTATACCTTCGAGACTCTCGAGTCGATATCGAGACAAAGGAAGGAAAAAAATAACGAGACGAGATGCAGAGAAATCTCGTCTCGAAAATTCGAGACGAAACGATAGTGGATTGTTTTCCCGCCATATAATTAAATATAAGAATAAACTTCTTGTCAAATTTTTAATTCGTTTCCTAACAATTAAATATATATTAAATGAATAAATTAACTTTAAAATGTATCTGCAATTCGTCATGGGAACTGTACCGGTGTTACAATTTCATATAGGATGACTGAATTAATATTACATGATTTTGAAACAATGTGTACCAAATTATATCTGGGTCGTCCACATTAATATCATATCCTGAGACGCAAATGTGAGAAAATACTTTCGTTATGCTTAATTCGCTGCATCAAATTATATATCTATCCATTTCTAAATGTCATGTGCAATAAGATAATGAGTTTATAGCGGTATTCATCTAATCGATTTATTGCGAAAACAGATAAAATTAGTTCAAAGTATTAATTTTTGAAATTTCATTAGGTACTTGAATTTTGTATTTAAGTATAGGTACATGTAGAAGATATAGTATTATCAGCTGCACCACTGAATTCTTCAGGTTTTAATTTATATGTACCTTAAATCGCTAAAAGAGATATTGGATTCATGCTAAAATTCGCATATCCAGATTTTACTGAATAAGCACGATTTAAGGTTCATAGAATCCGATTATAACATTTTTAAAATGTCTGTGTGTGTGAGTATGTGTGTATGTCTGGATGTTGTAGACACGATTCCTCAAAAACTACAAGACTTAAGAACTGTTTAACTATGGATTCCTCAATCTGACATTCCTGGGAAGAGCTGAAAAGGTTTTGGTAACAATTGAACAACCGGAAGTAGTAGTTTCTGAGAAAAATTCTTCTAAATATAATTTTTTGAAAATTTTTGTTATTAAATATTGTAGAACATAAAATTCTCCATCTAATACACTTAAATTTTTTATTATATCTTGTGTAGATTTAGAGATAAAGACAAATCGTAGAGGCTAAGGCACTAAGGAAACCAGTTGACAAATTCCAATGTTTATAACATAGTTTTTAAATGACACATGTCAGTGTCAAAAATCAACAGTTTTAGTGACATTCTGTTAGCTTTTTCTGGGCAGTATATTTAATCTTTCTTATTGTTTTATTAATTAAATAGTTAAAATTATAGGTAAAATGCATATATCCATCAGAAATATCGCCAATCTGGTTAATGATTTGGAACAATCTCTGACATTTAGAAACTTCCTCATACAATGAAAAATAGATATAATTAGAATTATATGTGTGCAGAAAACAATAAAAAACAGTATTTGGGTAAAGTTCTGTATTTTTTTGTTATAAAACGACGATTCGAAAGGGAAGTGTAATACAATACTTATATAGCCTATTGTGGAAATGGCGAGAGGTCTTGTGCTGTCCCCAACAGATTTTTGAATTTGAATTCATTAATCATTATTCATTACATCATTCGTTTCTATGGAAAAATCTACATAAATATACTTACCCACTTTTATAATTTTTGTACAACGGACACCATTTTCAGAGTGAATTAACTGAAAAATGGACAGTTTTTTTTACTATTTTTGGACGTTTTCAGTTATTTTGCTCTAGGATATAATATCTGTATAGGTATATCCGAAAATTATAAAAATTGATGTACGAACTCATGAAATTTTGTTCGTAGACTTGAATGTCGATCCCGACCGACGCCAAAAATTATTTAGAATTTTAAATGGCACAAAATTTACCCCTTTGGTGCACTCTCCACACCAATAATGAGTGCCCATGAGATACAAATATTTCAACATTTTCGATATCTGTTACAAAACAGATTGGTACACTGAGTAATGAGTAATATATGCCGTGATGATATATTTATTTTATTTATTTGCTGACTGATAATTTGAAAGCAAATATTTCGAGAACTAAAAGAGATATTGGCTGGCAGTTTCAAAGTTTAAATTAATAGGTAGAAATGTATATAGAAACATTAAATAAAATTAGTATATATATACAGGGTGTATCAAGATAATGGAACAGTGCATTTTATTCGTGTATGTGAAAAGATACAGAGAAAAGTGATTAAGATATTTTGTAAGGTATAGAGGGGGACACATTTTAGCATAAACTTTATTATCTTAAATCCAGTGGTACTCAAACTACAGGGCAATATTATATTTTTTTAAATAGCATTATATGTATTTTATTAACTCATTAAATTGAGAATTTTGTTCTGAATTCAACGATATAATAATATTATACTCTTACATTGCGAAAAATTTGATAAAAATTAATTCAAAGTTAATATTTTATTTCTACTTTATCTAAGTAATCTGAGCAAACATTCAATCAATAAAACAAAATAAAATTTATTTTAGTTTTATTACATTCAAGTAAACTACGATTTTGGCAATAAATTCAACTTTTAAAATTTTTTTTTGTTTTATTGATTGAATGTTTGCTCAGATTACTTAGATACAGTAGAAATGAAATACTAACTTTGAATTAATTTTTATAAATTTTTTCGCAATGTAAGGGTATGATATTATTATATTGTGGAATTCAGAACAAAATTCTCTATTTAATGAGTTAATAAAATATATATAATGCCATTTAAAAAAATATAATATTGCCCTATAGTTTGAGTACCACTGGATTTATGTTAATAAAGTTTATGCTAAAATGTGTCCCCCTTTATCCCTTACAAAATATCCTAATCACTTTTTTCTGTATCTTATCACATACAAGAATAAACGGCACTGTTCCATTATCTTGATACACCCTGTATATATAAATTAAAATTCGTAGGAATCATTGGTGATAATGTTGTGACTATCTCACCTATTTTTAGGTAGGGGTGCATAATGTTTACCAAATACTAAAATTTAGCATAACATGTAACATTTTCATAAATTTTAATGAAGAAAATTGCAAATTTGTTTGCAGAAATTTCTGTAATCGTGCTTCAATTTATTTTCAATGTTACAGTGCTCATTAACCACTCATAGCCATCTGACGTAGAAAGTATTGAAGATTTTCATTACAGTAGATTGCAGATGTTTCTACCGCAAACATAAATCACAATTTACTTCATTTGTTTCTTTTTGGCCTTGTTTGACCGCCTCGTGTGTAAATGTGCCACTGACATTTGTTCTTGCAACACTAGCACTCAATTTTTTATTGAGAAACAGTGCAATTGTTAAGATGGTCTTAATTCTTAATTTTATTTAGTGAAGTTTATACTTGGGAAACTATATTAAGTAATTTTTTGATAATTATGACTTGGAGTTTATCTTATTATCTTAATAAAACATAAACATTGTTTTACTGTTGTCAAAACATGGAAGAATATCAATGGTAGAGTAAGCGAGAAACTTGGAGATTTCAATGAGCAGTCAAGAAAGAAACTTGGAGACTTGGACAATAGATAAAACAGATGTGGCCAACACAAAACCTCCCGCTATTTAATTTTTATTAATTTAAATACATACCTCCGTATTTACTAATGCTGCAAACTGTTCCATTGCATATAACTATTGCTTTATTTACTATTTTCTTTTTAAAATGACACTATTATTAATTTGAAGTGATTAGTTTTTTGACAGTGACATTCACCTGTAACCTGTAGTTACATTCATTTGAAATATGAACTGTATAATAAAGAAATTGTGTTTATCTTAGGCTTCGGGATTTTTTTAAAAAAATGATTTTTAAATTTATCTGTAAAATATATAGAAAAAGTATTAATGTATTCCTGTAGAAAATTCAATAATCTTTAATTTTCTTAATGACAAAAATGCGAAAAATGGCATTTAATGATATTTTTTGAAGAAAAACCATTATGAACTTCAGGTAAAGTGAAGTACACATACACACACACACACACACACACACACACACATACACACATGCACGCATACAGACATCATCGTGAAAATGTTAAAAATGGATTCTAGGGACCTTAAAACGTGGTCATTTACTAAAATCTCGATATGTGATTTTTAGCACGATCCCTATACCTCCCTTACCAAGGGTAACGGGAGGTAAAAATCTGTTGTGGCCAGCACAAGACCTCTCGTCATTTCCATATTAGGCTATATAAGTATTGTACATTAGACATTAATGATACACACTAAAACACATATCTTTATAGATTCTTCCAATTCATTGATGAGATTGGCGGTATTTCTGAATGTTATATATAATATAAGTATCTATAATTATAAATATTTAATTAATAATAAAATAAGAAATACGAGTATATATTAAATATACTTCCCAGAAAAAGTTTTCAGTAATGTCTCTGGCTTTTTGACACTCACATTTATCTGTCAATTACAAACATTTTAATTTTTCCAGTTGTTTTCCATGGGCTGCGAGATAGACTCCATAGAAGATACTTATATTCAAATTTTAAATGTATCAGATAGAGATTTTTATATTTTTGAATGTTAAGTAAAAATAGAAATTTTCAAAAAATAATATTTAGAAGATTTTTTTAAAGAAACTATTACTTGTCCAATTGTTACCAAAATCTAGTTAATTTAACTACAAATTATCCGTTTTTTTTCTGTGTGCTTATTTTATTTAGTTATGTACGCCACTGAATATTCCAAAGCTATGCAATAATAAAATAAGACAAAGCCTTAACCCGGATCCACAGTTAACTTGATAAAGTTGCGTTCTAATGCTTACTGTACACTCTGGATGACGAAATAGAAATGTTTGTGCTTATGTAAAAATGCTGTATAAACATATAAACATTCATAGATTGCGGGAAATCTGTGTACTTGACATATGACATATTTGATTATTGATTAACATACCTGTATTTTATTACTTCAAGTTTCAAGCCATTTAAATTCTTAATCAATATATGTATATATACTTATAATTAACACCATACATCATCTTAAAATTTATATTAATAATAAGTAAAAGCTATAACCACAAACATAAAATAAATAGGGTATTCCACTCAATTTTTTTTTATTATTTTAAATAAAACTTCATTCAGTTTTGAAGCAATTCATAGTATTAAAAAATCTTAATTGTTCCTAGTTTAGAAGTTACATGATTTTTCATCAAAATTTTGTGTATTTTCAATCATTTCGATGAAAAATCATGTAATTCCAAACGGCTGTAACTCGAGATTCGATGATGTAAAAAAATCATGCATGACATGAAAAGAAAGAGAATTTCATGATAAATTTAGAATTTTATTGTCCGTTATATAACTGTGTATGAGTGGTGCATGAAACTAACCTTAAACTTCAATTTTTATACCTGAGACACATTACAAAAATTAATCATCATTAACGGTTAGTTATAGTATGTGCACGTGAAGTTGAAACTGATTACAGATATCAAAATTGTGTATATTGTGTAATAAGTAGCAAATGTTTAAATCTTTTCTGGTTTGTTAATAGACACAATTTTGACATCTGTCATCAATCTCAACTACTACTATAACTAACTCTTAATGATCATTATGTTTTGTAGTGTGTCTCGGGTGTTAGGAATATAATTTTTAGTTCACAAAAATGTTAATGGATGTCTCATTTTCAATGAAAATGGTCAATTTGAAGATGGTGTGAAAGAGAAATTCAATTTTTTCTTCATCTTAACTTTGAATTCATAGATTTATTAATGATATTAGCCTTCATGATTAGAAATTTAATAAGAAAACATGAAATAGAGAAAGGAATACTTATAATATTCTCAACATTAAATAAAAATTGTATATAAAACATTTGTAGCTCAGTGAGAATATGTGCGAAGTGTATGCACATCTTCAAAGAAAGGAAAAGTGTTAATAACTAAGATTTATAGTTGTAAATGAGGACGAATTTGACTTTTGATTAAGTATTAAATGGTTAAGTAATGCATTTGTTCAACACTGTTCTGCGTTCTGCTTATGTTTCATAATAAAGTTCGCAACAAAATAATTGTAACATTGTTACAAAGTAGTAAAATAATTCATCACTTTAATTATTACCACAATATTTAAATAAAGCTTGATTATTGGTAAACACCAAGTCCACTTTTTGAAAAAAAATCTGTTGTGGCCAGCACAAAACCTTCCGTCAATTCGATGTATTTTGAACAAATCCCATACGAAAAGGACCGTGGAACAGTTTCTATATAATATCATGTAAAATCGAATACGAACACATACTATTTTTAACAAATTTCATACCAAAAGTTAATTTGAAAAGGTTCTATAAATCCAATAAAATTATGACATAAACATACACTAAGAAAAATGCACCTGACACATTTTACTTTCTGCTTCAGCTTTCCCCTATTTATTAGGGGCTGCTGTTTCCTCTTCTCTTCCACTCATTCCTGTCAAACGCATCTTCTTCACACAGTCCTTCCTTTCTCAAGTCTTCTGCGATACTTCTTTTTAGCCTTTCACTGCATGCCACTTGAGAGGACCACTATGAAATACTAATTTTTCATCCCATACTTTCCATATTTAGTTTTGCACTTGCAACACACATCTTTCAATTAGAATTTTGAATGTATCAGCTGTTACCATGATAAATAGCAAAGCTGACTAATTTTTGAAAATTAATTTCTTTATAATGCTTTAACTCTACATCTATTGAATATGAAGGAAAATGAATAATCAAACCATATAGAGAAGAGTATTTTCTTTAATAAATATAATAACAAAATGTCAAAAAATAATATTTAATTGCGTTTTTTTAAGAAAAACTGTTTAAAACTTCAAATAAGGGTACTTCCGGTGGATCAATTATAACCAAAATCTAATCAACTCTTCATATGGATGTACAGAAGAAGAATACAAAAAAATTATAATTTGTAGAATTATAGTATTGGAGTTATCGTCGGAGAAAAATTTGTCACACACGGACACACATACACACACACACACGGACACACACACACACACACATAAATACAGACATCTTAAAAATAGTAAATTCGTATTGTAGGGACCCTAAAACGTGCTTATTCATTAAAAACTCACTACCGAATTTTTTGACCAAAGACAATACCTTCCTTACCTAAAGGTGACGGAAGGTAAAAAAGTAGTAAAATAAATAAAAATATATCATCACGGCATATTACCCATTTCTGGGTGTGCCAGTATCTACAACACATGTAGACATCGGTAATGATGACGATATATTTTACCGTGTGGGCGCTTACCAGGCGTCACCTCACGGGCACTCATAGCTGGCGTGTAGAGTGCACCACAGGGGTCACTTTTGTGCCATTTAAAATTGGAAATATTTGGCGTCAGTCGGGATCGAACCCGGTTCCCTCAGGTTCGCGACCAGACACTCAGGCACGCAGCCACGGAACCCCATTATTAATTATTTATGTTAGAAATGAAATGAAACTATAATTTATTGTTAAATAATCAATTTTTGCTTGGTAAATTAAAAATAAAAACAAATATTTCTTTTCTGCAATAAATTCTATTTTTATTCGAAGGCCAGTAACATTTTAACACTTTTACTATTGCATCTTCTTGTTAACTGTATTGCAAATACAGGCATCTTGAATTTCCCGCAGAAATCCCATGCTAACCAATGAAATTTAATTAGACAATTATCACTCGGAGTTGGCGTTGAGTTCCGTTCACAAATAAATCCATCTGCTTTTGAATTATTCAGCATCTTACATCACGACTGTAGTGTAGTGTCGTATTTGACACGATCAGCTGTTAGACGGCCGCCATCTTGGACGCCATTGTATGCTAAACAGTTGCGAAGCGTTCGCACACGATTGGAGATGAAGATAATTTCTAATTTAGCAATTAACTTAATAAATAAAAATAAAATGCAATTAATAATAATAATAATATACAGTATCGTCCTAAAATAAGGATCTACCTTTTGATTATTAAGAATCAATGTTATCAAATTAAGTTACAAAGCACACTTTATTTTATCACTGTTTACGTTTGCTGCCTCTGAACCCTGTCGAACTTCTTTGAAAGGATAAGAAGAGATAAGTCATTAAAAGAAGATCAATGGGAAAGAGTGTACAAATATATATTTTGATAGACCTTATTATACAATTTTAATATTCAGTTTTAATACAAGTGATCCATGTTCTAATTTGTGAATATCTAGGATGAAATACCCCATTACAACAATACATTAACTTACCAAATTTTGGGTACATATATAACTCGAGCCGTAGATTCCAAAAATCGATAAGGCAATTTTCTAACACCACCCATTTTTGGGCAAGGGGCAGTCACCCCAAAAATTGGTGGACCTACGAAGTCGATATATCGATATTTGGAATCTACGGGTCAAGTTGCATATATACCCAAAATTTGGTTGTGAAATTTTTTTAAGTACAGCCCTGGCGAATTTTTAAACTTTATCGCACAATTGTAAAAAAATTCTTTTGAGGCTAAACGGTTCACTTGAGAACAAAATTTATTTGAAAAAAGTTTCTCAAAATTTAATTCTATGAGGGGTTAGTTTGAAACTTTCTTTAAAATTCTCACATTTTTTAAAACAAGATCTTTGACACATTTTAATGTGAAAGAAAATTTTTGGAAAAAAACTTTTTTGTTTATTATTATTAATTAACCAAATTTTGGGTACATATATAACTCGAGCCGTAGATTCCAAAAATCGATAAGGCAATTTTCTAACACCACCCATTTTTGGGCAAGGGGCAGTCACCCCAAAAATTGGTGGACCTACGAAGTCGATATATCGATATTTGGAATCTACGGGTCAAGTTGCATATATACCCAAAATTTGGTTGTGAATTTTTTTTAAGTACAGCCCTGGCGAATTTTTAAACTTTATCGCACAATTGTAAAAAAATTCTTTTGAGGCTAAACGGTTCACTTGAGAACAAAATTTATTTGAAAAAAGTTTCTCAAAATTTAATTCTATGAGGGGTTAGTTTGAAACTTTCTTTAAAATTCTCACATTTTTTAAAACAAGATCTTTGACACATTTTAATGTGAAAGAAAATTTTTGGAAAAAAACTTTTTTGTTTATTATTATTAATTAACCAAATTTTGGGTACATATATAACTCGAGCCGTAGATTCCAAAAATCGATAAGGCAATTTTCTAACACCACCCATTTTTGGGCAAGGGGCAGTCACCCCAAAAATTGGTGGACCTACGAAGTCGATATATCGATATTTGGAATCTACGGGTCAAGTTGCATATATACCCAAAATTTGGTTGTGAAATTTTTTTAAGTAGAGCCCTGGCGAATTTTTAAACTTTATCGCACAATTGTAAAAAAATTCTTTTGAGGCTAAACGGTTCACTTGAGAACAAAATTTATTTGAAAAAAGTTTCTCAAAATTTAATTCTATGAGGGGTTAGTTTGAAACTTTCTTTAAAATTCTCACATTTTTTAAAACAAGATCTTTGACACATTTTAATGTGAAAGAAAATTTTTGGAAAAAAACTTTTTTGTTTATTATTATTAATTAACCAAATTTTGGGTTCATACATAACTCGAGCCGTAGATTCCAAAAATCGATAAGGCAATTTTCTAGCACCACCCATTTTTGGGCAAGGGGCAGTCACCCCAAAAATTGGTATACCTACGAAGTCGACATATCGATATTTGGAATCTATGGGTCGAGTTGCATATATACCCAAAATTTGGTTGTGAAATTTTTTTAAGTACAGCCCTGGCGAATTTTTAAACTTTATCGCACAATTGTAAAAAAATTCATTTCAGGCTAAACGGTTCACTTGAGAACAAAATTTATTTGAAAAAAGTTTCTCAAAATTTAATTCTAGGGGGTGTTAGTTTGAAACTTTTTTTAAAATTCTCACATTATAGAAAACAGGATCTTTGATACATTTTAATGTGAAAGAAAATTTTTGGAAAAAAACTTTTTTGTTTATTATTATTAATTAACCAAATTTTGGGTACATATATAACTCGAGCCGTAGATTCCAAAAATCGATAAGCCAATTTTCTAGCACCACCCATTTTTGGGCAAGGGGCAGTCACCCCAAAAATTGGTGGACCTACGAAGTCGACATATCGATATTTGGAATCTACGGGTCGAGTTGCATATATACCCAAAATTTGGTTGTGAAATTTTTTTAAGTACAGCCCTGGCGAATTTTTAAACTTTATTGCATAATTGTAAAAAAATTCATTTCAGACTAAACAGTTCACTTGAGAACAAAATTTATTTGAAAAAAGTTTCTCAAAATTTAATTCTAGGGGGGGTTAGTTTGAAACTTTTTTTAAAATTCTCACATTATAGAAAACAGGATCTTTGATACATTTTAATGTAAAAGAAAATTTTTGGAAAAACACTTTTTTGTTTATTATTATTAATTAACCAAATTTTGGGTACATATATAACTCGAGCCGTAGATTCCAAAAATCGATAAGGCAATTTTCTAACACCACCCATTTTTGGGCAAGGGGCAGTCACCCCAAAAATTGGTGGACCTACGAAGTCGATATATCAAGATTTGGAATCTACGGGTTGAGTTCCATATATACCCAAAATTTCGTTGTGAAATTTCATTAAGTACAGCCCTGGCGAATTTTTAAACTTTATTACATGATTGTAAAAAAAATCATTTTAGGCTAAACAGTGTACTTGAGAACAAAATTTATTTGAAAAAAGTTTCTCAAAATTTAATTCTAGGGGGGGTTAGTTTGAAACTTTTTTAAAAATTCTCACATTTTTGAAAACAGGATCTTTGACACATTTGAATGTGAAAGAAATTTTTTGGAAAAAAACTTTTTTGTTTATTATTATTAATTAACCAAATTTTGGGTACATATATAACTCGAGCCGTAGATTCCAAAAACCGATAAGCCAATTTTCTAACAGCACCCATTTTTGGGCGAGGGGCTGTCACCCCAAAAATTGGTAGACCTACGAAGTCGATATATCGAGATTTGGAATCTACGGGTCGAGTTGCATATATGCCCAAAATTTGGTTGTGAAATTTTTTTAAGTACAGCCCTGGCGAATTTTTAAACTTTATTGCATAATTGTAAAAAAATTCATTTCAGGCTAAACGGTTCACTTGAGAACAAAATTTATTTGAAAAAAGTTTCTCAAAATTTAATTCTAGGGGGGGTTAGTTTGAAACTTTTTTTAAAATTCTCACATTTTTGAAAACAGGATCTTTGACACATTTTAATTTCAAAGAAAATTTTTAGAAAAAAACTTTTTTGTTTATTATTATTAATTTACCAAATTTTGGGTACATATATAACTCGAGCCGTAGATTCTAAAAATCGATAAGCCAATTTTCTAACACCACCCATTTTTGGGCGAGGGGCAGTCACCCCAAAAATTGGTAGACCTACGAAGTCGACATATCGAGATTTGGAATCTACGGGTCGAGTTGCATATATACCCAAAATTTGGTTGTGAAATTTTTTTAAGTACAGCCCTGGCGAATTTTTAAACTTTATTTCATAATTATAAAAAAAATCATTTCAGGCTAAACGGTTCACTTGAGAACAAAATTTATTTGAAAAAAGTTTCTCAAAATTTAATTCTAGGGGGGGTTAGTTTGAAACTTTTTTTAAAATTCTCACATTTTTGAAAACAGGATCTTTGACACATTTTAATGTGAAAGAAAATTTTTGGAAAAAAACTTTTTTGTTTATTATTATTAATTAACCAAATTTTGGGAACATACATATATAACTCGAGCCGTTGATTCCAAATATCGATAAGCCAATTTTCTAACGCCATCCATTTTTGGGTAAGGAGCAGTCACTCCAAAAATTAAATACTGTAATATGTAACTTTTAATTGTGAGTAAATATCTTCAAATAAACTTTTTTTTAAAATATTATAAAATAAATGCACAAAAAGTACTTTCCCCAAAAAAATAATATTGTTCCTGCGCTTATGGTTTAACATCGGCCTTAACAGCAATTAGATAAACCGGCTTATAGTTGAAGAAGACGTATTACCCATTGCTATATTTGAACGTGATAGATTGGCAAGCGTATAGAATGATGATAATTATTTTTTACTGATTGCTTTATCGTATATATTTACAGTTAATTTTCTGTGTAATGTATACTCAAATTATATGTCATTACAGAGAAAAATAAGTATTTATTATGTGTAGTTTTATTACTCATAAAAGAGCAGATTCTTTCTTAACATGAGAAACTTCATTGATAGATGAGAACAGTAACTTCGAATGAATGATAACTACATTAATTAATGGATGTAAATATGTGTGTGTTTGTGTGTGTGTGTGTGTGTATGTGTGTGCGTGTGACAAATTTTTCTTCGACGATAACTCCAATACTACAATTCTAAAAATTATAATTCTTTCATATTCCTCTTCTTAAATCCGTATGAAGAGCTGATTAGATTTTGTTTATAACTGGTCAACCAGAAGTTCCCTTTTTTGAAGTTCTTAACAGATTTTCTTCAAAAAACGCTGTTAAATATAATTTTTTGACATTTTCTGTGATTATCAATATGAAATAATATCTTATTCTCTATACGGTTTGATTATACATTTTCCTTTATATTCAATAGATAAAGAGTTAAAGAATTATAAAGAGATTAACATTCATAAATCAGAAAGCGTTGCTATAATCATAGAAACAGCTAATATATTCAAATAATTCTAATTGACAGAAGTCAGTGTCAAGTGCAATTTACATATTGTGTGTTCGTGTTATAATTTTAATGGATTTATAGAATCTTTTCCAAGGAACTCTGGATACGGAATTTGTAGAAATTAGTATATATGTTCGTGTGTGTTACAATTTTACTGGATATCAGATCAGATTTTTTTCTATATAGTGTTTATCCATTTATCTATTCATATAGCTTTTATTTTTCCTAGTAAATTGATTTTATATATATATATATATATATATATATATATATATATATATATATATATATTGAATGGGGTCCCGTGGCCGCGTGCCTGAGTGTCTGGTCGCGAACCTGGGAGGACCAGGTTCGATCCCGACTGACGCCAAATATTTCCAATTTTAAATGGCACAAAAGTGACCCCTGTGGTGCACTCTCCACGCCAGCTATGAGTGCCCGTGAGGTGACGCCTGGTAAGCGCCCACACGGTAAAATATATCATCATCATTACCGATGTCTACATGTGTTGTAGATACTGGCACACCCAGAAATGGGTAATATGCCGTGATGATATATTTATTTATTTATTTTATATACATATTGAAATGTTTCTTGACAATGTTAAAATTTCATTTTTATTTGACTTAATTATTACTTAACTTAACCTTGTCAAAAGTAATTATTTTTGATTCGAACACGCAAAATTCGAATATGAACTATTAACTTTTCTTTATCGTTGACTTACAAATACATGCAACAATAGTTTCTCCTCGAAAAATCGAAAATAATTATTTTATAACATTCCCTGTTGTAATTTTCGTAAAAATCATCAAATAAATAATTAATTAACGCATTATCTAACCGTATTTACACACTTTCCTTTCTATAAACATACATTAATTCCATCATCATCTGAAGACAAAAACTTCATTTCAAAACTAACAAAATATTTGTCATCGCGTGTTGCAACATTAGAGAAACGGGACTCAAAGCCAAACAAAAAGCAATCGACATTTGTGCATTTTATGTAAACGAGGCAAAAACAAACGACTACTACAAGTGGCAAAGACAAAAGTCTGGGAGAAAGAGATTCATTTGTTTCGTAATTAACAAGTGAAGATCTTGAGTTATGGTTTGCGTATATGGTTTCTACATACGTGTATATATGTTTGTATGTGGAATATATGTCACGTATAATATGTACAAATTTAAGTGACGTAATATGAGTGCTTAATACTTGCACAGAAAATTTGGAGTAACAATAAATTTCAAGGTTGTTTACTTTTTTGATTGCATCGGAAAAAATAGATCTATCTTTTTTACCTCCCGCTATCCTTGGTAAGGGAGGTATAGGGATCGTGCTAATATCACATAATATCGAGATTTTAGTAAAGAACCACGTTTTAAGGTCCCTAGAATCCAATTATAGAATCTTTTCCAAGGAACTCTCTGTATGGAATTTCTACAATTTTACTGGATATATAGAATCTTTTCGAAACATTCACGAAAGGTATTGTGCTGGACACATCAGATTTTTATCTCCCGCTACCCTTGATAAGGGAGGTGTAGGGATCGTGCTAAAAATCGAGATTTTAGTAAATGACCACGTTTTAAAGTTACTAGAATCCAATTTTAACATTTTCACGATATTAGCTGTATGTGTATATATATACAGTGTGTTAATTAAGAACCTGGCCATAGGCGTTTAACATGGGAAAACAGTTTTTCTTTGCGCAAAAATCCCCAATTAATTTTAGACAAAAATGTTTCAAATAAATGTTGTAGATATTAATATTCTACGCCTAAATTACTAAACACATTTAATTTTTCACGTTTAGTAACTTGTAAAATCTAATTTGAAATTGTATAAATATTGCTCACTTGTAGCGATACCCATGAAATTGAAACAAAATTAGAAAGAAATCCATTTCGTTTGAACTGTCAGAAATTTAATTTTATAGATAAAATGTGAAAAAATAATAATAATAATAAAAGTTATTTAAGTGTTAGATTTTAAAAATAATACCTGTGTAGTGATTTAGGTGTAGAATTGAATTATCTGTAACTTTTAATTGAAAACTGAATTTCTGACAGTTCAAACGATACGCATTTCTCTGTAATTTTGTTTCAATTCCATGGGTATCGCTAGAAATGAGCAATATTTTTATACAATTTCAAATTAGATTTTACAAGTTACCAAACGTGCAAAATTAAAACTGTTTACTGATTTAGGCGTAGAATATAATTATCTGTAAAACTTATTTGAAACATTTTGTGTAAAATTATTTGGGGACTTTTGCGCAAAGAAAAACTGTTTTCCCATGTTAAACGCCTATGGCCAGTTTTTTAATTAACACATTGTATGTGTGTGTGTGTGTGTGTGTGTGTGTGGATTTTGTCTTCGCTCTAACTCAAATACTATCATTCAGAAAATTCTGAAACCTTGTATTTCAACCCTATTCTAATATTGAAAGAAACAATTAGATTTTGGTGTAAATTGGATAACCGGAAATGGCACTTTACTTGAAACTCAAAACGTTGTGACAATGTTGTTTTTAATTACTTTTCTTTACACACAAAAACAGTAATATCAAGTAAGAAATAATAATTACATAAATATTTTCTTCTTAAATGAACCGCTAAAATTTGTATAGAAAACTTCTATCTCCGAATGTACTGTTAATGATAGTGCCATCGTAGACCACGCCTCCCAAGTCGAGGCCAGGGGCACATATTACTTGGTCGCACTATAGCAACAAACATAATTGTTCGCGGCAACTTCAGGGCGCAGTGTGCCTTTGCAAAACCCTAAAAATGGCGTTATTTAGGACATATAAATTTAGGATTTAGATATTAGGAGTTGCGCGCCAACTTCAAGGCATAGTGTGCCTTTGCAAAACCCTAAATAATGGCGTTATTTACAGAATATAAATTTAGGATTTAGATATTAGAGTGATAAAAGTGCATTATCGGATACAGCCTTAGACAAACATCGAAAATGATACATGTGTACATAAAATTTTAGTGAATTGTTGCATTTGGCAGTAAACTTAATCCGATAATTAGTTTTTGAAATAATACAAACATTGTAAATACGAGAAACCGTGACTTAGGCGTTTAACATGGGAAAAAATGTTTTCTCAAATATGTCGTAATGTATATTGCTTGGTTTTGACAGATATTTGAGAAAAATGTATCTCATGTTAAACGCCTATGTCGCGGTTTCTCGTGAAGATCTATAGTTTATTTACAAGCATTCGCCTAACTACAAGAAGAAATAATGTAAAATATATTATTCAATAATTATATATTTCAGTATAATAAAAATTATAACAAATATACATGTGGCTTAACAATACATAAATTTAAAACAACTATCTATCTATACAGTTTTGGAATTTTAAAACAAATAAATGTTCCCCTAAAATTCTTCTCTCTTTCACGACTTCACATTTGAACTTCATTTTCTTCATTTCTTCCAAAATTTCATTAGGCTTATTCTCTTTTATAACAACTAGGTAGAAAACACCATCATTTGTCAACAAATCTTTCAATTTGGGGAAAAATTTATCCATTACTTCCCTGCCCTTCAATCCCCCGGCCCAAGATCTTTCGATTCCACCTCCATTTATTTCATTCGACTCCGTAACAACATAAGGAGGGTTGAACAAAATAATATCGAAAATATTTTTACGAAAACAGTCGAGAAAATTCATATTGCACACCTCAACTGTTGATTTATTTACTTCTTTTGTTTCTTTGGTTGCTAGACAAGCTTGTTTGTTGATATCCGTTGCTATGGAGAAACAGTTTAGCTGTTTGGATAAACAAGTGATGTTCACACCACTTCCAGAACCAATTTCGGCTATAAATTTAGGGTTTAAAGATTTTATAAAAGGTAATTCTTGTTCTAATGCATCCAAAAATAAAAATGTATCCTCGCTTGGTTCGTAAACCGAAGGATATTTGGATATATGATCAAAATTAGGCGTTTCCATTTAGGTTATATGTAAGTTTAGGCAGCATTTGACGAAGTACCTTCTCCGGGATTTGTTTCCAAAAGGGCTTTACGTTTAACTGTTTCCCTTTCGATGGATTGGTGAACTTTATTCAACCTATCTTGAGCGTTTTGCAAAATATTTGACAAAACAGTTACTCTGTGTTTTGCGTTCACCAATTTTTTTACGTACACATCAAGATCCACTGTTGTTTGTTGTGATTCTGCAACTTTTTTCAACTCTTCTGACAAGGATTCAATGCACTGTTTCAATTCTATTTGCGATATTCTGCATGAAAAGTTAAAAGATGTTATAAAATATAAGCATTGATTAATTGTTTCACTGTTTTACCTTGTCGCTTTAACTCTTTCGTCTAGTTGATCAACTGTGGGTTTAATTAAACCCATCAACCCTTCCGCAAGTGTGTCTCTTGTTGGATTATCGCAAAAGTTTTCAGTGTTTTCGTCTATAGAAGTCGCGGTGCTTTCGGAATCCACGTCCATGGTGAAGAACTGTCAAAGCAACGCCATCTAACCGGAAAGTTTCAAACTGGGAAGTTAGTAATTCATTTGTTTTGTTAGTCTTAACGGGTTGTGCGTGTTTTTGAGCTTTGTTTTAGTGAAAAATGGTGTTAATTAATTGATGTTTATATGCAAATATGCTTGAAAATATTAATTATGTTTTCTTTTTGCATATTTCAAAAACGGCGGAATTGCGAACTTGTTTTATGGACGAATTTTGGTGGTGTTTGAAAATGTCTTTTCATTGTTTTTAATGCTTTTTTGCGTACATTATAAATCAAAATATTAAGTATTAGGAGTTATTATATATGCGGAACATATTTAAACATACTAAATAAGAAAATATATAAGTTTATATTGAAATAATTGCGGTCGTTTTTTCGTCGTCTGCGTGTGCGCACCTTTTAGTATTGGCGGTAATTGGCGGGAAACGCATATAAGTCAGTCATTCGTTATTACCTCTTGTCTTTTGTTTCAAATAGTTTAATTATAAGCAATATTTATTTGCAAAGAATGCAACAATATATTACAAGACCTTTTAAGTGGATAGGAGATACTGTAGAATGTCCAGAAAGTAATTTATTGAACAAAAACTACACATTTTATGCGTAAGTAGGTAGGTTATGTATACGTTGAACTATTAATGAGAAAAATAATTTTAGTCGGTGCAAATTAGACGGAATTAAATATGAGGCAGGACAAGGAGTTATAGTTAGATTAGAGTCCATACCTCATATTGGACTAATACATTATTTTTATGAAAATTTGGTTGATAAACAATTTATAGTTGCTGTTGAATTTTTTTATAAACCAGAAGAAATAGAACCATTGCTGATCAAACCATTTCAACTAGATCATAATTTAGAAGTATGTATTAATATATTTAAGTAAAGAATCAATTTGTAACGAAAATTTTTTTAAGATTATAAAAAAAGACAATTTATCCCTCTTTCATTTGTCTGTTTTTTCGATAAAATCTCGATGCGCTATTGTTTACGGTCTGCAAGATGAAGAACCACTCGCTGTTATGCAAGAATTCATATCATGTATCACAGACACTTTGTATATTTGTCGTTTTGCAGCCACTTTAAAAAATGGCTTATTCCATCTTGAAGCTGTAGTAGCCACTGAAGAAGGCAAAAGTTTTTCCAATAACAGCGCCGTAGAAATAATGTCAGATGAGGAGATATTTCCCAACAAAAAATATGGAAAGTATTCAGTATCTCAAGTTGAAATATTGAATGACGTTAAAATTACACTTAAAAGAGAATTGAGTTCTCCAGAAAAGAATGAAACAATTAATACTGACCCTACACGATCTAAAAAACATGTGCCGAATATTTTAGCCAAAAAACAAGAACATTCGCCTTCAGAACTTATAAGAAATTTAACTTTATCTCCAAAGAAAAGAGAGTTACCGTCGAAAGAACAAGTAGAAAAAATGAACAAAAATTTCAACAGACGAAAATCAACTCATTCTAATTTAAATATAAATTCTGACGACGGCTTAAAAATAAATTTAACGAGCCCCAAAAGTAATCCTGTGGTTGTTTTAAACAAAATAGATATGAACATCACAAGTCCAAAAGAAAGATCAACAAGATCTTGTCGCAGAAGTGAATATAACACACCAATCAGATCTTCAAAACGACATAACGCAAAAATTTCGTATACAGAATTTTACGACGAGAGTTTGCGCAAAATGGCAAAACAAAAATTACTATTTTCCGATGAAGAAATTGCGTCTAGTCCTAGAACAAGACAAAATGTACGAAACACTCCAAAAAAAGTTAGTTTTGATGAAACAGCCACGCCTCGAAAACAAAAGATAGAGGAGGCGCCTAAAAAACAAAAGATAGAGGAGACACCTAAAAAACAAAAGATAGAGGAGATGGCTAAAAAACAAAAGATAGAGGAGACACCTAAAAAACAAAAGATAGAGGAGACGGCTAAAAAACAAAAGATAGAGGAGACGCCTAGAAAACAAAAGATTGTGGAGGAGACACCTACAAAACAAAAGAGAAACGTGGAAGAAACTCCTAAAAAAAATAAAATACAAACTCCTCGATCTGGTCGGTTAAATATAATGACTTGCACTCCATCTGTGGAAGAACGTGCCGAACCAATAACCTTTTGCAACACTCCGATGTCTCGTGCCCGTTTGGGCCTTTCCTCTTACTCAATTCCTTCAAAAATGCCTTGCAGGGAAAACGAATACCTCAACATTCACAATTTCGTAACAGGAAGACTCCGAGACCAAAGTAGCGGCTGTATGTACATTTCCGGCGTTCCTGGCACGGGAAAAACTATGACTGTTTGCCGAGTCATGTCGGATTTGCAAAAAGATGACTATGATTTTGTGTTTTTGAAGCTGAACGCTTTGGCTTTGACAGAACCCAGACAAGTTTACGTAGAGATTGTTAAAATGT
Organism: Ophonus ardosiacus; assembly: GCA_943142095.1. Classification (NCBI taxonomy): domain Eukaryota; kingdom Metazoa; phylum Arthropoda; class Insecta; order Coleoptera; family Carabidae; genus Ophonus; species Ophonus ardosiacus. Next base: position 49,470,559 of record OW964832.1, read on the forward strand.
TGATAAATAAAAAATTGCACTGGGAAGAAGCGCTGAAAGAAATTGAAAAGTTTTTTAAAACCAAAAAGAAAAAAGTTGCACATGTTTTAATGATTGATGAAGTAAGAATGAATTATGGTTTGTTTGAGGGAAAATATATAATTTGTTTGATTTTAGTTGGATAAACTATGCAACAGAAAACAAGATGTAGTTTATAATTTATTAGATTTGCCGTTTCATAGTACAACACCTTTAATAGTAATAACTATAGCCAATACTATGGATCTTCCAGAACGGTAATTACAATTACATTTGAAATGGAAACATAAAGACTATTTTTTTCTCTTTCCAATAAAGTAATGTTGTTTATGTACAATTTTTTCAAATAAACGAGTTATTTACGTTTAAAGATAAAAATTATCTTTTATTAGTTTAGGTCAAGTAAACTATGGAAACAATTGTCTTTTATAAAATTATTATTTTATTAATTTATTTTACAGTAATAACAAAACAAAGAAAATATTCAAATTGAAAGCCATTATTTCTTTCGCACATTTAAACTCTTTTGGAAAAAGAGCCGATCGTTCTACGTAACTGGTGTCTAGATATAACTTTCCATATAGCACGATCATATCTAACTTTTCTTCATTTGTAAAGTTATTAAACATTATTAAACACAGAGAACTTTCCGGGAGAAATTATTAAACGTCAAACAAACAAAGAATCAATTGTTTCCATGGCTTACTTCACTAAAAAACTAATAAAATAGTTTACAAAATTTTAATTTTTGACCATAAATAACTCGTTTATTTGAAAAAATTGTACATAAACAACATTACCTTATTGGAAAGAGAAAAAAATTCAATTTAAAAAATATATATATTGTCCCAAATTTTGAGACCCGCTGACACAATTTTTATTTTGTCTACATGACCAATTTTCTAATATAAAATGGCACAATTTTGCTAATTTAACTAACCTCGTACCTCTTCAAATAAAAAAGATACCAATAGTGAGCAAGCTTATTGAGACACCCTGTATATTTTTTATTTGCTCATTCTTTAGAGAATTTAATTCTGAATTCAGTGATATAATACTTTATATGCAACCGGTAAATAATGTTCACTCTATTATTATCAAAATCATAATTTATTGTGCATCATTATTTATCAAGGGAAATAAAAGTACTCCCTAGGGAAATAAAGTGATTCAAGGCCTTTCTTATCAATAATATTGATTAACAAATAAGGAATATTATTAGTTATATTTATTTTGGAAAAAATATAATGAGTTTTATAAAATTAAATTTAAAATAAATAGTATTTCTTCGTTTATAAAATTGTGCTTCATTCTTATTAATTTCGCTTGCTCTTTTGTTAAATAACGAATTTTTCCGTTTGTATATAAAATATTTTATTTGAATTTATTATAACAAATATTACTTTGTCTTACATTTTTAATTTTTTAATTAGGGGTTTCCACTAATTTTCAGTTTTGTTATGTTATTCTTCATAAAAATATATTAGAATAAAGAAAACATTTTTATCATAACAGGTTTTGTGTAAAAAAATTTTTGAAAACAATATTTTTCATTTCTCGTTTAAACGGCTAATTTTTACCGCCACAATGATTGCGTACGTTCCCGCCATTTTCTGCTAACGCTCAATAGATGGACTAGATACAAAAGTCTATAAAATATAGAAAATGCTTCACTATTATACTATAAAGTAAACAATAATAATTGTATTTACAATTTTTATTAGTTTAAAATAACTATTCACCTCAAATAGTTTTAAATGTAATGTTACAATTTGAATGTGCTGCCATCTATTACTACTAAACTGTAAAACCGTGCCGGGCGTTTACGTCACAAATTTGGCAACCTTTCAAACGTAGAAAAACGGTTTCATGCCTTTAAAAAAAATTGGAAACATATTTAAACATTTAGTTAGTGTTTTCATGAATGTATTGTAATATATTTTAGTGTACTAGTGTTATTTTTCATTATTTTGATAATGGTGGAAACCCCTAAGCTTCTTTTGAATATTGAATACCTTCGAAATTTTTAAATATTCCAAAATAACCCCTGAATTTTTATTTTCAAACATTGTAAAAATAAAAATACCTGTAAAATAATCCTAAATAATATTTGTGTAACTTGAAAGTAATACTTATATTTCCCAGTTATTACTTCGGAATTCTTGAATGTCCCAAAATAAACCTGTATTTTTATTTTGAATAAAAATGAAAATAACTTTCAGTATTTTGACCAACAAAGTGAACAGCAGATTAGGTCTAGTTAGACTGACTTTCAAACCATACCAATACAAAGATTTAGTGAAAATCGTCACTGAAAGATTAGCCGGTGACGCTGTTTTTAAAAACGAAGCCTTGGAGTTAGTAGCCCGGTAAATTTATTTTCCAAAATGTGTAGTTCAAGATTTAAGTAAAAAAATTATTGTAGAAAAGTTGCTGCTGTGTCTGGAGACGCCCGAAGGGCCTTAGCGATGTGTGCCAGAGCCACAGAAGTGGCAGAAGAAGAAGAAAAAGATTTGATTAGTATGGATGTAGTTGATAGAGTTATAAAAGAAATGAGTAGTTCTTCAAAAGTACAAGCTATTCAATGTTGCTCCAAATTGGAACAATATATTTTGACTGCCATAGCAAACGAGGTAAAGAATTTATCCAAATCAATAGTTATTTATGTTACAAAAATATGGGTTAATTGAAAAAAAATCCTTAGTGAATTTAATATTCGATTTTTTGGTAAAATAATTTGAATATTTAGATTTTTACAAATCGGCAGATGAACCCACATTTTGGAAGTTAAAAAACAAGTTTCAATTTCACTGTAATATTTTAGGTAACCAGAACGGGCAACGAAGAAGTACCGTTTTTAAACATGGTCCACAACTTGGAAAAATTGTGCATTTTAGACAGTTTTAAGCTGCCTTTTCCCGAAGTATGTCTTAGATCGTGCCATAATTTGGGCAGTTTTAGATTACTGATCACTCAACATGGACGAATTGATACAAATATGACTTTAATGTTGAATATTAGCACAGATGATGTTCATTATGCATTGCGAAGATGATTTTTAGAGTATATAACTTGTATTTTAATGATATTTTTAGACGATTTTATATTTAATAATTTGTACAATCGATCGCTGCCTTATTTATTAAAATAGAATGCAAATAATCATTTTTTGAGGGATTTGAATGTGGCGCCATGTTCTCCTACTCTCAAACATACTGCCACTACCATTTGTTTCTAAGCATTTTTAACGGAAATATATAATATTGAGAGTTTTATATACAAATATATTCATTTAAAAATATATATTATGGAATTATTGTGTTGAAATTTTAAGTTTTGAACAATAATTATTTATAGCCTCTAAACAAGGTTGCCCTAATTTCAACAATAATATAACCTTAAAATATGTGAAAAAACTTGCAAATATGGATAAAAATTATTAAAACAAACTCTCTGTATCATAATTTCCATTATTTAAAACAAATATACAACATTTAATTCAGAAATTTGTTTAAAAATGAGTGACAAAATTACTGTAATTTCCAGCAGTTGTTTAAGCGAACCACCTGTAAATCATGGTCCTGTTGATGTTATATGGTCTTCCAGTGAGATTAACCATGAGGTATATACCCAAAAAATTAATAAACCACTTAAAAATCTAACGAAAAATCTTTTAGAGCTGTCTACCAGTTATTGGCAGTTACCAAATGTCTTCTATCATTTCAACTTTGGAAAACGATCCATTGACACCTTCAGAAAAACCTACGGATGACACCTTAAATACATTCAAAAGCATCCCTATAAACATCATAAACACAGATTCAGAATCTGTAGACGAAGTGAAAAAGCGAATTAAAAATAAAAACGAAAACTTGGTCGTTCTTGATAAAAACAAACTCTTTTCCGAAATGATGTATTTTGGTTGCAATTTATGCCCGTTTATTTGCACAAAAGACAACAAAATATCAGACCACATCCAAAACGTCCATAACAACAAAGACAATAATCAAAAAACTCAACTAAAATGCCCGGGATGTCCAAATATATTTTACCACAAACTTAGTTTAAGATCACATTTAATTCATGATCATGAAGTTGGCAGAAATGATATCAACAAAATAGTAAACAGCATTGTTTACGTTAGTGTTTTGTCTCAAAACAATAACTTATCAGACGGGCAAACAAATGAACAAGCTGTTGAAAATGAAACTGACAGTCAACAAGATTTTCTTCGGGAAAATGTTATTGAAGATGAACCTGTTCATGAAAACAACAACATGGAAATTGATTTTGCAGATAGTGCAGAAAATGCGGAAAAAATTGAAGATATAGAACAGCCCTTAATAGTCAACGAAGATTATTTAATGAAAGAAGAAACTGAAACTGCAGAAATAACAAAAAATGTAGAACCGAAAATTCAGAAATGTTGTGTATCTACTTGCGCTGTTCGAATGAACGATGTTAATAATATGTCTTACCACATTAAATGCCATTTCGGCAAAATTTTCCGTTGTTTACAATGCAACGAAAACGCTTTTACTTGGAAAACCCTCCAAACACATCTTTGGAAAATGCATAACATCGACATGGAATTATTTTCATGTGACCAATGTACGTACAAAACAAACAGTTTAGCCAAACTAAACAACACTCACAAATTAATCCACGGGCAAGAAAAGCCATTTTTGTGCGACATTTGCGGCAAGGGATTCAAAAACCCTAAACAACTACGCAATCACAAAAACATACACAAAATTCGCAGCAAAGATATGTTACATTATTGCGATATATGCAAACGAGGTTTTGTTGATCGCCGATTGCTCAAAGGCCACGTGGATGCTGTCCACGAAAAAATTAAACCATTTTCGTGCAGTTATTGTGGGTATAAAGCTGCGTCGAAAGCTGTTTTACAACTTCACACAAGAATCCATACAGGCCAAAAACCATTTACTTGTGATAGTTGCGATTATTCAACTGCTGATCATAATTCTCTACGAAGACACAAATTGAGACACAGTGGAGAAAAAAAATATAAATGTATTCATTGCGATTACGCTTGCATACAAAGCAGCACTTATAAAGCACATTTAAAAACAAAACACCCGGGGATGGAAACTAACCTAATGTTTTCTTGCAATTTTTGTCAGTTCAGATCTGTCAGTAAAGACAAATTCAATGTGCATCTAGCTAGTCATAAAAAACCTGTTGAAAGTATTCCGGAGAATACAGAAGGACTTGAAGAAAGAGTTGTGGAGTTGGTAACGATGAAGAATAAGAAGCAAACAGCCCCAGTGGCGTTGATTGCGAAAGTTGGGGAGGTTTCTCAAAATTGTTTTATTGTCACGACGGATAATAGTGTTCTTCCAACGAGTACAGCTAGTGCGCAAAATAATATTCAACAGTTTTATAATAATGGGAGTGTCTTGTTGGAGATTATAGATGAAAAAAATGATAAATGAATTGTTTTAGACTGAATTATATACGAATATTTTGTATTTGTGATCTTTTATTACATTCCTATCTAAGTACAGGTGGAACAAATTCGAGTTCCTCATATGAAAAACTTTCTTGTTATGCACGCTACAGAAAATTGATGTAGGTCTTTATGGGGTAACTTTTTGAGACAACTTTAATAGGTACCACAAAAATTTTCGATCGTCTTTTGTTTTTGAGCTGCAGCCTAAAACTTGTAGCTTATTTTGAAAATACCTCCTATCTTGCTTATTATGGGACATACAAAAAAAGTTTAGATAATTTTATGCAGTTTTTTAGGTAAAATAATACGGTGTAATTAGATTTTTTCAAAACTTAAAAATTCTTGAGATATAGTCTCATCTTTTTACTTATTTTATAAGCTTTTCTACAATGTATAAAAAGTCTACATTCTTTTGTTTTGAACATGAATAAAACTTGACATATTAATTTTTTTGGTGAAAAAATGAAATTAGTTAAGATATATATCAAAACAATAAATTGCATCATGATTTGTTTATTTTTAATGTTATTTTCATTATTTTTACTCATTTTCCTAATATATACTTTAGAGAGTATATTTTTCACATTTTTGGAATCGTGTTCAAGGCATTTACAACGCTGATAAAAAATAAATTAACTAAGCCGAAAATAATTGTCTAAAAAGAATTTTTAAAATATAATTAATAGATATATAATCAAAATAAATATATGATGATTTGTAATTGATTTTCTTCATAAATTTCATTTTTTTCATCCCAGAAAATAATTCAAGTTTTATTCATCTTTAAAACAAAAGAATGTAGGCTTGTTACATCGTTGAAAAGTTTACAAAATAAGGAAAAAGATGAGATTATTTTCAACATATGTTTAATTTAATTACATCACTTTATTCTACGTAAAACAAACAGTATAAAAATTATCTAAATATTTTTTCTGTATCTCTCATAATAAGATGTGAGGTATTTTCAAAATAAGAGAAAAGCAAGTTTTAGCCTGTAGCTCAAAAACAAAAGGATATTCAAACATGGGCGTCGTAAATTTTCTGTAATTATTTACATACATGTCAATGTCACATAAAATGAAAATAATTTGAAAGCACTAAAATGCCTCGACATTTGAATGAAAACGAAGACACATTTCTCTTTCTCTGTTTTGATTAAATTATTTAATTAGTAAAATAAAAATTAAGTAAATAAAAACAGTTTTATGGATTTCATAATGAAACGCCACTGCTTGTGTGACATTATTTGATGTCATTTTGACATGGAAGTCAAATTACAATGTTAAAAATTCATAAAAACAGCTAACTAGATAAACGTAGGTGTTTCTATTTTTTTGGCCGCAATTGTATATTCAAAATAAGCGAAAATTTTAGGCTGTAGCTCAAAAACAAAAGACGATCGAAAATTCCTGTGATGCCTATTAAAGTTATCTCAAAAAGTTTTTCATATACGGAACTCGAATTTGTTCCACTCTGTACCCATAAATATAGTCAGGTTTTAACCCATTTCTGGGTATACCACTTTGTCGATATATCAGCCGTCACTCCAGAGGCCTTCCAAGTTGTGATAAGAGATATACTTTTCTGGTATTTGAACATTTCGGTGTCATACACTACAGTAAATATTTTTGATTAATAAATAACAACTTCTTCCGAAACCTATTTAATATATTATTGGCTATAAAAAGTACAAACAGGAGAAAATAGATACGTGTATATTCAACCAATTTTATTGAAAATGTCACTGTTAAGTATATTAATATAAAAACTTTCATAACATGTAACAATATAACCGTGTATGTATTATAATTAGCCACAATTTTCCGAATAGACTAGTTTAAAAATAACATAAAGAAATATATTTATATATTGAAAAATTATACTAACTTATACACTTTTTGATTATTTCTACAATAAGCAAAAATATCCGTTTTAGAAACGCATCACGTGACTATCATATATAGGTAATAAATATAAATTATTTCTCCGGTGTATCACTGATTTTTTCCCAATCTCCGTCAGAGCTGCTGTTGCTAGACTTCGCATCTAAACTACTAGATGACTCTGTTTTATTTAGATTTTCTTGCCCCGGGCTGTTTATCTACAAATCAAACACACTGATTCATAGTTTTACTTTCAAAATTTTGTGTATTATTTATTATTTACTTACCGTGAAGTGATTCTCCTTTGTGTTGTCTAAGATCTTGTCCCCACTCAACTGTTTTGGCACTTTCAATTCTTTCTTGGGACTCTGTTTTTCAAATAAGATTTCTTCGCTAGATTCATTGCTAGGTGATTTTATTGGGCTTGACTTTTTTTCGTTTTCGTATTGTTCCAAAAGTTTAATCTGTTCTTCTTCCGTTAAGTCGATGTTTGTCGCGAAATCTTCTACAACGAAGAAGGCATAAGTACCACGGAAAATCTGGAGGATTAACTTGATAATTACAGGAATAAACAAGTTTTTAAATATTAAGTTTTTAAACAAAAAATGCAAATAGAAATTTTCACAGCAATAAATTCATTTCGATTTTTGATGCAATATTATCAATTTAAAAAACGTTTCAAATTTATGTTACAATAGTGTAACGGGCCATTAAGAAATTAAAAATCAATAGGTATGTTATTTTAACAAAATAGAAAATTACTTAGTGAATTTATATTTTCGATTGCTTTGATAACGGCTTTCTTTCTTATCATCCCACAGAATTTCGACAGGTTCAAAGGTAGCAAAGTAAAAGAGTGGCGAAAATATGAGAAAAAGTTCATTTTATTGATGTTACAAAAGAGTAGATTTACCAATAATAGAATAGGGTAGTTGCGAAAACAATAAATGCTATTTTTTCCTATTAATTATGAAATATAAACTAATTCTAAACATATTAATGTAAAAATTATTAGAAAATATAAAACTTTTCATTCACAATTTCTATAAATAAAGCTGTGGAAATCTTGTGACGTAGATTATTAATAATAGAAGGTGTATTTCTTCGGACTGTGATTCGTGATAAAATTGAACAAAGTGAACATAATCAAAAAGAAAATTGTTTCTTCGTTCATTATTCGTTATCCCCTCTATTTCATTTTGTGATCACAACACACCATTCCCTTTTCCCTTTTGAATCAGTCTTTTCGCATGATCACTGTTATTGAAATAACAAAAGATTTGAAATGGCGGAAAAGCAAGCAATGAAATATTGGAATGTGCAAATTTATGTCTACATCAGAATCATCCGAACTGCTAGAACTTGAGTCAGTAGATTCAACATTCATTATTGGTTTTGATGTTTCTATTATTAGATCCTGCAGGTATAAAAAACGTTAAAGAAACTTGTTTTCATATTTTACTTCACATTCCATACTAAAAATATTATTCGATTTGGGCATTACTTCATACAAAATAGCTGATTAATCATTTGACGTTTGCCGCTAGTTCGTTCGACGTTGTTTAGGTTTCGCGGTGATCGAGTTAATTTTGTTGTTTCTTTGAAATTAAATTTAATCATAAATCGAAGAAATCGTTATTATTGAACAAATCATTATTTAGAAAATCATAATCACAGTCCGAAGAAACACACCTACAGTTCGACAAGTCTGTGTGACTCATACAAGCTTATTGTAATACCAGGACATGGCGACGAATATTTACAAAAGTAGTATTAACAGTATGTATATTTCATAATTATTTACTTGAAGATCAGATATTTTGAAGATGTTTAATTCTTATAAAGACAACTTCATTATTTTACAACCAGGTGGCACGGCTACAAGTTCATTTTTTCGCTATGTTTTACGTGTAGAACGACTGACTCGTGTTCAAATCATATTTATTTTTCTTTTCTATATCAGCAAATTTAAAATGAATTTGTGTGAAAAAGAATAATTTCCTGTGGCCGCGTTCCTGAGTGTCTGGTCGCGAACCCGAAGAAACCGGGTTCGATCCCGACGCCAAATATTTCCAATTTTAAATGGCATAAAAGTAACCCCTGTGGTGCACTCTCCACACAAACTGAGTGCCCGTGAGGTGACGCCCGGTAAAATATATCATCATTACCGATGTCTACTTGTGTTATAGATTCTGGCACACCCAGAAATGGGTAATATGCCGTGATGATATATTTTAAAGAATAATTTCTTTTGAAATAATACTCGTAAAAATATAAATCTTTCCAGATAAAAATGCTAGTCAAGTACTGTATTGTGTGCAGAGTGTACTACCGAGAGTGTACCGTTAGGGCAAGAAAGACTATGATTGGTATTAATAATACACGTCACACGCGGGAAAATTTGAAATAAGATTTATTTTTAAAATATAGAATTTCCAGACGTAAAACATGTATTAAAGTGAATAAGGGCCGTTTTTATAATCCAGCTCACTTTAAGACTTTAATTAAAATTATTTTAAGGCTTTATCTTCCATTTGACGTAATGCCAAATTGCTAATATTGTATTATGAAAACGAACACAACTTTAATTTTAATTTAAAGTGTTAAAGTGACGACAAAGTTTATTATGAAAATAGCCGTAAATTGAACAATTCTTTCAGGAAAAAATAAATTGAAAAATACGCAACTACCCTATTTTTAATATAAAGTAAAGAATTATTTATTATTACAATTTTTTTAGTTATTTTATTAGGATTTAGTAAAAAATGGGTCAACAGAAGGCGGCCAGGGCTCGTCTTTTAAGAATATATTTAATATTTTGCAAATGAAATGAAAATTTTGATAAAGCAAACAATAATAATAAAAAAAAATAGGATGAGGAGACATCGTTGGCCGGTGTTGTCACTCAAGTGGTATCCATCAAGTACATTTTAGTGCCAGACTTTACGGCATGGAAGAAGACACACATTCTTATACACCAAAAATTAAATACATTAATTATAATTTCTCATCATTACATTCATACTTTTGGCACAGAATAGACATTCATACAGAAACGACAGTCAGAGAGAGAAACGAAAATTAGAGAGAGAAAGAGTATGCCAACAAATTTAAAGGGCTAATCGGATTGTTTCGGCATATCTTCGTATCTTACGATTCTTTGTTCTTTTCATTATCTCGACGAGAACATTTTCTGTTAGGGTCAATAATAAAAGTATATTGTGAAACACAAATTGATTTTTAATAAGAACAAATATGTTATTTTTTCAACAAACGATAGGAAAAATCGTTATCATAAAGAAAATCATTATATTTCACATATTCTGGACGAACTGTTGTCTCAGCTTGTCACGCCCATATATTTTAGGGTTATGGCTAATTCAAGCAAACCAAACACGTCTTCTTACTTTTGACATATGTCATTTTGTGAACCGTTTGTGAATTTTAGAAGTCGTGTTAGTTTTTAATAAAATGGAAAAAACGAAGAAGATAGAATCGGGAGGACTTGTTTGTTCATATAGAAACTGTATAAGGAGATTTAAAAAATGGAGAAAACGAAATGTAAGTTTTTTTTCGTTTCCGAAAGATCCATAAATGTAAGTAATGCAAAATGACTTCCATATCATGCAAAATGTATATTCACTTAATAAATATAGGTGTAAAATGTGGCTCAAGGCCTGAGGAAGAGAAGATTTGATGGAGAAGGATATTTGAGACATATTCATTGAATCTGACGTTTGTGTTTCCCATGTCAAAGATATAGAAAATTCTGCACTGTATTGAATTTGTAAAATTTACGTATTTGTTCAATAAAAACATAATTATGTGTTTATTTTATGATTTCTTCTTAATTCGTTAATAAAGTACTTTTGTGTTCTAATTTTTCTTTTGCCATTTAAAACAATTTAAATTTCGCGCGTAAATTTGCCAACAAATTTAAAGTTCAAGGTCATAAACATCAAATCGCAACAACAATGGTGTAGACAAAGAGTGTCGCTTTTGTATATGTCTATTCTGTGCTTTTGGAAAAGTATTTTCCTCACCTTTATCCCACTGCAAAGTTTCCTCTGTGATTTGATTTTCCTTCAATTCCCTTTTCTCTATTTCTTCTTGGTGTGCTAATTCATCTTCTATAAGTGCTTTACGAAATAAATAACTGTACAACACACATATATTAGAATTTTTTTTTGCAATAAACACAATTTTTTCCTCACCGTTTCCAGAAAAGTTGATGTGAAACCCTATCAGGCACTAAGCTAAGATACTGATTATTAAGTGTTACACTATTAGTTAAATGTTTAGTTAGTCGCTCCTCGGAGAGCTGATCGTCAATTATTTCTAGCCAACATTCGTATTTTTTACTTAGACAAGGTTCGGGGTCTTGCAAGAATGTTTTTTCATTTTTCTGCAACTCGTAAATTGACTTTTGGAGTTTTGTTAGAGTTACAGTTTCAGATCCTTCTGTGATTAGAATTGCTTCTGTGTCTGAATCGTCTGGGCTGGGATTCAAAACGTTGTTCATTTGACCTAGAAAGAGACTTGACGTCATAATATAATCAGGTTTTAGTAAATTGTAGATAAAATAATTGCGACAGTTATTATGAAGGTGATATTGCACAATGCTAATAATATGTAATTAAAATATCGATTATAATGTTGAAATATCATTTTAAAAATTTGTTGTGGCCAGCGCAATACCTCTCGCCATTTCTATTTTATGTTATATCGAGTGTTGAAATCCGTAATATAGGAAATACAATATTTTTTTTCATTTTGCTATAGTTTGTGACCTATTAATTTGAGAGAAAAGTTGTAAATAAAAAAGTTGTTCAGAATTAAAAACTACACAATATAAAACTAAAATTAATCACAATTACATTTTATTTTACCACAAAAACACAAATTATTTGCAATTTACAACATTGAAATACTGATGTTTTTTTAAATAATTATATAATAGATATTTATACACCAAGTGAGCTAAGATAATGTTTATTCATAAGAAAGTTTAGCTGACGTAGTTTATACAATATTTTATTCAATTTTGACGAAATAATAATAAAAACCATTAGGTGTAATATTTAATTTTGACCAAATAAAAAACTAATCAGTTAGTAGGCTGTGCATAACAATCGTTGATAAGACGTCAAGTCATCTATTTAAAAACCTTTGTTGTCTGTTATTTGTACCGTGGAAAATAAAGAAAATGGCTGATAATGTCTGATAAATACTGTGGTGAGTTATTTTCGTGCCTGATGATATTTTAAATGCATTAATTGTTGCAGACTGACAATATATATATTACACTTAATTAAGTATTTTAAGTAATATATTTTGTGAAGAAAGGTGTATTATTGTTTATAATTTAATATATTTATTTTAACTAAAAAGAAATTTTATGTTCAAACCTTTTATGAAGTGTGCGTACTAAAGTTATTTTCTAAATGAACCAAAATATTTTTATCGCGGTGATTTCATAAGCAAACGAAACAAAAATAAAAATAAAGATAAGCTAATATTTATAAAACAATAACGATAATTATTTACCTATAAAACTGCTGAAACTTCTTTTCATATTACTGGCTGTAGATTCAGGTTCATCGAGCTAAAATCAAATAATTCAATTATAATTCTTTTCTTTATTGCTATATTTACTTTCAAAGTTTTTTCCAATACTGCTCCTGTGGTAGAAACAACACAACTGGCCTCATTTTTAACTGCAGATCCAAACTCTTCTAAATCTTTTTTTACGAACTCTAATACTTCGGAACCCTGAAAGAAAAATCTTTAGAAATGTCAGAGGGGGTAATCTGCAACTTACTCTGCTTTTTGCTGCATTTATCCATGATCCCCACCAGTTTTTATTATCAGAACTGGAAAATTATAAGAAATAAATGTGTTTTGAATGATGTTTTATCATATGTTATTGTTTTTGTTAATATTGTCATATGACACGTACTTACTTTTCTGACATTATTAGGGTGATTTGCAGAAAATACAATAAAGGAATGATATAAATAAATATATTGAACTATATTTACTCTTGTGTGGATTGACACTATAATTTAGAAGGCTAAATTTATAAAAACTAAAGCTTATTTACGAACTTGAAATTATTTTGGTAGCCATCTTGCACGAACTGTCTTTTGGTTTTTATTACAGCAAGTCTCCAAGGCAACAATTAATTTTAAATTTAAATCTGCATCAAAGTATCACAAATTATATATTTACAACTTATTTATATTGTATTACTGCTTAAATATGATATATTAACAATAAATTCTTGCGTAAAGTTCAGTGTTTTTTGGTAAGATGGCAGCACGGTGTACTTTTATGCTCAATTCAAGTACTCGGTTGCAAATTTGAATAAAATGTGCGTTTTTGCGGGTAGAAAATCGTATTCAGAGATGGCAGCAAACATCTCGTTTGATTTTTTCGCGGTTGTAAATAAAATACGAGCTTATCTGCGTTACCATAAATGGTTATCACTCCACTATCTGAACGCTGCGGCGTTGTTTACGGTAGCTACAAATTATTGGAAGGCACAGTGCCGGCATAAGGGGGGGCTTATCGAAGCAATTGCATTGACGTTAATTAATTTGTACCGTGTTGCGCTGAGTGTAACTAACGGGAGGCTAACAGATAAGACGCTTTGATTTAAAATTTGTGTCGAAGCCAGCGCAATGTTTATTGGGCTTTGTGGCTTTGAGATGCCGCGACTTTTTGCTCGGGCAAAAACTGCAGGATTTTTAAAGGTTTTAGTAATATATGCAGGGCGAGTTGTTTCTTTTGGAAAGAACAAAAAGAACTGATTGTCCACCAGGGATATATTTTATTGTCCGCCCGAAAGAAATGTTACGCACAAGCGAGAATATACTTTTTCTACTGGTTTTAGTTTGTAAAAAAATTATAATTGGCCGGAGCCCGGCCGAATATCAAATCAAACAGAGATTTACTGCACAATTTCTTCACTTCTTGTTCTTTGTACATAGTGTGCAAACGAAAAAAAATCAGTTGTGGCACAATACCTCTCGCCACTTTCATATAAGACTATATAAGTATTGTATTTAACATTTCTGGCACACACAATAAATTCTAATTACATATCTATTCTTTATTTTTCAATTCATTCTATGAACAAGTTTCCTCCTACTCTGGCGGTATTTATGAAGGGTGTATGATGAAATATGTATACAGTGTGTTAATTAAAAATCTGGCCATAGGCGTTTAGCATGAGAAAACAGTTTTTCTTTGCGCAAAAGTCCCCAATTAATTTTAGATAAAAATGTTTCAAATAAATGCTATAGATAATTATATTCTACGCCTAAATTGTATGAAAATATTGCTCATTTTTAGAGATACCCATGAAATTGAAACAAAGTTACAAAGAAATGCGTATCGTTTGAACTGTCAGAAATTCAGTTTTCAATTAAAAGTTGCAGATAATTAAATTCTGCACCTAAATCACTACACAGGTATTATTTTAAAAATCTAACACTTAAATAACTTTTATTATTATTTTTTCACATTCTGTAATCTATAAAATTAAATTTCTGACGGTTGAAACGATATGAATTTCTTTGTAATTTTGTTTCAATTTCATGGGTATCGCTACAAATGAGCAATATTTGTAAAATTTCAAATTAGATTTTACAAGTTACTAAACGTGCAAAATTAAATCTGTTTAATGATTTAGGCGTAGAATATTAATATCTACAACTTATATATGAAACATTTTTGTCTAAAATTAATTGGGGAATTTTGCGCAAAGAAAAACTGTTTTTCCATGTTAAAAGCCTATGGCCAGGTTTGTAATTAACACACTGTATATATATAGCAAGCGCGTGTTTAGTTGACACTGATACTTTGGCTTATAAATGCATCCCCTTTATTTTTATACCAATTTTAAATGTTAACGAAGTCTTTTACTTGTAACAATAGCATAGAAGATAATATAATAAAAATGTTTAATATATTGGACAGAGAATTTTATATTCTTTAATATTTGTAATAACATAAATGTTCAAAAAATTATATTTAACAGATTTTTTTTAAGAAACTATTACTCTCGGTTGTCTAATTGTTCCTAAAACCTTTTCAGCTCTTGTCATTAATATAAGATTAAGGAATATGTATTTAAATTTATCATAAGTATTATAGTTTTTGAGGAATCAAACCTCCAACATATACACATACATACACACAACCACACAGACATCATTGAAAAAATGTTAAAATTGGTTTCTAGTGACCTGCTTATTCATTAAAATCTGGATATGCGATTTTTAGCATGAATCCAATACCTCTCTTACCGAGAGGTAAAAATTAAAAAATTCTTTATTATGAATCCTAGATTGTTAAAAAATCTTTTAAAACTCAACAATAAAATAGTCTATAGTTTGTCCTGTTTATTTTAAACAACGTTTCGACAGCATAAACTAATAGAATATAAACTGAAAGGTTATCTTATTAGAATAAGTAATTATATATTACGTACTGAGCCTAGCAGTTTTGTTTATAAACAAAGCCATTCATCCAAAAATGCGTCTCGTCTGAAAAGATAATTATCTTGAAAGTGCCCAAGAGCCCTACTGGTCTGTACTAATGTAAAAAAATATTTTTAAAAAATGTCGGAATACCCCATTCTTTAATAAACAAACGTTGAGCACCTACAACTGAGCTCCAACTTTGGTAATATACTTTGGTATGATGAAACTGCAAACTATAATGAATATTTTGACACCTGACAGTAAAAAAAAATAATATCAGGACATGAGAAATCTCTATTGAAATAATTGGATGGCTACGATATCAGTAGGTGCTCTGTTGTTATTTATACTAAAAGTTTATACAATACAAAGTACAAAATTCTCAGACATTGTGCATACATTTCAATCCTGATTTTTCCCCATTCTTATTGAACCATTTCTTGTTGTGTATCTATTTATATGATTGTATTGGTTAGTGTTGTGTATATCTGGTCATATCGCACGTGTTGTATAGGCGGCGGTGCGTCTGAGTGTTGTGTGATTTATATTTCGGGCTCGGGTAATTACAGGGCGGCGTGGGGCGGCGCCCGTCGGGGGCGGTGTCTCTCCAGAGCCGCGAGGGGCCCCCACATACCACCACATCTCATCTTTATTCCATACGCACACAGATATCAAAACAAGAGAGAGAGACATTGGAAGATTAGATACGAGATTATTCATATTAAATATTAAAGATATGAGAGATAGAGATATTAATAAGTTAAGTTGGGGTTGATGCAGTTGATTTTTTAATGGGCGAACGCATGGTCACCGATGGGAGATTTTTAATAATTATCTAAAATTTGGAGCTTACATAATTTTAATTTTTGATATTTAAAACATCTGTTGTGGCCAGCATAAGATTTTCCGTTAATTCCATATAGAAAGTTCCTTGGAAAATATTCTATAAATCCCATATAATCAAATAATATTACTACCTAGTTTATGTCTCGACCCATTTTTGAATTATTGCCCCAAAAGTCAATATACCCCACATTTAGATAAAAATTTCAAAATTTTCAAAAATCTAATATTTATGTATCTAGATACTTCTTAATGCGCTGATTCCAAATTTTGAAACCGCAGGTCGATATCTCTTTCCGTTCTCGAGATATTTAGGTTCAAAGTTTTGCTCAAAACTGCCCATTTTTGGGCAATAACCCAAAAATGGGTCGAGATATGAATTTGGGGACAACACCATTCGATTCTACGGGCAAAATTACATAAGTACACCAATTTTCAGAATTTTTGAACACCGCATACAATCTCTAAAGCAAAATAACTGAAAATGGCCAAAAATCGCAAAAATCGTAAGGGGTACCCCTTAGGATTTTTTCAGATTTTGGCCGTTTTCAGGGATTTTCAAACTTTTATTCATAAAAAATAAACCGGTTGGACAAAAATTATGAAAATTGGTATACTTATGTATTTTTGTCCGTAGAATCGAATGGTGATGTCGCCAAATTCATATCTCGACCCATTTTTGGGTTAATACCCAAAAATGGGCAGTTTTGAGCAAAACTTTGAATCTAAATATCTCGAGAACGAAACGAGATATCGATCTGCGGTTTCAAAATTTGGAATCAGCGCATTAAGAAGTATCTAGATACATAAAAATTAGATTTTTGAAAATTTTGAAGTTTTTATCTAAATGTGGGGTATATTGACTTTTGGGGCAATAATTCAAAAATGGGTAGAAATATATACTTGGTAGTAATATTATTTGATTGTAAAGAGAATGATACGTAAGTATACGCATTTTTAGAGTATTTGAACAACTGTGCGAATTTTTAAAAATAAAAGTTTTGAAATTAAAATGGATAAATGCTATAAAAAGTTTCTTGGAAAAGATTCTATATATCCAATAAAATTATAACACGAACACATACTATTTTTTACAAATTCCATACCAAAAGTTCCTTTGAAAAGATTCTATAAATCCAATAAAATTATAACATGAACATACACTATGTAAATTGCACTTGAGAATTCCTTTTTTCTTCTTCAGCTTTCTCCAATTTTATTAGTGGCACGGAGGACTGAGGACAAAGGGTTGATGCAAGGACTGTATCGCAGAAGACTTGAGAGAGGAAGATCTGTGTGAAGAAGATGCGTTGGGCAGGAATGAGTGGAAGAGAAGAGTAAGAAACAGCGACCCCTAATAAAATAGGAAAAAGCTGAAAAAGAAAGAAGGAAGTGTATAGAAAAAATAGTATGGGTTTGTTTACATGATATATAGAATCTTTTCCAAGGAACTTTTGGTATGGGATTTGTACAAAATACATCGAATTGACGGAAGATCTTGTACTGGCCACAATAGATTTATTATTTGTAATTAAGGTTAAAGATGCACTCGATTTCGAGCTTTGGCCCGGCACGGCCCGAAGCCCGCCTCGATTTCGAGTCGATCATCGAGCCGGGCCAAAGATATTTTTTATCGGGCCGAATCGGGCTAATCATTTTCAAAAATCGAGGCGAGTCGGACTTTTGATTTTGGCCCGGCCCGAAAATTCGAGCTTTTCGGGCCGGCTCGAAAAAAACAACACACTTCACATATTAATAAATAAAAATATATTATTTTACTTCAAGAATTCAAGGTTATTAAAGCATTAAAATTATATTGTGATGTTGCTATTATTATTGTTATTACTCGTATACTTAAATAAAAGTGATTTTTGTTCCTACCATAATGATTTCTTATTCTATTTTTGAGCAGAAACAAAGTTAGATAAAAAAATCCTTATGTAAATTATAATTATATTTTTTTATATAAGATTTGTGAAAAAGTTGTTTAAATTCTTTGGTAAAAAAAGTGTAAAATACTCGTAGGTCTGTAATTTTTATAACAAACTTACACTAGGAGGGTCTCTTTTTCAACTACTTATGTTAACTAATGTTGAAAGTTATAAGAATGTAGAGGTTTTTATAAGTTTGACACGAAAAAAGTTAAACATTTCGCCTTAAAATAAAAATCAACATTAGGAATGCCGGATGCACCTAATTTCGAGCTTTGGCCCGGCCCGGCCCGAAGTCCGGCCCGATTTCGAGTCAATTTTCGAGCCGGGCTAGCTAATTTTTTTGTCGAGTAGATCTTCAAGTCGGGCCAGTAATTTTTATTTTCGGGCCGAATGCATCTCTAATTAAGGTGAAGGGTCCCATTACCACATCCAATAATTGTGTGTAAGAAGAAGCAGAATTTTGATATCTTCCTTCTATTCTGATTCTGAGTTCCTGTATAAGCGGCTTACGTGTCGCACGTGTTCTCGTAACTAGACTAACGTGGGTGGTGAATAAAAGAACATCGGTCATACGGCACACTATGATGTTTATATAGAGGATAACGGGCCGTGACTCGTCATGTCAAAAACACCCACTAAATCAACACAAGCAAACGGATTTGGATTTTAATTAATGAACCTTCACTAGAAAACATTAATAATAGCTCATGGCGTCTCTTAGACTTATATAGGCAAATCCACGGTGATCTGTGACCCCGATTTAAAGACATGGTATCAGACAACTAGTTTGGAGTATAATTATAAATAATTGGCGGTTCATTAATGAACGAACGCTCACATGCTAATTGTGCGAAATACATTGTTACCTTCATATATTATTTTAATGAGATTTCTATTTTAAACTGTTCATTCATGGAAGACATTCATAATAAAAAATTAATATTATCAGCATATTACCTACCACAAGTCATTTCCATAATATTTATTTTTTATACTACCGTTGTTAAAATGTGGTAGTGGTTTCCAAAGCGCTAGTATCGTAATCACATTTTGACAAGCTGTGGCTTTGATCTTATTGGACACGACGAGAAGGCAGCAAAGACTAATGGTTGATTAATTAATTAAATTAAAGCACGGGTTAAGGTAACTCCAAGTAATTTTCGTTTCATCGGCCATTAGGCAAATGCAAGATTAAAAAATCTGATGTGGCCAACACAAAACATCCCGCTATTTAATTTTTATTAATTTAAATACATACCTACGTATTTACTAACGCTGCAAACTGTTCCATTGCAGAAAACTATTGCTTTATTTATCATTTTCTTTTTAAATTGTCACTATTATTAATTTGAAGTGATAAGTTTTCTGACAGTGACATTTACTGTCAGTTACATTCATTTGAAATATGAACTGTGTAACAAAGGAATGGTGTTTATCTTAGGCTTCGGGACTAATAAAAAAATTATTTAAATTTATCTGTAAAATATATAGAAAAAGTATTACTGTATTCCAGTAGAAAATTCAATAATCTTTAATTTTCATAAGACATAAAATTCGAAAAAATGGCATTTAATCGTATTTTTTGAAGAAAAACCATTATAAGCTTCAGGTAAAGTGCCATTTTCGGTTATCCGATTTACACCAAAATCTAATGGCTTCTTTTCATATTAGAATAGGATAGAAATACAAGGTTTCAGAATTTTCTGAATGATAGTATTTGAGTTAGAGCGAAGACAAAATCCATACACATACATACACACATACAGACATCATCGTGAAAATGTTAAAAATGGATTCTAGGAACCTTAAAACGTGGTCATTTGATAAAATCTCAATATGTGATTTTTAGCACGATCCATATACCTCCCTTACCAAGGTTAGCGGGAGGTAAAAATTTGATGTGGCCAGCACATTATCCTCTGTCCATTATGTATTTTGTACAAATCGGAACCAGTAGTTATTTGTATCACTAGGCCAGAGACTGAACATTTGCGATAGAGAGTTTATTTTGACAGGACGAGCTAAATATATATATCTACAGTAAAATTTTTGAAAGAAGTACGAACAAGGCCATCTACGTATTTTATTTGAAATTATAGGTAAAATTGTGGTAAAATGCATATATTCATCAGAAATACCGCCAATCTGGTTAATGAATTGGAAGAATCTCTGACATTTAGAAACTTCCTCATACAATGAAAAATAGATATAATTAGAATTATATGTGTGCAGAAGACATGTTAAATACAATAAAAAACAATATTTGAGTAAAGTTCTGTAATATTTTGTTATAAAACGACGGTTCGAAAGCGAAGTGCAATACAATACTTATATATCCTAATATGGAAATGGCTAGAGGTCTTGTGCTGGCCACAACAGATTTTTTTAGGAGAGCAATCAATACAACATTGTCATATTATAGAAAAATAATAAAATAATCAAAGATGGCTGCATAATAAATTGTGCTACAAAATTCATAAACGCCTATAAAGTTACCATCTACACACATATAATTTTATAAAGTTGCCAATGTATACATATAATTTAATAAATGTTTACATGTAATACTTTTAATCTTTCGTTCGATTTAAATGAATTTACATGACTAACCTTTGATCTAACGAATAATTTTATTCAGAACCAATAAATAATATGTTGTTTTATTTGTCCTTTAAAAACGACACCTTGTATTCGGCTTCATTATTATTACATATTCATATCCATTGATGACGTCACAGGCACAGAGGGCCCGGCTGTCTCAGGTCAAAGGTCGGGCTCCGCCCTCGGCGGTGGGGCCCCCACGCAGGCCCAAATCTCAAGCCGCAAAGGAAAAGAATTAGCGCCTATACAACTTCTAGATGAAACACGATGAGATGGTCATTCAGAAACTATTGTATAGAGTGAAAAAATATTAGGAATTGAAAATTATTTCAGTAAATTGGAGACATGATTTTATTAATTAAATTTGAGAATATCAGTAATAAAGGGATGTTTTGTGGAAATCACTTTTTGGAATAATTTTAAAATATAAAAATGTGATGTGGCCGTCAATTCTACGTATTTTGTACAAATCCCATACCAAAAGGAAAAGATTCTATAAATCTAATAAAATTATAAGATGAACATACACTATGTAAATTGCACTTGACAATTCGGGGTCACTGTTTCTTACTCTTCTCTTTCACTTATGTAAACTGTATTTGACACTGACATCTGTCAATTAACATTATTTGAATATATCTGCTGTTTCCAAGATTATATCAAAGCTGACTTATTTTTAAAAGTTAATTTCTTTATAGTTATTTAACTCTACAGGGAATTTATTTTAATATGCAACATATGGTCAATAACTTCCATGGTTACTCACTATTGTCAAAAAATGACAGCAATGTAATATTTGTCCATTTTAAAATGCAACATACAAAATTTGTAGTTTTTTATTATCAAAACAAATTTCTAATAAATTAGCCTACATACGATTAACAAAAATATCAAAATATGAATGTTGCACATCTTAACAAACTTTAGCTTACAAAAATTCATAACTTTCATGTAATAAATGTTAAAAATTACCCCCAATCACTCTAAGGAAATATTCTAGTCTGTAGTAATAAGAATTGACATCATTTGTGATGTGTTCTGGACGTATCTCCTGTACTGCAATTCTATTTATAATGTTGCATTTTAAAATGGAGAAATATTACATTGCTGTCATTTTTTGACAATAGTGAGTAACCATGGAAGTGATGAACTATAATGTTGCATTTTAAAATAAATTCTCTGTATAAGGAAAATGTATAATCAAACCGTATAGACAATAAGATATTCTTTTATATTGATAATCACATAATATGTCAAAAAATAATATTTAACTGCGAAAAATCAATTATAATCAGAATCTGAACTAGCTCTTCATATGGATGTACAGAAGAGGAATACGAAAGAATTATAATTTTTAGAATTGTAGTATTGGAGTTATCGTCGGAGAAAAATTTGTCACACACAGACACACGGACACACACACACACACACATACAGACATCGTCGCGAAACTAGTAAATTCGTATTCTAGGGACTAGGAATGACGACAACTACCCGGATAGTACCTTTTACCCATTAATTACCCGATACCCTTTAATTACCCGTTACCCTTTAAGTACATATACTTAATTTAAAAAAACTTAACATAAATTATATTAATTACCTATGGTATGGTAATAAAAAGCTCTTCTTTTAGATACAATCTTTCCGGCAACTGAAAACTGTTCGGGTAATTAAAGGGTATCGGGTAATTAATGGGCAGCGGGTATATTTCGGGTAATCGGGTCAGAAATTTTATACCCGGGTACAGTATTACCGTGTAGTTTCCGAGTACCCGGGTACCCATCGTCATTTCTACTAGGGACCCTGAAACATGCTTATTCATTTAAAAAGACAATACCTTCCTTACCTAAAGGTGACGGAAAGTAAAAATGGAACAAGGATACTTTTCGAATTTATATTCCTAAGAAACTATGTATTTCAATTCTAGAAATAGAACTCTATTCTATAGCTATATAGAATATGGATGAAAAAGTGTTGAAATATTTATTTATTAACTAAAATGATGATTGATATTAGTATATGTATAAAGTATGCAAATAGAAAAGTTCATATGTAAATATAAATTACGTATTAAAATAGATTTTCTTTGTTATTGAACTTTTACGTTTTGCAAATTACGTATTTTAAAATTAAATATATGCAGATTATTCTGAATCATAAAAGTATGAAATAGATAATAAATACTTATAGGTATACGTTTTAAAGTTTACTTACAATAAAATATTCTGTAGCATTAGTTTTTATTACGAGTATACGAGTATGTACATATTTAAGTGCGTAAATACAAAGTATGCCTTTATGTTAATGAAGTTGAATATATAATTAAAATTAATTTTCTTTATGTACAACCAGAAATATTACCTACCACTTCAGTTGAGTATTGTTAATAATATTTAATGAATACTTCTTGGCGATCAGTGCTGAAGGTCTATTTGAAGTATCGTTTTTGAGCATTTGTCTTGAGTTTGGAAGTTTGTTGAGGATGATTTGCATATGTTGGGTGCTGGGGGCCAACCAGGCGTGACTCCGCCATCTTGGTATCGGGCGGAAGTGACGAGATAGATAGGATCAGAGTTCACGTTACACTCGGCTGCCTGTGACCCTTCCTTCCGTAACTGTACACACACTACTTACAATTCTCATTCAACCGACTTCTTCTTAAAACTGACTAAATGCTACCAATAACTTAGGAATTAAAAACTAGCGCTGGGATCCGGATCCGGATAGTTTCGGTTTCGGATCCAAAAATATCCGGATATCCAGATAATTGAATGTTGAACTATCCGGATCTCGGATCCAAATCTCAGTATCGGATTTTGGATCCGGATCTGAGTATCGGATTTTGGATCCGGATCTGAGTATCGGGTTTTGGATCCGGATCTGAGTATTGGATTTTGGATTCAGATCCGAATATGAGTATGAGTATCGGATTTTAGATATGGAATTTCAGTATGCGCATCGGTTCTCGGATTCGAGTACCTATTCCCAGTATTGAACCAGATGATAATATTTGAATGTATATTATCATGGAGTCACAAAACCAAATAAATTTGATTATGAAATAATCCACTATACATTTTTGTTTGATGTAGTTAATAGTCGGTATATTTTCGATGTTAAACTTTTAACATCCGCTAAGAAGGAAATTCTTCGATTCCACAGAACTATAAGTAGGTAACAAAAACAATCCCTTTTATGTGAAACACATGCACGATATAAATACATAGGTATTTCGACACCTCTAATGAACCTGTAACCATTATTTCTCAAATTTTTGAACTACGGAATTTTCAATATTCTAAGAAATATCCTTCTTGTATTTGCACCAACTATCTGGCTACTTTAGAGGGGTATTATAAAATTTATTGCTGATTACAGACCACTGGCTCTACAACCGTCTACATTCAAATGTTTGCCTTTACATTCAAAATGATGAAACGGATCCAGAATTAAAATTCAGATCCGGATCCGTGAACAACACATCGAATCCGGACCCAAATGAGATATGGTACCCAAACCAGGATCCGGATCCAAATCAGGATCCGGATCCAAATCCGAATTAAATTTACGGATATCCGCTTCAATATCCGAACATCGGATATCCGAGGAACCGGATATTTTGAAATCCGGGACCTCGGATCCATGTTTTCTCGGCACTAGTAAAAACAGCTCTTTAGGATAAATCTGAATCAGATATGTATATCAAATGTTTCATTTGCCTTTTGGTTCAAAATAAAACCAGTTCTTAATTTTACTCTACTGAATATTAATGTACAGGTGTGTCTTTAGTTTCTGTGCAAAATTTGATGTGACGTTTGATACAGTTGTTGCAATATACGTTTGATAATTAATTGCTCAATCTTTTGGGGTTTTGTTGGAGTGTGTAACAAAGAGTGGAGTGTGTTAGGTGAGAGGTAGTGTATTGAAGCGCATCTTGCCTCTGTTGGCGTGTTAATTAAGCGTGAAACACAGCGCAGCAGCACAAAGACAACCGGAAGTCCGAGTTTCGCCACATTCTCTAATTACAGTTACAGAGAACACACACACACACCTACACACATCATAGCGTTAAACATACACAGACACACACACACAAGTAATATTACTAGCAAGTTTTTATCTCTATCCATTTTTGAATTAATGTGCCAAAAGTCAATATACCCCATATTCAGATAAAAACTTCAAAATTTAGAAAAATCTAATTTTTATGTACCTAGATACTTCTCAATGCGCTGATTCCAAATTTTGAAACCGCAGGTCGTTATCTCGTTTCGTTCTCGAGATATTTAGATTTAAAGTTTTGCTCAAAACTGCCCATTTTTGGGTAATAACCCAAAAATGGGTCGAGATATGAATTTGACGACAACACCATTCGATTCTACGGGCAAAATTACATAAGTACACCAATTTTTAGAATTTTTGAACACCGCATACAATCTCTAAAGCAAAATAACTGAAAATGGCGAAAAATCGCAAAAATCGTAAGGGGTACCCCTTAGGATTTTTTCAGATTTTGGCCATTTTCAGGGGGTTTCAAACTTTTATTCATAAAAAATGAACCGGTAAGTCAAAAATTATGAAAATTGGTATACTTATATATTTTTATCCGTAGAATCGAATGGTGTTGACGCCAAATCCGTATCTCGACCCATTTTTGGGTTATTCCCCAAAAATGGGCAGTTTTATGCAAAACTTTGAATCTAAATATCTCGAGAATGAAACAAGATATCGACCTGCGGTTTCAAAATTTGGAATCAGCGCATTGAGAAGTATCTAGATACATAAAAATTAGATTTTTGAAAATTTTGAAGTTTTTATCTAAATGTAGGATATATTGACTTGTGGGGCAATAATTCAAAAATGGGAAGAAATATTAACTTGGTAGTAATATTATTTGATTGTAAAGTGAATATTACGTAAGTGTACGCATTTTTAGAGTATTTATATATGAGTATACATAATGTATATTCATGTGATAATTTTATTGGATTTATAGAAAATTTTCCAAGGAACTTTCTGTATGGAATTTGTAAAAAATTGTATTATGTTCGTGTTAGAATTTTACTGGATATATAAAATCTTTTCCAATGAACTTTTAGTATGGGATTTGTACAAAATATATCAAATTAACGGAAGGTCTTGTGCTGGCCACAACAGATTTTTATAATATAAATTCCGAAAGCTTCTTTCTGGCATTCATTACATTTATTTTAGATTAAGATTAAGAAGAGTTATTTTATGTACATGTGCGTGGAATAGAAATGATAGTTTCTTTGTTGTGTGTTTATCAGCTTTAAGGAAATGATTTAAATATCCCGATAAAACATTTTGCAATTAACTTGTATATCAGTTCTAGATAAGATAAGTAAACTAATCAGTAATCAAACACCAATTTCACCTCTTATCTAATAAAATTAAAAACTTTAATATAGGTACGAATATTGTATTGCAGTTGAAATTAGCCATGAAGTATTATACAGGGAATTTATTTTAACATGCAACATATGGCGAATCACTTCCATGGTTACTCACTATTGTCAAAAAATGACAGCAATGTAATATTTGTCCATTTTAAAATGCAACATACAAAATTTGTATTTGTATTAAAACAAATTTCCAATAAATTAGCCCACATATGATTAACAAATAATCAAAACATGAATGTTGTACATTTTAACAAACTTTAGCTTACAAAAATTCATAACTTTCATACAATAAATTTTAAAAAATACCCCCAATCATTTTGGGCAATATTCTAGTTGGTCGTAATAAGAACTGACACCATTTGTGATGTGTTTTGGAGGTATCTCCTGTGCTGTAATACTATTTATAATGTTGCATTTTAAAATGGACAAATAGTGATGAACTATAAAGTGTAAATGGGGTTTTTCATAATATAATAGGAAATATTAAAGTTTAAAAAAAAAATAGTTTTTAAAATATTTGAGTTTTGAATGCTCTATTTCACAACATTGTTATCTCCCTTCATCTGTCTGACTCTTTTTTTTAAATGCTTACTACCTACTTTCAAACATTCTGTTATTACTTTTTTATAATTCGGAATCCATTTTCAAGTAAATAAATGAAGAAAGAAAATAACAAAATAATGAAAGTCAAATAATACGTGTTAGAATTTATGACGTTACTCGTTACTTTACAGAAACAATTATTAGTGAATTGCACCTCGCGTATAGCCAAAAAGATTAATAATATTAAATTTCCATAAACTGCAAATAATTTTGTTAAAACGAAATATTTAAATAAACCTGGTTTGTTACAATATATATTTTAATAGTTTGGTTGAAATACGTTAGGATTTCAAAATACGCATCCCGGTTTGTGTTGTGCAATGGAGTACATTTTCTATGAACGCACCCGGTTCGTCGGCTTCTTTTATTTATTACGCGAACTGCTGGCAGCATTCTTTTATTTCCCATCTTTCTTTTTTCGTCCATTTAATTTTCTCCGCTGTTTAACGCGCGTCAACTGTTCCGCATGCGATGTGTTTTTGCTGGTGCGTTGTTTTACTCTCTTTGGGAACGACGTACTTATTAAATTAGCTATGACAGAGAGTTTTTTGCGGGCAGACTTAGTGACTATGGCATCTTGTCATAATTAACTGACAAGATAAGATGCTGATAAGATTAATATCTGGATTAGTTAACGCACAGATACAGATATCGATTTGTGCCAGTAATGCACACTTGTAGCTTGATTGTAATCAACCAAACCTGGAATATTTTTAGCAATTTTTGACAACTAGCCTTGGAAAATTAATACCTACTTAAAATTTTTCTTAGGGATAAGACTATGTGATTAGATAGGCTTATTATGAAAGGGAAAGGTCATAAACTGATTAACAAGTGCAGTTAACAAATTTGTGAAGGACTTATGATTGCACGAAACAGAATTTTTAACACATCGTACACTTAATCATAAAAAAATCTGTTGTGGCCAGCACAAGACCTCTCGTCATTTCCATATTAGGCTATATAAGTATTGTATTGCACTTCGCTTTCGAACCGTCGTTTTATAACAAAATATTACAGAACTTTACCCAAATATTGTTTTTTATTGTATTTAACATGTCTTCTGCACACATATAATGGGGTATTCCACTCAATTTTTTTTATTATTTTAAATAAAACTTCATTCAGTCTTGAAGCAATTCATAGTATTAAAAAATCTTAATTGTTCCTAGTTTATCAGTATTTTATTCTCGAGAAATCAGTGTAACGTCACATTTCCCCTATACTTGTCTTTCTCACACACACTGCTCTGAGTACGCTGCGAAAGAAAGATAACAATTGTATGACGTCAATTTTCCCTTTTAGGAAATGTGAAATATCTCGTAAAGTAATTATTCAAAAAATGTTTTCATTGTTTTAACTATTATTTATTGAGCCATACTTTATGTTAAATTGAAATTTTTTCAATTTTTTTGGTATGGTGGAATACCCTATTCTAATTATATCTATTTTTCATTGTATGAGGAAGTTTCTAAATGTCAGAGATTATTCCAATTCATTAACCAGATTGGCGGTATTTCTGATGGATATATGCATTTTACCACAATTTTACCTATAATTTCAAATATTTAATTAATAAAACAATAAGAAAAATTAAATATACTTCCCAGAAAAGTCTATCAGAATGTCACTAAAACTGTTGATATTTGACAATGAATGTGTCATTTACAAACTATGTTATAAACATTGGAATTTGTCAACTGGTTTCCTTAGTGCCTTAGCCTCTGCGATTAGTTTACTCTATAAATTATAGTGTCTTTATCTCTAAATCTATACAAGATATAATAAAAATTTTAAGTGTATTAGATGGAGAATTTTATGTTCTTCAATATTTAATAAAAAAATCTCCCAAAAAATTATATTTAGAAGAATTTTTCTAAGAAACTACTACTTCCGGTTGTTCAATTGTTACCAAAACCTTTTCACCTCTTCTCAGGAATGTCAAATTGAGGAAACTGCAGTTAAATATTTTTAAAGTCTTATAGTTTTTGAGGAATCGTGTCTACAACAGCCAGACATACACACACACACACACACACACACACACATACACACACAGACATCATTTTAAAAATGTTATAATCGGATTTTATGGACTTAAATCGTGCTTATTCAATAAAATCTGGATATGCGAAATTTAGCATGAATCCAATACCTCTCTTAGCGAGAGGTAAAAATTCATATTTATATGAAATTTATATACCTATATATTTGATGTTTACTTACCAAAATTCTGAAATGTAAAATATCAAGGGAGACTATAAATAAAATTCGTGTTAAGTGAAACAAAATATGTATATTATACCCATAATTGTACAGTACATGACAAAAACAAGACATTAAAATACGAAATTAAAATATATACATATGGAGATGTGTACAGCTTTGGTGTATCTTAAATGTATCGTGCATATCAACAATATAAAACTACATGAACAACTTACAAATAATGATATGTGTCCCGAAAATACTGAGACCTCCACACTACAAATTATATGTGATTGGGTCGAGAACTTTCGGGACAGCTGTATGTAAAGCTGCGAAGTGATGGTCCTTAGGGCAGTCTTCAACATATAGGAATTTACAATATATAAAATGTCTTCATAGAAATTCTAATATAAAATATATTTAACTAAAATATATACAGGGCACTTTAAGCTAATAATGGTGCACTTTCAAAATATTTTAACAAGTGTTCTATATTTCCTATATATAAAAATATATTTACAAGTACAGATTATATAGATCTTTATAGAGTATTAATGAATATATATGCAATATAAAAATGTTTTTATTTTTTATAACCCGTTATTTTCTTTAATATTTTTGGAGATCATATAAAGGCATATAAATCACAGTAAAATTTAAACGAAAATGGGAGGAGATGAATAACTTCGGACGAAACAAGATATATTTATAATACTATAAAAAAATAAATATATCTGTTGTATTAGTTCTGTCCTTAGACAGATCTTAGGGTATGATAATAGTGCTTAGAAATTGGACAAAACAGAGTAGTACCAATTTAACTTAGGGACAAAACGAACAGGACAAAATATCTCTCCATTGTTTAATGATATATTGAGGTAGTTTTGTCCATAATGTTTCGTCCAGTATTATTCAAAATCAAATAAAGTTGGATCATTTTCACAGGAATTAAGTTCCAAAAAAATATATACGAGAATATTTTTTATAACGTTTTAGAAAAGGTACAATATGGGTCATTTCATATTTTCTGATTTATTTTTTCTTGAAAGAATAGGTCAAATTAAATACTCTGTCTGTTTTAAGATTGCAGTGGTGGGCGGAGCTTAATAGAGCGGTTTACACAGCAACATTTTAAGGTTAAATACGAATCTAAGTTTTATTTCGATAAAATAATAATATTAGAATAATTAAAATATTCAGACATCTTTTGGAGATAGAACATTTTGAATATCATCCATTTGAGCACTATTTTGATCAGACATGTGAAATTGCATGATTATTAAAATATTTTTGACAGATTGACAGGTGATATGTGTTATTTTTTTCATTATTAGTTTTTTACAATTATATTTATATTAATATTAATTATTTCACTTGCATTCAATTTAGCTAGCCAAATTTATTGTACATAATGCAGAAAAAAGTTGCACCAACATAATATTGATACAGTTTGAAATTGACTCGCGTTTGCACCAATCACAAGCTAGGAAACGTTGTCCCTATACCATGCTACAGTGCATTGGTACAGCAAACAGTATAGATATATGTTTCACACCTTACAAGTCTTCAGAATCAGAGATATGATATTTTAAAAGTTGCGTTTAATTTCAAATATTTCAACGGCTATGACTATATGTCTTCACGGATACGACAGTCGAGCTCTAGCGGTTTAATTTGGAACTATGAATGTTTTGTTAATAAACTGCAACATGAAGTTAGGAAGAGAGCATTATCGCGCTATGATTTACTACGACTTTGAAATTGGATTACGTGAAGAACAGTGCGAGGAACGTCTACGATTGGCATTTGGAGATGAAGCTCCATCTCGAGCAACTATATTTCGCTGGTTTTCAAAATTCAAAAGAGACCGTAATTTCTTGCGTGATGAGAAATACTCATGGAGACCTTATACAGCGGTAGTGCCAGAAAATGTAGCTGCCATCAGACAAATGATAAAGGATGACAATCGTGTCACCTATCAAACGATGGAAGATGCCCTTGGCATTGGATCCGCAGCAATAGCAAAAATTTTGCATGAAGAATTGTTTCTCGTTGGGTGCCACACAACTTAACGAAAGAACAAAAAGCCAAGCGTGTTACAATTAGTCGCGCCACTTTAAAATTGTTAAATAATGGCGGTCATCGTATTCTTTCTAAAATTGTAACTGGCGATGAAACTTACATACCCTTTTATGATGTTCCAACGCGTCAAGAAAGTAGGGTATGGGTGTTTGAAGATGACCCTACACCAGTTACCGTGAAAAAACAGCGTGCACTTAAAAAAGTTATGTACGCTGTATTTTTCAGAAGTACAGGTCTAGTGAAAGCAATTAGGTTAGAAGGACAGAAGACTGTTACTGCCAATTGGTACACACAAAAATGTCTACCTGAAGTTCTTCGCAGTATGAAAATTAAGGGTTTAATGCTTCACCATGATAAGGCGTCCTCCCATACCGCTGCGACAACTGTTAATTTTTTGAAAGAAAATGGTATTAAAGTCATTGAGCATCCACCGTATTCTCCTACGTCAGAAGAGGAGATTAACAACACCATAATGGAGTATTTTAATACGATTCCAGAAAATGAATGGCTCAAAGCTTTCCATCTCTGGAAAAATCGATTACAAAAGTGTATTGAAGCAGGGGGGGGGGGGACTACTTTAAACACCAGTAAAACTACATGCTTCTCCTTCAAGTAATATTTCTGTATCTCAATAATTTCGGCGTGACCCTCGTATTGTCTAAATGTGGAAAAAATGTGCTATGCTGTTTCGCCCATATATATTTTATACCCTACCGTTTCATGCCAGTATATCCCTACCGTTTCATGCCAGTATATCCCCCTCCCCCAGAAACAAAAGCTCAAAATAAACACATTTTTATATTCCCGTCTATAATATCACTTCGTCCATCCATCCTTGTCACTATTATTGCACTGTCTGGAAGACAAAACATTAACGAACAGTTTGTTCAATTACTGTAGCAAGTTTTCCGCACGTCTGCTAGAATTTCACTAAAATCGTCATCAGTTTTCGGCCCCACTGCCTGGGGGCCAATGTCATGGGACACATAGAGATCATGGTGGTAGGTCTGGTTTAGTAAAGTTGATGGTTCTGATTTTATTACGTTGGTATTTTGGAGGATAACGGATGGTTGGTGCGGGGAAAACCCGTAGTTCATGGAGGAATCATTTCGGTGGTAGTTATGGTTGGAGTCTATCATAGTTTGATCAGAATTTGGTGTGAATTTTAAATATTTATCAAATTCTCTTGTGTCGACTTCACTGGCTACATCACTGCTTTCTTCTGGGATGTAGTTATGAACAATAGGACTGTTTGTATAATAAGTTTCGTTTAAGTTTGGTTTATACATGTCATAATCTTGTTTGTCCATCTTGTACATATAATCCTGACTTTTGTTTTCTTCAGGCAAAATGCCGCTAGTAGGGTCTTCATTTTTATATTGGTAATACTGATTCATGTTGCTAGTAAAATAACTATTCATTGTGTTGGATGTTGTGGTAGCAGTGGTGTTCAAAGTAGTGTGATTTATACCTAAAAGTTGGTGGTCCTGACTGGTAGCTACTGGAGGAAAGAACGTTCCAGTTACAACATGTCCTTGTTCTACAGAGCTTCTATTGGCGCACATAACATATACTCCATTGGCCATTGGCATTGATGTAATTGGTTGGGAATTAGTGTAGCTGACAGTTGGCTGCCTGTATGCTTGTATCCTAGGGTAGTTTGATGAAACATTACTAACACACCGTTTTTCGTCACTGTACTGAAAGTTTTCCTTTTCTTGTTCCAGTGGTGACATTTCTGGTGTTGGTAACACAGGAGTGTTTGGGTCCTCAGGGTTGGTAGGCTTGTCACTTGTTTCTTGGGGGCTTTTCGGTTGTTTTAGGTTCGTTTTAGGCTCAGGGCTTTGGGTCGGACTCGAATCTGGAGTATGCAAATATGGGCTTTTTTGATAACCGTAGTATTGGTAGTTGTACATCTTGTTGAAATCACTGCTGGAATATTCTCCGGTGTAGTTTCCTGCGGCGTTGGGGACGTAGCTGCTGTAATGGGGGGAAAGGGCGGCAGTGTTTGAAGGGGGTGAAGTGGCCCGAGTACTGCTTGTGGACATGGGGGTAGGGGCTGTTCTGGCTTTGTTGTGTTTCCGACGACGGGGTCTGTACTTGTAGTTTGGGTGCTCCGTCATGTGGATCACGCGAAGGCGTTCGGCTTCTTCGACGTAAGGACGACGGTCTTGGGGAGTCAAGGAACGCCATTTTTTGCCTGCAACAAACAAAGGAATAATATTAATAAACAGAAGATTTTGTACAAAAAGATAAATTGCTAGTAGCGAAAATATAATGACAGGTATTCTGAGTTTCCGACTAAGAAGATGCAAGTTTCTGAATTCCAATTATTCGATTTGTATTCAACAATAATGAAAGAAAAGCCACCATTTGCATTTGTGTTTCATTAGTACTCGTCACTGCCATTTTTTAACCTATATCTAAATCCTAAATTTATATGCCCTAAATGTAGTGATTATTTAGGATTTTAGGAATTAGATTTTAGGGTTTTGCAGGAGCACCTATGCCTTGAAGTTAACGAGCACTAATTAAACAAATCATGTTCGTTGGTATAATTTCTACAAAACTACAAAATTACTGTTGAAGAATAGCTTCTTAGCTTCTATTTTCTATATACAAACCAATGGATGACATTAGTGTGCCATTTGGTATTATATTTATGTGAAGAAGACCTAAATTCTAAATACTAAAGGCTGCCATGCAGAAGTGTCAAAAATTTGACAGTTCAATCGGCTTTTGTTTTTTGCTTAAAGTTGTCAGAACCAAGTCGTGTTTAGTATTAAACTAGCGAAAACTCGGCTACGCCGAGTATTCCCTAGGGCTCCGCCGATAGTGTTTTTTAATTGGTTTTCGTACGTTCAATCCGTCTAGGACCAATTTAAACGCAAAGTGCTAACGCTAAGGGTCTTTCAAAATATTTTTTCTCGCCCATTCAAACAGCCCACGCAACCTGCCCACCCAAACTGCTCACGCAACCTGCCCACCCAAAATGCACACGCAACCTGCCCACCCAAACTGCCCACGCACCCTGCCCACCCAACCTGCCCACCCAAACTGCCCACCCAAAATGCCCACCCAACCTGCCCACCCAAAATGCCCACGTAACCTACTCACTCAAACCGATCGAGTTGTCAAATTTTTGACACTTCTGCATGACAGCCCTTGACGTTACTCTTCATTTGATACCAAACACGACATGGTTCTGGCAACTTTAAGCAAAAAACAAAAGTCGATCGAGCTGTCAAATTTTTGACATTTCTGTATGGCAGCCCTTGGTGAACCCTCTCATTTGATACCAAACACGACATGGTTCTGACAACTTTAAGCAAAAAACAAAAACCGTTCGGGCTGTCAAATTTTTGACATTTCTGCATGGCAGCCGTCAACGATACCTCTCATTTGATACTAAACACGACATGATTCTGACAACTTTAAGTAAAAAAACAAAAGCCGATCGAGCTGTCAAATTTTTGACATATCTGCATGACAGCCCTTGATGTTACCTTTCATTTGATACCAAACACGACATGATTCTGACAACTTTAAGCAAAAAACAAAAGCCGTTCGAGCTGTCAAATTTTTGACATTTCTGCATGACAGCCATTGACGTTACCTTTCATTTGATACCAAACACGACATGGTTCTGACAACTTTAATCAAAAAACAAAAGCCGATCGAGCTGTCAAATTTTTGACATTTCTGCATGTCAGTCCTTGACGAACCCTCTCATTTGATACCAAATACGTCATAGTTCTGACAACTGTAAGCAAAAAACAAAAGCCGATCGAGTTGTCAAAATTTTGACATTTCTGCACGGCAGCCCTTGTCGATACCTCTCATTTGATACCAAACACGACATGTTTCTGACAACTTTAAGCAAAAAGCAAAAGCCGATCGAGCTGTCAAATTCTTGACATTGGAATATTTGTTTTTTACTTAGTTTCTTATGGGATGTGTGGCAACACTTTGAAAATGCACATGAATCACGGACATGAAACTTCAAAAATTATATTTTTTAAATATAATGTTTTAGGCCTTTTAAACTACTATGGAATAACCGCCCATTGCCATTATGTATGTTTATGAATTTAACTTTTTTCAAAATGTCCTCATTTCATAAATAATTCCATTTAAATGTTCTGATTGACATGTCAAAGAAACGTTCTTCGTCTTAAATTTTTCAATGAAAACTAAATTTTTGATTTCAAATTGTTTCAAAAAGCCAAAATACGACCTTTAAAAATTTTTAACACAAAAACTATGCACCGTACAGAAAAATTACCTATTACTAGGAAATCAAGTTGAATTATTCTCTATATCCCAGAAAAATTTTCATTAAAATCACTCGCACCGTTTAGTCTGTACAGGTGAGCAAAATTTCCCAGATCGTCATGATGATTAAAGAAAATATATATATATAGATAGTGAATCTATCCGTTTAGTATAAAAGACTAGCGAAAACTCGGCTACGCCGAGTATTCCCTAGGGCTCCGCCGATAATGTTTTATAAAAGTTTTACGTACGTGCAATCCGTCTAGGAACAATTTAAACGCAAAGTGCTGCCGCTAAGAGTCTTTCAAAATATTTTTTTCCCGCCCACCCAAACAGCCCACGCAACCTGCTCACGCAACCTGCCCACGCAATATGCCCACCCAAACGACCCACGCAACCTGCCCACCCAAACTGCCCACCCAAAATGCCCACGCAACCTGCCCACCCAAAATGCCCACGCAACCTGCCCACCCAAAATGCCCACACAACCTGCCCACCCAACCTGCCCACTCAAACTGCCCACGCAACCTGCCCACCCAAAATGCCCACGCAACCTGCCCACCCAACCTGCCCACTCAAACTGCCTACGCAACTTGCGCACCCAAAAGTCGATCGAGCTGTCAAAATTTTGACATTTATGCATGATAGCCCTCGACGATACCTCTCATTTGATACCAAACACGACATGGTTCTGACAACTTTAAGCAAAAACAAAAGCCGATCGAATTGTCAATTTTTTGACATTTCTGCATGACAGCCCTTGACGTTACCTTTCATTTGATACCAAACACGACATGGTTCTGACAACTTTAAGCAAAAACAAAAGCCGATCGAGCTGTCAAATTATTAACATTTCTGCATGGCAGCCCTTGACTATACCTCTCATTTGATACCAAACACGAAATGGTTCTGACAACTTTAAGCAAAAACAAAAGCCGATCGAATTGTCAATTTTTTGACATTTCTGCATGACAGCCCTTGACGTTACCTTTCATTTGATACCAAACACGAAATGGTTCTGACAACTTTAAGCAAAAACAAAAGCCGATCGAATTGTCAATTTTTTGACATTTCTGCATGACAGCCCTTGACGTTACCTTTCATTTGATACCAAACACGACATGGTTCTGACAACTTTAAGCAAAAAACAAAAGCCGATCGAGCTGTCAAATTTTTGACATTTCTGCATGACAGCCCTTGACGTTACCTTTCATTTGATACCAAACACGACATGGTTCTGACAACTTTAAGCAAAAAACAAAAGCCGATCGAGTTGTCAAATTTTTTACACTTCTGCATGACAGCCCTTGACGTTACCTTTCATTTGATACCAAACACGACATGTTTCTGACAACATTAAGCAAAAAACAAAAGCCGATCGAGTTGTCAAATTTTTTACACTTCTGCATGACAGCCCTTGTCGTTACCTCTCATTTGATACTAAACACGACATGTTTTTGACAATTTTATGCAAAAAACAAAATCCGATTGAGCTGTCAAATTTTTGACATTGGAATATTTGTTTTTTACTTACTTATTTATGGGATGTTTGGCAACACTTTCGAAATGTACATGTATCACGGACATGAACCTTCAAAACTTTTAATTTTTAAATATAATGTTTTAGGGCCTTTTAAACTACTGTGGAATAACCGCCCATTGCCATAATGTATGTTTATTAAGTTAACTTCTTTCAAATTGTCCTCTTTTCATGAATAATTCCATTTAAATGTTCTGATTGACATGTCAAAGAAACGTTCTTCGTCTTAAATTTTTCAAAGAAGACTAAATTTTTGATTCAAATTGTTTCAAAAACCCGAAATACGACCTTTAAAAAATTTTTACACAAAAACTATGCACCGTATAGAAAAATGACCTATTACCAGGAAATCAAGTTGACTTATACTCTACAACCTGCAACAATTTTCATTAAAATCACACGCACCGTTCAGGCTGTATATGTGAGCAAAATCCGTTTAGTATAAAAGATGATAAGTATCGTCAAGGACTGTCACGCAGAAATGTCAAAAATTTGACAGCTCGATTGGTTTTTGTTTTATGCATTGGGATAAGTCGTTTGTGTATCCGAGAAGACCATTAGAGTTAGCACTTTGCGTTTCAACTGTGCCTGGACGGATTGGAAAAACGTATAGACTATCATAAAATATCGGACATAACCTCAGATAAGTTTTACATCGTTAAAAATCTCTTATCAATTATGTAACTTTACAATACGGCGTCCATAGAACATAAAAAAGTTCGCTATAGAAGTGCAATAGTATTTTGACATATTGAAAACTTTTGCTGTCAT
This sequence comes from Ophonus ardosiacus, assembly GCA_943142095.1. Taxonomy (NCBI): domain Eukaryota; kingdom Metazoa; phylum Arthropoda; class Insecta; order Coleoptera; family Carabidae; genus Ophonus; species Ophonus ardosiacus. The sequence continues at coordinate 49,508,711 of OW964832.1, forward strand.
TTTTAACGTGAGCGTTGTTTTTTTTATTTAATTACCGCCTCCGCCTCCTGATCGGTAAATGATGTGAATCTCTTACCGATCAGTAATTTGTAAATAAAGTTTATGTCCATATTCATAAACACTCGTAAAGTTATAATTTTTGACAAATAAAATTTCGATTTTTCTTTCAATGTCGACTATTTTTATTTGGATAAATTTTTTAACGAACTGTTTAAAATTTTTACGAGTGTTTATGAATACGGGCATTAGTGTCTTGAAAACCCTATCGGTAAATTTTAAAAAACCCGGTCGCGCGAAAAATTATTTTAACTTTTTAAATAACTCACAAGTGACCCCTGTGGTGAGCTATCCACAACAGCTTTAAAAGCCGTGAGGTGACGCCTGTTAAATGCCCTCTAGGGTACAGATATTATTGTCATTAACGAAATCTGCGAATAAAAGTAGATTGGTACACCCAGAAATGGGTACTCAGTGAAGATGATATATTTACATTTATAGTAATTTTTATATAACGCAAGGGGGTTTAACTAACATTGGTTATTACTAGTGGTGGGATCCGGATCCGGATAGTTTCTGTTTCGGATCCAAAAATATCCGGATATCTGGATAATTGATTGTTGAACTATCCGGATCTGAGTATCGGATTTTGGATCCAGATCTGAGTATCGGATTTTGGATCCGGATCTGAGTATCGAATTTTGGATCCAAATCTGAGTATTGGATTTTGGATCAGGATCCGAATATTAGATATGGAATTTCAGAATCCACATCGGTTCTCGGATTCGAATATTCTCAGTATTGAACCCGATGATAATATTTGAATGTGTAAGTATTATCATGGAGATTCAAAACCAAATAAATCTGATTATGAAATAATCCACAATAAATTTTTGTTTGCTATAGTTAATAGAATTGGATCCAGAATTAAAATTCGGATCCGGATCCGTAAACAAAACATCGAATCCGGATCCAGATCCGAATCCAAAAGGGATCCGGACTCAAAACTGGATCCGGATCTAGATCCGGATCCAAATCCGAATTAAATTTACGGATATCAGCTTCAATATCCGAACATTGGATATCCGAGGGACCGGATATTTTGAGATCCGGGTACTCGGATCCAAGTTTTGCCGGATCCTCACAGCACTAGTTATTACCTTGTTAATAATAAAGCCGGTTATTTCTTTTTGGGGTAAAATGTTTCACTTTTAGTTATTATTTTTCTTTAAAATATAAATAAATGACCCTAATATCGAATCCTATATAAAAGTTTAAACAATTTGAAATGTAATTAGCCTTTCCATATACTGAAAGTACCTACATACTATATTCTATAGCATACATTACTGCCAGCATCAAACATAAAGTCTATCTAATTAGTGAAAAGGTTTATATTGCGTCCATAGCAACTTTATCAGTTGACCCATAAATACATTTCTTAATTTTTCGCATTCCTTTTGTTGCTGCAGCCTACGCTAGGATCCAATACTACCTGTATCAAAAACATCGAGCCGAGAGGTCTTTGGATCACATGTATCATAATATATTTTCATTAACAAGATAGGCATTTTTTATGTGTTCTGATTGGACGGTTTTCGTTTTACAGATGTTTGAGTGTCCCCAACGCCCACACGTGTTCGACGCCTATGAGGTGGGTATTTAATTTGAAAATATTACGACATTAGTGGAGGGTTTAAATTAGTTTTTATTAGTGAATTTAGCTACAGATGTCACCACATTGTGTTCAGGATAGGATTTATTGACTAGGGATAGTGGTTCTCAAAATTTATTACGCGGGGACCATAAAGCGTTCTTTGTTATGTATGTGACATTTGTTTAAATACAGAATGTCTCACAACTCGCGCCCCAGAGCGAATTTCGAAGAAAAAAAAAATATAGCTTAAAAGATATTAGAGAAAAGACGTCTTAAAATTGACCAATCAGAGACCTACACCTTTAACGTGTATTTGCCGTAATTTTACTTTGCTATGGTTCTATACAAATCAAATCTTCTTTAAAATGTGTGGGCGACTAATTTTCGAAAAATATCAGTGTCAAATTAAATTTGACAAGGTGAATAAAAAAAGGCAAATTCTTACCATGTATTCAGCCGCTGATTACTTAGAAATGATTATAATTTTCGGAGAATGTGGACAATAATATTTTCGTTTAACACATTTTACACACCTGCTACAACACGTAGCACTGTACGATATAAATGATGATCTCGGATGACACCTTCGCTAACCTAAATTTGTTGACAGTGAAAAGTCAATTTTAAAGTGTCAAAATTACTGTAAGTCAAACAAATTTTGTAAATCACTAGTAGTATTTTTAAAATGTAGCAACCAATTTTATTTTGTAATAATATCATCACACCTCAAGATATCCTTCCGGGATTGGTGGATTAAAATGTCTTGTAACTCCGTTATGCAAGCAGCCGCAAATTATTTTCTTCTATTTGTTGGCAACCTATTGTCGTCGGCAAGTGTCAGTTTCATCTGGGGCGCGAGTTGTGAGACTGTATATCAAAATTGTTATTAAAATATTATGTTTTTGTTTGACGCATAGGCAAGATGATGTACAAAAATAAATTATTTTATTAATTTATATTTAAAGTATTTAATAAATCCTATTATTGTAGAATTGCAGATTGTACCATTGTATTCAATTTTTATTAGAAAAAGTTACTGAAAAATTATATTCAATGCATTTTTTTTTCAAGAAAAACTGTTAAAAGTCTCTATAAGTGATATTTGCGATTATCCGATATACACTAGAAACTAATGAGCTCTTCCCACATTAGTATAGAATGGGTATACAAAATTTCAAAATTTTCTGATTGATAATATTTGAGTAATCGTGCCCACACGATCCACACACACACATACACACACACACACAATACACACACACATATCGATACCCATAGACATTATTGTAAAAATGTTCAAATCGGATTCTGGGGACATCAACGCGTGTACCTCTCTTACCTAGGCTAGCGGGAGGTAATAATAGATTAAATATACTTCCCAGAAAAAACTATCAGAATGTCACTAAAACTGTTGATTTTTGACACTGACATGTGTCATTTGAAAACTATGTTATAAACATTGGAATTTGTCAACTGGCGTCCTTAGTGCCATATCCTCTGCGATTAAATTACTCTATATATTATAGTGTCTTTATCTCTAAATCTATACAAGATATAATAAAAATTTTAAGTGTATTAGATGGAGAATTTTATGTTCTTCAATATTTAATAACAAAAATTTCCAAAAAATTATATTTAGAAGAAATTTTGTCAGAAACTACTACTTCCGGTTGTTCAATTGTTATTAAAACCTTTTCAGCTCCTCCCAGGAATGTCAGATTGAGGAATCCATAGTTAAACAGTTCTTAAGTCTTATAGTTTTTGAGGAATCGTGTCTACAACATCCAGACATACACACACACATACACACATACACACATACATACACACACACACACACACACACACACACATAAACAGACATCATTTTAAAAATGTTATAATCGGATTCTAGGTACCTTAAATCGTGCTTATTCACTAAAATCTGGATATGCGAATTTTAGCATGAATCCAATACCTCTCTTTGGGCAACTGTTATATGTTATATTAGGTATGTGCGAAGTAAATTAATTGTATTTCGTGTGGATTAAAATGGAGCGCTTACATTAGACAGTGATTTGTGCTAACATATTTTCAATAGCTCATGTTTCGTGTCCCGCACTACATAACAAATTTCTGTCCCATCTTTCTGACATTTTGGCGTTGCCTGTAGTGCATACAGTGATTTACAGGCATATTTAGGGCGTGATGGTCAGTGTTTACGGGTCTTTACCTCATCATAAATACTTTCCGTTAGTCCACGTGCGTTTATGGTCGGTAATGATGATTTGTGTTATTTTTAACGCGCCTTTATACAAGCGGTTGCTTTGAATGCTGCTACATTAACGCACATTAAACGAACATGTGTTCGATGTTGGAAGAATAGCATAAGATGACAGTATAAGACCATACCTAAATAAATACATCAACGGCGATATTTTAATCATAGGAATAGATCTAACTTCCGTGTAAGGAAGAGAGATCCTTGCATCTTGCAAAAGGTGTCTACTTTTTACCTTCCGTCGCCCTTAGGTAAGGAAGGTATTGTCTTTGGTAAAAAAATTCGGTGGTGAGTTTTTAATGAATAAGCACGTTTTAAGATCCCTATAGTCTATTTGAGAATGACTGGCAGTAATAAATCATTCTGTCAAAGACATTCCAGTGGCGCGCCAATAATTGTTTGCACAGGGATAGTCGAAATGACTAAATTCGGTAGAGAACTATAGTTTTAAAGTCAACTGCAGACTATCATGAAGAGATAAATGCAGATGTTTCTGAAGAATATTTTGAACAGATGCTGGATTTGATACCTCAGGGTTCGGTCATAGTTATGGACAACGCCAGTTATCATTCGCGAGTAAGTGAAAAACTTCCAACAAGTGCGTGGAGAAAACATGACATAGAACAGTGGCTATCGTCAAAAATTATTGAATATAGAATACGATATTACTAATTTTACATTGATGTCTGTATGTGTGTGTGTCTGTGTGTGTGTGACAAATTTTTCTCCGACGATAACTCGAAAACTACAATTCTAAAAATTGTGATTCTTTTGTATTCCTCTTCTTTACATCCATATGAAGAGCTGATTAGATTTTGCTTATAATTGGTCAAATGGAAGTACCCTTATTTGAAGTTTTTAACAGTTTTTCTAGGAAAAACGCAATTAAATATCATTTTTCGACATTTTGAAATTTTATTCTCTATACAATTTGATTATACATTTTTCTTCATATTCAATAGATATAGAGTTATAGAGAGATTAAGAGAGTTTGACTTTCAAAAATTTAGTTTTGCTAAAATTATGGAAACAGCACATATATTAAAAAAAAAATCTGTTGTGGTCAGCACAAGACCTCTCGCCATTTCCATATTAGGCTATATAAGTATTGTATTGCACTTCGCTTTCGAACCGTCGTTTTATAACAAAACTTTACCCAAATATTGTTTTTTATTGTATTTAACATGTCTTCTGCACACATATAATTCTAATTATATCTATTTTTCATTGTATGAGGAAGTTTCTAAATGCCAGAGATTCTTCTAATTCATTAACCAGATTGGCGGTATTTCTAATGGATATATGCATTTTACCACAATTTTACCTATAATTTCAAATAATTAATTAATAAAACAATAAGAAAGATTGAATATACTTCCCAGAAAAAGCTATCAGGTTGTCACTAAAACTGTTGATTTTTGACACTGACATGTGTCATTTACAAACTATATTATAAGCATTTATTTATAGTGTCTTTATCTCTAAATCTGTACGTGATATAATAAAAATTTTAAGTGTATTAGATGGAGAATTTTATGTTCTTCAATATTTAATAAAAAAAATTCCCAAAAAAATATATTTAGAAGAATTTTTCTAAGAAACTACTACTTCCGGTTGTTCAATTGTTACCAAAACCTTTTCAGCTCTCCCCAGGAATTTCAGATTGAGAAAACTGCAGTTAAATATTTTTTAAGTTTATAGTTTTTGTGGAATCGTGTCTACAACATCCAGACATACACACATACACACATACACACATCTACACACACACAAACATCATTTTAAAAATGTTATACTCAAATTCTAGCGACCTTAAATCGTGCTTATTTAATAAAATCTGGATATGCGAATTTTAGCATGAATCCAATACCTTTCTTAGCGAGAGGTAAAAATCTAATTGACAGATGTCAGTGTCAAGTGCAAAACCAAAGTGGAAAGTATAGGATCAGAAAGTAACATAAGTGACAGAGTGTCCCTCGCAAGTGACTTGCAGTTTCAATGCCGGGAGTACGAGGAAGGCCAAAGAGAAGATGGAAGGACTGTGTAGCAGAATATTTGAGAGAGGAAGAACTGTCTGAAGAAGATGCGTTGGATAGGAATGAGGAAGTGTGAAGTGTAATTTACAGAATGTATATTCGTTATAATTATATTGGATTTATAGAATCTTTTCAAAGGAACTTGCAATATGGAATTTGTAAAAAATAGTGTGTTCGTGTTACAATTTTAGAGGATATATAGAATCTTTTCCAAGGAACTTTTGATATCGGATTTGTACAAAATACATTGAATTGACAGAAGGTTTTGTGCTGGCCACAACAGATTTTTTTTTTGTTATTTAATTCTGTATTATTGTGAATGTATTCTTTATTAATGTGCAGTAATAATGGACCTATCTTATAATAGAGGTACGAATTATACAAACTAAAGTTTTATGTTATAAAAAAGAACAAATATCTTTTCGTTGATTGAAATATTCTTTCGAATGCATTCCGGCATACATAACTACCAGAACTCTGTGAGTGTATGTGTGCGTCTGTGTGTGTGAATAGTACATAATGAGGAATAGAAGTGTGTAGTCTTAGCGACCTCACGCGGCGAAACTTAAAATCAATCAGAGTTGAGTAGGTGTGCTCTTGTTTTCCAAATTGATTTTTTTGTTGTTCTTTTACTAGGTATTAGAATAATTTTCTACCAGTAATGCTGTCACTGTGGCTGGCACAAAAAATAAATAACTCTAAAACTAACAGTAACACAAACCAGACGTTGTAACTCCAAGAAATTTAAATAGAAACATATACTTAGAAGTAGGAAGGTACTGAAGTATAATCTCTTAATTAAGAAGACGGAGATATACTTATTGGATGGTAGTATGAACAAGTGATTAAGGGAGATTAACTAGGAGATGACTAGCAGTGTTTTAGCGATGTCAATCGGTTATGGATTATTTTAGAAAAAAATACTTCAAATAGCAGTTATAGAAAAATTAATTGTACACAACTTTTATTTGAAGTATTCGCTCTGGGGCGCGAGTTGTGAGACATCCTGTAGAATATATGTATCTATAATTATAAATATTTTATTAATAATAAAATAAGAAATAATAAATGTACATCCCAGAAAAAGTCTTCAGTAATGTCTCTGGCAATTACAAACATTTTAATTTTTCCACTTGTTTTCTTTGGGCTGCTAGATTTATTTACAACTTATCTCTAACTCCATAGGAAATATAATAAATTTTATAAATGTATTGGGTACAGATTTTTATATTCTTTAATATTAATACAAACAGAAATTTTCGAAAAATGATATTTAGAAGATTTTTTTAAAGAAACTATTACTTCCGGTTGTTCAATTGTGACCAAAATCTAATCAGCTCTTCCTAGGATTGATGTCAGATTGAGGAAACTGCAGTTAAATATTTTTTAAGTCTTATAGTATTTGAGAAACCGCGCTACCAACATCCACACATCCACACACACACACACACACACACACACGCACATGCACATACACACACACACACACAGAAACACACACATACACACACACACATAGACACACAGACAACATCGTAAAAATATTATAATCGGATTATAGGGACCTTAAAACGTCCTTATCCACTTAAATCTGGATATGCGATTTTTAGCATGATTCCAATACCTCTCTTAGCGAGAAATAAAAACTCTAAGGCCCAATATTTTCATCTCTGATTAAATTGCAGGTTAAGTTAATTGTTGGTTATAAAAACAATGTGGCATCGAAAAACTGACACATGTGTAATTTTTACAATTTAGGCTATAGATCGATGCTGTGTTTTTTTTTAACTGACAGTTAAATTAACAGGCTGTTTAACCAGAGATGCAAATACCAAGCCTAAGAAATGTCTGTGAGGTATACTATGTCTATAGGCGAACAAGCTTTAAGCCTTCAAAGAATAACAATATTACAAAATAATTTTATCGTTTGCCTTAAAATATATTCCATTATCGTAATCCTTTTTAACGAGATATTTGTAAATTTTAAGCGTTTGCAATAAAGCTTGTTTGACTGGCGCGTCAATTTGACGTACGACTGAAAGATGTATACATCCCAACATGAATGCGAATGCGCTTCGTGTCTTTCAGTCGTAAAATGCTCAGAGTTCTCAGAAGAGAACCATTTCTGCGGTCGCAGGGCCGGCTCAGCCGGAAATGATAATTTAAAAAATACATTACTGACATAAATTACGAATTTTGTTACTTTGTAAGGAAAGGCAGAATCGCACAAGAATATAGCGACAATAAAAATTGTACGAATGTGTTGTTGTCTTCAAAATGAGCCTGTTTCACATTTTTCAAAAACTATTTTAAATGAAACTTTATGGAATGATTTTCTTAGTAATAATTTTTATTTTAATAATTTGTTGTTATTTGTGGAAATAATTATATAAAAAGATTGGCGTACTGAAAAACTACCCCCAACTCCTGTGACGTAGAAGCACATACATTACGTCATTAATATCCAATAGAAAAATAGTTTTTCCATCACCTACGTTTATTCATATTATTTATATAAATAAACGTAGGCTAAAGTTTGTCACATGTTAATAACAAAATCTTTTAATTTGACATTTGACGCTGACATTGCTCATTGTAAATGAATAATAAAGTAATAATGGCTAATTCAAATTACACTCAAACTAAATCGGACAATTCACCGAAGTCGATAGCTGGATGATGGCTGAATTTATATCAGAACGATTGTTTTACTGCTACCGAAATAAGGGGTGTTAAGAGTTGAGGTAAAATAAAATATAAAAACTGAAATTAATAAAAAAATTGATAATATATTTTACTTTAAAGTTCTGGTCGTGATTCTTATTTGACACTTGTTTGACAACTCTGACAATACACTTGACACCTTAGAACCGCTGAAGATGTATGTACTCTGACGTCACATTCTGTTTCAGATCATGTGACTCATTCAAAATTTTATCCAAATTTCAAAAATTAATTGTAAAATATCTAAAGGATATTTCGTGATATTTTCAAATTTGAGGCACTTTAAAGAACAATATCTTTTCAAATTTAATACTTAGAAGTCATATAAAAATTCTTGCAACAGCCCTATTATAGCCATGTAAAAACAGATTTATTAAGTGGTGAAATATATTGATATTAGTGTAAAAATTAACAACCATTTTGTAAAATTTGCTAATTGTAAATAATAAAATGTGGTAAAAATTGTAGTGTTAAATAATTTATAAATTTTTTACACTATTTATAGTAATAATTTAAAGAAATTTCATTCTACATTTTGATCTTTGCTCTGTCATGATCCTAATGGAACAAGTTAAAATTTGCACTTTTCTCGCAGGTCACATATAAGTTTACAACAATATACAAGTGTGTGAGCTGGAGCAATAAATTATTTTAGCTTAAACTCGAAATAGTTAGTTTGTTGTGATTCTTTGAAGTGTTCGGGTGTATATTTCTGTGTTTTGTGCAGTAGCGTAGCGTAGGGAGGGAAAAGGGGGCACCCACCCCGGGCGGCACTTTGCTAGGGGCAGCAAATTCCCTGTTGTTGACTAAATATTAAAAAGACTGCTATCGAGGCAATAATTAGAGTCAGGTGAGTTTGAAACTCAGTAACTTAAAAAAAATTAAAAATGTGAAACGCACTTTCATTTATAGACTATATATATACCGGGAGTTTATTTTATCAGTAAACATAGGGTATATCATTGCCATAGTTACGGTATGAATGTTTGACAGCAATGTATTGAAGCGTTTATTTTATGAGTAAACATAGGCGTTTAACATGGGAAGCAGTTTTTTGTAAATAATAATAATAATAATAATAATGGTTTATTTTGTCAATCGATCTTACAAGAAGAAATTTGACACGTCAGTTTACAATTTTACAATAAATACATACAAAATACATATTTTTAGTTATCATTCATGTATTCTTCCACACTGTAGTAACATTTATTTATGAGGTAACATTTTAAGTGATGTTTAAAGAGTTTATTGAAAGTTATGTCTTTTAGGTTAGATGGTAATTTATTATACAGTTTAATACCAATAATTTTTGGATTTTTTAGGCTTAATGATAATTTATATTTGGGTATAATTAGATCATTTTTATTCCTTGTGTTATAATTATGTAAGTGTTCATGAGTTGTTAAATTTGGTAAGTTATTTCTTATAAACATTAAAACAGAAAACATGTACATACATGGCAATGTTAAAATTTTTTCTTGTTTAAAAGTATCTCTACATGATGTGTTATAGCCAAGCTTAAACATATTTCTGATGGCAATTTTTTGTAATTTGAACACTCTTAGGGCTGCTGGAGAGTACCCCCAAAAAATTATGCCATAATTTGCAACAGAATTAAACTTAGCAAAATAGAATATTTTAGTCGTTTTTATACCAGCTATTTGTGCTAATCTTTTAATTGCATAACATAAAGGTGCTAATTTTTTACATTTACTGTTAATATCATCGGTCCAGGTTAAATTTTCATTTATTAATAACCCCAAGACTTGTACACTATCGACTTGAGGCAACGACTGATTGTGACATCTTATTAAAATACTCTGGTTCCTTTTAAGAGTAGTAAAATTTACGGCTACAGATTTTGAAACGTTTAAAACTAAATGTAAAGAAGAGAACCATTTCGATAATTCAGAGGTCAGGTGTGACAATGAAGCTGATTGTTCTTGAATGTTAGCACACGGTACCATTACTGAAACATCATCGGCGTATGCAATGAAAGTATTGTTTTCTAGAACAGTTTTGATTTTGTTTATATATAAAATAAATAAAATGGGACCAAGAATGCTGCCCTGCGGTACACCAAATTTTATTATTTTATATTCAGACCTACAATTGTTATAAACAACAAGCTGTTTCCTATTAGTTAAGTAAGATTTTAGCCATTGCTCACACTTTCCACGAAAGCCGTACTGTGCCATAATTTTGATTAACTGGTCATGCATGACACAATCAAAAGCTTTTGATAAGTCTAAAAACATGCCAGTAATCATATTTCCAGCGTCTAAGTTTTTGTATAAATTGTCTAATAATTTTTCCAAAGCAGTTATGGTATTACAATTTTTGCGAAAGCCGCATTGCTCTGAAATTAAAATCTCATTCGCCTCTAGAAAAGATAAAATTCTAATTAAGACAACTTTTTCATAAATTTTATGAAAAGTTGAGACTATACTTATTGGTCTGTAATTGACAACATCATTTTTTTCACCCTTCTTATATAAAGCTACTACTTTTATACATTTCAATGCGTCAGGGAAAATTCCGTCTGCTAGTGAACTGTTTATACAATGTGTTAAAGGAGTAATGAAGAGTTCATGACATTCTTTCAAGAGTTTTGTAGGGACTTCATCTAAACCAGGAGAAGATGAGCTGTTTAATGACTTAATAACAGAGCAAATTTCACTTTCAGTTGTAGGAAATAAAAAAATAGTTTTATTGTTACCGTTTGGAATAGGATTCTTGGTAGTCCCATAATTAGTAGTTTCAATAGCTGTACCGCCAACAGTGCTTGCTATATTTGTAAAATAGTTGTTGAATAAATTGGCCACATCATCTGGTGAATTGGCAACTTCATTATCACACCTGACCTCCTGCAAATTATTGTCATTGTTATTAGTTTTAAGATTGATATTATCATTTATAACATTCCATATATGTTTGCTGTTATTTATAGATTTTTCTATACTTTGAGCATTAAAATTTGTTTTAGACTGGAGCAATGAATTTCTATAACTACGTTTACATACATTGTAATATTGTTTAGTAATTAACCCATCTTTATACAAAATATATAAATCTTTTATATTTCTTGACTTTTGTATTACATCATTTGTTACCCATGATTTTCTTTTCTGAATAAATTTAATTTTAGGGAAACATAAGTTAAAATAATATAAGAAAGTATCCAAAAAATGATCATATTTTATGTTTGCATTTACAGAACTATAAACATTTACCCAATTTTCATTTGAGAGACAGTGTTTAAACATACTAATATTATGAGAACTGAATATGCGTTTACTATCTGGAGTATCTTTAGTGCACTTGTGGTTTATTTTATAAGTAATATTTTGGGGAAAATGATCTGAAATTTTCATTTTGATAACATTTGCAGTATAAGTATTAACATTGGTAAAAATATTATCTATACATGATCTACTAGTACGTGTTACCCTTGTTGCTTCGTTTATCGAAGGATATAAGCTGTAAGTCGCCATCAAATCCAAAAATATTTTGGTTTCATTACCTTCATTGTGAATATTAATATTGTAGTCTCCTACAACGAATAAATTTATATGTTTATAGTGATCATAAATAGATGTTAAACAGCAATTAAGTTGTTTAAAAAAAGTGTGTAGATTACCACTTGTCGACCTATAAATACATAAAACAATGTTCATTACATTATTGTTGGTCACATATTTAATAGCACAGCATTCGAAATGAAGTTCTACATTAAATTTTTGGAGGTATTTAAGTTCTTCACATGTAATGTTTGACCTGTTGAAAATTGCAACACCACCATGAGTATATTGTTCTCGAAAAAAACTTGTGGCACATGCATAATTGTTTATGTTGAGTAGACACTCTTCATCCTTCTTCAGCCAGTGTTCGGTTAGACATAGTACATCACATGGGTATTTACTGAGAAAAATTTCTAGTTCTTCGATTTTGTTCCTTATACATTGGATATTGAGATTGATAATAGAAAAAAATGAGAGATTATCATCTATTGATGACGGAAATGATAAATCAGTTACGTGTGTCTGGCAAAAATCAAGCCATGCTATTGAACATGATAATAGTACATTATATCTTGTACATTATTTAATATTAATTATGTTAATAATATTGCAAAAATTGCAATAAATTACAAAAATTGTCAAATAAATAATTCTTTCAGTTTTTTATTATGCAATATGAAAATATTTACAAATGTCTTCGTAGCGCAGTGGTCATAACAGTAGCTTCTGAAATTTTTGGTTGGGGTTCGATTCCCCATTGATGTAATTATTTTATTTTTTTTACATAAAAATTGTTGAACTTTTAAAAATCAGTTTATATTTCCATATTAAAATCATTTAAAAATAATAATAACATTGTAATAAATAAAGAGAAAATGATTGAGAATAATTGATTACAATAATCAAAATATTGATGCAATAACAATGCATTGTATTTCCTTTCGATATTAATTAAAAAAAACTGAAGTGTAATAAATTTGTGTAGATATATCTTTACTGTATTTATCAAATAAAATACAATGCATTGTTATTACATCAATATTTTGATTATTGTAATCAATTATTCTCAATCATTTTCTCTTTATTTGTTACAGTGTTATTATTATTTTTAAATGATTGTAATATGGAATATAAACTGATTTTTAAAAGTTCAATAATTTTTATGTAAAAAAATAAAATAATTACCCCAATGGGGAATCGAACCCCAACCAAAAATTTCAGATGCTACTGTTATGACCACTGCGCCACACAGACATTTGTAAATATTTTCATATTACATAATAAAAAACTGAAACAATTATTTATTTGACAATTTTTGTAATTGATTGCAATATTGTTTACGTAATTAATATTAAATAATGTACAAGATGTAATGTACTATTATCATGTTCAATAGCATGGCTAGATTTTTAGGCGGACACTTTGAATTTACAAAAACTGGTTCCCATGTTAAACGTCTATGTTTACTCATAATATAAACGCTTCAATACATTGCTGTCAAACATTCATATCGTAACTATGACAATCAATGATATACCCTATGTTTACTGATAAAATAAACTCCCGGTATATGCAGTTTTCAAATAAAATATTCATAAATTTTTATTTAAAAATGATTAGTTTAATTTTATTACTTTTTTAATGTTTATGCGCATGAACGCATGGTGTCCTTTAACAATAAAAATTATCAAAATAAAACTAATCAATAAAAAAAGTTTTGAGTCAATATACCAAATTTCAAATGTAAGTTACTAATAGAGGCTGAGATCTAACACTTTTTCTTTTTTAATTATAAACAAAATGGAAACAAATCGAAAGAAATAACGTTTAAATTATTCACAAATCTCATGGTTACAAAATATAAAAATTTGATTTTTTCTATTTATATTGGTATTAGACATTAATGAAGTTGAGCATTTCTTTAAACGCGCTAAATATGGGGGTCATTTTTCATACACCTATACATCCCTTGAAAAAATTATAAAGCATTTGACCTTGTATGAAAAAAAAATTTCGCCTGCGGCGCCTTTTTTTCTAAGTACCTTTACATAATTTATTTTCTTTTTGTGTTTCAAACAATTTTAAATTTAGATAGTAGTGCGGGTAGGGGGGGCGGCAAATTTGACATCTGCCCCGGGCGGCAAAACCCTACGCTACGCCACTGTGTTTTGTGTATTAAATAATATTGTACAAACTAACATTTGAAGTGAAATTCAAAAATTTGTTTAGATGTTTTCTTAAACGAAAGCATCAGGTATGAAGATTTCTCATCGCCTGGTAAGTACAAGTATTATATCATCATTTAATCTATGTAAAATGCGTTCTATAGATGAGATCTTTAAACGTATTTATTGTTAATGTTACTAGATATTATAATTTAACAAATTCATCAAACACACAATTGTTAAATTTTTTGTTGGGTTATACATCAACGAGATAGTTCATAATCTTTTAAATATGGCTGCAGCAGACGCGCGAATTTTTTTAAAATCAGGCGACCAATCAAATTCTTAGGACCTAACGCGTCATACCCAATTAGTAATCAACTTCAATCGCTTGTAGTTTGCGACCTAATCAATATTTAAACAAAAAAAATTCACTTTTTTCTTTACAAATTTTTGCGCTCAAGAAATATTATTGTTTTAGTATATTTACTTTTGGGTTCCAAGTAACGGGTCTGGTGTCCCAACATTGTTTAGACCGTAATTTTTGAATGGCCACGTCGATAACGTGAATTTATTATTATTATTTTTATTATTTATTTTACAGCGCGACAGCTTTGTTTAAGACATAAGCCCTTAAGGCGAGTGCCTTATTAGCTGGAGCGCTGTAAAATACTTTACGCACGAGAATTTTATCAATTTTTTTGGACGACGATAATGAAAATCACTTTTTTTTAATGAGATAGGTTGTACTTTTGAAAAGGAAAAGTTTAAAATACTGGGGTTAAGTCAATTTCCAAATTTAAATTTATTCATTAGAGTTCTTCTACTAGCAAAAATTATCTGTAATAATAGTAGTTGTTTATGACTAATAATGTATTTATTTGCTCATGTTTTCTTCGTAATAAATAATAGGCAGGTGTTGATATTTGACATTTCAGCAATGTTCGCCTCGCGTATTTGACAGGTATATCGATCGGTGACTATGTCGGTAACGGCGGATTTTTACAATAATGACAGATGTCGCTGCCGTGATTTTGGTTTATATAAATTAATTTTAAATATAGGAAATGTTAAAGTAAAAAAATAACTTACGTAGGTAGTACTTTTTTACATGAACTTTATTATAGTAAAGATGATTTCTTTTCTAAATGCCCATAAACGTCTATTGTATTTTGATTATTTTACCGCATAGTTAGACAAGTTACAACACAGTAATCGTAAAATGTAGGTTACACTTGCTGTGTATACAATTGTAAAGTGTCCATTACACTTCAGGAGGGCAAAAAAGTCTTTTACATGACGTATGTAATAGCTACTAACATATCTAGGATTACTATGTTATTAGTATCATAACTGCCGCAGATGTCGGTTTAAAATATTACCGTACAAATACAGTTATCATTTACGTATCAGCCTACTTTTGCATATGTAAACAAAGGGTAATCCTAAAACCGGTAAAGATCTTTTGCGTTCTGTAGACAATAACTAATATGTCGCGTGTTGATAGTTATCAACTAAATATCAATTACAACTATTATTATCTACAGGTAATAGTTTTAAATAATGTATTTTCTCTATTTATTTGAAACTTATGGATACACAGCTGTAAAAGAGTTCATAAATTACATACATTTTTAATAAAATAGATATTACTGTAGAGAATTTTATGATATTATCTAATAAATATTTATTTTATATTTCTTGTTTATATGTTTTATAAACTTTTAATATTCTTTCCGTCATATTTTAATATCTATATAAAGAATATGACAAGTAAAAATTATTACAGCAAAGAAATTATTATTAATGGGCCGAATGCAACTTTTTCCATTGGTCTAGTGTTCGTCTCTAGTAACCATGAAAATAGCTTGTATCTTTTTCTAATTAAATAAATAAATAAATATATCATCACGACATATTACCCATTTCTGGGTGTGCCAGTATCTACAACACATGTAGACATCGGTAATGATGAAGATATATTTTACCGTGCGGGCGCTTACCAGGCGTCACCTCACGGGCACTCATAGCTGGTGTGTAAAGTGCACCACAGGGGTCACTTTTGTGCCATGAAAAATTGGAAATATTTGGTGTTGGTCGGGATCTAACCCGGTTCCCCAGGTTCGCGACCAGACACTCTGGCACGCGACCATGGGACCCCATAAAAATTAAATTTAAAATCTTCGTTTACAGAAATATGCTTCATATTTCTTTATTTCTTTCTTTTATTTTTATTTATGGGGTCCCGTGGCCGCGTGCCTGAGTGTCTGGTCGCGAACCTGGGGGAACCGGGTTCGATCCCGACTGACGCCAAATATTTCCAATTTTAAATGGCACAAAGTGACCCCTGTGGAGCACTCTCCACGCCAGCTATGAGTGCCCGTGAGGTGACGCCTGGTAAGCGCCCACACGGTAAAATATATCGTCATCATTACCGATGTCTACATGTGTTGTAGATACTGGCACACCCAGAAATGGGTAATATGCCGTGATGATATATTTATTTTATTTATTTATTTATTTATTTCTTTTTTCCGTTTGTATATATAATATTGTATATATAGTCTATTTGGGAATGACTGGCAGTAATAAATCATTCTGTTAAAGACATTCCAGTGGCGCGCCAATAATTGTTTGCACAGGGATAGTCGAAATAGTATAAAATTTAGTATGTAACAAATAAAAATGTAAATATTGAATGTATGTATGTATGTAAATATTAAATGTATGCAATATAATAATAATGACTGAGAAAGTTATATTTAAATATTAAAAACTTTTATTTTTAGTAAATGTATAAACAGATCACTCTACAAATCCTATCTACGTCTATGACACAGTCCGACGGGGATTATCGGACGGCATTTCTATTGTTCGACAAGTAAGTTTCGTTCCAGGTACAAAGCGTGCGGCTTATTTTGACCATCCTAGTGTAGTTACAACTGATTTTTCTGGTAGTTTTATTTGCCGCATTGCTGGCAAAAATCCAATACTACTCTTGCAAATAATGATTTATTACTGCCAGTCATTCTCAAATAGACTATAACACCGGAGTAAAGTTAGTCATTATTTGTCGGGAGCGAAGATTGAATCCTGAGTTCGACAGTCTCTGATTACCGAACTGTTCGCGTACCTTTTGCCAGATTTTGATTACTTCAACATTTCCTTCAGTCAAAAATTTGATAACTGCAATGCGAAACGATATTCCGTATTGCAATCTAGACAATCATATTCACTATCTTCTTCAAACAGGCTCTCAGCCATGCGTGCTCTCTTGTTCAGCTGTGGTAAAAAATTCCCGTTTATATTTGACTGGCTTTCATATAAGACCGTTCTTTTCCGAAAAGTTTATCTTGTTGATTTTGGTCAAAAGTCCTGAAATAAATTCTCGTCAAGTGGTGGACATTCGCAACATATCAATGACAAAAGCCCGTCAAATAACAAAAGAAGAAAAAGTACAGAGCTGAATTCCGTAGCGGGCTGATGCTGTCCGAATGGCAGCCATCAATCTCAGGGGTGTACAGCTTCAGAAACTGGCCACCCGGGGCGCTCGGATCGCCCTGTCACACCCATGGTTATTAATCATTAACCAGATTAGTTAGGGACCATTGTCACACAGCAAATCCACAATAAGACGGTTTAAGTTTTGTATATTTGATACTGATTAAAAATTATGTTTTGGCCCAACTAATAACTTCATCTTTTATTAATTACCTTCCCTCAAAAGGAAGGTATTGTCTTTGGTAAAAAAATTCGGTAGTGAGTTTTTAATGAATAAGCACGTTTTAGGGTCCCTACAATACGAATATAAATTTTTTAAGATGATGTCTGTATGTATGTATGTATGTATGTATGTATGTATGTATGTATGTATGTATGTGTGTGTGTGTGTGTGTGTGTGTGTCCGTGTGTGTGTGTGTGTGTATGTGTGTCCGCGTGTGACAAATTTTTCTACGACGATAACTCCAATACTACAATTCTAAAAATTATAATTCTTTCGTATTCCTCTTCTGTACAACCATATGAAGCGTTGATTAGATTTTGGTTATAATTGATCCACCGGAAGTACCCTAATTTGAAGTTTTTAACAGTTTTTCTTAAAAAAAACGCAGTTAAATATTATTTATATATTTTTTGACATTTTGTTATAATACATATTAAAGAAAATACTCTTCTCTATACGGTTTGATTATACATTTTCCTTCATATTCAATAGCTGTAGATTTAAAGCGTTATAAAGAAATTAAGTATAGGATCTAAAATTGGTATGTCATAGTGTTCCTCGCAAGTGACGTGCAGAGAAAGGCCAAAGAGAAGATGGAAGAACTATATCGCAGAAGACTTGAGAAAGGAAGGAATGTGTGAAAAAGATGCGTTGGACAGGAATGAGTAGAAGAGAAGAGAAAACAGCGACCCCTAATAAAATAGGGGAAAGCTGAAGAATAAATGAAGGAAGTGTCAAGTGCATTTTACTTAGTGTACGTTTGTTATAATTTTATTGGATTTATAGAACCTTTTCCAATGAACTTTTGGTATGGAATTTGTAAAAAATAGTATGTGTTCGTGTTCGATTTTACATGATATTATATAGAATATGTTTCAAGGACCTTTTGGTATGGGATTTGTACAAAATACATCGAATTGACGGAAGGTCTTGTGCTGGCCACAACAGATTTTTTTTTTATTCATTTGAACCCATCTTTCAAAAAACAAATTAACCTAAACCTAAACCGAACCCAGTTTTTGGCGGGTTCGATGCCCTGGTTAAAATCGGATTCTCTGGACATCAAAACTTGCTTATTCACTAAAATCTCTATATGCGATTTTTTGTACGATCCCTATACCTCCTTTACCTAGGGTAGCAGGAGATAAAAATTCAGCGCTTTTATTTAGTCAATCATATTATCATCAAACTTAAAACATACTTTCATTTAGATCTTCCCGTGTTTTCTTGTAATATCTAACACAGTGATTATTCTCCTCTCTATCCTGCAACTGTGTGTGTGTATTTGTTTATAAGAGACTTTGTGTATGTGTGTGTGTCTGTCTAGAGCGGATGTACCGTGCCGTATGAGTCCGGCCGCACCTTGGCGCGACTGAGGGCGGTACTGCATACAGCAACACGTTATTACACACGGAGACACCAAGCGAACACAAATTATATCGTCTGCACATACGAATTACAATAAATACCATACACAGAATGAGGGGTGAATTAACAAATAAGTGTATCATAACACCTCCAACAAAGTAAACTCATCACGACTTATTATGGTACGAGGGGAGTTTTTTATGTTATCTACCTAGCTATGAAAACAATATGCTATGGCGACAATTTTCTTGTAACAAGTTGCTGTGATATTTTCATGTCTACAAAGACACAATTAAGAACTTGAAAGCGGCTATACGCGAAAAAAAGACCCCACAATTATGCTCAGAAAATGCTGCTTCTGCACAACAACTGAGTGGTGCATAAAGCACGAATTGTTCAAGCAGTAGTCAATGAATGCGGCTTTGACGAATTATAACATCCACCTTACAGTCCCGACCACGTCCGACTATTATTTCTTTGCAAAACTCAGAACACATTTGAGAAAGAGTCGCTTTTTATCGAATGATGACTTGGAAAACGCAGTGGATCCGAATTTTTCAGAATTACCAAAAGATTTTTTTTTGCAGGTGTAGCTTTATTAGAAAAACGTTGGAATAAGTGTGTTAGTGTTAACGGTTCTTACGTTGAAAAATTAAATTTTATTTGTTCTCTAACTCGTTGTTTTCATAGCTAGGTAGATAACATAAAAAACTCCCCTCGTAGAAAAGAAAAGGCTGAAGACTTACGTCATCAAAAAAATCCCTAAAGTAATGACGTCATATACTACTACGTTTACATGGGATACTAATTAAATAAGGCGTGAGCAGTCGTGTGACATTAGGTGTTTTTTGGCGATACACTGGTTCAAAAACGGTTTAACCCGGTTCAAACCATTATATTTTAGCGTTGCAACGGTGACGTCACTGACGCAAGCAGTTAAACCGTGTTCAAACCGTTTTGTCAGCCGGTTCAAAACAGATTGTTTTTAGGTTAATATTATTTAAGGTACCAAAATGATTATTAATAAACCGAATAAACTAGTAAATGTTGAAATGGAAAATAATTTGCCGTTAAATACAAATAAAATAAAAATAAAACAAACTTACTCTGATGTTACTATTACAGCAGTTCATTTTAATTTTTAAGGTTAGAAACTTAAAATGACAAATGTCCGTGGTTCAAAATATTTCATTTTAGCGTAGTACGGACTTATGACGTCATTTATGCAACTGGTTCAAAATTGATGACGTTTCGGTTCAAACCGTTTTTGAACCAGTGTATCGCCAAAAAACAGCTATTGTTAATCTTTCTTGACAAGCAGATATGGGGGACCTGTGACAAAATGACATATAGTAATTTAAATGAAAAATGTCATAATTTTTCATTCTAAATTTCATGATTTTCTAATTTTATGTGTTTTATTTAATTCGCCAAGTAAAGTCCACACTCCTGGTGACAAAGAAACCGAGTGAACTTTTGAAATTTTGAATTTTTATTACAATACTTTTATTTCTAAAAATTCACGCAGTTCAAATACTCTAAAAATGTGTACACTTACGTAACATTATCTTTACAATCAAATAATATTGCTACCAAATTTATATTTCTATCCATTTTTGAATTATTGCCCCAAAAGTCAATATACCCTACATTTAGATAAAAACTTCAAAATTTTCAAAAATCTAATTTTTATGTATCTAGATACTTCTCAATGCGCTGATTCCAAATTTTGAAACGGCAGGTCGATATCTCGTTTCGTTCTCGAGATATCTACATTTAAAGTTTTGCTCTAAACTGCCCATTTTTGGGTATTAACCCAAAAATGGGTCGAGATATGTATTTGGCGACATCACCATTCGATTCTACGGCTAAAAATACATAAGTATAGCAATTTTCATAATTTTTGCCCAACCGGTTCATTTTTTATGAATAAAAACTTGAAAACCCCTGAAAATGCTCAAAATCTGAAAAAATCCTAAGGGGTACCCCTTAGGATTTTTGCGATTTTTAGCCATTTTCAGTTATTTTGCTTTAGAGATTGTATGCGGTGTTCAAAAATTCTGAAAATTGGTGTACTTATGTAATTTTGCCCGTAGAATCGAATGGTGTTGTTGCCAAGTTCATATTTCGACCCATTTTTGGGTTATTACCCAAAAATGGGCAGTTTTGAGCAAAATTTTGAATCTAAATATCTCGAGAACGAAAAGAGATATCGACCTGTGGTTTCAAAATTTGGAATCAGCGCATTGAAAAGTATCTAGATACATAAAAATTAGATTTTTGAAAATTTTGAAGTTTTTATCTAAATGTGGGGTGTATTGACTTTTGGGCAATAATTTAACAATGGGTGGATTATTATTTGATTTTAAAGAGAATGTTACGTAAGTGTACGCATTTTTAGAGTATTTATAATATGAGTATACATTATGTATATTCATGGGATAATTTTATTGGATTTATAGAATATTTTTCATGGAATTTTCTGTATGGAATTTGTAAAAAATTGTATTATGTTCGTATTACAATTTTACTGGATATATAGAATCTTTTCCAATGAACTTTTGGTATGGGATTTGTACAAAATACATCAAAATTTGGAATCAGCGCATTGAGAAGTATCTAGATACATAAAAATTTGATTTTTGAAGTTTTTATCTATATGTGGGACATATTGACTTTTGGGAAATAATTCAAAAATGGGTAGAGATATAAACTTGATAGTAATATTATTTGATTGTAAAGGGAATGTTACGTAAGTGTAGGCATTTTTAGAGTACCTATTTATATATGAGTATACATAATATTTATAAATTTGTATTAGATTGTATTATGTTCGTGTTACAATTTTATGGATATATAGAATCTTTTCCAATGAACTTTTGGTATGGGATTTGTACAAAATACATCAAATTAACGGAAGGTCTTGTACTGGCCACAACAGATTTTTTTCTTATGTAATACATTTCCCAAATACATATATTACAATGTTTTACAATTAATATTGAACTGATGCTATTATTTCTTATGCATATAATGTGGAGACTTCAACGATACATCAAAAAACATTTGCACTAAATTTATTAATTTATTATAGATCTTCGTACCATACTTTGACAATTATTATTTAGTAGAAATGTGTTCTCTTATGTCAAATTTATTTGAAAACCAATGTACAATACAATTTGCAGTACAATTTTACCGAATAGTGACCGATATCCCGTATTCCCTTATGCTATAGCACGGAGACTTGAACGCTGCATCAAGACACATACGTGTAACTGTACGTGTGTGAATCTGGTTAAAATGTTGTGTGGTATTTCACCGCCAAAGGGACGGATGTGTGGAGTCACACTCTAACATGCGTGACTTAGCCACACATACTGCATATTAACGTTCTAACGCATCTCAATATGTGGAGAAGGCATAGAAAATACGACAGGAACATTAATGGTACTATTTATTTAAATTCAAAACCATAACTAGCTTATAGCTTGTGTGACTCTTACCTTAGGCGCCAATTTAATAAATACGGTAAAAACTGAAAAGAAAATATTTTGTTCTCGAAATTTTTTGGTGGTGTTACCAAATTATTATACAGGGAATTTATTTTAACATGCAACATATGGCGAATCACTTCCATGGTTACTTACTATTGTCAAAAAATGACAGCAATGTATTATTTGTCCATTTTAAAATGCAACATACAAAATTTGTAGTTTTATATTATTAAAACTAATTTCCAATAAATTAGCCTACATACGATTAACAAATAATCAAAACATGAATGTTGTGTATCTTAACAAACTTTAGCTTACAAAAATTCATAACTTTAATGTAATAAATGTTAAAAAATACTCCCAATTACTCTGAGGCAATATTCTAGGCGGCCGTAATAAGAATTGACACAATTTGTGATGTGTTCTGGAGGTATCTCCTGTGCTGCAATACTATTTATAATGTTGCATTTTAAAATGGACAAATATTACATTGCTGTCATTTTTTGACAATAGTGAGTAACCATGGAAGTGATTAACTATAATGTTGCATTTTAAAATAAATTCTCTGTATAAATAAACTGAAGACAAATCATTCCTGGCCATATGTGCCAATTTCTAGTTACGGCTCTGTTAAAAAAATTAATCATGGATATAACGAACCTGTCAGCTGTCAGCTGTCACAATGGTTAGGAATAAACTACGATGTAAATGCAAGAGTCTGTTTAAATAACAAATGAAGATGTTAATCTAGTCTATGAGATGCTGTTAATTAAAGTGTGCAATAAGTGCACCGGATTTAATAAAACAAATCTTTTTTGCCTCCCACTGCATTAGATAAAAGTGGTATCCATAGGGATCGTTCCAAAAATGGCATATAGAGATTTTAGTGAATAAGCACGTTTTGATGTCCTCAGAATCCGATTTTAACATTTTTACAATGATGTGTGTGTGTGGATCCTGTACACACGATTACTCAAATACTATCAATCAGAAAATTTTGAAATTTTGTATACCCATTCCATACTAATATGTGAAGAGCTCATTAGTTTTTAGTGTATATCAGATAACCGGGAGTATCACTTGTACAAGCTTAAACAGTTTTTCTTAAAAAAAATACATTGAATATCATTTTTCAGCAACTTTTACTAATAAAAATTGAATATTATTGTACAATCTTTAATTCTACAATAACAGCATTTAGTAAATAACTTTTAAATATAAATTTGTAAAATAATTTATTTTTATACATTATCTTACCTATGCGTCAAACAAAAGACAAAAAAAATACCAAGCCTTATTTTTGACAAGTAGCATTTTTACCTCCTGTAACCCTTGGTAAGGTCCATAGAATCCAATTTTAACATTTTCACGATGATGTCTGTATGTGTGTATATGTGTATGTGTGTGTGTATGTGTCGGGATTTTGTCTTCACTCAAATACTATCATTCTAATATGAATAGAAGACATTAGATTTTGGTGTAAATCGGATAACCGGAAATGGCACTTTACCTGAAGCTCATAATGGTTTTTCTACAGGAATACATTAATACTTTTTCTATATATTTTGCAGATAAATTTAAAAATAATTTTTTTTATTAGTCCCGAAGCCTAAAATAAACACAATTCCTTTGTTACACAGTTCATACGTATTTCAGATGAATGTAACTGACAGTAAATGTCACTGTCAAAAAACTAATCACTTCAAATTAATAATGGTGACATTTTAAAAAGAAAATAGTAAATAAATCAATAGTTTTATGCAGTGGAACAATTTGCAGCGTTATAGTAAATACGTAAGTATGTATTTAAATTTAATAAAAATGGATATGAATATTATGTGTCGAAGGATGATTATTGCGTAACTATTATTGTGGTCCAGATGCGGTTATTCGCTACCGAAAATATGTATGTATGTATGTATGTATGTATGTATGTAAAAATTAAATAACGGGAGGTTTTGTGTTGGCCACATCAGATTTATTAAAATCTCATTGTGAAATTTCCTCAATAGACAAAATTGTATAAAAAACATGTTTCATATAAGGCCTGTTAACGCACTCGTCCTTTGTAAAACTCGCCTCGCGGTTTGTTTTCCAAACTTGGATTCGTACGTTAACAGATTGCCTTGTGATACTTGTTTTTTAATATCCTATTATTGTACCTATGCAGACATGTCAATATAATCTTGAAGGGCTTTAGTACAACGTATATAGACAGTTTAAATCACTGAATTAGTGACATTTGTATTTATAATCAACATGAAAGTTAATAATATCAAGTTTCACAGAAAAATATTCTCGGTACACTTATTGGTTTTAATTCACTCATTTCCAAAATTACAAAATGATAATATTGGTTGTTCTTCGAAAGATTTATTTAAAACGTGATCTTTTATCATTAAAATATAAAAGACAATAATTTAGTGAAGTTTCACTGGAAAGTTTCTCTCTGTATAATACGAACTTTGGCGTCATATACGAGCTGTAAACCGCGGTTCTGTCATAAAGCACGTAGCGGTTACAATGTACCTAAAGTGGAATCGTACCACGTTACCCTTGCGGTTAACTCAAGGTAAAAAATAAAATAAAAATATTCACTTTAGCGCCACCACATCCAATGTTGAAAAACCCTGCAATTCCTTAGTTCTTTATGGCTCATTATTATTTGAGTGAGAGTTACATGCCATATTTTATTACGAATGAAATTTGAAGAACAACTTTTACTGGGGCTGAAAGGAGAAATTTTATGGGAATGTTACAAAGAAGTCAGAACATGAGAACATGAGATGAAGAAGCAAAGAGAAAAAATCTGATGTGGCCATCACATGACCTCCCGCCAATTCCATGTTTAAAATAGCAGTGAGCTTTAAGTAAAGTATCATTTCCGGGTAATCGTTTTAAATAAAATCTAATTTGTTGGCCAATAAATAGAAAAGTCTTTTTATTGTCTTTCCTCAAAAATCTGTTAGAGCTTCAAATTAAGTACTACATCCGATTTATCATATATGGTTAAAATCTAATATGTTGTTTCAAATTATATATGAGTTTTAAATACCAAATTTGAGAAGTTTTGGATCATATTTTAATAGGCTTTAAGGAAAAATCGTCACACACACACATTCTTATAAAAATCAGCATCATCTTCTAGGTGCTCTAAAACGCAATCTATGTCAATTCTCCGCCGTACATTATCCATTTCGTAAATGTAAATAAATAAAATAAATAAATAAATATATCATCACGGCATATTACCCAATTCTGGGTGTGCCAGTATCTACAACACATGTAGACATCGGTAATGATGACGATATATTTTACCGTGTGGGCGCTTATCAGGCGTCAGCTCACGGGCACTCATAGCTGGCGTGGAGAGTGCACCACAGGGGTCACTTTTGTGCCATTTAAAATTGGAAATATTTGGCGTCAGTCGGGATCGAACCCGGTTCCCCCAGGTTCGCGACCAGACACTCAGGCACGCGGCCACGGGACCCCATAAATGTAAATGTGTAGTTGTAAATTAATATTAATTTATAGTGCTGCAAAAATAGCAATTAGCAAATTTAAATCAGATCATCCTGTACATCGAACATTTATGTATGATGGAAAATATATTATTTTTACTAACCTTAATTAAATATTTTACTATTATATTCTCCTTAACACGGTTATTCCCGTGAATAAATTGGAGCCATACACAACATCTTGAACATTTTAGAAGAGTAGGACAAGATTCATTATAGAATGAAAGAATTATTTTTGTTTACAAGAAATGTTCAATTTTATACTTATGTAACAAAACGGAAATGGCGAGAGGTACTGTGCTGGCCACAACAGATTTTTACCTCTCGCTAAGAGAGGTATTGGTATGCTAAAAATTATTATTAGTATTAGTCAGAACAGGTTTTTTTTATTCCCAGATACTAGTATGGTAATTTCTGGAAAATAATAATAATAAATTTCCCGTAAACTCTCACATTTTTTAACTAAATTGGCCGTCCCACCTTAATAATTAAAGGTAGATTAAGGGGCAGATCTAATTACTGTAATAATTACCCTAATTAGTATGCAGCAGTTTCACCAGGCATTAACAATCTTCATCTCCTGATGAAGTCTTGTCTTCTTTCTCTAATGAAGAAGCGATTTTTCTTCTCGCAAACTTCCGTCAACGTTTAATGTCGAATATAAAGGGTGTGTCTGTTAGGGCCAAGGGTCGAACCCCACCCTCTACCAAACACAAACGAGTACATGAAGACGATGTATGAATTATTAATGAACCCTGCCTTGTCTGGGACATCAAACGATGACGTATTGTATTTTTGAGATACACAACACAATTAACAAGAAATGTATCATCAAAAGGAAAACACATTTGAATGTGGCACTTCTATCTTGTAAGAATAGATAATGAAAATTAAAAATTACTCCTAGCCTTAAAATTAAGATAAAAAATCTGTTGTGGCCAGCACAAGACCTCTCGCCATTTCCATATTAGGCTATATAAGTATTGTATTGCACTTCGTTTTTGAACCGTCGTTTTATAACAAAATATTATAGAACATTACTCAAATATTGTTTTTTATTATATTTAACATGTCTTCTGCACACATATAATTCTAATTATACCTATCTATTTTTCTTTGTATGAGGAAGTTTCTAAATGTCAGAGATTGTTCCAATTCATTAACCAGATTGGCGGTATTTCTGATGGATATATGCATTTTACCACAATTTTACCTATAATTTCAAATATTTAATTAATAAAACAATAAGACAAATTAAATATACTTCCCAGAAAAAGCTATCAGAATGTCACTAAAACTGTTGATATTTGACAATGACATGTGTCATGTTATAAACATTGGAATTTGTCAACTGGTTTCCTTAGTGCCCTGGCCTCTGCGATTAGTTTACTCTATAAATTATAGTGTCTTTATCTATACAAAATATAATAAAAATTTTAATTGTATTAGATGGAGAATTTTATGTTCTTCAATATTTAATAAAAAAAAACTCCCAAAAAATTATATTTAGAAGATTTTTTTAAAAAAACTACTACTTTCGGTTGTTCAATTGTTACCAAAACCTTTTCAGCTCTTCCCAGGAATGTCAGATTAAAGAAACTGCAGTTAAATATTTTTTAAGTATAGTTTTTGAGGCATCGTCTCTACAACATCCAGACACACACACACACACACACACACACACACACACACACACACACACACACGCGCG
This sequence comes from Ophonus ardosiacus, assembly GCA_943142095.1. Classification (NCBI taxonomy): domain Eukaryota; kingdom Metazoa; phylum Arthropoda; class Insecta; order Coleoptera; family Carabidae; genus Ophonus; species Ophonus ardosiacus. The sequence goes on from OW964832.1 coordinate 49,536,895, forward strand.
CAGGCATACATACATACATACATACATACATACACACATGCACACATCCACACACAGACAGACATCATTTAAAAAAATGTTATAATCGGATTGTAGGGACCTTAAATCGTGCTTATTCAATAAAATCTGGATATGCGAATTTTAGCATGAATCCAATACCTCTCTTAGCGAAGGTAAAAATTGATACGTGAAGTACTTACATCGCGCATGGGAGTAGAAATTTTTTTAAAATGTATCGGTTAGAGATATTTATATTCTTCAATTAACTAATATTTCCGGTTGTCCATTTGTTACCAAAATGTAATCAGCTCTTCTCAGTAACGTTAGATTGAGGAAGCCGCAAATAAACATGTCTTAAGTCTTGTAGTATTTGAGAAACCGTAGTTTCAACATCCATACACACATACACACACACACACACACACACACACACACACACACACAGACATCATCGTAAAAATGTTAAAATTGGATTCTATGGGCTTTAAAACGTTCTTATTCACTAAATGCAATTTTTATCGCGGTTCCTATGGCTGTCTTCCCTACGGTAAAACAGTTTATTCTACATCTGCAAATAAATACCGTTGTAACTGTTAATTTCCTGTGAAAGAATTCTCAAAAGTTTGGGTGGCTCTGTCCTTTCAAAAACCTAATCTACTTGGACGTGCGTTCACCGTTCATCAACAAACAAATGCCTTGCCTTTGGCCATAGCGTTAACTGTTGAGCCTGCTTCCATCCTCAGCTTTCCTGAGGCTTGGATTCGTTTCGACTTAGTTCCGCAGCCGACCGCTTGTCGCTGCCGGCGCCACCTACACACCTGGTCCCAACCAAATTAGATTTGGTTTTCGCTAACCGAGGGATTTAATTACGGGTCGGTGATTAAATGTGAAAGCACCTCAAGGATTGGAACGGGTGGTTGACCGGATGATTGACAGCTCAATATCAGATAGTTTGTTTATGGCGAGGGGATATTGTTTTGGGATTTAATTATAATTCCAAAACAGTAGGATGGGGAGTTTGACTTTTCCGGCACCGTTCACAATACAACATCAACGTTGAGACAAATATAAATAGATCATCTCGGCATATTACCCATTTCTGGGTGTGCCAGTATCTTCAACACATGTAGAAATGAGTTATGATATATTATACCTTGTGGGCGCTTACCAGGCGTCACCTCACGGGCACTCATAGCTGGAGAGTGCTCCATAGGGAACACTTTTGTGCCATTTAAAATTGGAAATATTTGACGCATGTCGGAATCGAACCGGGTCTCCCAGATTCGCGACTAGACACTCAGGTATGCGGCCACGGGACCCCATAATTAAAAAATCTGTTGTGGCCTGCACATGACCTCCCGCCAATTCCATGTTTAAAATAGCAATGAGCTTTAAGTAAAGTTTCATTCCCGATTGATCGTTTGTAAACAAAATCTACTTTGTTGTTCCAATAAATAGAAAAGTTTGTAATACGAAATTTTGGATTATATTGTATTATGTTTTTCCTGAAAAATCTTCAAATTAAGTACTACATCCGTTTTATAATATATAGTCAAAATCTAATATGTTGTTTCAAATTATATAAGAGTATTAAATACCTACTAACTTTGAACTTTTGGATCATTAATATATTTTAAGGAAAAATCGTCACACACATTATTGTCAAAATCAACACCAACTTCCTTATGCTCTAAAACGCAATCTGTGTAAATTCTTCGCCGTACATTATCCATTTCGTAAATGTGTAGTTGCAAACTATTATTTGACACTTTGAAATCACGTTCTTATTGAGAGCTGTTTGATATATAATGCTGCAAACATCAAACTAAAATCGAGTTATCCTGTCTGGTCGCGAACCTGGGGGAACCGGGTTCGATCCCGACCGGCGCCAAATATTTTCAATTTTAAATGGCACAAAAGTGACCCCTGTGTTGCACTCTCCACACCAGCTATGAGTGCCCGTGAGGTGACGCCTGGTAAGCGCCCACACGGTAAAATATATCGTCATCATTACCGATGTCTGCATGTGTTGTAGATAATGGCACACCCAGAAATGGGTAATATGCCGTGATGATATATTTATTTATTTATTTATGTACGTTGGAAAATATATTATTTTTACAAACCTTAATTTCATTACAATCATATTTAAACTACTAAATTCTTCCTAACACGGTTTCATTACTAATTTTAATGTTATTTCTTCGTGCCAGTGACATTTGTTTAAATATGTTAAATTTGTTATTAAAGTATTGTTTTTGTTTGACGCAGAGGCAAAGTGATGTACAAAAATAAATTATTTTATAATTCAATAATTAAAGTTATTTCAAGTTATTTACTAAATACTTATCGTAGAATTGAAGATTGTGCCATTATATTCAATTTGTATTGGTAAAAGCTGCTAAAAAATTATATTCAATGAATTTCTTACAAGAAAAACAGTTAAAAGCTTGTATAAATGATACTTCCGGTTATCCAATGTACACTAAAAACTAATGATCTCTTCCCACATACATACATACTCACAGACATCATTGTAACAATGTTAAAATCGGATTCTGGGGATATCAAAACGCACTGATTCACTAAAATCTCTACATGCGATTTTTATCAAGATCCCTGTACTACCTTCTTTACCTAGAGTAGCGGGAGATAAAAATTGCGGAGTTGCCACATCTTCAGTATTTCTAAACCGTGGTTTTGTGCATCCTTGAGTATAGGTACATAAACATAAACCGTTGTTGTTTTTGGTAGTCTGTCAGTATAAATGTAGAGGGGCAAGGTGCTCGTTGTCTACGTGCCCGCACATCCGATGACGTCACACTGTATCCGGTCAACACGTGACTTAGCACCAAGCCGACACACCAGACAATATCGCATCGTAAGCATTCCACCATACAACAATCACTCTGCAGACCTTACCACAAGAACCTCAACAGCACGAGGAACAATCTTGCTGAGGAGTTCCCTGGATTTTCATTTGAAGCATACGATTGGATTTTCCAGTTTCACCGGAAATTAAATGTTACCCATTTCTGGGTGTGCCAATCTACTTTTAAATGCAGATTTCGGTAATACAAATATATCTGCAAGGATCAGTTTTATTATAAATTAGAAAATTATTTATGCATAGTTTTCTTTAACATTCAGAAATCAGAAGTAAACGATTCAAGTTTAAAGAAAAACTTTTTATGAAAATTTCATGGACTTCATCGGGACTTGAATCCAGGACCTTAGTATGAAGTCAGTGATTTTTTACCTGCTTTCATTGCTAATTTTAGAGTGCTCTGACTTCAGAAGACTTTGTAGCTCAGTTGGTAGAGTATCCTACTAGTCATAGAAAGGCCATAGGTTCAAGTCCCAGTGAAATCCATGAATTTTTCATCAAAATCTTTCTTTAGTATCATTTTAGCGCTATTTGAAAATTGGAAATAATGGGTGAGATTCAGTGGGTTGTATTAGCGTGTTTTAAGCTAAAACAGTTCTTTGTCAAAAATATTTTGGCAACTTTGTAATACCTGTCAGAAAAAAGTGAGAGACCAAAAGATCAAATAAAGAAAAAAATATTAATAGAAGTAAGAAAGCCATACAATTACGATAAAAAAGGACAAATATCAAAACTGATCAAAACGGGGATTGAGATATTTTAAAATTCATTAACATTCAGGTATGAAATTTGACACATAAAATTTGACATATTTGTAACCTAATGTTGCTATTTTTTTGCAAGTTCCCTTTTACACCTTCCATTTACAATTATATTTCTTCATTTGAATAAAGGATATCTGTATTACTTTTCCCTGCAGTAAAGTTTCTATATCACAATTGAATCTCATTGATAGATTTGGGAAATATTACAATGTTGCCATATACTTAATACAAGCTTTAATACAGACTTTAATACAACCCACTGAATTCCACCCAATAAGTTTCAAGTAGTGCTCCCTCAAATGACAGTCGAATTTTTGACAGTAATGTTATACATGTCATAAAAAAAATTGATTCGAATTTGTTAATTAAAGTAAATTTATTCTGTCTTTTATAAAACCGGGGGTAATACACTTAAAATTTTTATTATATCTTGCATAGATTTAGAGATAAAGACACTATAATTTATAGAGTACACTAATCGCAGAGGCTAAGGCACTAAGGAAACCAGTTGACAAATTCCAATGTTTATAACATAACACATGTCATTGTCAAATATCAACAGTTTTAGTGACATTCTGATAGCTTTTCCTGGGAAGTATATTTAATCTTTCTTATTGTTTTATTAATTAAATATTTGAAATTATAAGTAAAATTTTGGTAAAATGCATATATCCATCAGAAATACCGCCAATCTGGTTAATGAATTGGAACAATATCTGACATTTAGAAACTTCCTCATACAATGAAAAATAGATATAATTAGAATTATATGTGTGCAGAAGACATGTTAAATACAATAAAAAACAATATTTGGGTAAAGTTCTGTAATATTTTGTTACAAAACGACGGTTCGAAAGCGAAGGGCAGTACAATACTTATATAGCCTAATATGGAAATGGCGAGAGGTCTTGTGCTGGCCACAACAGATTTTTTATGATGAATTGAAGTGATTCTGAATCAACGTTAATCTGTGGGTAAAAGTTTGCACTGGTCGGGATCGAACCCGGATCACCAGGCACTATACGCACGCGGCACTGCATTTGTAAATATTCTTAAAGGGTTATCCAAATTTCATTGACTTGCAACTCATATTAATTCTGATAAAATATTATTCGTCGAGGTCGTGCACACGCGTTAGCGTTTACGATGGACGTCACGTGCTGACATACATCAACCATGACGCATTTCATATCGTTCATTGTCACTCCGCCTTCCAAATATTTCCATCTGTCCGGTCCCTGACTGAAGATCCATTACACCGCCCGTGATCTATATTAGGATCTCGGGATCCATACATTTAAATTGGCTACTTGGAGCCTGCTGTATCGGGACCATCTCGCCCGGCTACAGATACAGAAATGTCCCAAGATTCCGAGCCTAGCCGTTCGGTGGTTAATGGTTGTTATACCACTCTTATCTGATCGGAATTAAGTGGTTTTATCAAAGACTGTTTGTACACAAATGGGAAGTCATTAATTTTCGAAAGATCGACAATATCAGTCAAATTATACAACCTAGCAAGACATAAATCCGAAATCTACTGCCTCTTAATATTTGTATACCACTTATGTCCGAAAGGTTTTGGAACTACAAGATGACAGGTTGTATGCGTTACGTGACCAGTTGTGGATCGAACCTTGTTTCAAACAGTGCGGGTTCGATTCCGAACGATATACACTTGAAACTAGGGCCAGGACTTCGAATTGGGTATTTAGTTAAATGGGAAATACCCACCCATCCGGACCAAATGGACTATGCAGTTTTTGTTCTTGTCCTTTTCGTGTGATACTCGACAGAATACCCTTCGTCCTTCGGTCTCGTAGTGTCCCAGGCAACACGTTTCGTATAATCGAGAATAGGCCTGTTGCAAGAATTTTTATATGACTTCTAAGTATTAAATTTGAAAAGATATTGTTCTTTAAAGAGCCTCAAATTTGAAAATATCAGGAAATATCCTTTAGATTTACAATTAATTTTTGAAATTTGGATAAAATTTAGAATAAGTCACGTGATCTGAAACAGAATGTGACGTCACAGTACATACATCTTCAGCGGTTCTAATTGGTCCGTTTATAATGTAAAAATTTTTGTTTGGTGTCAAGCGTATTGTCAAAGTTGTCAAACAAGTGTCAAATTTTTAAGATTGGTTCAAGTTGTATAATATATAGGTAATAAAAAGTTCAAAATAAAATGAGTAATTTACAATATTGTATTGTGCTTTCTTACAAAAATACTGTTAGGAACAAACCTACTATAGAGTTTATAAATTTGCGAAGAATAGAAAATTGTGGCTAGAAGCAGTAGGTTGAAGAGCTTGAAGAACATCTGACTATACAGATATTTTTTTCTCGACATAGATCTACATATCCTATAACAGATTCAATGTAAGAATCACGACCAGAACTTTAAAGTATAATATATTATCAATTTATATAGTAAATTCAGTTTTTATATTTTATTTCACCTCAACTCTTTAACATCCCTTATTTCGGTAACAGTAAAACAATCGTTCTCTGATATAAATTCAGCCACCATCCAGCTATCGACCTTCGGTAAATTGTTCGACTTAGCTTGAGTGTAATTTGAATTAGCCATTATTACTTTATTATTCATTTAAATGAGCACTGTCAGCGTCAAATGTCAAATTAATTTTTTTTTTATTAACATATGACAAATCATAGCCTACGTTTATTTATATAAATAATATGAATAAACGTAGGTGATGGAAAAACTATTTTCCTATTGGCTATTAATGACGTAATGTATGTGCTTCTATGTTACAGGAGTGGGGGGTAGTTTTTCAGGACGCCAATCTTTTTATTTAATTATTTGCATAAATAACAACAAATTATTAAAATAAAAATTATTACTAAGAAAATCATTGCATAAACTTTCATTTGAAATAGTTTTTGAAAAATGTGAAACAGGCTCATTATTAATCGTCTTGTTGTATAATATATGAATATTTTCACTGCTTTGTCTACTTTGTGGTTTATATCTTTATTTGAAAATCCATTACTATTTAGTAATACAACTCGATATTCAAATTTTTGCAGCTGCTCTATTTTCTAGATCTTTTACAGTTTCTCAATATTTGAAGTACGAATTATTAATCTCGAACTACAACTGTATCTTTTAAAACTATAATTTTTTAAGTTCAAAAAAAGTTTTAATGCTTAATTAATATCTCTATAAAAGAAAAGACATTTTAATTTGTAATGTTTATACTATCGTCCCATTAATTTGTACATTTCTTGTACAGTTTTCCGCACATTACCATTAATAAATGACATAAACTTCTGCATACCCGCATACAGCATGTGTCTAACTAATAGCCATCATATATCACGTATTCTCCATATTAGCAACTGTCTATATATGTATGTTTGAAATGACACAACGTGACACTGGATTTAAACTGTGTCGTCCAAGAATTTAGGTGACATAATTTGTACAATTTGAACTTGTAATTTAATAATCTACTTGCAACATCAAAAACTTACAAAAATATAAGTAGGTAGACATGTTGATTTGTAAAAATCAATGTACACACATTGTTTCTTTCATATAATTCATAATATTTTTATCAGAAGTAATATCACAAGACCTCCTGATTTTTATTTTGCACGAATTTTTTTTTGCTTAGCAACAAACAAAAGCAAACTGCATGGTAAATCCCGACTCCGAAAGAAGAGGTGTTTTACCTAATGTCAGTTTGCTTGAGTGATTTTGCTCAAAAGCAAAAAAAATGAGTGCTTAAAAATAAAAGTTTATCTAAGAAAATCTGAGAGGTCGTGTGGTATTTGGTGAGATAAATTGCAAAATGAAACTTGACACATTAATTGTCACACTGACAGTTATAAACAATAATAACTGTTTATTTAATTGGTAGCGGAAAATTATCGGGGTAACGGGGTTTTATCAGTATAATACTGTTCCCATTGGTTGATTTTTCAAGTGTTTTGCATCATGATTGGTTAAAAACTAGTCGTTGGAATTTATCGTAAACGCTTGCTTCCCTTAAATCTTGTAAAATTTCTATGGATTAAATTAAATAAATGTTAATTAGGTGTGACAGAATTTGCAAAACATGAAAATCTATTTCCAGTAATGTTTTACAAAAACTACAGCAATGAGTGCAGAGTTTATCAAGCCGTTTATAAAACCAGATGTTTTCCCAAAGATTCGAAGTAAGTTTTCTCAATTATGTTTGTAACATTGTTGTATTTTGTAAAAGTAAACATATTAATTTCTCTGTTAAGGCTCTGTTTGAAGAATTGTTTGTGGAATGTTGATGTAAGACTGTTTGGGAGCCACTGGTGGTATATTCTGTGCACGTGCCGATCGGCGGCCCCAGCAAAAACAAAACACAGGCGAAAAAACCGCGCAGCGCATAGCACCAAGTTTTGATTTATCGTTTACCGATTGTTTTTACCCTAACCAATAAGACCGCAGGAATTTATCAATAAAAACTTGTAATTAACTATATTCTTAATTGAATTTAATTAGTGCATCTTCCATAAAGGTTATTCCATTTGTATAACGAGAGAAAGAAATGGAAAGATATTCTTCTGAACTTCGTAACATGTAAAACTCCTGAAATATTATATCGTGATTTAATGCGAGAACAACAAATCCTAAATGATGGATTATGTAATCGGCTGAAAGAAAAAGAACAACCAAAGTATAAAAAAATATTTATTGCAGTAAAAACCAATGTAGACATGTCAGTAAAATCTGGAAGAGTTTAAGGTGCAGTGCAGAATGTCAAGGTTGACAGAAAGCAAAGGTGTGACAACTCATCAAAATTATCGTGTTTACAAAGTTAGCATCTGCTAGATGGCTCAGCGTGTCAGGTTAGAAATGTTACCGACACATAACTGTTATCTGCATTTTGAATTGAAATTGCTGATTTGTCTTTGTTAGTTAGAAATAATAAATATTATAATTCCGAACAAATGTGCAATAATTTTAATAGTAAATCTTGCCGCTCTGTACATTTTGGGATCGAATATCTTTGATTCACGATGATAAAAGACGAACGTACACGAAGTGTGTAAGCCAGCACCCTCTCTGACCCTGAGGGGGTGACGAAAAGTAAAATTGAAAAAGTTGCGAATCATGGAATATCATTGTGCAATCCGGGATTTTTTACCTTCCGTCAAAAGGAAGGTATTGTTTTTGGTCAAAAAATTCGGTTGTGAGTTTTCAATGAATAAGCACGTTTTAAGATCCTTAGAATACGATTTTACTAATTTTACATTGATGTCTGTATGTGTGTGTGTGTCCGTGTGTGTGTCTGTGTGTGTGTCTGTGTGTGTGTCCGTGTGTGTGTGTGTGACAAATTGTTCTCCGACGATAACTCCAAAACTACAATTCTAAAAATTATGATTCTTTCGTATTCCTATTCTTTACAACCATATGAAGAGCTGATTAGATTTTGGTTATAATATTGAAGATCTTAACAGTTTTTCTGGAAAAAACTCAGTTAAATATCATTTTTCAACATTTTATGATCATTAATATGAAAGAAAATTTTATTCTCTGTAAGATTTGATTATACATTTTCCTTCATATTCAATAAATATAGAGTTATAGAGAGATTAAGAGAGGTTAACTTTCAAAAATCAGTCTGCTTTGCAAAAATTATGGAAACAGCAGATATGTATATTCAAAAAATTCTAATTGACAGATGTCAGTGTCAAGTGCAAAACCAAAGTGGAAAGTATAGGATCAGAAAGTAACATAAGTGACAGAGTGTCCTTCGCAAGTGACTTACAGTTTCAATGCCGGGAGTACGAGAAGGCCAAAGAGAAAATGGAAGGACTGTGTAGCAGAATATTTGAGAGAGGAAGAACTGCGTTGTATAGGAATGAGGAAGTGTGAAGTACAATTTACAGAATGTATATTTGTGTTATAATTATATTGGATTTATAGAACCTTTTCAAAGGAACTTGCAATATGGAATTTGTAAAAAAATAGTGTGTTCGTGTTACAATTTTACAGGATATATAAAATCTTTTCCAAGGAACTTTTGGTATCTGATTTGTACAAATACATTGAATTGACGGAAGGTTTTGTGCTGGCCACAACAGATTTTTTAAAAAAAGTTCGGAAACCCTAATTATATCACCTAGTATAAGGGCATATTTATATTTTTTGATTTATTCCTCATGAAATGTTGTATAAACCAACATTTAGATCGAATCAAGAAACGTAAATATGAAAAAGAAATGACGTAGATTCCGTAAAAATCTTCCCGTAATATACCTATACATATCATTTACCACGCTTGGTCAAAGAACATATCTAACATTAGGTATATATGAAAGATAAATATATTAATAATAAATAATAAAACAATTGCTCCTCTTGATAGAGTTGCTTGGATTCTTTTCCATCCCTATATCATTCAATAAATCACATTTGACATAATGTGCAACACAACACAACACAACACAAAGAAACAAAATCCCTACATCTGTGTTTTACGTACACGGCTTGCTCTTGTACATTAGAGACACATAATCAATAATCCATCATGTAGTGTGTCAGAGCCGGGCATTTTTCCCTCTCATCTCTCTTCAGAGCCTACTCGATATAAATGTGCAATGTCAACACGCCAGACAACACGCATCAAGTATTCATATTCAATTGTTTGCTTTGCCTCGGTGTTTCAATCAATTGTCACTCGGAGGTGTAACAACATTGCCGCAACGCAAGATGGAAAGATGATGATGCTACACGACAAGCACTACAACATTTTCAATAATAAACTGAGCAACTGAGGATAGGATAATATGTCTGTAGAAATGGTTATTCTATATTTTGAGCAGAAAAATCTGTTGTGGCCAGCATAATACCTCTCGCCATTTTCATATAAGGCTGTACAAATATTGTATCTAACATTTTTGATACACACAAAAAATTCTTTATTTTTCAATTCATTCTATAAACAAGTTTCCTCCTGCTATTCTAAATGTTCGAGATTCTTCCAATTCATTGACGAGATTGATGGTATTTCTGAAGGGTATATGATGAAATATATGTATAGTAAGCGCGTGTTTAGTGACACTGATGCTGTACATACTTCGGCTTATAAATGCATCGCCTTTCTTTTTATACCAATTTTAAATGTTGACGGAGTCTTTTCCTCGTTTTAACAACAGCATATTATATTTCTATTACATTTCCACTTGTCCACGTACGAATTTTATATCTAACTATAATTTTAAATATTTAATTAATGATAAAATAAGAAATATTAAAAGTACTTCCCAGAAAAAGTCTTCAGTAATGTCTGGATTTTTGGCATTAACATTTATGACAATTATAAACATTTTAATTTTTCAACTGGTTTCCATAGACTAATTGATTCATTATGTGTAGAATGGATTATTTTATATATTTATAATTCAATCTATCTCTGAATCTATAGAAGACATAATGAAAATGTTTAATGTATTAGAGAATTTTAAATTCTTTAATATTTTATATTATAAATTTTCAAAAAATAATATTTAGAAGATTTTTCTTATTAAACTATTACTTCTGGTTGTCCAATTATTACCAAAATCTAATCAGCTCTTTCCAGGAATGTCAGATTGAGGAAACTGCAGTTAAATATTTTTTAAGTTTTATAGTATTTGAGAAATCGTGGCTCCAACATCCAAACACACACACACACACACACACACACACACACACACACACACACACACACACACGGACATCATCGTAAAAAAGTTTAAATTGGATTCTAAGGACCTTAAAACGTGCTTATCCACTAAAATCTGGATATGTGATTTTTAGCATGAATCCAATACCTCTCTTAGCGAGAGGTAAAAACAAAAAACAAAATAGATAAGAATATTAGTAGAGGAAGAAGTTGCAGATGTTGTGTAAAACACTTTTACATGCTGTTTATGAGCTAGAAGGAGTAAATTTAAAATTCAGATTTGCAGTAATAAAATAATAGATTAAATACGAGCATTTGCAATAAATTTAAATTGTTGAACTTTTAGTATAATTAATGTAACATTACTCACTAGAAGCCAGTTTTACAATCTCCGATTAAAATTTTAGCTTGTAGTTAAATAAACAAAACTATAACACCATCATTGTTGACAATAATCCAATTCAATATTGTTTATTTAATTGTTAGTTTTTTAACCGGAGATTATAAAACTGATACTTATACCTAGTTGCACCAACAAAATTTAAATTTTAATCTATGTTTAAACAAATAAATGCAAATCAAAATTTTGATTGCAATGTATTATAATTTATTTGACATTTCATTTCGATGCAATATTGTCTATTTAAATTAATATTTAAGATACGTTGATACAATTGGCAATTAGTTTTGAAAGAACTATCTGTTTTTGAATAAAAGAGGTTGTAAGAAACAATCAAATGTCAAAATGGAAAAAATATTTGTGTGTAGCAATGACCAATCAACAACTACATTGTGTGGGAATTTTTAATTTACTCGTTTTAGTTTATAAATAAACTATAGAACACCGAAATATTTTCTAAATCCGGTTCTGTCTGAAATCCATATAGAAATACCTCCCGCAATGAATTATGGGACAAATTCAATTAAGTCTTACGATCTGTACGATCTATCGGCTTCTTTGCTTACAGATATAAACTTTTTTGCTCTCGCCTCGTTTAATGGCTGTTGAAATCTTTTCAAAAAATCTCTCCACTACTCTGAAACACACTAACTTAAAAACTCAAAGTGGGCCACTTTTTTCGGCCATTTTGATTGATGTTCTATTGTTGACGCGCTGTTGTTTTTACACAGCTTCCTAGGATACATTTGTAGCAATTAATCTCTGATATTTCACGTGTTTAATATTTATCAAGAATGAAATAGTAATTTTAAAAGTTTTTAATGATGTTTTGACTGGGAGACATTGTGAGAAAAGTTACACAGTTCTAGGAATTGAAAAGTAATTAATTTCTACATATACGATGAACTTCCTACAGTGTCAGTGTTAGTCATAGTATTATTTATAATAATTATTATTGCGAAACTTATTTAATTATTCTGATGTTCATCTTTACTTTTACGCTAATTTGAATGACATTGAAAGGTTTCAATCCTTATAAATACCATTATATATGCCAAGAAAAGTATTTAAAAACAGTTAGATATATAATCATACTCGCGTCTATTCTCTATTCACTTTTCAGTGATTTTCTTGTAATGTAATCCGCCAAAGAATTAAAAAAAAATATTTGTGTTAAATTTATTGGTTCGAATTGTTCAAAATATTCAAGAACAAATGATACGTCATAGGTAACCGTTAAAATATTTCATCAAACAAAGAAAGAAGGTACTAATGTCATCGCGAACTGACAATGTATTAAATTTTTCTGCCTAGGCAATAAAAATATATCGTCATTACCGAAATCTGTGAAAAACAAACTGGCACGCACAGCAATAAAAAAGCACGATGATATTGTATTTATTTATTATATTAAACAATACCTTCGATCTTGATACAGCGTTTAATGTCAATATAATTTAAATACAATTACAATGTTGAAATAAATTATCATCTTAAAATATTTCGTAAATAATTATATAACATTATACGTACTTTAAAATTCTTATTCTAGGTCAAGTTAAGCTTCCTAGATTCAAGTAAATTACTCTAATTGCAGTAAACTTGGTTTAATTTTTTCTTCCACAATAATTTTGAGGCCTAAATTGTATTATAATTCTTACAAAAACTATAATTTCGTACGCGAACCTGTGAATATTTTCAAATTGTTTATGTTTTTGAATGGAACCCTTAATATAAAAGGTCAACGAATAATTTAAACACGAAAATCAAAAGTCAATATACCCCACATTTAGATAAAAACTTAAATATTTTAAAAAATCTAATTTTTATGTATCTAGATACTTCTCAATGCGCTGATTCCAAATTTTGAAACCGCAGGTTGATATCTCGTTTCGTTCTCGAGATATTTAGATTTACAGTATTGCTCTAAACGGCCCATTTTTGGGTATTAACCCAAAAATGGGTCGAGATATGAATTTGGCGACATCACCATTCGATTCTACGGACAAAAATACATAAGTATAGCAATTTTCATAATTTTTGTCCAACCGGTTCATTTTTTATGAATAAAAGCTTGAAAACCCCTGAAAATAGCCAAAATCTGAAAAAATCGTAGGATTTTTGCGATTTTGGTCGTTTTCAGTTATTTTGCTTTAGAGATTGTATACGGTGTTCAAAAATTCTGAAAATTGGTATATTTATGTAATTTTGCCCGTAGAATCGAATGGTGCTGTCGCCAAATTCATATCTCGACCCATTTTTGGGTTATTACCCAAAAATGGGCAGTTTTGAGCAAAACTTTGAATCTAAATATCTCGAGAACGGAAAGAGATATCGACCTGCGGTTTCAAAATTTGGAATCAGCGCATTGAAATGTATCTAGATACATAAAAATTAGATTTTTGAAAATTTTGAAGTTTTTATCTAAATGTGGGGTATATTGACTTTTGGGGCATTCATTCAAAAATGGATAGAGATATAAACTTGGTAGTAATATTATTTGATTGTAAAGGGAATGTTACGTAAGAGTGCGCATTTTAAAGTATTTATATATTCATTTTATTGGATTTATAGAATATTTTCAAGGAACTTTCTGTATAGAATTTGTAAAAAATTGTATTATGTTCGTATTACAATTTTACTGGATATATAGAATCTTTCCCAATGAACTTTTGGTATGGGATTTGTACGAAATACATCAAATTAACGGAAGGTCTTGTGCTGGCCACAACAGATTTTTTAATATTGTTTTAAGTGTTAGGTTATTTTTTAATGTACAACTTTTCAACTTCAGCGTCTTTGTGATTCATATTCTCGAATGGTCTAACTCGTTTACAAGTTAGAAAATTTCTCCCGCAAAAAGAACAAGGCAATCACATTTACGACCTGGGCTCTTTCATATTCATTAGATTTTAATGGACGCGCTCAGAAGTAGTAGTACGAATGTCAAAATGCAGAGTCGCTAGTGTAGCGTTAAGCCTTTCCGCTTCCTGTTCTGATAGCAGGCGAATTTGTTACACTATTTTTATTTTACAATGTACGTGAGTTGGGTAGAAATGAGCACATTATTGCATAAGGCGATAATGGATAGTTTCTAGGTTAATTAACTTGAACTAGACGATACGGATTATATTTTTGTGACTATTTACGTTTATAAAACCAGGGGTACATTTAATTGTTTTCCTTCGTTGCTAGGTATATTATAAAAATATATATCTGTTGTGGCCAGCACAAAACCTTCCGTCAATTCGATGTATTTTGTACAAATCCTATACCAAAAGTTCCTTGAAAAAGATTCTATATATCCTGTATAATTGTAACAAGAACACACTATTTTTTACATATCCATATCCATACTGAAAGTTCCTTTGAAAAGATTCCAAAATCTAATAAAATTTTAATATGAATACGAACGTACATTATGTATTGCACTTAACACTTCCTCCTGCTTCAACTTTTCCCTATTTTATTAGAAGTCGCTGTTTCTTACTCTTCTCTTCTACTCATTCCTGTCCAAAGCACCTTCGTGACACAGTTCTTCCTTTCTCGAATCTTCTGCTATACAGTCCTTCCATCTTCTCTTTTGCCTTTCTCGTACTTCTGGCATTATAAGTTCCTATCTTGAGGCGAGGCCGCAAATGCAAGTCACTGGCGAGGGACACTGTCATTTATGTATAATCGAACCGTATAGAGAATAAGATATTCTTTCTATTGATAATCACATAAAATGTCGAAAATGATATTTAACTGCGATTTTTCAAGAAAAACTGTTAAGAACTTCATAGGGTTGTAAGTAAGAGGAATACGAAAAAATCATAATTTTTAGAATTGTAGTTTTGAAGTTATCGTCGGAGAAAAATTTGTCTCACACACACACACACACGGACACACACACAGACACACACACACGGACACACACACACACAGACACACACACACACACTTATACAGACATCATCGTAAAACCAGTAAAATCGTATTGTAGGGACTTTAAAACGTGCTTATTCATTAAAAACTCACTACCGAATTTTTTGACCAAAGACAATACCTTCTATACCTAAAGGTGACGGAAGGTAAAAAATCTCCCTTCATACAAAAATATTGTACTGAAGTTTATAAAAAGTTAAAGAGCTCTTAATAATTATATAAGTGATAATTACTATAAAAA
This sequence comes from Ophonus ardosiacus, assembly GCA_943142095.1. Taxonomy (NCBI): domain Eukaryota; kingdom Metazoa; phylum Arthropoda; class Insecta; order Coleoptera; family Carabidae; genus Ophonus; species Ophonus ardosiacus. The sequence goes on from OW964832.1 coordinate 49,552,792, forward strand.
AGTAACTTTTTTCTCACAGTTAACCTGTCGCAATGCGACATTGAACTATCTCCAGAGCCGGACCCGCCCAAAATCCATGGCCCGGCCCCTTATAAAAAATCCAACTCTCTTGTCGCTCAAATCCGACAAAACAAGTGAAAGGAAAAAACAAGCTTGTGAAGGACGCAGATGATTTGCAAATTCGACAAAAAAATTCTCTAAAAACCACGTCATTCAGCTGTTTCGAAAAACATGACACAAGTCTATGCTCAAATGTTCGTTTTCGTAATGACAAAAAAATTGCACATCTTTCTTAGCTCACTAGATGTGGATAATTAATGTAATTGGAGAGTCAGGACATGAGGTTTGGTGGAGGGGGGAAACAGATGACTCCGCCTAAGATAACTTGGATTTTAAGCACGCAACTAAGAAGAAAATAACAAATGTGGAAATTTTTATGATTAACGTTAAATAATCGCCGGTTTTCAAGAAAATTAATAGGTACCTTACATTTACCAGATTTCCACAATACCATAAATTTTCTTATTAAAATCTCCTATTTTTTTTTTAATACTTATTACGTAGGTATTACGACTTATAAACGACGATATATTTTTATAGTTGAGGGCGCTTACCATGAAAGATATCTTGCAGAAAACACCACAGATTTAATTTATGTACTATTTGATATTGAAATAGTTATTTACATTCGAGTGCGTGTTAGTTGTATTTTACAGCTCGACAGCTTTGTTTAAGGCACGAGCCCTTAAGGCGAGTGCCTTATTAGCTGGAGCGCTGTAAAATACTTCACGCACGAGAATTGTATCAAATTTTTTGGCCGACGATAATGAAAATCACTTTTTTCAATGAGATAGGTTGTACTTCTGAAAAGGGTTAGTTTAAAATACTGGGGTTAAGTCAATTTCCAAATTTGATTTACTTACCTTCATTAGAGTACTTCTTTTAGCATAAAATTATCTGTAATAATAGACGTTGTTTATGACTGATAATATATTTATTTGCTCATGTTTTCTTCGTAATAAATAATAGGTAGGTGTCGATATTTGACATTTCAGCAATTTTCGTCTCGCGTATTTGACAGGTATATCGATCAGTGACTATGTCGGTAACGGCGGATTTTTACAATAATGACAGATATCGCTGCCGTGATTTGGGTTAATATAAATTAATTTTAAATATAGGAAATGTTAAAGTAAAAAAATAACTTATGTAGATAGTACTTTTTTACATGAACTTTATTATAGTAAAGATAATTTATTTACTAAATGCCCATAAACGTCCAGTGTATTTTGATTATTTTACCGCATAGTTAGACAAGTTACAACACAGTAAGCGTAAAATGTAGGTTACACTTGCTGTGTATACAATTATAAAGTTCCCATTACACTACATCGTCTGTACCACAACCAGTCATTTAAAGTACTCAACTACGTTACACCAATTATATAATTAATTATAAATATTTTTTAGTCGCTTTTCAGTTCCAAATTTTCTGTAACATTTTCACGGTTTGTGTTCTAGTCGGCTGTTGAAGTTTCCACGTTATTTCATATGCACGTGTCTTTCGTTAGACTTTTAAGGGGTTTAGGGGGGTAAGGGAAAGTAATGCGACTGTGGCGCACCTAGGGGCGGGTCCGGAACTCCCTTCCTGTCACATACATTCACACAAATACACATACACACACACACATATATAGGAGATACAATGATGAACTGATGAGGATCAAATGAATTCTATTGTTGAAATGAAATTGTATCAAATGGTGTAGTATTTTGTTGTCTATCTTCAATCACGTTTGAAATTTCCAAGTGTGCTTTTATAATAAAATTCTTCATATTTTTTCCCAAATTTAGACCAACGACTTTAATTATATGTAAAAAAAAAATCTGTTGTGGCCAGCACAAAACCTTCCGTCAATTCGATGTATTTTGTACAAATCCCATACCAAAAGGTCCTTGGAACAGATTCTATATAATATCATGTAAAATCAAACACGAACACATACTATTTCTATTCTATAAATCCAATAAAATTATAACATAAACATACACTAAGTAAAATGCACTTGACACTTCTTATTCTTCAACTTCCCCTATTTTATTAGAGGTAGCCGTTTCCTCTTTTATTCCACTCATTCCTGCTCAACACATCTTCTTGACACAGGCATTCTGCGATACAGTCCTTCCCAGGGTTCCGATTGAGCAGTTGCAAATCGTACCAACATTTTAAAGCAAAATGTACTAAAATTTCATAAAAAGTACATTTAAAAACTTCAAATCACACAATTAAACATGAGAAAAGCTGTTTTCTAAATATTATATTAAAAATTTCAAAACATGTAATAACAAAATGTTATAATCCATGACAACAAATAACTGAAAAATAAAAATTTGATTCTTTAAATCAATTGTACTTAATTCTAATTGAAGTCCATAACAAACAAAAAGTTAAAGGTAGAAATTTTGAACTGTAGTAAGGATTCTTTTTATTATCTACAGAAAAACACAAGCCGTACTAAATTGTTTAAAGTGGTACTAGTGTTCGACCTTTTTGTAAAAAGTACTGACAATAGTACAAGTGTACTGACAGTCGCAACGCTGGTCCTTCCATCTTTTCTTTGGTCTTTCTCTGCGTGTCACTTGCGAGGAGCACTATGACATAAGAATTTAGTGATCCTACACTTTCCATATTTGGTTTTGCACTTGCAACTGACATCTGTCAATTAGAATTTTTTTAATATATCAGCATCAGCTGTTTCCATGATAAATAGCAAAGCTGACTAATTTTTGAAAATTAATTTCTTTATAATGCTTTAAATCTACATCTATTGAATATGAAGGAAAATGTATAATCAAACTGTATAGAGAAGAATATTTTCTTTAATATGTATAATAACAAAATGTCTTTTTTTAAAGAAAAAATGTTAAAAACTTCAAATAAGGGTACTTCCGGTAGATCAATTATAACCAAAATCTAATCAACTCTTTATATGGATGTACAGAAGAGGAATACGAAAGAATTATAATTTTTAGAATTGTAGTATTGGAGTTATCGTCGGAGAAAAATTTGTCACACACGGACACACATACACACACACACACACGGACACACACACACACCTACATACATACAGACATCATCTTAAAAATAGTAAATTCGTATTGTAGGGTCCCTAAAACGTGCTTATTCATTAAAAACTCACCACCGAATTTTTTGACCAAAGACAATATTTTCTTTACTTAAAGGTGACGGAAGGTAATTAATAATAAATAATTTGGCATTTATTATATACAATCAACAACAAAAAAACTAATTTGGCTGATACCTCGGCTTTACTATTCACTATTCTTAAATTCGTGCGATAATGACAGTGTAGGAATGTATTTTTTATGTGGGGGTGTTTCACAATTTGTCTGTTGTGAAAGTGTATGTTTCTCTATTCGTGTGTCGAAGGAAAACTTTCAGTACGGCCCTGAACTACAAACCTCTCACATCCCAAGTCGAAACACGGGACAAGACGTTCACACAATCAGACGATTCAATTAACTCTATCATTAGCACACATAAATTCATCAAAACATTCAGACGAATCAAAAAAATATGTATTAATAATGAATATGCATGACACAGAAATAATTTATTACTGATTTTTAAGGCAATTGTGTTATGGTCTAGTGGGTAGCAATTAATTTTGTGTGCCAAAAAAATTGAGACATGATGTGAAACATTGAAATTTATTCTTATTCACATTTACGACGACATACACATGTAAAATGCTTTCTTTATTCTAATATATATATATATAACTTTTCATGAAGAATAATATATAAAAAAATTGAAAATTAGTGGAAACCCCTATTGCAAACCAAGATCGTGAATGTTATGTCAGACCCGGAAAAAGCAAATGGCAATTTTAGTTTTCCTTCCTTACACCAGATGGCGACAGTAGTATCACTAATGTGTCATTAATTATTTTTAAATTTATCTGTAAAATATATAGAAAAAGTATTAATGTATTCCTATAGAAAATTCAATATCTTTAATTTTCATAAGACATAAAATTCGAAAAAATGGCATTTAATGGTATTTTTTGAAGAAAAACCATTATGAGCTTCAAGTAAAGTACGATTTCCGTTTATCCGATTTACACCAAAATATAAAGGCTTCTATTCCTATTAGAATAGGGTAAAAATACAAGGTTTCAGAATTTTCTGAATGATAGTATTTGAGTTAGAGTGCAAACAAAATTCGTACACATACACACATACGCACATACACACACACACACATACACACATACGGACATCATCGTGAAAATGTTAAAATGGATTCTAGGGACCTTAAAACGTGGTCATTTACTAAAATCTCGATATGAGATTTTTAGCACGATCCCTATACCTCCCTTACCAAGGGTAGCGGGAGGTAAAAATTATTTTTAAATTTATCTGTAAAATATATAGAAAAAGTATTAATGTATTCCTGTAGAAAATTCAATAATCTTTAATTTTCATAACGACAAAATGCGAAAATATGGCATATAATGGTATTTTTTGAAGAATAATCTTCACATACACACATACAGACATCATCGTGAAAATGTTAAATTGGATTCTAGGGACCTCAAAACGTGGTCATTTACTAAAATCTTGATATGTGATTTTTAGCACGATCCCTATACTTCCTTTACCAAGGGGAGGTAAAAATGGCGAGAGGTATTGTGCTGGCCACAAAAGATTTTTAAATTTGAATAAATATATCGATTATTCTATTGAGCCACTTTAATACACTTAAATTCAGTCCCGTGGCCGCGTGCCTAAGTGTCTGGTCGCGAACCTGGGGGAACCGGGTTCGATCCCGACCGGCGCCAAATATTTCCAATTTTAAATGGCACAAAAGTGACCCCTGTGGTGCACCTTCCACACCAGCTATGAGTGCCCGTGAGGTAACGCCTGGTAAGCGCCCACACGGTAAAATATATCGTCATCATTACCGATGTCTACATGTGTTGTAGATACTGGCACACCCAGAAATGGGTAATATGCCGTGATGATATATTTATTTTATTTTTATTTAAATTCAGTAAAATTAGTAATAAAGAGATATTTGGGTGGATATTCTGTAGGCACCACTTATTGCGTATGGCGCTTAAGTCTTGGATATTGTTGTAATAAATTCGCTTGTTAAAAACTTTTGAAAAAACTGCTAAAAACGTGTTGAATTTCAAAATAAACAAAAACCACTAATTACGGTAATTAATGCCCAGAATATTAAAACCACAATCAACATCTTAAGAAGTCGTTTCTTTCACGAAAAACGACCTCTCCACTCCACACGTTTAATTAATTTTAATAGTCGTTCGCTAAGACAATGAAGGGAATAACAGTATTCAGAGTGAAGAATGAAGCACACTCATTCCTTCTTCTTTATTTGTCCCGCTTTCTTCTTAGCGTTCTTCAAGTAAAGAAGACACGTGATTTATTATGAAATAAATACCTCGTGTTACGCAGAAAAGTATTGTTCGACAATAACTGTTAAATGATCGACAAATGTATATGAATTTTTTTCTTGAAAATATTGTATGTAAAAATGATCTATGTAAATTATTGTTAAACATTATCATTACCAATGGAAGAGATGTATGCATGCAATTATATGTAGTTAAATAAAAATGTTATGGTAGTTATAAATTTTTATGGGTGGTAATTTTAATATTTAACAATAATTTTGAAAATATTAATTAGTGGTCTTTATATGGGCACTTCTCTTTACATGATACCCAATTATACTTCATATTCTATGTTTTCTGAGAAACAGAGTTTAAAAATCATATTTACTGCCTTTGTACAATCATCATTTTTAATTGTTGCTTCAAGATGGCAAAATATATGCAGCAATACCTATTATCATCAATTTGTACTTATGAAAATGGATAACATAAAATCAATAACAAACTTTCGATGTTTAATAATAAGGCAAGTACCTTTCTGTCAAATTTGACATTTGGTAGCAAACCTGGGGAACCGGATTCGATCCCGACCGACGCCAAATATTTCGAATTTTAAATGGCACAAAAGTGACCCCTGTGGTGCACTCTCCACGCCAGCAATGAGTGCCCGAGAGGTGACGCCTGGTAAGCGCCCGCAAGGTACAAATATGTCATCATCATTACCGATATCTGCGATAAAGCAGATTGTGGCACACTCAGAAATAGATAATATACCGTGATGATATATTTATTTATTTATTTTATGTTTGGGGTAAAGTGGTCGCGTGCCTGAGTGTCTGGTCGCGAACCTGGGGAACCGGGTTCGGTAATGACCGACGCCAAATATTCGAATTTTAAATGGCACAAAACTGACCCCTATGGTGCACTCTCCACTCCAACAATGAGTATCCGTAAAGTGACGCCTGGTAAGCGCCCGTATGGTACAAATATGTCATCATCATTACCGATATCTGCCATAAAGCAGATTGTGGCACACTCAGAAATGGATAATATGCCGTGATGATATATTTCTTTATTTATTTAATATGTTTAGCTAAAAATGAGACGTTGATTCATCATTGTCTCTAAGTAAGAGGCCTATTCTACTAAAAAGATATGTATCGTTATGACTCGTTACTAGGCGATAAGTCGTTATGATAACGATTTTTGCCAAAACCCTATTCTGTTAATTTATTTATCGTTACGAATCGTTACATATCGTTATTTCACATCGTTTAATAACGACAAGTTCACATCATCGTTGAAGTCGTAAAGTTAGACATATTTTGAGAACAAAAGTAAAAATGGCTGAAGAAGATATTTTGTTAAGTGTAGCTGAGAAAGAGATTCTGCAAAGATGAGTATTTATTCACTTCTGTACAATAATTATATATATTATACTTTTTGTAGTAGTAGTAGTAGTAGTAAAAAGTTAGATTTAGATAATATTTAGTGGACGAAGGACTCCAGGCTGTTCTGCATGTTGATAAGGGTAGAAAAAAGAAAAATCCAAGGTTTTTTCGTTGCAGAATGTAAATAATAAATAAATAATTTTCAAATATATTCTGCAACGAAAAAACTTTTTCTTTTTTCTACCCTTAGATAATATTATTTAATATATTGATATATAATATAATATAGAATATAGATGCACTATCTATGTATTTAAAAATTATATATTTGTATAGGGATATCAGATTATATAATCGTACACTGCGTGATACATCAGATCCTTTTACCCGGTCCCACAGAATTTAAATAACTTGTAAGTCTTCTCCATATTTCTTCCAATTCTTCAGTGGACAATTTATTAATTTTTAATGAACTGTTACTTTCCAGTTCTTCAACATATATTTCATACTGTCACTGTCTTTGAGTTGTCCTCGAAGCCCTTTTCTTTTATACATTGTCAAATTCAATTAAATAAACAAACAATGAATCAATATGTCAAATTTTAATTGAAAAATATATGAAAATTTATTCTGTCAAAATATACATGAAGTTAGATATTATCGTTATAATCCTGATAACGATAATTTATAACGATATGATTAGTAGAATAGGTTTTTGGCATTTGTCGTTATTAAAGTCGTTTAACCAAATGCTTAGCGACAGTCGTTCAGTAACGATATCGTTATACATTTTTTTGTAGAATAGGCCTCTAAGCAATTCATACCCTCTGTAATGATATATTTATTAATTCGTTGTTAATGGAGTGATTATTGTGTTGACTGTATGTTGGGTTGGTTTCTCGTGTACAATTAACACTGTAATTATAATGAATGTTAAACGGTTAACAAATAATTTTTCATGCTTGGCAGCGTATGAAAGCACTGTACTGTATGCTATATGGTTCACTCATTCGCTATTCGCTCTAAGCGTACCGACGGATCCGGTGAAGGATAGGCCCGGAAATAATACCAACAGGACAGAATAAATTCTCTAGATTTAGTCCCTAACATGCGTTAAATACCTAAAGCCAATCCAATTGTTTTGAAATTTGAAACTAGTTCTGTCAGTAAAATGTTCTTTTTATAACACGTAACTGATAAAGATTTTGCAAGCTACAATATATAAAATACTATTGTTTCATTTGTGTATAAACATATTTTAAACTAAATATATACGAGTAATTGAGTTTCTATGTACAAAATCCAAATATGTTCGAACAATCCAAATTTCAGGAAACAAAAATTTCCTTATGAAAACTGTTCCTTATGTGGCAGGCTGTATTGCTACGTTCGTACATATAACAAGCACAAAAACAAAGTATTCCGTATGAAACTTTATTTTATGGAGCCATAATTTCTTATGGGGTCCCGTGGCCTCGTGCCTGAGTGTCTGGTCGCGAACCTGGGGGTTCCGGGTTCGATCCCGACCGACGCCAAATATATCGAATTTTAAATGGCACAAAAGTGACCCCTGTGGTGCACTCTCCACGCCAGCAATGAGTGCCCGTGAGGTGACGCCTGGTAAGCGCCCGCACGGTACAAATATGTCATCATCATTACCGATATCTGCGATAAAGCAGATTGGCACACCCAGAAATGGGTAATATGCCGTGATGATATATTTATTTATTTTTATTTATAATTTCTTAAAAAGTAAAGAAAAACATGTTTACTTTTCGTCATCTTTAGATATTGGTATTGTCTTTGGTCAAAAAATTCAGTGATGAGTTTTTAATGAATAAGCACGTTTTAGGGTCCCTACTATACGAATTTACTATTTTTAAGATGACGCCTGTACGAATGTTTGTGTGTGTGTGATAATTTTTTCTCCGACGATAGCTCCACTATAATTCTAAAAATTATAATTATTTCGTATTCGTCTTCTTTGCATCCATATGAAGAGGTGATTAGATTTTGGTTATAATTGATCCACCGAATGTACGGCATTTTCGGTGGATCATTATGTACCTTTATTAGAAATTTTTAACAGTTTTCTTAAATATTATTTTTTTGACATTTTATGTTATTCTCTTCTTCTCTTCTTTATACGGTTTTATTATACATTTTTCTTCATATTCTGTAGATATATAGTTAAAGAATTATGAAGAGATTAACTTTCAAAAGTCAGTAATCTTTGCTATTTATCATGCAAATAGGTGATATATTCAAAAAATTCTAAGTGATAAATGTCAGTGTCAAGCACAAAAGTAAAGATGGAAAGTATAGGATCAGAAAATGTTATGTCATAGTGTTCCTCACAAGTAACACCGCACGAATAGAACTTTCAATGGCCGAAGTGCGACGAAGGCCAAAGAGAAGATGGAAGGACTGTATCGCAGAAGATTTGAGAGAGAAAGAACTGTGTGAAGAAGATGCGTTGGACAGGAATGAATGGAGTGTCAAGTGCAATTTACATAGTGTATGTTCATGTTATAATTTTATTGGATTTATAAAATCTTTTTTCAAAGAAACTTTTGTTATGGAATTTGTAAAAAAATAGTTTGTGTTCGTGTTACAATTTTACATGATAAATAGAAACTTTTCCAGGGATCTTTTCGTATGGGATTTGTTCAAAATATATCGAATTGACGGAAGGTCTTGTGCTGGCCACAACAGATTTTTTAAAATTTTGATCATTCCTGTCATACAATTTTAGAGACTGGGTCTTATTTGTTATTATAGTGGAGAGCTTTGGCTACTTTCACACAAATGGCAGTACGTCCATCCTGGATACAACCTAACTGAACACAGTAATAATTTTTGCGTAGCTCCTTGCATCCATCAGCTCCCGCAAGCCATCATTTCTGTCTGTTATTCGGTAGCAATTCGTCGTACGTCGACCGCGTGCGTGGGAGTGTTCTGATGGGAATGTGACCCTTCACCCCGTGGGTTCCCAGCATTGTTGTCCCCCCTGGCCCCCCGCTTGACTCCCCCCATCGCCTGGCTGCTAATTACGCGCCGGTAATTGTCCACCGGAAGTTGGGAAATCTCGCAACTCAACTCGCTACCACACACAAGTAAAAGATAGTGGCTGTAGCTGTTGCTGTTGGATGGTGTAATTCATGTAATCATTTGCATTTTTTGGTATCCGCATAACGGGGAGAATGTTTACATAAAGAAATATGCAAATAATAACAAAGAGGAACAAACATAATATTTTATTTTATTTACTTTGTATTCAATTGTTAGCTCCTGTAGCTTAATGGTTAGAGAACGGCTCTTACTCTTAGTAATCAGCACGCTTTGGAAATATGAGCCTACCTTATAATAGGGATATAATACTTTTGAGGGGTTAAAAAATCTGTTGTGGCCAACACAAGATCTTCCATCAATTCGATGTAATTTGTACAAATCTGTACCTGTGTTCTTCAACATATGAATTTGCAGAATTAAAGTAAATATTTCAAGAGACTTCAATAATGCGTTAGAACACAAGCTATATTCAATAAGGATACAAAAACTACAAAATTGTTGAACACAATCTTTAAAAAATCTGTTGTGGCCAGCACAAAACCTTCCGCCAATTCGATGTATTTTGCATAAATCCCATACCAAAAGGACCGTGGAACAGTTTCTATATAATATCATGTAAAATCGAACACGAACACATACTATCTTTTACAAATTTCATACCAAAAGTTCATTTGAAAAGGTTCTATAAATCCAATAAAATTATGACATAAACATACACTAAGTAAAATGCACTTGACACATTTTACTTTCTGCTTCAGCTTTCCCCTATTTTATTAGTGGTCGCTGTTTCCTCTTCTCTTCCACTCATTCCTGTCCAACGCAATCCTTCCTTTCTCAAGTCTTCTGCGATACAGTCCTTCCATCTTCACTTTAGCCTTTCACTGCATGTCACTTGAGAGGACCACTATGAAATACTAATTTTTCATCCCATACTTTCCATATTTGGTTTTGCACTTGCAACACACATCTGTCAATTAGAATTTTTTGAATGTATCAGATTTTCCATGACTAATTTTAGAAAATTAATTTATTTATAATGCTTTAACTCTACATCTATTGAATATGAAGGAAAATGAATAATCCAACAATATAGAGAAGAGTATTTTCTTTAATAAATTTGATAACAAAATGTCAAAAAATAATATTTAACTGCGTTTTTGGTAAAAACTTCAAATAAGGGTACTTCGGGTAGCCCAATTATAACCAAAATCTAATCAACTCTTCATATGGATGTACAGAAGAGGAATACGAAAAAATTATAATTTTTAGAATTGTAGAATTGGAAATTTGTCACACACGGACACACATATATATATATATATATATATATATATATATATATATATATATATATATATATATCCTGTAGAAATATAAAACGAACATACTATGTTTTACAAATTCCACACTGAAAGTTCATTTAAAAATATTTTATAAATCCAATAAAATTATAACCTGAACATACACTATATAAATTGCACTTGACACTTCCTTCTTTCTTCTACAACTTTTCCCTATTTTAGAATTCTAGTATGTGAGTTATCATAAGAGAAAAATTTGTCACACGCACACACACACACAAACATACATGAACACACACAATTACACACACACACACATACATCTTCTTAAACATAGTAAATTTGTATAGTAGGGACCCTAAAACGTATTGATTCATTACCGAATTTTTTGACCAAAGATAATACCTTCCTTACCTAAAGGTGACGGAAGGTAAAAAAAGTTTTTTTTAATTAAAAAATATAACCAAAATTCTTTTTTATGCACATTTTCTTCGTTTGGCAATATTTGTCAAGAAACAGACAAATGAAACAGATATTACTTATATACGATCAAAAGTATACTTCTATTTCTTTGGCTGGAATGATATATGTATAAATTATAAAGGCTATTTTATGGTGTTGTTATGGGGATGTCCTTTGAGTGTAGTGTATGGGAATGGTGTTGTTGAAGAGATATGTCGACGAAGTCAAGTCAGACAGACACACGTATTATTAGCGTGGACACTTCTTGCCCTGTTATTATGCTGCACCGCTCGAACAGACACACAGAACACACGTGCGGGGTGCGTAGGCTTTAAGTGGGTTGGACGCCACTTTTTTATTTAGTTTTTATCAGTTATACATTTTTTCATTCATGAGACGAGACGCAGACAGGACACGGATTTTATTAAAATTAAATGGTACTTAACTCTTATGAATTACAATAAATGATTAAGAACAAAAGCATGCATTCTCCATGACAGTTTTGAGTGGCCAATATCGATTTTTGACAAAAATATTATTAATCGTATTAGCAATTTACAAAAACGATATTTTTCTGTAATAGTATATTACATCCGAGGTGGGAGATGTTTCATTACAGCCGAGGGCTTATGTATATTACCGAGAGGCGAAACCTCGAGGTGAGATAATGCGCGAGGCTGTTATGAAACTCCCACCGAGGTTATGTATACTATTTTATTCACAATCATCCTCATTTTAAATCAATAATTTTCAAAATAAATCAATGAATTATAACCTTTAATTTTATTAATATTTTAACAGCTGTCTTAAAATTTGTTTAGCCTACTTAACTATGGGGATCTACGGCAATATTGCTAGACAACCCCTACATAAGAGATGGAAGTGAAATCTGTTATTTCCAACCCAAGAGATTGTCATTAAAGTTAGAAATGACGTATTTTCCAACATCCAAAAGCTTAGGAATCTGTATATTACTATATAAATAAATAAATATATCATCACGGCATATTATCCATTTCTGGGTGTGCCAGTATCTACAACACATGTAGACATCGGTAATGATGATGATATATTTTACTGTGTGGGCGCTTACCAGGCGTCACCTCACGGGCACTCACAGCTGGTGTGGAGAGTGCACCACAGGGATCACTTTTGTGCCATTTAAAATTGGAAATATTATTATTATTACTATATTGATTGTGAATAAAGGAATATACCTAAAGGAACCATCATCCACTTAGAGAGATCATCACAGAGATAATTTTTCTGCTCTTTTTTGAAAACTGGACTTAATTTTCAAATTTCAAATATAACGTCGATCAAAATTGAACTCGAGTCTTTCAAATCACAATCAGACACATAACACACACACACACACAACCAAACGATTTATACAGGGTGTCTCACAACTCGCGCCCCAGACGAAACTGACACTTGCCGACAAATAGAAGAAAATAATTTGCGGCTGCTTGCATAACGGAGTTACAAGACTTTTTAATCCACCAATCCCGGAAGGATAGCGAGTTACAAAATTTGTTTGACTTACTGTAATTTTGACACTTTAGAGTTGACTTTTCACTGTCAACAAATTTAGGTTAGCGAAGGTGTCATCCGAGATCATCATTTATATCGTACAGTGCAACGTGTTGTATCAGCTGTGTAAAATGTGTTAAACGAAAATATTATTGTCACAAGATTTCTATCCGGAAAACGTTCCGAATAGACTCGTGCTGCCTCTCTGGCGTTACGTCCACATTCTCCGAAAATTATAATCATTTCTAAGTAATCAGCGGCTGAATACATGGTAAGAATTTGCCTTTTTTTTATTCACCTTGTCAAATTTAATTTGACACTGACATTTTTCGAAAACTACAGTCGCCCAAACATTTTAAAGAAGATTTGATTTGTATACGTTAAAGGTGTAGGTCTCTGATTGGTCAATTTTAAGACGTCTTTTCTCTAATATCTTTTAAGCTAGATTTTTTTTTTTCGAAATTACACATCCGAATGCAGTCTCGTGTTTCCTCATTCGCTCTGGGGCGCGAGTTGTGAGACACTCTGTATATAATATGAAAATTTCGAAAATTGAATGACTGTATCCTCAGTCACACATAGTTCATATCTTCTAAAATTCATGTTAATAAATGACATTTATAACGAGCAAACCCACGACTCTATTTCACTAGATTTAATATCTTTATTAACAAAAAATTCTTAGTTAAGTAAAGCATATAAATTCATAATGTTCTTATAGGCGCACCAAATTACATGTTTCAAACATTGTAACACATTCTTATAATTTCATGTTTCATCTTACACGATTATTATTTCACCTCCCTGCCCCTTTCCAAAACATCTTCCTACGCCTATGACCACCACCCACACGATATGAACTCTTCTATCGAATAATTATAGTTCAGGATTAAAAATATTGTCATTGGAAGATTTTTTTGAATTTCTCGTACTCTTCTGTGTCAAATTGATAATAGCACGAGGCATGTTATCGACACTAGTTATTACGAAAAGATTTATTGATATTATTAAGGCGGAGAGATGAAATTTGTGTTTATGGGCGGAAATTAGTGAAATTAATACTCAGAAAGATGATTATGTCTTCTTATAGGCACTAAAAGGTATCGACATACAAAGAATAAGAGGTCACGCTGTAATTGTTGAGAATAAGAAATTTTGGTAGGCTGTGGAAAACAAAATTTATACTATCATTTTTTATCTCTCGCTAAGAGAGGTATTGGATTCTTGATAAAAATCGCATGTTCAGATTTTAGTGAATAAGCACGGTTTAACGTCCCTACAATCCGATTTTGATGTGTGGATTTGTATGTATGTGTATGTGTGTGTGTGTGTGTGTGTGTGTGTGTGTGTGTGTGTGTGTGTGTGTGTGTACGTGTGGACTATAAGATTTAAGACTTACTTAACTATGAATTCTTCAATTTGACATTCCTGGGAAGAGTTGAAAAAGTTTTGGTAACAATTTTCTTAAAAAAATTCTTTTAAATATTATTTTTTTATTTTTTTTATTGAAGAACATAAAATTCTATATCTGATACATTCAAATTTTTTATTATATCTTCTATAAATTTAGAGATAAAAACACTATAATATGTATAAAGTAAAACCAGATGACAAATTCAAATGTGTAACATAGTTTGGAAATGACAGATACATGTCAGTGACAAAAATCAAAAGTTTTAGTAATAATATTGTTAAAGCTTTTTCTGGGAATTTCTATTAATCTTTCTTATTAATTAATATTTAAAATTATAGGATATATTCATCAGAAATACCGCCAATTTTGATAATGAAATGGAATAATTTCTGACATTTATGAACTTCCTCATACAATGAAAAATATATATAATTAGAATTGTATGTTTGCACAAGACATGTTGAATATAATAAAAAACAATATTTGGATACAGTTCTGTAATTTTTTTTTATTATTGTAAAACGACGTTTCGACCGAGAAATGTAGATAATACAATAATTGTATAACATAAAATGGAATTGGCGAGAGGTATTGTGCTGGCCACACTTTTTATAAACAGTTATTTATCTGTCATTTGAAATTAAGTTTAGAAAGTTCATTATTTGCTTATCGACCGTGTGGCGTTTAAGATTTTTCGTAATAACATAAAATTTAAACATTTACGAATAATACATTTCTTCTCTTTCTGTCATACTGAACAATTTTTGTAGATTTTATATTCTCCTTGACAACGGTCCATCAAAATGTTATTATGTTTTTTCCTAAAAACACTTGATCCTTAATTGTAAGCGCGTTATAAAAAATAACGGCCGGATGGTATTACGTAAAGTTAGTAATTAGTCAATCGATTTTTTAAAGTAGGTACCTTTAAAATTACCCCTGTAAATATGTACGATAAAGGCAAGTAAAATACGATAATTTCAAATAAAAAATAAATAAATATATCATCACGGCATATTACCCATTTCTGGGTGTGCCAGTATCTACAACACATGTAGACATCGGTAATGATGACGATATATTTTACCGTGTGGGCGCTTACCTGGCGTCACCTCACGGGTACTCATAGCTGGTGTGGAGAGTGCACTACAGGGGTGCCATTTAAAATTGGAAATATTTGGCGTCTGTTGGGATCGAACCCGGTTCCCCCAGGTTCGCGACCAGACACTCAGGCACGCGGCCACGGGACCCCATAATTTCAAAAGAGACAAGATTTAGGTAATTTTTACATAAAATGTGTAATAAAGGTATTGGTATGTATATTTTTGTAAAACTAAAGATGATTTATTTGTTATTGTTTGATAGTATTACTAATGTTAACGTATATTCTTTTCTTCCAGAAACAACAATGTTGTGATTCGCGAGTTTAGTGCAAATTTTAGTGACTTAATTACAATTTTAGTGACTTATGTAGAATAAAGTGTTTATTAATAATAACATGATTATTTTTCCGTTAACTTACAAGTGTTATCATCGCTCTACTTCAAACAATCACCATCCTACGTCTTCGCAGAATTGTCCATCTTGAAGGTAGGGAATTCTCGTTTAAAAATAACTGTTATTAGAGTCATCCTCCATATCGGAATGTGTTTGAGGTGTTAGTGGGTGTGTGGCTCGTGATTAAAGGCGTGACGTCTCGCTGTGCCAGCCGGGGTTCGAATCCCGCAGATCCGGCACAAGGCACAAGGATGTCTTTGTGTGGCCCATGACTTGCCACTTAATATAAGCAGAAGAACACTGAGGATAGACACAGCACGTGGCGAACACTTTTTGTTCAATTAGAAAACCAGAGAAGAAATTCATTTATAAATATGTTTGTGTTCTCTATTTTTACCTTCCGGCACCTTTAGGTACATTTTTTTTCATTAATACTCATACAAGAATAACTAAATAAATAAATAAATAAATAAAATCATCACGGCATATTACCCATTTCTGAGTGTGCCAGTATCTACAACACATGTAGACATCGGTAATGATGACGATATATTTTACGGGCACTCAGCTGGTGTGGAGAGTGCACCACAGGGGTCACTTTTGTGCCATTTAAAATTGGAAATATTTGGCGTCTGTTGGGATCGAACCCGGTTGTCCCGGTTCGCGATCAGACACTCAGGCACGCGGCCACGAGACCCCATACAACAATAACGCGATAACAATTTTCTTTTAAGACTTTAATATCTAAAAATTCACTCAGTTGGTTAAATGCTCTAAGTATGCATACACTTACGTATCATTGTCTTTACAATCAAATAATATTACTAGCAAGTTTATATCTCTATCCGTTTTTGAATTAATGTCCCAAAAGTCAATATACCCCATATTCAGATAAAAACTTCAAAATTTTAAAAAATCTAATTTTCATGTATCTAGATACTTCTCAATGCGCTGATTCCAAATTTTGAAACCGCAGGTCGATATCTCGTTTCGTTCTCGAGATATTTAGATTCAAAGTTTTGCTGAAAACTGCCCATTTTTGGGTGTTAACCCAAAAATGGGCCGAGATACGAATTTAGCGACACCACCATTCGATTCTACGGACAAAAATACATAAGTATACCAATTTTTATAATTTTTGTCCAACCGGTTCATTTTTTATGAATAAAAGTTTGAAAACCCTTGAAAACGACCAAAATCTGAAAAAATCCTAAGGGGTACCCCTTAGGATTTTTGCGATTTTTTGCCATTTTCAGTTATTTTGCTTTAGAGATTGTATGCGGTATTCAAAAATTCTGAAAATTGGTGTACTTATGTAATTTTGCCCGTAGAATCGAATGGTGTTGTCGCCAAATTGATATCTCGACCCATTTTTGGGTTATTACCCAAAAATGGGCAGTTTTGAGCAAAACTTTGAATCTAAATATCTCGAGAACGAAAACAGATATCGACCTGCGGTTTCAAAATTTGGAATCAGCGTATTGAAAAGTATCTAGATACATAAAAATTAGATTTTTGAAAATTTTGAAGTTATTATCTAAATATGGGGTATATTGACTTTTGGGGCAATAATTCAAAACTGGGTAGAGATATCACCTTGGTAGTAATATTATTTGATTGTAAAGAGAATGTTACGTAAGTGTACGCATTTTTAGACTAATTGAACAACTGTGTGAATTTTTAGAAATAAAAGTATTGAAATAGAATAGAACACATCAAAAGTTCTTTTGAAAAGACTTGACAATTCCTTCTTTCTTCTTCACCTTCCTCCAATTTTATTAGAGATTACTGTTTCTTACTCTTCTCTTTCACTCATTCCTGTCCAACGCATCTTCTTCACACAGTTCTGCCTCACTCAAGTGTTCTGCGATACAGTCCTTCCATCTTCTCTTTCGCCTTCCTCGTACTCCCGACATTTTGATCCTATACTTGCCATATTTGATTCTGCACTTGGCACTTAAGAAATTTTAAAACCTATACGAAGCTATTATGGCAGCACTTCATCTGCGATAAAGATTCCGAGTTTTTTTTTAAAAAAAGGTGTTACTATGTCAGAACATAAGTGAAATATGTAAGTGTCTTTAAGTATCTGGTAATTATGTTGAAAATAGCTATTTGTGTATTAAGAGCGCAAAATGCGACATTGTCGATTGAGAGGTTGTTGCCGCGCGACTAAGGAGCGCGGCATTCTCTCGCAATCGACAATGTCCATTTGCGCTCGAAACACACACAAGATTTTTTCTACAGTCGCCACAATGGGGTCCTCCACCATAACAAAATATAATAAAATGTACACTTTATACTTACAGTACTGCTCAATAAATAACGATTGGCTAATACAAAAGATACGGTTTAAACTTAAAAAGCCTTTTAAATGATTATATCGTTACATTAGCCATCTATTCCATAAAAAAAACCAAAATTAGAGTGTGGAAGCAAGGATTTGTGATGATTTGATGAGTTTTTGTAGCAAAATATGTGGTTAGTTGTCACGCCTGTCACACTGAAAAAATTAACAAATATTTCAAGGAATTTGTGATTATATAGACATGTATGTGCATTGACTGACTTCTCGCAATTATTCAAGTAACGAAATAACTAATAACTTTATTGTAATCGAAATAAATAGTTAACTAGAGATCAGATGACAGTACGACTGGCAACTATCCTACCGCCATCTGTGTACAATCATTCCTATTACTAAACATAACTGTTCACACAATTTATTTTATATTTAATTTTATTTTATTTATCGTTATTTTCCATTCTTCTTGAGTTTTTATTCAATCTAATCTAAACATTTTATACTTTCGTTTTTGTATATGAATGCCCTATTTCAATTTCACATCAGTGTGGCATTTTGTTAGGTTATGTTAAATACCGACAGAACATATGTCAAATTGACTTGTGAACGTGATAAATGTGTAACTACAGTGCCATTAGTTCCTAACTAAACATTTTCATTAAGAATGTAGACAAGTGACATTTCTCAACATTGTATACTTAGAAATTTGGACAGCGAGCGTTTTTTCTACTTTGTCGCGCATGAGCGGCAAAGTGACATTTTGCGTTGACAAAAGAGAGCACAAATGGCTACTTTCTATAGTGACTGTAGAAAAATATTTTTTTTTATATATATTAGGGACAATAAATATTGGATAACTCTCGTATGAATCAAATAATTTTTATACACCAACCGAACGGTTACATATTACTGCAATATATAATATAAAACGTAGCAACTCCTACTATATCTTATATAAAATCCTTGTTCGTATCTCGACCACATCTGAATGTACGGTCAGTGTATGTACGATATAGAATAGGATAGAATATATGCTTATATCGGACTGTACCCCTGAGCACTGTTATCAAGAAGCAAATCATACGGATCGAAACATACTGCATTTATACAGACCGATAACCCTATCTCTACAGCCGTGATGCAAACCCACATATATATTTAAGTAGCGTACGCTTACATTCCTAACGAAGATAAGAAGAAGAAAAAGAGTTTTTGCTAAGAATAAAGATAGCTATATGTTCAAATATGAAGATGTATATACTTTTTACACAGTCCTAGGTGTACCAGTCTGATAATGTTAAGAGATTCGGTAATAGGAACTTGGTGAAACATATTTTAAATAATAAAAATCTGTTGTGGCCAGCACAAGACCCCTCGCCATTTCCATATTAGTCTATATAAGTATTGTATTGCACTTCGCTTTCGAACCGTCGTTTTATAACAAAATATTACAGAAATTTACCCAAATATTGTTTTTTATTGTATTTAACATGTCTTCTATGAGGAAGTTTCTAAATGTCAGATATTGTACCAATTCATTAACCAGATTGGCGGTATTTCTGACGGATATATGCATTTTACCACAATTTTACCTATAATTTCAAATATTTAATTAATAAAACAATAAGAAAAATTAAATATGCTTCCCAGAAAAATCTATCAGAATGTCACTAAAACTGTTGATATTTGACAATGACATGTGTCATTTACAAACTATGTTATAAACATTGGAATTTGTCAACTGGTCTAAATCTATAAAAGATATAATAAAAATTTTCAGTGTATTAGATGGAGAATTTTATGCTTTTCAATATTTAATAAAAAAAAACTCCCAGAAAATTATATTTAGAAGAATTTTTCTAAGAAACTACTACTTCCGGTTGTTCAATTGTTACCAAAACCTTTTCAGCTCTTCCGAGGAATATCAGATTGAGGAAACTGTAGTTAAATATTTTTTAAGTCTTATAGTTTTAGAGGAATCGTGTCTACAACATCCAGACATACATACACACACACACACACACACACACACACACACACAGACACACACATACACACACATCCATACACAGACATCATTTTAAAAATGTTATAATCGGAATCTAGGGACCTTAAATCGTGCGTATTTTTATTTAACTGACAGACAAATGTCATTGTCAAAAAACTAATTACTTCAAATTAAAAATAGTGACATTTTAAAAAGAAAATAGTAAATAAAGCAATAGTTTTATGCAATGGAACAGTTTGCAGCGTTAGTAAATACGTAGGTAGTTATGTATTTAAATTAATAAAAATTAAATAGCGGGAGGTTTTGTGTTGGGCCACATCAGATTTTTTTCCTTTCATTTCGTACTTTGTAAATTATTATTATTATTATTTTCTTCAGTTCGCGCAGTTTTTGTTCTTGCCCTTTTCGTACGATTCTTATCCAAATACATCACTTAAATTTTGTTAATATTCTAGAAACTGTAGAAGGATTTGGTCTAGGACGTTCAGTAGATAAATTATGAAACATATAACAAACATTCCTCAAACTATAACCAGCATTGTAACAAGTAACCATTCGGATTTTTTCTTCTTTATTAAATATCTTTAAAGCATGATGTCAAGTTCATTTGATATTTGACATTGACAACTTTGAGAACCTATGTTGCATTTTATCTGGGGTGGGATCCTAAGACTACGCTATGATAGCGTAGCGAAAAATACCCCTTACGTTTCACCTTCCTTTCCCATTCAATTTCCACGGTTTTTATGGACACAGCGTAGTTTTGGAGTCCCACCCCTGGAACGGTTTA
This sequence comes from Ophonus ardosiacus, assembly GCA_943142095.1. Lineage (NCBI taxonomy): Eukaryota > Metazoa > Arthropoda > Insecta > Coleoptera > Carabidae > Ophonus > Ophonus ardosiacus. Next base: position 49,574,012 of record OW964832.1, read on the forward strand.
GTATGTATAAGTAGTATCCGTAGTAAAACATTAAGGACAGAATAGTAAATATTGTATCTTAGTTGAAACTCACAGTATAACATTTTTTCCAGTCATTAGGTTGCTCAAAAAAGCACTGGTTGTTATAAAAGAAACACCCTGTACATCTTGTTTAATAATTGGTATTGGATGCAGGTGCATTATTTATGCCCGGTTTCTCCAGAGAAACTTATGATTTAAATCGTTGCTTATTCCTAAGTTCCACCTTAAACTGTTGCACCACGCAAAAATGTCAAAATGTGAGACGGAAGTAGCACTTAAATGTAAGTCGAAAAAATCGGTGACTTATGTGATTATGTGTCATATGTCAGTTGATATATCGGTCAGTCACGGTAAATTTGTTTCGTTTTGGGCTGTTATGGCAAGAAAATTAGATGATATAAAGAAGAAACGATTAAATTGTAGCAAAGAGAAAGAAAATTGGTCTGTGAGATTGTAGAAACAAAGATTTAAAGAGAATATTAAAAATAAAAAAATCATTGCGGTGTCCATGTCCAATATTCAAAAAGATAACACCTGGAAATTAATTGCCGCAGCATTGACAATAAAATGTGTGCAAATATCTAGACTGACGCAAGGAAGACGACATTGAAGAAAAAGGCTTCAGTTTATAGGACTGGCGGTAGTCCACATAAAAATATTAAAAATAAATAATATATTTGGAACAAATCAATTTGTCGCGGAGTCCTACCATTTTCGGTAATATTGACTTCCATCACAGTATCCACGACGTTAACGTCGTCAAAATTAGGGAAATCCTGTAAATCCATATCGAATATTGTTGAATAAATACAAATATAAACCCTGTTAAACACATTGACAGCTTTGACATTTGACAGCCGGTATTTTATGTTGAATCGCTAAATTTCAAATTGACCAATCATAGAACAACATTACGCTGTTGCCAATGTAATTTGTGACATAAGTTAAGTTCGCATTTGAATTTGCTGGTGCAACGTAATTGGGATATAAGTCCTACTTACAATTAAGTAGCACTTTAATAAACAACAACTTAAGTCGCTGTGGAGAAACCGGGCATTAAATCTACAATTTTCAGTCAATAAGCATACGTGTTAACTACATATCCATCACCATCTATCAAAATAAATAACAACAATAAATAAAACTTCATTTTCTCTAAGTCGGCGCCAACCTGATGATATATTTAGCATGTTAACAATTTTTTTTTCATTCATTCATCCTTCATTCATCTTATGTCGAAGACAAGAACAAGCGGATGAATGAAAAGACATCATCATACTCACTCACACACTCACACACACACATGGGCAAGTAACAATGAATGGATCTGAGATCTCCGTGATGGAAACAATAGACAATCACACGGTCCATGGAGGGGGGGAAGGGATTGTGACGTCACCTCGAGCCAATTATGACGGCCCTCGAGAAGAACAGTTAACTTGATACAGTTTCTGATGTTTTGTGATGTGCATTTGTTAAGAAACGGGCTATTGTTTTTTATCAGCTGGAGGAGGATGAGTGCATGACTGTTAATGGTTCTCAAAGCCCGAGTTTGAAATTTGCAATTTTCATATAGCTTTCAGCTCTAAAAACTTGAAAGATGTCGCCTCGTAAACAACACGGTGAAGATACATCATCGTTACCGAGATCTGCGAGAAAACTTTATATTATGTATATGTGATTTAATGCAAGAAAAACCAATTGCAATTTTTGATAAAAATGAGACTGTGTTGTGTGCTAAAAAGCTGTATTTTTACCCCTTGCGAAGAGAGGTATTAGAATCGTGCTAAAATCGCAAATCCAGATTTAGTGAATAAGCATGACTTAAGGTCCCTACAATCCGATTTTAACAATTTTACGATGATGTGTGTGTGTGTGTGTATGTGTGTACGTGTGGATGTTGGATTCCTCAAAAACTGTAAGACAAGACCTGTTTAACTATGAATTCCTCAATCTGACATTCCTGGTAAGAGCTAAAAAGTGGTAACAATTGAACTAAATATTAATTTTAGGACATATGTATTCTTAGAAATATTAAAGAATATAAAGTTCTCTATTCAATACATTGAACATTTTTATAGATATAGATAGAATTATAAATATATTTTGTTTGTAATTGACATAAATATCAGTGTCAAAAATCCAGAGACATTACTAAAGGCTTCTTCTTGGAAGTATAGTTAATATTTCTTATTTTATCATTAAATTAAATGTTTAAAATTATAGAGATAGCTACCGCACATTAAGTTAATACTGTTTTTAAATCAAAATGTAACAGTAATTATAATATACCATTGTTATAACGAGGAAAAGATTCCGTTAATATCTAAATTTTGTGTATACCAGGAATATAATATACTTATATAGCCTAATATGAACATGGCGAGAGGTATTGTGCTGGACGTGGACACAACAGATTTTTATACAAGAACAATCAAAGGTCTAACCTATAGGAATCGGAGTCCATTGAATCAGTCATAAGAAATAAAAAAGTACTTATTGCAATAATATCTAATGTAGACATGTCAGTAACATTTTGAAGGGCTTTAGTGCTGTTACAGACAGTTTAACTTATAGAATAAATGGCGTTTGAAATCAACATATAATATCGCAAGTTTCACAGAAAGATTGATGATGATTTTGAATCATTCATTTCCAAAATTACAAACTAGTGACAAAAGTTGTTCTTATATTTATTTATTTATTTATTTATTTATAGTAGGCTCTTTTTTCGCTACAATGAGCAACAATTTTTCTTATGACTATTTCATAGTGAAACTTTGGTTTTTCCTGTAACATATTTCGGTTATCACAATTCTGCATAATCGTAACAATATCCGCGAATAATACCTGATATGCATATGATTAACTTTAGATTTTCTATAGATAAGGTATTGGAAATCGGATCTTTTGTACCACAGGGTATTTCCAAATGAATACATCTGTATCATCATGCTGTTTGTTCGTAAATTTAGGTGTGGTAGCTCAATTCATAGAATGATGTTAAAGACCAGTCAGAAGTGTGTGACCAAGTATATATGTCACATTTTCAAGAAATTTTTGCTTATTTTGGAGGAACTTCTAGGATCATTATGTTGTAATGGGTGATCCAATTTGAGTTTCCTATGTCTGCAGCACTATAAATCAAACAGCTGTCAATAAGGACTTATTTTCAAAGTGTTAAAACTATACATTTACGAAATGGATCATGTACAGATTGCGTTTTAGAGCACCAGGAAGTTCATGCCGATTTTTCAAGGAAAACCATATAAACTACAATTTTGTTGTACACAATAACACAATGCATAATTATTTCGTCTAATGTCATTTCGTCCATGTTTACGTTACTGTTGTGTTGTTTACGGCCGAATTCACCATTCCTTGATCGTGATCAACGCTGATTTTGAATCAATCAAGCTAATCTACTAATCAAAATCAATGATCAACTGATTCGTCCTATTCCATGAATCAAGCTTTGATCAGATCTTTGAATCCTAATTTTCACATTTATAACTATATCAGGATTCTGGCTGTTCTACTCATTTGTAACTTTGCTTCATGCTTCTTCTTTATCTCTATTTAAAACCTCATTGGTATTATTAGTTTAAAATATACTTTTTTTTCTTTCTTTTTTGCTATATTTAAAAACACTCCTTTATTGAAATCAATGTAAATTTCTACCTATATCAAAATAAAAATAAAAAATCTGTTGTGGCCAGCACAAGACCTTCCGTCAATTCGATGTAATTTGTACAAATCCCATACCAAAAGGTCCTTGGAACAGATTCTATATAATATCATGTAAAATCAAACACGAACACATACTATTTCTATTCTATAAATCCAATAAAATTATAACATAAACTACACTAAGTAATGTTCTTCCATCTTCTACCAATTTTAGATCCTATACTTTTTTCCATATTTGGTTTTGCACTTGCAACTGACATCTGTCAATTAAATTTTTTTGAATAATTATGTCAGCTGTTTCCATGATAAATAGCAAAGCTGACTAATTTTTGAAAATTAATTTCTTTATAATGCTTTAATTCTACATCTATTGAATATGAAGGAAAATGAATAATCAAACCATATAGAGAAAAGTATTTTCCTTAATAAATATAATAACAAAATGTCAAAAAATAATATTTAACTGCGTTTTTTTAAGAAAAACTGTTAAAAACTTCAAATAAGAGTCCCGTGGCCGCGTGCCTGAGTGTCTGGTCGCGAACCTGGGGGAACCGGGTTCGATCCCGACTGACGCCAAATATTTTCCAATTTTAAATGGCACAGAAGTGACCCCTGTGGTGCACTCTCCACACCAGCTATGAGTGCCCGTGAGGTGACGCCTGGTAAGCGCCCACACGGTAAAATATATCGTCATCATTACCGATGTCTACATGTGTTGTAGATACTGGCACACCCAGAAATGGGTAATATGCCGTGATGATATATTTATTTTATTTATTTATTTAAATAAGAGTACTTCCGGTGGATCAATTATAACCAAAATCTAATCAACTCTTCATAGGGATGTACAGAAGAGGAATACGAAAGAATTATAATTTTTAGAATTGTAGTAGGTATGGAAGTTATCGTCGGAGAAAAATTTGTCACACACACACACACACACACACACACACACACACACACACATACACACATACATACATACAGACATCATCTTAAAAATTGTATATTCGTATTGTATGGAATCTAAAACGTGCTTATTCATTAAAAACTCACTACCGAAGACAATACCTTCCTTACCTAAAGGTGACGGAAGGTAAAAATTATAAAATGTATTTTATAAATTAATTAAAAACTTAAATATTAATACTTTTTAACGGAGAGTTTAATTACCTCGAATAAAGTTATATGACAGATACATTAACTGTCAAAAACCAAAACAAAACTGTAAATCTGTTGATCATGGTTACTTGATACAGAAATCAAGTTGGTGAATTTAAACAAACTTTGATTTACGAATCAGCTTGATTCCCTAATTTGGTGTCGTTAGTGTCGTTGTTGTAGAAAGATGGGACATAACCAACATGCAATCCGACACAGACAGCCGACATCCGACCACCTCTACCGCCAAATTTCTTACTACTTATTGTAGAACAGTAGTGGTAGCACGCACTTTAGAATTCTATCAAAGAAAGCAGGCGAATGCGATTTTACTTTTACGAATCTTGGTAGCATGCACTTTAGAATTCTATATTCGTTTTTTGATTCGGAAATTATTGGATTTTATACTATTAAAATAAAAAAATATTATGACAGTTGTAATATTAAATGTATAAATTATATGTAAATTGGCTTTGAATAGAATTGTGGCAAAATATTGACGTTACTTTGACACTTTCGCCTCGAGTCGTACGCTTGAAGGCAAATATTTTGATACACGCATGCTACCAAATTTTTGCTTCCTGGCGAAAAGCGAAAACAAATGCCTCTTTTGATAGAATTCTAAAGTGCGTGCTACCACTACTGGGCTTGCGACAAGCGACAACCGACAAACGATTCAATTGTAGAACAGACCTAATTAATAAGACAAATGTTACAGTAACATTTTAAATAACCCTCCTATGGCGCCAAGTTTTCGATATTTGTTTCCTTTCTCAGACTGTAAAGTCTACATTGGTTAATTAGTAATTATTTCTTTCCAAATCAATTACTTCCACTTGGATGACAGTATCGAATATAATGACTCCGGAGGAAATCTCTGGCTCCTGCTTGTCTGGCGTCACAGTTCACCTCTTTTGAAGCATAAGGCGCGTGCGGATCAATTCGTCACCCACCTAGAGATTTCCTCTATGAGAAACACAAGAGTTTTTAGTGTTTTTACACCGAGAGCAAAGACTAGTTTTTTCTCCAATCCCAATGAACAGTGGAGATATGTTTCCGTCGAAAAAGTTAATAGCATAAAGAAGTAATTAAAGTAAAAACGTCTGTTTAGGGGAATATTAGAAATACCACAACAATGGTTTCAGGAATTTTTAGTTTTTATGGAAAAATTTTATAATTTTTTATTGTGACATACTTTATTAGTCACAATGGATATGTAGATTCATATGTAGTGCGAGACACGAAAGATTGGATTTACAGAATCTTTTCAAATAAATAAATAAATAAATATATCATCACGCCATATTACCCATTTCTGAGTGTGCCACAATCTGCTTTATCGCAGATATCGGTAATAATGATGACATATTTGTACCGTGCGGGCGCTTACCAGGCGTCACCTCACGGGCACTCATTGCTGGCGTGGAGAGTGCACCACAGGGGTCACTTTTGTGCCATTTAAAATTGGAAATATTTGGCGTCGGTCGGGATCGAACCCGGTTCCCCCAGGTTCGCGACCAGACACTCAAGTACGCGGCCACGGCACCCCAAAGGAACTTTTGGTATGAAATTTATAAAAAATAGTATGTGTTCGTGTTATAATATTACTAGATATATAGAATCTTTTCCAAGGAACTTTTCTATAGCAAGAAAAGATGGAAGGACTGCATCGTAGAAGACTTCTCTTTACAATCAAATAATATTACTACCAAGTTCATATCTCTACCCATTTTTGAATTATTGCCCCAAAAGTTAATATACCCCACATTTAGATAAAAAATTCAACATTTTCAAAAATCTAATTTTTATATATCTAGATACTTCTCAATGCGCAGATTCCAAATTTTGAAACCACAGGTCGATATCTTGTTTCGTTCTCGAGACATTTAGATTTAAAATTTTGCTCAAAATTGCCCATTTTTGGGTATTAACCCAAAAATGGGTCGACATATGAAATTGGCGACATCACCATTCGATTCTACGAACAAATATACATAAGTATACCAATTTTCATAATTTATGTCCAACAGGTTCATTTTTTATGAATAAAAGCTTGAAAACCCCTGAAAATTACCAAAATTTGAAAAAATCCTAAGGGGTACACCTTAGATTTTTGCGATTTTTGGCCATTTTCAGTTATTTTTCTTTAGAGATTGTATGCGGTGTTCAAAACTTCTGAAAATTGGTGTACTTATGTAATTTTACCCGTAGAATCGAATGGTGTCGTCGCCAAATTCATATCTTGACCCATTTTTGGGTTATTACCCAAAAATGGGCAGTTTTGAGCAAAACTTTAAATGTAAATATCTCGAGAATGAAAAGAGATATCGACCTAGGGTTTCAATATTTGAAATCAGCGCATTGAGAAGTGTCTAGTAACATAAAAAATAGATTTTTTAAAATTTTACAGTTTTTATCTAAATGTGGGGTATATTGACTTTTGGGGCAATAATTTAAAAATGGGTAGAGATCAGAGGAACTTTCTGTATGGAATTTGTAAAAAATTGTATTATGTTGTAATTATTATTGTAGTGCACTCTCCACGCCAGCTATGAGTGCCCATGAGGTGACGCCTGGTAAGCGCCCACACGGTAAAATATATCGTCATCATTACCGATGTCTACATGTGTTGTAGATACTGGCACACCCAGAAATGGGTAATATGCCGTGATGATATATTTTATTTATTTTTATTTTGTATTATGTTCTTGTTACAATTTTACTGGATATATAGAATCTTTTCCAATGAACTTTTGGTATGGGATTTGTACAAAATACATCAAATTAACGGAAGGTCTTGTGCTGGCCACAGCAGATTTTTTTTTTATTAGTTAGCTGATTATTTACCATCAAGATTTTCCGTTGATCATCAGAACAGTTTTGGACTTCTGGTATGCTTGACATACTGAGTAATCGAAATCTGCTCTGTTTTTCAAATTTGTTTTTGTACCTCTGGCATTGTTGACATGTTGAGTAATCCAAAAATGATCTGCTCTTAGACGAAAGTTTACTAAACTTAATTGCTGAAATACGTATCTAGTTCTAGCGTTTTTAGTTAAGGTTTAGGGTTTTTTTAACTATCATTTTAGCTTGTTTCTAACACTATCTACATTCATCTTTGTTTGTTGTCTATTTGTGAGTATGTTAGTGTGTTTTTCTAACGTTTGTAGTATGCATTTGGATGCAGATGACGTGGAGTTTAGTGAGTCAGTGTGCCTGTACACCGGAAACCAGACGCGTGACGCCGAGATGCTCATGTGTCCAGAATTGTAAACGGTACTAACAACCACACACACTCCATACAGGCGCTACCACTTCCGAACCACCCCATGAATATAAATATTAAATACAGGATAGAATCATTGCCATTAAACAATGAAAATTGTACAGGAAAAATAACGATTAATCATTGAATTTTAAATATAAAATGAATTACTATGTATTAGATATTAATAAGCATAAAATATTAATAATTCTGGTGTCAATGGATTTATCAAATCAAAGTGGAATCGTATTTGATTTTTGCAAAGTGTCCAACAAAAAAGTGCCCAACATAAGAATTTTTAGAAATACAAGAGTTAAGAAGCCGATTAAATTAAACATAAGCTACTCCATTAGGAAACCATTTGCTTATTTTTACCTCCCGCTACCCTTGGTAAGGGAGGTATAGGGAACGTGCTAAAAATCTCATATCGAGATTTTAGTAAATGACCACGTTTTAAGGTCCCTAGAATCCAAATTTAACATTTTCACGATGATGTCTGTATGTGGGTATGTGTGTGTGTATGTATGTGTGTGTATGTATGTATGTATGTATGTGTGTGTGTGTATGTGTAGGGATTTTCTCTTCGCTCTTACTCAAATACTATCATTCAAAAAATTCTGAAACCTTGTATTTCTATCCTATTCTAATATGAAAAGAAGCCATTAGATTTTGGTGTAAATCAAAGCTCATAGTGGTTTTTCTTCAAAAAATACCATTAAATGCAATTTTTTCGAATTTTATGTCTTTTTCTACAGAAATACATTAATACTTTTTCTATATATTTTACAGATAAATTTAAAAATAATTTTTTTTGTTAGTCGCGAAGCCTAAGATAAAACTATTCCTTTGTTACACAGTTCATTTTTCAAATGAATGTAACGGACAGTAAATGTCACTGCCAGAAAACTTATCACTTCAAATTAATAATAGTGACATTTTAAAAAGAAAATAGTAAATAAAGCAATAGTTTTCTGCAATGGAACAGTTTGCAGCGTTAGTAAATACGTAGGTAGGTATGTATTTAAATTAATAAAAATTAAATAGTGGGAGGTTTTGTGTTGGCCACATCAGATTTTTTTATCAGTGTTGGATTTCGAGTTATGATATCAAAGTTTCCTACGGCATAATTTATAAAATTTTACACTATTTATTAGCAATAACTTAAAGAAATTTCTGATCAGTGCTGTCCTGTTCATAACAAAACAAGTTAAAATCGCACTGTAGTCTGTAGTTAATTTATTGTGAGATTTTGGAGTGTTCGGATGTACATTTCTGTGTTTTGTGTATTAAATGATAATATATAAACTAACATTTAAAGTGAAATACAAAATAAACTGTGTAACTGTGTTTTCTTAAACGAAGGCGTCAGGTTTGAAGATTTCCCATTACCTGGTAGGTACTATATCGTCGTTTAATTCATATAAAATGCGTTCTATAAATGAGATCTTTGAACATTTTGTTTTTATTTATTTATAATACATACATTCATACATATCGTGTAACATCATTGCATAGTTAAAATACATGAGTTGGTGCTTTGTAACGAAATATTCGTATCCAATTTTGAACTACTTCAACGTGTACTTTTATATCAAATTTGTAAGTGGTTAAATTTACACAACTTGGTGTGGACCTATACAAACCAATTTTAGTGTTTATTTTAAACAAAAATTCTTGGAGATCAAACAATCCTAACTATCAAGGGAAAATTCCCATAAACATAAGAAAATGGGGGAAGCTGTACCTTGGTATGCATTCGGACCGGGCCGGACCGGGCTTTGAGGTTTGGATCGACTCGTCCTGAAAATAAAAATTGCCGGCCCGACTCGAAGATCGACTCGACAAAAAATTAGCCGGCCCAGCTCGAAAATTGTATCGAAATCGGGCCAGGCTCGGCCAAAGCTCGAAATTTTGATTTTTATATGAGGCGAACTGTTTAACTTTTTTGTTTCAAACTTAAAAAAAGTTACATCAGCATAACGTTCAACATTGGTTAACTTAAGTTATTAAAAAAGACACGCTTCTAGTGTAAGTTCAGACCTACGTGTATTTAACATTTGTTTACCGAAGGCGTTCGAAAATTTAAAGAACTGTTTCATAAATATAAAAAAATCTGTTGTGGCCAGCACAAGACCTCTCGTCATTTCCATATTAGGCTATATAAGTATTATATTGCACTTCACTTTCGTACCGTCGTTTTATAACAAAATAATACAGAATTTTACCCAAATATTGTTTTTTATTCAGTGGCGTAGCGTAGGGTTTTGCCGCTTGGGGCAAATGTCAAATTTGCCGCCCCCCTTCCCCTATAAAATTTAAAATTCTTAGAAACACAAAAAGAACATAAATTATGTAAAGGTACCTACTCATAAAAAAAGGCGCCGCAGGCGAATTTTTTTTTCATTCAAAGTCAAATGCCTTATAATTGAAAGTTACATTTTTTCAATGGATGTAAAGGTATATGAAAAATGACCCCCATATTTAGCGCGTTTAAAGAAATGCTCAACTTCATTAATGTCTAATACCAATATGACTAGAAAAAATCGGGTGCCCCCTTTGCCCCCCCTACGCTACGCTACTGATTTTATTGTATTTAGCATGTCTTCTACACACATATAATTCTAATTAGATCTATTTTTCATTGTATGAGGAAGTTTCTAAGTGTCGGAGATTCTTCCAATGAATGTCAGATTGAGGAAACTGCAGTTAAATATTTTCTAAGTCTTATAGTTTTTGAGGAATCGTTTCTACAACATCCAGACATACACACATCCACACGCGCACACACACACACACACACACACATACACACACACACACAGACATCGATTAAAAAATATTATAGTCGGATTCTAGGGACCTTAAATCGTGCTTATTCAATAAAATCTGGATATGCGAATTTTAGCATGAATCCAATACCTCTCTTAGCGAGAGGTAAAAATATATGATCATTTACGTAAGCGTTTTTATCTAAAAATGGGGTATTATGACTTTTGGGGTAATAATTCAAAACTAGGTATCTAGCCCAGAAATGGGTAATTTTAAGAAAATATTTGAGGTTGAATATCTCCAAAACTAAAAGAGATATCGACCTGCGTTTTCATGATTTGGAATCAGTGCATTAGGAAGTACGAGGTACGTGACTTTTTGGGGTAAAAACCTAAAAATGAGAACAGTTATGAACTTCGTTGTAATATTAGATTAGATATGTAACTACACCAAATTTTATGGGTATTCACAAATATCGAACTTAAATCGTCTGATTAACAGCAACTTGGTTTTTTAACTGGCAGTGAAAATGTTAACCGCACATTGTAAAATTATTTCTAAATATTTTTTCTTGGTTAAACGTTTATAACAATGTTTTATTTTGTGAAATAAATATATTAATTTCGAATTGAATAATTTATTATTTACGTCTTTCCAAAATTGTATATATTAAAATGAATCATACACGAAGATCTGTTTATAAAAACAGTATTTAACCCTTGACAACAATCCATTCCCACACTTATTAATTGCAAAGACATGTCTAACTTTTTTCAACTTAAAAATTCTCTTTAAGTATGAAACTTGGAAAAAATACATTCCAAGAAAAACTTTATACATGGTTGAAGGCCATAGAAGGCTTATGCCTTATGTATAAAGTATATATACTTTAGTATTTGTGTCCACCACCTTTCATTTCTATGCGAGGGATGAAGTGCAAGACATCTTTTCTCCTCACACTTGCAATGAATCATTCATCAACGCATTATGTCTCAATTGACGGCTTGTTTTTTCCCTCTGGTGTGCGTTTCTTGAGTTATACGTTCTTTTCTTCGACCGTGATTTCGCGATGGGAAATATTTTCGTGGGAGAGCAAAACAATGAAGTCCAAATTATTTATTAGGTAAATGGGTATTAATGAGGTTTACCTACTTATTTGTTTTAATTAAGAATGGACTGTTAATTTTGTTAATTAATACTAATTAAGTTTTGGCAATTATAAGATGTAAAGTGAGACACGAGAAATGGGAATTTTCCAAAGATTTTGGTTACAGCAAAACAAATAAATTTATCAAGATCTGAAAGGAAATGAAAAAAATCTATTCTGGACAGCACAAGACCTCTCGCCATTTGGATATTAGGCTATATAAGTATTGTATTGCACTTCGCTTTCGAACCGTCGTTTTATAACAAAATATTATAGAACATTACCCAAATATTGTTTTTTATTATATTTAACATGTCTTCTGCACACATATAATTCTAATTATATCTATTTTTCATTGTATGAGGAAGTTTCTAAATGTCAGAGATTGTTCCAATTCATTAACCAGATTGGCGGTATTTCTGATGGATATATGCATTTTACCACAATTTTACCAATAATTTCAAATATTTAATTAATAAAACAATAAGAAAAATTAAATATACTTCCCAGAAAAAGCTATCAGAATGTCACTAAAACTATTGATTTTTGACACTGACATGTGTCATTTACAAATTATGTTATAAACATTGTAATTTGTCAACTGGTTTCCTTAGTGCCGTAGCCTCTGCGATTAGTTCACTCTATAAATTATAGTGTCTTTATCTCTAAATCTATACAAGATATAATAAAAATTTTAAGTGTATTAGATGGAGAATTTTATGTTCTTCAATATTTAATAAAAAAAAAACTCCCAAAAAATTATATTTAGAAGAATTTTTCTAAGAAACTACTACTTCCGGTTGTTCAATTGTTACCAAAACCTTTTCAGCTCTTCCCAAGAATGTCGGATTGAGGAAACTGCAGTTAAATATTTTTTAAGTCTTATAGTTTTTGAGGAATCGTGTCTACAACATCCAGACATACATACACACACACATACACACACACAAACACACACACAGACATAATTTTAAAAATGTTATAATCGGATTCTAGAGACCTTGAATCGTGCTTATTCAATAAAATCTGGATATGCGAATTTTAGCATGAATCCAATACCTCTCTTAGCGAGAGGTAAAAAACTGTATATTGTACAAGTTTTCTTGAAAGAAAATAACATTCTCTCCTGAGATGTGCTTGCACTATTTTTATCTAATTCCGTTTTAAAAGGTTCAATTTCACCTAACTTCATCTGCAATCTGTAAATAATTGAGTTACGTAAAGAATATTACGTAACTGAAAATTGATACAAAAAGAAATAAAAATATACCTATCAATAATGACTTGTTTAATATCAATTTATGAATTATTGACTCGCACCTAATTCCTCTATATCAGAAAGAAGATCTAAATCAGTTTCAGAACACAATTACAGGCTGTGTCCGATGTTGAATTTTTAGCACCCTAATATTTAAATCCTAAATATATATGCCCTAAATAACGTCGATATTTAGGACTTTAGGGTTTTGCAGGAGCATACTATGGCTGTGTCCGATGTCGTATTTTGGCATTTAGTATTTAAGATTTAGATCTTCTTCATATAAATACAACTCCGAATGGCACACTAGTGATATCCATGGGTTTGTATGGCAACACTTTAGAACAACAAAAATGAATTATACAATTCGATTCAATTTGACGCTTGACAGTAAATGTTAATATTATATTTCATAAAATAGAAGCTAAGAAGCTATTCTTTGACAGTAAATTTGACGTTTTGTACAAATTATAGCAACGAACATATTTGTTAAATTAGTGCGCGTCAACTTCATAGTGTGCTCCTGCAAAACCCTAAAATCTAATTCCTAAAATCCTAAATAATCACTAGATTTAGGGCATATAAATTTTGATTTAGATACTGAAATTCCCAAACCAAAATTTATTGTGAAATATTCAAATGGTTTGTTCTTGTTATACAGAGAGTTTATTTTAAAATGCATCATTATAGTTCATCACTTCCATGGTTACTCAGTATTGTCAAAAATGACAGCAATGTAATATTTGTCCATTTTAAAATGCAACATTATAAATAGTATCGCAGCACAGGATATACCTCCCAAACACATCACAAATGGTGTCAATTCTTATTACGACCGACTAGAATATTGTCTCAGAGTGATTGGGGGTATTTTTTAACATTTATTAATTAAAATTATGAATTTTTGTAAGCTAAAGTTTGTTAAGATGTACAACATTCATGTTTTAATTATTTGTTAATCGTATGTAGGCTAATTTATTTGAAATTAGTTTTGATAATACGAAACTACAAATTTTGTATGTTGCATTTTAAAATGGACAAATATTACATTGCTGTCATTTTTTGACAATAGTGAGTAACCATGGAAGTGATTCGCCATATGTTGCATGTTAAAATAAATTTCCTATATATCTCACCATGTTTATTTTAAATTGTCAAATATTTCAGTTTGGTAGGATGTTGAAATTCTTGTTCTTTTTCTTGCATTGAAAGTAATTGAAATTTGTCACACATTTGATTTCCATGTACCGTGAAACGCGTTGTCAAAATTCCCAAATTTAAAGCACCAAGTTTCCTGTTATTCATTCCAAGACCGTGTGTCTATTTAACAGTATCAAGAACTCTATTTATAAGCCCTGAATTCATATGACATTCACGATGGGTTTTATGTCCTCCTCTTGACTTGAATTTTAATTTTACAGACCTCACATAGTCTGTAGGGAATGGAAAATACGTAAACTCACCATTCGAGGAAATTAACACACTTCCAAAAGGATTTTACCGTTATAAACAAAGGCTTTGGTAATCTAGAAAGCCGTGATTTGTGATTTTAATTCGGGGAACGTACAATTGAAATTTTTGGATTTGCGGTTTGTTTTATTGGTTAATATACTTATTGATAGTAGATTTGATTTTGTTATGCAAAACAAGTGCGATGAATATTTGAAGCCATGTTATGAATTATAAAATGATAGACATTTTTCTATGAATCTATAGTAGGAAAATATAGTCTATATAATATGGATTTTTATAGTAGTATGAATGAGTTTTTATAATTATTCTAAACAGGTTTATAAAATAAATAAATTGGCACGCCCCTTCGAAGTAAAGGTGTGGCAGTTTTGCTCTAAGCAACTCTTAGAACACGACATGTTTCAGTTTATTACTTGTCTTAAAGTTAGCTATGAAATATATAAATATATAAAAGTAAATACTTTTAAATAAATCTGTGCACTGTCCCTCTACAGTAAAAGCATTAATGAATACTCTTTTTAGAATTCTATGAAATAATGAGGCATTTGTTTTCGTTTTTCGCCACGAAGCAAAAATTTGATAGCATACGTGTCTCAAAATATTCGCTGCAAACATACGACTCGAAGCGAAAATTCTATTCAAAGCCAATTTATCGTGAGTATTTTTTAACGTGAAACATTGGGTTTGTCATATCCATGGTTACATCTTGATATTTGATTGACAGCAATGTATTTGCCCGTTCCATTTTAAATGAAACATAGGGAACGAATCTGACAGAAGTATTATATTTAAATATTGTAAGAAATTTAGCCGAGTCAGAAAACCACTCGAGAGCACTAAACATATTTCGGGCACAAGATGCACACAGTATATTTTCTAAGTCTAAATTTAATTTTTAGAAAACAGGTATAATTATTTAAACAAAATGAACCTCTAATGACATCTTGTCAATATGACTGATAACCGTTGAATTTACCTATAATTTATGATTTGACATTTGATTGTCAGCAATGTATTTGTCTGTCTCATTTAAAATGACACATGGGGAATGAATTTGACAGAAGTATTATATTTAAATATTGTAAGAAATTTAGCCGAGTCAGAAAACCACTCGGGCACAAGGTGCACACTATATTTTTTTACAACTAATTTTAATTTAGAATGCAGGTATAATTATTTAAACAAAATTAACCTCTATTGACGTCTAATCAAATGTCAAATTCGTTCCCTATGTTTCATTTTAAATGAAACGGGCAAATACATTGCTGTCAATCAAATGTCAAGTCGTAACCATGGATATGACAAACCCAATGTTTCACGTTAAAAAATACTCACTGTAAAAATCTGATGTACTCAAAACAATACCTCTCGCTATTTAAATTTTATTAATTTAAAAACATCTTCATGTAATATTAATTACCTTCCATAACTATGGATTTATTTACTATTTTCTTTTTAAAATGTTACCATTATTAATTTGACATAATTAGTTTATTGACAGTGACATTTATTTGTCAATTACATACAGTTGAAATATGAACTGTGTAACAAAGGAATTGTGTTTATCCTTAAAACATAGGCTGTGTGATTCACATTGATATAAAATGCGAAAAAATGAATTTTACTGGTACCTATTTTTTGATTTAAATTTAGAAAATCAAATGACACATTTAAATTTTGATTGCTTATAATTTTCATGACTCATTTTAGACGAATAAATTATTTTATCAGCACTATAAGCTTATTATTAAATTTTTAAAATATTTATAAACAATTTTTCATTATGAACTCATAAAATTAATTTATATCAACAAATATTCTTTTCATAATATGTTTCATATCTTTTTTAAAATGTTCTTTTTTAAATTGTGCTGTGTAGTTTATAGGTATGACTTTTATTTTATTAGTATTATTATATTTATATAAATTTCTTCTAAGAACATTAAAGAAGGCGGTGATTTATTTTCCTCATAATTTATCCTTTTTCTATCTAGTCTTCTTTGCAAACAAAACCCTGTCGCCCGGTCGGCATCATTTGTTTCACCGAAACAAACAACGTCCGCCGTTTCAGGCGGCTGCGAAAACAAAACCGAATCGAAACAAAATACGGCGCTCGTTAGTTCTCTCGCCGTGGAAACATAAACTTTCGGCCATTTTATAGCGGTGATGGCCTTAAAACAAAATAGCATCTGTAGTAATTGGTGTCGCGTGTTGATTGGTCGAGGCGCGTAGCCGAGCCAGCTGATTGGCTGCGTGCGGACAGCAGGAGAGAGCAGGTCTGTCTCTACAACGAGCGAGAGAGGAAGAGAGAGAGATAGTGAATATGTAAGGCAATCATGAGATACTGCAGGAATAACAAAAAATTGAAATTTTGTTTTTGGACATTGAATGTAGAAATCTATGAATCTTCATTTTGGCAGTTAATACAATTTTTGATCATACAAAACGGCACTATTTCATGTACAAGACGTAAAATGCGTTTGAAAAAATATTTGAACTGATGTGTTTCTCCGCCTGATGTTTAAGGTGTGACATATTATACTGGGAGTACAGTTTTATCTATTTCTACTAATACACGTTTTACTCAATGTTTGCTACAAGATACAGCACTATTTTTATTTCTGATTCTTCAAATTTTCAATTTATATTTTTACCTCCCGCTACCCTAGGTAAGGGAGATATAGGTATCTTGCTAAAAGTCGCATATAAGCACGTTTTGATGTCCCCAGAATCCGATTTTAACATTTTTATAATGATGTCTTTGGGTATGTATGCGTGTGTGTGTTTGTGTGGATCGTGTGGATACGATTACTCAAATTCTATCAACAAGAAAATTTTGAAATTTTGTATACCCATTCTATACTAATGTGGGAAGAGCTCATTAGTTTTTAGTGTATATCGGATAACCGAAAGTATCACTTATACAAGTTTTTAACAGTTTTTCTAGAAAAAATACATAGAATATAATTTTTCAGCAACTTAAACTAATAAAAATTGAATATAATGGTATGGGGTCCCGTGGCCGCGTGCCTGAGTGTCTGGTCGCGAACCTAGGGGAACCGGGTTCGATCCCGACAGACGCCAAATATTTCCAATTTTAAATGGCACAAAAGTGACCCCTGTGGTGCACTCTCCACACCAGCTATGAGTGCCCGAGAGGTGACGCCCACACGGTCAAATATATCGTCATCATTACCGATGTCTACATGTGTTGTAGATACTGGCACACCCAGAAATGGGTAAAATGCAGTGATGATATATTTATTATTTATTTTATTTATATAATGGTACAATTTTGAATTCTACGAAAATAGCATTTAGTAAATAACTTTAAATATAAAGAGTGAGGTAATAAAAGTTTCTGGATTGCAGTCATAAAATTTTATTTACTAAATTCTCGGGTCGACCGGTTTCGAGCTCCACATGAGCCTTCCTCAGGAGCTGAATAATATTTACAATAAACATTACAATTTAACAATCAGAAATAAAATTAAATTTTGTGACTGCAATCCAGAAATTTTTATTACCTCATCAATATCTTCAGTCAAAGAACTTTTTCTATCATTTAAATATAAATTTATACAATAATTTATTTTTTATACATCATCTTGCCTATACGTCAAACAAACACATAATATTTTAATAACAATTTTGACATATTTAAACAAATGTCACTGTCAGGAAGCAATTACATTAAAATTAATAATGAAACCGTGTTAAGGACAATGTAGTAGTAAAATATTTGATTCTAATGAAATTAAGGTTTGTAAAAATAATATATTTTCCATTACACACACAAATATGAGACATACAGAATGATCAAATTTAAGGTTGCTATGTTTGCAATACTATAGAGCAAACACGTATCAATAAGCACGTGTTATCAAAGTGTCAAATATTAGTATACTGTCGTGCAGAAAGCATCATACACTAGGTACGTAGTTTTAAATAAATATATCATTTTATACTTCAATTAAAATTTTGAATATGTTTTACACACAGGGAATTTATTTTAACATGCAACATATAGTCAATCATTTCCATGGTTACTCACTAATGTCAAAAAATGACAGCAATGTAATATTTGTTCATTTTCAAATGCAACATACATTATTTGTAGTTTTGTATTATCAATACTAATTTCCAATAAATTAGCCTACAAGCGATTAACAAAAAATCAAAACATGAATGTTGCGAATCTCAACAAACTTTAGTTTACAAAAATTCATAACTTTCATGTAACAAATGTTAAAAAAATACCCCCATTCACACTGAGGCAATATTCTAGTCAGTCGTAATAAATATTGACACCATTTTTGATGTGTTCTGGAGGTATCTCCTGTGCTGCAATGCTATTTATAATGTTGCATTTTAAAATGGACAAATATTACATTGCTGTCATTTTTTGACAATAGTGAGTAACCATGGAAGTGATGAACCATAATGTTGCATTTTAAAATAAATTCTCTGTATGTATAAATCTTGTAGGTGGTATATTTCAAAAATAATCTCGTATGGAAATGAAGATGAATCAACTAAAATTTTTAGAGAATTTACTAAATTTCTTTGTTATATTTCGGGGTGGGCGGTATTTATTATATATTTCCAACAAAAAATCTTGTTGTTTACTTTATTTTGTGGTGAGGTTACCATACTTTGTTAGTCAAATATCCCATGCAGTCAACCAGTTTTTAAATAATTCAAAACATCGTCGAATGATAAATAATTTATATCCAGCAATATTAAAAATTCATTTTTTTGTCCGAGTGTACCGGGTACAAATACTTTTCAAATTCGCTGCGTCAGCGGCTTAACATTAATCTGACCCCGGCTCGCTGCGGTCACCCAAGAAAACATTTATTCTAGTCGTATAAAACTACAAATACGAACCTATAACTTATAGTGGCACTGAAGTTTGTGCTTTTTGAGAATACGTAACAAATTGATTGATATATTTTATCATCCTAATATCTAAATCCTAAATTTATATACCCTAAATCTAGTGATTATTTAGCATTTTAGGAATTAGATTTTAGCGTTTTGCAGGAGCACACTGTTCCTTGAAGTTGACGCGCACTAATTAAACAAATCATGTTCGTTGTTATAATTTGTACAAAACGTCAAATTTACTGTCAAAGAATAGCTTCTTAGCCTCTATTTTATGAAATATAATATTAAGATTTACTCTCAAGCATCAAATTGAATCGAATTGTATAATTCATTTTTGTTGTTCTAAAGTGTTGCCATACAAACCAATGGATGTCATTAGTGTGCCATTCGGAGTTGTATTTTTGTGAAGAAGACCTAAATCGTAAATACTAAATTCCAAAATGCGACATCGGACACAGCCTAAATATCAAAAAAAAAAAATATTTAGAATTATTTGTGTCCAGTTGTACCACTTACAGCTAAATTTTGATTTAATTGGCAATATCGCGTTCTTAAAATTTCGGGACGCACTTTTCTTTTTTTAACCTATCTATAAGCTGTGAAATTGGCCATACATGCGTTTATAACCGTCAAAAATGATGGGTAGTGATGAACAAGTAGTTTCCTCCTACTCTTCTAAATGTTCGAGATTCTTCCAATTCAACAAGATTGGCGGTATTTTTGAAGGGTATATGATGAAATATACGTATAGCAAGCACGTGTTTAGTTGACACTGAAACTGTACATACTTTGACTTATAAATGAATCCTCTTCATTTTAATATATTTCAACTTGTCCTTGTACGAATTTTAAGTTTTCTGCATTCAAGGACTGTGTCTACTTAAAGTGCGGCAATTTTAAATATTTAATTAATGGTAAAATAAAAAATATTAAAAGTAATTCACAGAAAAAGTCTTCAGTAATGTTTAAATTTTTTACACTGACATTTATGTCAATTATAAACATTTTAATTTTTCCACTGGTTTCCTTGGGCTTTTGGATTCATTATACAATGGATTATTTTATATATTTATAATTCTCTGTCTCTAAAGCTATAGAAAATATAATAAAAATGTTGAATGTGTTGGATAGAGAAATTATTAAATGTTTGTAATAATATAAAATTCCAATAAAATAATATTTAAAAGATTTTTTGTAAGAAACTACTACATCTGGTTGCTCAATTGCTACCAAAACCTTTTCAGCTCTTCCCATTAATGTCTGCAACATTCACACACACACACACACACACACATCTATACACACAGATATCAATTATTACCAAAATCTAATCAGCTCTTCCCTCCCAGGAATGTCAGATTGAGGAAACTGCAGTTAAATATTTTTTAAGTCTTATAATATTTAAGAAAAAGTGACTCCAACATACACACACACACACACACATCTACACACACACACACACACACACACACACACACCATTGTAAAAATGTTAAAATCGAATTTTAGAGACCTCAAAACTTTCTTATCCACTAAAATCTGGATATGCGATTTTTAGCATGATTCCAATATCTGTCTTAGCGAGAGGTAAACAAAATAATGGCACTGAAAATGAATGTGTCAATTTATATTCGTAGGTATTATAAATTCTTTATATTATCCTCTGTAATATATTCTGGTCAATATTAAATCATCAAACAATAGACACGAGACATGAACCTCCTAAATAAATAAGGAAACGTTGGCAGTGCATAATGAAATTTTAATTACATGATCATGGATCAATATTTTAAAACAAAGCTTATTGTTCTCCTGACCTACCCGAACTCAACTCTTTATTATTATACGAGAATAAGTTAGCGATATACAACCTCAGCTGCATTGTATTTTTATCTACAAGATAAATACTGTTTACTTTCTTCAAACAGATAAACATTATCGCGCAAGTGACAATTACTAGAATGAATGAAAATATAAAAGTAAATATGGAATCTGTAAATAATCTATACATAGTTTTGAAGGTAACATTTTTATACTTTATACAGAGTGATTAAAAAGAATTTACACATTTACAATTTTTACCTTCCGTCGCCTTTAGGTAAGGAAGGTATTGTCTTTGGTCAAAAAATTCGGTGGTGAGTTTTTAATGAATAAGCACGTTTTAAGATCCCTAGAATACGATATTACTAATTTTACAATGATGTCTGTATGTGTGTGTGTGTCCGTGTGTCAGTGTGTGTGTGTGTGTGTGTGTGTGTGTGTGTGTGTGTGTGTGTGTGTGTGTGTGTGTGAGACAAATTTTTCTCTGACGATAACTCCAGTACTACAATTCTAAAAATTATAATTCTCTCGTATTCCTCTTCTTTGCATCCAGATGAAGAGTTGATTAGATTTTGGTTATAATTGATCCTCCGGAAGTACCCTTATTTAAAGTTTTTATCAGTTTTTCTTAAAAAAACGCAGTTAAATATTATTTTTTGACATTTTGTTATTATATATATTAAAGAAAATACTCTTCTCTATACGGTTTGATTATACATTTTCCTTCATATTCAATAGATGTAGATTTAAAGCGTTATAAAGAAATTAATTTTCAAAAATTAGTCAGCTTTGCTATTTATCATGTAAACAGCTGATAGGTATATTTAAAAAATTTTAATTGACAGATGTCAGTTGCAAGTGCAAAACCAAATATGAAAAGTATAGGATCTAAAATTGGTATGTCATAGTGTTCCTCGCAAGTGACGTGCAGAGAAAGGCCAAAGAGAAGATGGAAGGACTGTATCGCAGAAGACTTGAGA
Organism: Ophonus ardosiacus; assembly: GCA_943142095.1. Taxonomy (NCBI): domain Eukaryota; kingdom Metazoa; phylum Arthropoda; class Insecta; order Coleoptera; family Carabidae; genus Ophonus; species Ophonus ardosiacus. The sequence continues at coordinate 49,596,486 of OW964832.1, forward strand.
AAGGAAAGACTGTGTGAAGAAGATGCGTTGGACAGGAATGAGTGGAAGAGAAGAGGAAACAGCAACCCCTAATAAAATAGGGGAAAGCTGAAGAATAAATGAAGTGTCAAGTGCATTTTACTTAGTGTATGTTTATGTCATAATTTTATTGGATTTGTAGAAACTTTTCAAATGAACTTTTGGTATGGAATTTGTAAAAAATAGTATGTGTTCGTGTTCGATTTTACATGATATTATATAGAAACTGTTCCACGGTATTTTTGGTATGGGATTTGTACAAAATACATCGAATTGACGGAAGGTCTTGTGCTGGCCACAACAGATTTCTTTTTTATTAATATACCCATTTGTCCATTTTTTATCTTCCGTCACCTTTAGGTAAGGAAGGTATATGTCTGGTCAAAATATTCGGTGGTGAGTTTTTAATGAATAAGCACGTTTTAGGGTGCCTAGAATTCGAATATACTATTTTTAAGACCCATAATAAAATAGGGGAAAGCTGAAGAATAAATGAAGTGTCAAGTGCATTTTACTTAGTGTCCGTTTATGTTATAATTTTATTGGATTTATAGAACCTTTTCAAATGAACTTTTGGTATGGAATTTGTAAAAAATAGTATGTGTTTTTACATGATATTATATAGAATATGTTCCAAGGACCTTTTGGTATGGGATTTGTACAAAATACATTGAATTGACGGAAGGTCTTGTGCTGGCCACAACAGATTTTTTATTTCTGCAAAGCTTAGCATAATTTTGCTTGGTGGTTCTGTCGTCTTCCATACGATTTACATGTCCGGGCTATTTTAAATGACTCTCTTATTAAATTCGAAAGAAATAATTTATGTAATTGTTATAAAATACATGAACGACAGCCGGTTTCTGATTTATGCGTGACACTTAATATTCATACATGCATGTAGCTCCATTTTGCGAATAATAACTTTTAAACTAATTATCCCTGTCATAAAGCATTCTCTTATATTATAACTTTCCTCTCTTGACAACTGGTACGTATGTCTAATTTATGTATACGACCTCTTGAAAGTGGGTCTGTTATGAAGAAACCGCTGGTTTTCACAAACATCCTCGCATCGCATCGGCGTCTTGTACATGAAACAATCGCCGCTCGGCGTCGTCGTGGGAACCGCGGCCGTTGCGAAACAAAAGCCACCACCGCGGTAGCAGGCGGTGTGTGAACCCAGCTCTCACAGAATGGGAGGAAGCAATTAATGCAGAACGGGACAGATTTTGATGAAAATATAATTGTTGTTATGCGCAAATCTAACGGAACCGCGATGGGAATTTGAACCACATTTACTGTTAAAAGAAAGAAAGAAAGCAAACATGAATTTGCATCAACGGGATGTATCAAAAATGATGAATTACTTATGGCAATTGGAACACCAATTCATAAATTACTGCACAACTTATTCAAAAGTTTCAGAATGAATAGTACCAATTTTATTTCAAATGTGAATGTAATTTTTATAATCTTTTAGAGATACTGATATTGCTCTATCAGTATTTTCACCCACGCTTTTATTTACCGAGGCAAAAAGCCTAAGAAAAAATATTTTTCTTTTTCAGTACATTTTAACAAAAGCTTGTTCTTAAAAAATCATCAAGTGTCAAAATTTTTGGTACTGGAGATTAATTAACCATCTAGTTTTTGATTAAAAACAAACTTTTAACGGAAATATCATGTAGTCTTCGAAATTACGTATGTATCCAAAATTTCAAGTCGATCAGGATTCTGTATAACTTCTTCGATAGTAATTAGTACCGATATCACTATGGTTACATAGAAAATTACATTTTATTTGACAATTATGACGTAGGTAATCATCTTATAAAAAATACGTGCTGTAAAGATAACGATACCGTTTCATATCGGATGAGTTATAGAATCCCACTCCAGGTACATTTGTAGAAGTGGTTAAATTTGATTATAAGATATGACCCTAACTAACTAATCATCTAACTAAATAACAAACAGATGAAGTTAAATAAATGCTTGTAAAATATTACTATTAGCTCTATCCTAGAAAGATCACAGAGATTTCAACGAAACAAAATTATTAATAATAAAACAGCTAGATACTTTATTAAATAAGTAAGTCTAAATATAAGAATTGCTGATTTTTGGGAAGTCTAAAACTGTCGTTCTTACAATCTAGAATAATAAATTTAAAATAAATTACAAAGAAAAATATTTCAATATTCTTGAAGTGCCGTCAGAGAATACAACGTTTAATCTAATTCATCAAATAATAATATCAAGGTTTATTACTAATTTTTAGGTGTACCAATCTAAATGCAGATATCGAATATCGGTGTTGACGGTATATTTGTACCGTTTAGATCGTTTACCAGACGATAAATCTCGTGCTCTTAAAGCTGTTATGGAGAGGACACCACAAATATTTCATCTCAAAGTCAAATTTGAAGAAATCATTATTTACAGTACTAAATAAAATAAATATATCATCACGGCATATTACCCATTACTAAGTGTGCCAGTATCTACAACACATAGACATCGGTAATGATGACGATATATTTTACCGTGTGAGCGCTTACCAGGCGTCACCTCACGGGCACTCATAGCTGGTGTGGAGAGTGCACACAGGGGTCACTTTTGTACCATTTTCAAATTGAAAATATTTGGCGTCTGTCGGGATCGAACCCGGTTCCCCCAGGTACACGACCAGACACTCACGCACGCGGCCACGGGACCCCATCAAATAATAAATTTAAATATATTATCAAGGTTTATTACTAATTTTTAAATGTGCCAATCTAAATGCAGATATCGGATATCGATATTAACTGTATATTTGTATCGTTTAGTAAACGATACCAGACGATAGATCTCGTACTCTTAAAGCTGTTGTGGAAAGGACACCACAAATATTTCATTTCAAATTTGACGAAAACATTATTCACGATACTGAATTAGCTCTACTATATATTCCTCTCCGATTTAATAAGCATCTTGCTACAATTCAACAATTCCAATACTTTTATTCAACTATGTATTTCTTTTTCGTCTCATCTTGAATAGCATAATGATTTGCTGGCCGGTGTTCGCTCGGGGTTTCGATGCATTTGATAGACGCGTGGCTTGGGCACGCGTTGGCTTCGCTGGATGTCTTGCGATGACCCGGCGGCTGACCTGATCGCTTGGAGAGGCTGGGCCTCTCCCTCTCTCTGCCTCTCTCCCAGCCGAGAGAACAGGCCACTCCTATTTCCATCCACACACACTATTATCTCCAACGCACACAGCATCACTATAGGATGAACTACAAAAACGATGAAACATGAAACGCAGTCATTTGCATACAGGCGGAAAAGAACGGGAAAATATGGGAGAATATTATAGCGAGGCTGGTGGCTGAGTGCGTTATGTGGCCGGTTTATTATCATTATTATGAAGAGAGGTCTAAAAGCAGTACTTTTGTCAATATGACTAGGGATACACGCGATCTCAAGCTTTGGCCCGGCCCGGCCTGAAGCCCGCCTCGATTTCGAGTCGATCATCGAGCCGGGCCGAAGATATTTTTTACCGGGCCAAATCGGGCCAATCATTTGTAAAAGTTGAGGCGAGTCGGACTTATGATAAATCGATTTTATAATCCAATCAAAATGCACAGTTTCCTTAATATTTTAATGAAAATGGATAAAGTTAAAATGGGTCAAAATGATTTAATAACAACATACTTCACACATAAGTCAATAAACCCCATATTCAGATAAAAACTTCAAAATTTTCAAAAATCTAATTTTTATATATCTAGATACCTACTTCTTTTTAGTTTTTTATGGAAAAATTTTATAATTTTTTATTGTGACGTACTTTATTAGTCACAATGGATATCTAGATATGTGTAGTGCGAGACACGAAAGATTGGATTTACAGAATCTTTTCAAAGAAACTTTTCTATAGCAAGAGAAGATGGAAGGACTGTATCGCAGAAGACTTCTCTTTATAATCAAATAATATTACTACCAAGTTCATATCTCTAGCCATTTTTGAATTATTGCTCCAAAAGTCAATATACCTCACATTTAGATAAAAACTTCAAAATTTTCAAAAATGTAATTGTTATGTATCTAGATACTTCTCAATGCGCTGATTCCAAATTTTGAAACCGCAGGTCGATATCTCTTTTCGTTCTCGAGATATTTAGATTCAAAGTTTTGGATAAAACTGCCCATTTTTGGGCAATAACCCAAAAATGGGTCTAGATACGAATTTGGCGACACCACCAATCGATTCTACGGATAAAAATATATAAGTATACCAATTTTCATAATTTTTGACTAACCGGTTCATTTTCTATGAATAAAAGTTTGAAAACACCTGAAAACGGCCAAAATCTGAAAAAATCGTAAGGGGTACCCCTTACGATTTTTGCGATTTTTGGCCATTTTCATTTATTTTGCTTTAGAGACCATATGCGCTGTTCAAAAATTATGAAAATTGCTATACTTATGTATTTTTGTCCGTAGAATCGAATGGTGATGTCGCCAAATTCATATCTCGACCCATTTTTGGGTTATTACCCAAAAATGGGCAGTATTGAGTAAAACTTTAAATCTAAATATCTCGAGAACGCAACGAGATATCGACCTGCGGTTTCAAAATTTGGAATCAGCGCATTGAGAAGTATCTAGCTACATGAAAATTAGATTTTTCAAAATTCTAAAGTTTTTATCTAAATATGGGGTATATTGCCTTTTGGGATATTAATTCAAAAATGGATAGAGCTTCAAACTTGCTAGTAATATTATTCGATTGTAAAGACAATGTTACTTAAGTGTACGCATATTTAGAGCATTTGAACAACTGAGTGAATTTTTAGAAATTAAAGTCTTAAAAGAAAATTGTTATCGCATTATTCTTGTATGAGTATTAATGAAATAAAAAATGTTTAAATATTAATTCATTCGAAAACTACAAGCAATTAAAAGTGTGTGTGACATGTCATGTAATTTTAAAAATTATGTAAAAATTCTAGGGTCCTTATAACAATGCTTCTTCACTATGGGTGTGCCAGTATCTACAACACATGTCGACATCGGTAATGATGACGATATATTTTGCCGTGTGGGCGCTTACCAGGCGTCACCTCACGGGCACTCATAGCTGGCGTGGAGAGTGCACCACAGGGGTCACTTTTGTGCCATTGTGCCCGGGTTCTCGACCAAACACCATATATATATATATATATATATACAGGGTGTCTCTTAAATAGGGGGACATGGCTTAACCACAGATTCCTGAGGCTAAAATAAGACGATTTAACCAAACTTGCTTCTACCGGAAAGTGTACCATTTAGCCAGAAATCTGCTTCAAAGTTCTTCGAAAAAAAATTAATTTTGCTTATAATAATCGGACGCTTTATTCGATTTGGATGAAATTTGGTATGACAGTTTATATGGTTATAAGTCATCTTTTAAGGTGATACTTGTTATTATTAGTGAACCACTAGTGTATGAAACTTAGGTCTCCCAACATTAATTAGACCGTAACTTTTTAATGGCAATGTCGAAAACGTGAATTTATTTTTCTTCAGAAAGATACATTCAATAGTAAACTTTTGTCTCTCTGTGTAATTTGTGATATCTGTTACGGTTCACACAGAAAAAAATAAATTCTGAGTGTCTGCACTGTTAAATTTTTAAAATAAATTTAATCTAGCACTCTATACAAATGTCAAACAAGTAATTTTTAATGACAGTAACGAGTTGTCAATCTTCACAACTTATTTAGGAGTTAGCTGAGATATGTAATCGTCTTATTTATAATAATGGTAGTAAAATACTATTAGGCCGAACAAACGGATGTTACTAATTTTAGAATATTGCGAAGAAAATTTTTGACAACCCGTAAAACAATTGTTACTGTCATTAAAAATTACTTGTTTGACATTTGGATAGTCTGCTAGATTAAATTTATTTTAAAAATTTAGCAGTGCAGACACTCAGATTTTATTTTTTTCTGTGTGAACCGTAACAGATATCATAAATTACACAGAGAGACAAAAGTTTACTATTGAATGTATCTTTCTGAAGAAAAATAATTTCACATTTTCGGCATTGCCATTAAAAAGTTGCGGTCTAATTAATGTTGGGAGACCTAAGTTTCATACACTAGTGGTTCACTAATAATAACAAGTATCACCTTAAAAGATGGCTTATAACCATATTAACTGTCATACCAAATTTCATCCAAATCGAATAAAGCGTCGGATTATTATAAGCAAAATTAATTTTTTTTCGAAGAACTTTGAAGCAGATTTCTGGCTAAATGGTACACTTTCCGGTAGAAGCAAGTTTGGTTAAATCGTCTTATTTTAGCCTCAGGAATCTGTGGTTACGCCATGTCCCCCTATTTAAGAGACACCCTGTATATATATATACGGCGTCTCTAGTCCATTTGCAAGCATGGTTCTTAGTGCCATTTTTATATATTCTTGCAGAGTGAGCCTGGGTATCTAGAATTTAGTTTTACATTGTAAATAAGTCTGTTTAATTTCAAACATTAAAATAGTCTGTTGTTAATGACTAATATATCTCGCATTTCTCGCTCACTTTCAAATGACTTTTTTACAATTAGCAGCTTAGTGTCCAGGTGTGGTGATTGAGATAAATGTAAACGTCAAGTAAATATTTAATAACGTGTTTATTATGTTGTTGCTGGGAGTAATATTGACAGGTACATGAGTGGAAATTTGTCCAAGCCGATAGTGAACATCACGCGTTCTCTATTGTGAGCGCAGCAAAAAATACTCCAACCACGAACCAGCTAGCAACAAATAGCGCAACAAGTACAGCTTCTTGTCATACACATAGAAAGTATTACATAGATGTAGAAGTTTCGTCATGGATATTAATAGTAAGAGATAATTAGCAGTAAAGAAAAAGATACAGTCATTATCTGTCACAACAAATTATATTTAAATAAGTAATATAATTAAGATAGATCTTTGGAAATGATAAGTTTTAGTACCGGAAAAATATCAGACGATATCTTAAGAATTTTACATAGTCAGTAATTCCCCGTATAACACGGTAGATTGGATAGGATTCTAAAAATTCTTGTCTTACTTTCTGAAACCTACCTAACATGTTATAGAGTTGGAGTATCTCATAGGTTTTTAATAGAAATTCGTCTTAGATTCCCGAATAAAAATGAATAAATATTTTTTATGCACGGACGTATCATAATTTGACAATTATACACGAATTTCTTTGACATAAACGTCATTTTATAGCCCGCGGGCCTTATTATAGCCCGCCGGGCTATAATGAAACGTCAAACCAAATTATAACCTACAATATAAACAATTTAAACAGGCAACTTGAACAGTTTTTATTACAAATCGAAAATTTTTATATTCTTAAATGAAAAATGAAAATTAATTTTGTGATATTTATATGGAAAGCACGGAGATACACAAAATAAAACTCAAATGATATAACTAATAAACTGTTGTTCTCCGTTTTCATAGCAACACTAGATACTGAAAATTTTCTTCCGTGCATAAAGTTTTGTATGTTCCACGAGCGTAACTTGCTTTTATGGCCTTTGACGTGTTTTTATCCCTCGGCTTATGCCTCGGGCTCAAAATCCCGCCGCAGGCCATAAAAGCCTCCTTACGCTCTTAATACATAACTATTTTACTCATGTTCCGAAATATTATTGATATTGGTTGTCTTAGCAATGTAAAAAATTAGATATTTGGCATTTGGTCAGACTGATAGATAATATTTATTTTAAAAATTTAACGGTGCAGACACTCAGATTTTATTTTTTTCTGTGTGAACCGTAACAGATAACACAAATTATACACAGAGAGAGAAAAGTTTACTATTCAATGTATCTTTCTGAAAAAAATCGTTAAAAACGTTATCGACGTGGCTATTAAAAAATTACGGTTTAAACAATGTTGGGACTCCTAAGTTTCATACACTAGTGGTTCACTAACAATAACAAGTGTCATTTTAAAAGATGACATAACCATATGAACTGTGTCATAGCAAAATTTCATCCAAATCGAATAAAGCGTTTTGTTATTATAAGCAAAATTATTTTTTTTCAAGAACTTTGAAGCAGAATACTTGCTAAATGGTACACTTTCCAGTAGAAGCAATTTTAGTTAAATCGCCTTATTTTAGCCTCAGGAATCTGTGGTTAAGCCATGTCCCTCTACTTTAGAGACAGCTTGTATATAGTCAAACCTGTTATACCCAAATCATTCAAGCAGCCAATGCACGTCATCACTTAGTGTAAAAAACTTAATGCATTAAAATCACTAATAGTGAAAAATGAAATAAAATTTCAATCATTTTTAACCGTCAAAAAGTGTATAGCCTTATATAATTATTATTAAGATGAATAGTAGAGTTCATTACTTATCGTATATGACACGAATAATATATAAATAATGTACATCAACGTCATATTATTCGTTTAATTGTTGCTATAGTTGACAACATTCATAATTTGCTGTTTATACTGTCAAAGATATTATTTGACAATTTGAAAAATATTTGTATCGTAATGGTAAACGCAACGCAACGACGCAACTTGGCCGTTAAAGCAAACACAAAATCTGTGAATCTGCCGAATGTAGCACTTCTAATCAATCAGAAGCATTCGGTATATTTCTTTGGAATTCGGCATTTATTGCCTTTATATGGCATACATAAGTATAAATAAGGTTAGTATTATAAAATAATTTAAATGGAAATGGACAGTGACTAAAATAATATTTATTTTGTAGACGTGACAGTTCATTAGCATGTCGATAATACAGATTGAAATCTGTATAACTCCCTTCATAAAGATTCTAAATCTTCTGCAAACGTAGCAGTACATGACGTCACACATCTAGTTTCTTTTATTCAATTTTTATTAATGACGTGCATTGGCTGCTTGAATGATTTGGGTATATCAACCTACCTACTGTTAAATTTAGGCTTGGTATTTTTATCTCCGGTTAAATTGTGTCAATTTTTCGATGTCACATTGCTCTTGTAACCGACAGTTTAATCAGAGATGAAAATATCGGGCCTTATTTTAATGAAATTTATGCTAAAAAAACGTAAAGGCGTAGATTTCAGTAGTATGACTAAGTCAATGTAGTCAGGATCTCAGAATACCAATCGATTTTATAAATATATAAAGATATATTATGTATCACTTACCCAACATTTTTGACAAGTCAGCATTATGAAGATCAGGATTTTCATCCGCCAGTTTCTTCCTTTCCACTTTCGCCCATACCATAAAAGCATTCATGGGCCTCCTAATCCTTGCCTCCTTTGGGGTCTTCACCTGCCCCCCTCCGGCCATTTTGGGCGAGTACGCCTGCCTTTGCGCGTACTGCATCCCCTCATAACGCATCCCCTGTTGCTGGTACTCCCCATAGGGTGAACGGTAGTCATAGTAGGGCGCTGCAGCTGATTGGCTGGCCGCGTTGGAGGGGGTGAGATCCCCCCACATTTCCGGAGTGGGGGTAGCTGTGGTTTTAGGGCTATCGGGAGAACTGGAAGGGAAACCGTCGTAGCGTGGGGTGACAGGGAGGGGGACGGACATGGGAGAGGGGATGTAAGGGTGGGAGACGAGAGGGGAGGGGGAGTTGGAGGGGGAAAGGCAGTTGAGCTGGTAGTGGGGGCTGGTGGTTTGGGATGATGTGGTGTCGTCCAACATCCTGCAAAAAAAAATAATGTAATATGAGGGTTGTTAAATGCAGCATATACTTTTTTAAAAAATAATGTTGTACTAATAATTCTTTTCTTTATTTACAGATCGTGATTAAGTTTCAGCTATCTACAGATATGTAAGTCCCACTAATCATTCTAATTTAAATTTAAGAATATCTTCACTTCAATAACAATTTTGAGTTCATTGCATTTGAATACGAATAAAGTAATGAACACCCACATTTTTAAGTTTTAAGAGGACATTCATAATAAAGCTACTTTGTAATAATAAAGAGTATCTACAAAAACGCTAGTTACACCAATTCATCGTTCACTAATAATAATAATAAATAAATAAAACTGCAACGCCATCTGTTAGCATCTGCAAATAATAATTCTCAGTCGGTAATTTCAATGTGTCAAAATTTTCAAATGATAAACTTTGTTGAATGATTGATGAGAATTTTTTATTTATTTTATTTCAAATGTATGAATTTTATTTTAATAAAGAATGCTGAAAAGGATATGTAACATTAGAATCATTCATGTAGTCTGTTTAGGAACTCGAACTAAATATATTTAGAAACTAATCTACCTAGCCTTAATTTTCTTCCAGCATAGACATTCTTAAATAAATCAAATAATCAAAGTGCAAATTCTTGGTCTATGTCCCATCCTCTCTAAAAAGCATGAATATTTAACTCTGTACATGAATTAAAGTCGTTAATTAATTGAACAATGTATTTAATAGTGTGAATCTTAATGCAGCTAACTTGGTGACAACAATAGTTTAAGGTTAACAAGCAAAATTTATAGAAAATACATATTTTAATAGATATGTATGACATGTAGGTATTTGTACAATGTAGAATAACATCTACCGCACGTATAATATAAATAACTATTATCAATTTTCTTCAAATAAATGTGTTCAATTATTTCGGGTAGTATTTTTACCTCCCGCTACCCTAGGTAAGGAAGGTATACATAAATATTAGATGTACTGGATGATCTGATTTAATTTTTTTCTATTTTTGCAGCACCATAAATTAATATTAATTTACAAAGATTGCGTTTTAGAGCACCTAGAAGTTGATGCTGATTTTTATAAGAATGTGTGTGTTACGATTTCTCTCCTTAAAGTCTATTAAATATGAACCAAAACTTCTCAAATTTGGTATTAAAAACCATATGATAAATGGGACGTAGTACTTAATTTGGGGCTCTAACAGATTTTTGACGAAAAACAATAAAACAATCCAAAATTTCATATTACAGACTTTCCTATTTATTGGACAACAAATTAGATTTTATTTACAAGCGATCAACTGAAAGTGATACTTTACTTAAAGCTCACTGCTATTTTAAACAAGAAATTGGCGGGAGGTCATGTGCTGGCCACATCAGATTTTTATATCTAACATGGGTAGCAGGCGTGATGAATATATGTTTGGTTAAGGTCTGTAAGTAAGTAGAGTTACTTACAGTCTTGGTGTCATTACTTGCTTAATCACAAGGTTAATTTCAATGAAACTCAGATAAGTACGTAACCTAAATTTGAAATTAAACACGGACAATTTATTTACCGTGGCTTAAATTCGTGGGCGCAAAAATTTCAAATTTTATCCTTATAAAAATTACACCATGTTTCACAACGATAATAAGTACCTATTAATTTTCATAAATTTCGATATTTAATACATAGATAAAACATTTTATAATTAAAGTTTTATATATTAAAAGTACAGTGTGCTCAAAACAAAAAAAAAATTGTTGCGGCCAGCACAAGACCTCTCGCCATTTCCATATTAGGCTATATAAGTATTGTATTGCACTTCGCTTTCGAACCGTCGTTTTATTACAAAAAATTACAGAAATTTACTCAAATTTTGTTTTTTATTGTATTTAACTTGTCTTCTGCACACATATAATTCTAATTATATCTATTTTTCATTGTATGAGGAAGTTTCTAAATGCCAGAGATTCTTCCAATTCATTAACCAGATTGGCTGTATTTCTGATGGATATATGCATTTTACCACAATTTTACCTATAATTTCAAATATTTAATTAATAAAACAATAAGAAAAATTAAATATACTTCCCAGAAAAAGCTATCAGAATGTCACTAAAACTGTTGATATTTGACAATGACATGTTTCATGTTATAAACATTGGAATTTATCAACTGGTTTCCTTAGTGCCTTAGCCTCCGCGATAAGTTTACTCTATAAATTATAGTGTCTTTATCTCTAAATCTATACAAGATATAATAAAATTTTTAAGTGTATTAGATGGAGAATTTTATGTTCTTCAATATTTAATAAAAAAAAACTCCCAAAAAATTTTATTTAGAAGAATTTTTCTAAGAAACTACTACTTCCGGTTGTTCAATTGTTACCAAAACCTTTTCAGCTCTTCTCAGGAATGTCAGATTGAAGAAACTGCAGTTAAATACTTTTTAAGTCTTATAGTTTTTGAGGAATCGTCCCTCCAACATCCATACATACACACACACACACACACACACACATACACACACATAGACACATCCCGACACACACACATCATTTTAAAAATGTTATAATCGGATTCTAGGTAAAAATACTCATGGTATAATGCACAGTAACAAATCTTTGAAAATATATAAATACCTTTCTTATCACATAACAGTATTTTATCCTTTTATTGTATGTTTATATGCAGCAAGCACTTACACTACCACTGAAAAAATCTATCTGCACTATAAGGAATGCAATTGCGAATGAATCAGATTATTTGTGAGATTGTTGGCTATTTTTCTTCAATAGATAGAAATTTGGTTGTGCAATGCAATCAATATTATCGCGATGTGGGTAAAAGGTAAGCTTGACGTCAATAATTTATCTGATAACGATACGGATAGCCAAACAAAAATATAATCCATGCAATATCCAGACTTAGAGACGACTGCATTACTGCTTTCGGATAGAAATGGGCCAAGAATTTCTCATAGTCTTCGCGAAGAATAATATTTGCTAACAGTTCCAAATTAAAATATATTACTTGCAGAAATTTAACCAAAAAATAGAAGACAGTTTTCAAAATATTTCATTTGATTTACACCCTATGTTGCAAAAATACAATATACATATATTCATAGCTATTTTTAGTACAAATTAGCTAAGTATGTCTTTTCTCATGGATCCGGAAAGAACCATGCTCACGTGTGCTAAATATGAGTCAACAGTACATATGTTTATAACTGAATTTAATGTAAAGTTAACTACAAAAAAATATTGTTCTTTCATGTAGAGTGGTGAATATTTATTGTACAATTTGTTACTCCATCAAAATTTATGATTCCTGACGTAGATTATTATAGGCTTGTGTATTTTGCTCACTTGTGACGAAAGTTACTTACCTTGCTCACTATTTTAAGTTGAATAATAATGCATTTTGCTAACGATTGTAGAAAAATCTTTTATTTGAACAGAAATCACTTTTCTTTAATATTATATAATTCAAATACTCCTAACATTCACTATCATACTTTTATTTGTAGGATACATTTGAAACATATTGATATTTATTAAATATGTATATACTTACTTTCAAAAATAATATTTTATTTAAAAATATTGTACAATGTTCATTTCGAGGTATTACCTATCATCAGGTAGAAAAATAAATGATATAAATATAAACAAATAACAAAGGCGTGAAACAAATTACAAATTAAAACAGATAACAAAATTGAAAATTTATTAATATAAAATATTACTAAAATTTTTCATACTTCAATATACACTTAAAATTAACTGTACATCCACAGATACTTCACATTTTCAGCAAAAAAATAATAGTTTATATTTTTAATAATATCTATATCGCTACCATTGTTTGATTATTTAAAAAACTTTAATATATATTTTGATAAAATGATTTCAACAAAATCTAATCAGTTCTTCATATGGATGTAAAGAAGAGGAATATGAAAGAATCATAATTTTTAGAATTGTAGTATTGGAGTTATTGTCGGAGAAAATTTTATTGCACACACACACACACACACACACACACACACACACACACACACACATCTCACACACACACACACTCATACACAACACACGTACATACATCATTGTAAAACTAGTAAAATAGTATAGTAGGGAGGGACCCTAAAACGTGCTTATTCATTAAAAACTCATCACCGATTTTTTTACCAAAGACAATACCTTTCTAAGGTGTCAGAAGGTAAAAATGCACAATTAAGTATATTAATAAAAAAGTAAGCGTTACAGTTATCGTCATTATCTCTGACAAAACATTTTTTTCTTGAATTTTGAAACACAAAAATGATTCACATTACTTCAAGGAGTTTAAATGCTTCAATTACTCCGTGATAGAATCGTCTCTGTCAAGTGTCTCTGTGCGATGACGTTTGATTGGTTCATCTCACAAATATCCTATTGTTCTTATTCAAGCACCCTGTATGAATAACAGAGGTGTATTGCGTTAATATTGTTGTTCTGATCATGTTATGAGAAACAGAGCAGGTTAGATTGTTATCACATGCTGATAAGACTGTTATCAGCGTTCTCTCGACCTTTTCATATCGCATACCGACTGGATATTGGTTTATATTTACCTTTGTTATCGAGAAAACCTTTACCTATTCTAAACTAACCTCAATAGAGAAATAGCGATATAAAGAGAATGCGAGAGATTTCAAACATTAGATTTTATTATACATAAACATAAACATATTATTGAACTTTCTACTAAGTTACTTGCTAGTAACATAGTTCTAAATATATACATAGATTGAAATATACATTTCTGAATTTTGTATCAGCGGTTCAAAAATTCTGAAATTAAGATATCATATTGGAAATTGTCCCCTTTATCCAAATTTGAAATGTGCAAGTTATTATTTCTCTTATTTTTTGAGATATTAATATTTAAATTACTATTTTCAAAAAACAAGTACCTGTCTTGAAACAAGTATTTGTGAAATAAATAAACAACGTTTTAGTTTTAATTCAGTGCTGTATTATATATTATGTATACTATAAAACTTAAAAAATATTTAACTGCAGTTTCCTCAATTTAACATTTCTGGGAAGAGCTGATTAGATTTTGGTAATAATTGGACAATCGGAAGTAATAGTTTCTTTAAAAAATCTTCTAAATAGAATAATTTTTTGGAAATTTTTGTTATTACATATAATGAAGAACATCAAATTTTCCATCTAATATATTATTTTTTTTTTATTATATCTTGTATATATTTAAAGATAAAGGCACTGTAATATATAGAATAATTTAATGTAGTACATCGCAGAGGCTAAGGCACTAAGGAAACCAATTGACAAATTCAAATGTTTATAACATAGTAATGTTTATAACATAGTTTGTAAATGACAGATATCAGTATCAAAAATCAACAGTTTTAGTGACATTCTGAAAACTTTTTCTGGGAAGTACATTTAATCTTTCTTATTGTTTTATTAATTAAATATTTAAAATTGTGTGAGTGGTTAGTTGTCACGCCTGTCACACTGAAAAAATTAACAAATATTTCAAGGAATTTGTGATTATATAGACATGTATGTGCATTGACTGACTTCTCGCAATTATTTAAATAACTAATAACTTCATTGTAATCAAAATCAATAGTTAACTAGAGATCAGATGTCAGTACGACTCGAAACTATCCTACCGCCATTTGTGTACAATCATTCCTATTACTAAACATAACTGTTCACACAATTTATTTTATATTTAATTTTATTTTATCGTGATTTTCCATTCTTCTTGAGTTTTTATTCAATCTAATCTAAGCATTTTATACTTTCGTTTTTGTAAATGAATGCCCTATTTCATTTTCACAGCAGTGTGGCATTTTGTTAGGTTGTGTTAAATACCGACAGAACATATGTCAAATTGACTTGTGAACGTGATAAATGTGTAATTACAGTGCCATTAGTTCCTAACTAAACATTTTTATTAAGAATGTAGACAAGTGACATTTCTCAACATTGTATACTTAGAAATTTGGACAGCGAGCGTTTTTTCTACTTTGTCGCGCATGAGCGGCAAAGTGACATTTTGCGTTGACAAAAGAGAGCGCAAATGGCTACTTTCTATAGTGACTGTAGAAAAAGAAAATTTTTTTCTTGCGGATGTGTGTCCAGATATTTTCTTTTACATCGACGTTTCGTTTTTTATTTAAACCTTATTCATGAATCAAAGAATTAGTATTAGTAAACTTTCAAAGTATTATTAGTTTAGTCCTTATTAGTTTTTATCCTTTAGTCCCTATACGCCAAGCAAGCCTTCTTCACCAACCCTTCTTGTTGTATTTAACATTCCCGGGGACAAAAACTATCAATTTAGTCTCAATTCATTTGGTGCGGTAGTGGCAGCTCATCCATATATAACCATCCTGCACATAGTTTGTGAAAAACCCCCGATCTTCACTCCAGGCACGTTCTCTGATTCGTTTTTGCCGCCGTTCTGCAGCCGCGGCGTTGCCGTGTATGGCTAATGGGCCATGTGTATGCCGCTCGCACCTACCCCGGATAATTAAGACATTTAGCCGGGAGATGTGGCAACTACGCCAGCAACATGGCGCAAAGCCCAGCAGAGACCGACGGGCTTTTTGCGAACGATAAGTTTTTATAAAATGATTTCAAAGGAGAGAATACGAGAATGTAAAAGAAAATTATAAGTTTTTTAAGTGAAATATGGATTTAACTTATGGATATACTGATTGGAAAAGTATATTTTAATGTGGATGGAAAAACTGTTTTTTCTTGATCACTGTAGTCCAAATTATTTTAGTCAAAAATATGTCAAATCAAAGTTGTAGAGCATAAATTCTGCATGTAATAGTTACTTACATAATCAGTTATGAAAAGAGTGAACTGCACCATGTGGATGAATGAAATTAGTTAATTACGACAGTATGGCAACACAATAACAAAACAATAGTTTTCCGTTGTAGATCAAAATAAATATAATTCGAGAGTTCGATAAATTAGAAAATAATTCTCCAATTTCTTTTTCTCTGTTAGCAACAAGTTTTTGAAAAATTTGTCAAATTATTTTCAATTTATTCTCACTCCCTTGTTACATTACTTCTGAAATGAATATATTTATTTTCATAACATTTAAAGATATAAATAAGAAAAATTTTATAACGACTTGTCAAAATTCTAGATATTATTTATATAAGTATAAAACATTACTAAAAACTGAATTCCAAAATGTTTTGTAAATTCTTCCACAGCTGATTAACATTGGTTGTTTTAATTTTGATGACTTGTTATCAAAAGAAACAATTGTACACAGTGGCAAAGATATGACAAAATGTTCAGTTTTATTGTGTTTTGTCATTTCCATTGAGAATTATATAAAGAAAAAAATCTGATGTGGCCAACACAAAACTTTCCATCAATTCGATGTATTTTGCTCAAATCCCATACCAAAAGGACCGTGGAACAGTTTCTATATAATATCATGTAAAATCGAATACGAACACATACTATTTTTTACAAATTTCATACCAAAAGTTCATTTGAAAAGGTTCTATAAATCCAATAAAATTATGACATAAACATACACTAAGTAAAATGCACTTGACACTTCCTTATTTCTTCTTCAGCTTTCCCCTATTTTATTAGGGGTCGCTGTTTCCTCTTCTCTGCCACTCATTCTTACAGTCCTTCCATCTTTTTTTTTAGCCTTTCACTGCATGTCACTTGAGAGGACCACTATGAAATACTAATTTTTCATTCCATACTTTCCATATTTGGTTTTGCACTTGCAACATACATCTGTCAATTTTGAATGTATCAGCTGTTTCCATGATAAATAGCAAAGCTGACTAATTTTTGAAAATTAATTTCTTTATAATGCTTTAACTCTACATCTATTGAATATGAAGGAAAATGAATAATCAAACCATATAGAGAAGAGTATTTTCTTTAATAAATATAATAACAAAATGTCAAAAATAATATTTAACTGCGTGTTTTTAAGAAAAACTTTAAATAAGGGTACTTCCGGTGGATTAATTATAACCAAAATCTAATCAACTTTTCATATGGATGTACAGAAGAGAAATACGAAAGAATTATAATTTTTAGAATTATAGTATTGGAGTTATCGTCGGAGAAAAATTTGTCACACGGACATACATACATACACACGGACACACACACACACACACACACACATATATACATACATACAGACATCATCTTAAAAATAGTAAATTCGTATTGTAGGGACCCTAAAACATGCTTATTTATTAAAAACTCACCACCGAATTTTTTGACCAAAGACAATACCTTCCTTACCTAAAGGTGACGGAAGGTAAAAAATGAGTAGTTTGCTTTTTAAAAATACATTTAACGAATTGAGCTCTTCGTTTATAACTGTAGTCAAAACTTTTATCGGATCTAAATATAATCTAGAATTTGTACTAAGATCAAATTCTTCTAGTACTAAAAATTTTGACCAAACTTCATATTCTGATAAAACTTATCAGCCGGTTTATCATAGGCAATAAAACTCCCATTTGTTACGAATTTTTGGACAAAATCAAAAAGTTATATCTAGTATCCCGCTTTCAAATATATATGACATTCATATAAATATTCTTCACAGTTCATGATTTATATTTAATAATATGTTATGACCCTTTTCGAGTGTTCTATTTTCATCTTTGTTGTCCTCGTTTAGGAAACTTCAGTTTGACGTCAAAACACGTGACTAATGCTATCTTTCGCAGCCAACTTGACTAAAGATCGCACTGATGCAACTGATCTTCTGATAAGAACTGATAACATGTGATAAGTGATAGCCTAATAATGTTCTGAGCACGTGGCTTTCTAGACCATATGGAACACTATCTGATATGGTGATACAAATATGAAATGTTATATATATATATATATATATCTATATAGAATGTATCATTTTATAGGTACAACAATTTGAGTCTAATTACTAATTATTAAATTTGGCAATTTGATTTGAAATTTATTATCCTACTCAAACCTGAAAATGGGTATGATATAGAAATGATTTCACTAATGACTCGGGGGGTCTTAATACATAAATACAATTATTTTCAGAAATTTTGGATGAAAGATACAAAACATCACTAAATCGGTGTTTTTCGTTCATTTTATTTATGTTTTGATAACTATCTGACAAAGTAAAAGCTCCAGAGATTATTCCCTGGAATAATCTCTAGAACTTTATTCTCATTATAATATTGACAGGATTGGTTAAAACGCTGACACGTGACAGGTAATGAAACATTTCATTGGTTTTACGAAATGTCAAAATATAATCATATTTATATATTTTTTTTTTTGTATTTCTTGTAATTATGAGATGTATCCTTATTTTTGGACCTTTGATATCGTTTCTTTTTTTGTAAAACATGCATTTTAATTTTGGAGATACAATTTTGAAACAAGCTTTTAAAAATTGCAAATCATTATTTTTTATTTCTTTAAAGATAACCGTAACAAAAGATTTTGTTAATAAATTAAGTTACAGAGATTTAATTTTGTTCCATAAATGACAAATCACATTTACAAATATTTATTAAATACACCTTCAATATTTTTAAATAGCTGTTTCAAAATAACAAACAATATTATAGAACTTGAAATGTGTAGGTCTATTTTCTTTATTATTTATATTTTTTAAAACACACTACTAGAATTCTATAAAGAAATTTTGAAGATAACATTAATGTATTTCGCTATTATATAAAGATAATAAATGAAAAATACCATTATGAGCTTCAGGTAAAGTGCCATTTCCGTTTATCCAATTTACACCAAAATCTAATGGCTTCTTTTCATTTTAGAATAGGGTATGAATACAAGGTTTCAGAATTTTCTGAATGATAGTATTTGACACACACATACACACACACATACACACACATACATACACACACACATACACACACACACATACACACATACATATATCATCGTGAAAATATTAAAATTGGATTCTAGGGACCTTAAAACGTGGTCATTTACTAAAATCTCGATATTTGATACTTAGCACGATCCGTATACCTCCCTTGCCAAGAGTAGCGGGAGGTAAAAAATATAATTTCTTCTGTAGATTTAGAGATAAAGAAAATATGACATAGAATAATCTGTTGCAATAAATCGCACAGAACACTCCAGTTGCCAAATTCAAATGTTTATAATTGACAAGATAAATATCAGTGTCAAAAATCAACAGTTTTACTGACTTTACTCAAAGCTTTTTTTGGGAAGTACATTTAAATTAAATATTTAAAATTATAGGTAGGTACATACCTATGTATATATGTATAGTAATAGTACATATATTCTTAAAATATACTGCCAATCCCGTCAATGAATTGGAACTAAGAAACATTTTGAACATTTTACAAGATTTACAAGATCCTTATAAAATGAAAGAAAAGATATAATTAAATTCAATACTTATGTAACAAACGGAACTGGCGAGAGGTACTGTGCTAGCCACAACATTTTATTGGATTCACTGCCGATTGTCAAACTTCAACTGTTTCACTATGCAGTTTTAAAATATCGATTTTTTACCAAAAAGAGATTGATTTTGGTGATGCGTAAGAGCAAGGCGTCGGCAACCATTGAACCAATGTTAATCAAAAACATTATTGCGATTTTAAGTAATGTGAATATCAGTAAAATCTTGAAAGGCTTTAGTGCTATAGACAGTTTAAATCACAGAAGTAGTGATAGTATAATCAGCAGAATATTAAATTTTACAGAAAGGTAGGTATAGATAATCTCAGTATTAACTCTGAAAGTATCTTCTTGATTTTTAAATCACTCAATCATAAAATTACCAAACGTTGACTTTGGTTGTTTATGTATTAACCTACAGATCTTTAAAAAAGTATAAAATTTCTTCATCTATAATATAAATATTGCTGGCCAGGTTTTATAATGAAAAACTATTAATTTTTACGACCAAATTTTATTTCCCTATAAAAATTCTAATTAATAGACTGACAAAATCATTTGTAAAATATGATTGAATTCCAGGAAACGTTCAGTTTATTTCTTAAACTGTAACTACCAACTAACGAACTGTTAATATCCCTAAAGTTATTGTCAATAAATAATGTGACAATTTATTTGACTATAAAAATTATTGTGACCCTGTAATATGTTTATAAATAATAATTAATTACAATTTATCGATTTGGAGTGATAAACCAAGGAAACATTGTTGGAACAAAGAAACCTGCATAAGATAAGATACTAAACTTAAAAAAGCACACAAAGCAAATAACAATTGCTTGGATGCAAACAAATTTTGTTTTGAGTTTTTTTTAGAGCAGGCTTATCAGTAAATAAGTGAGTAACGTCATCTTTTGATAATATATCGATTCAAAATACATAAAATATAAATTGAAAATCTCAGGAAATTGACTTTTTATGTATGTGTTATGGAATTCATTTTCAGAGTATTTTTCTTGAAACAATAATGATAGCTGCAATAGTCATCCATTTTGTTTATATATATATATATATATATATATATATATATATATATATATATCAAATTCGGAATTGGAATTTGAATTTGTTCGATTTAGAGAGATTTATACAAATGCTCAAAATTCGATTAAAGGAAAGTTCGAATTAAAAAATTAGATTTAAAAAATAATGTTTACATATAAAAGTATATACAGTTGTACATGTTAAAAAAAATCTGTTGTGGCCAGCACAAGACCTCTCGCCATTTCCATATTAGGCTATATAAGTATTGTATTGCACTTCGCTTTCGAACCGTCGTTTTATAACAAAATATTACAGAACTTTACCCAAATATTGTCTTTTATTGTATTTAACATGTCTTCGGCACACATATAATTCTAATTATATCTATTTTTCATTGTATGAGGAAGTTTCTAAATGACAGAGATTCTTCCAATTCATTAACCAGATTGGCGGTATTTCTGATGGATATATGCATTTTACCACAATTTTACCTATAATTTCAAATATTTAATTAATAAAACAATAAGAAAAATTAAATATACTTCCCAGAATGTCACTAAAACTGTTGATATTTGACAATGACATATGTCATGTTATAAACATTGGAATTTGTCAACTGGTTTCCTTAGTGCCTTAGCCTCTGCGATTAGTTTACTCTATAAATTATAGTGTCTTTATCTCTAAATCTATACAAGATATAATAAATTTTTTAAGTGTATTAGATGGAGAATTTTATGTTCTTCAATATTTAATAATAAAAAAAACTCCCAAAAAATTATATTCAGAAGAATTTTTCTAAGAAACTACTACTTCCGGGTGTTCAATTGTTACCAAAACCTTTTCAGCTCATCCCAGGAATGTCAGATTGAAGAAACTGCAGTTAAATATTTTTTAAGTCTTATAGTTTTTGAGGAATCGTCCCTCCAACATCCATACATACACACACACACACATCCACACATCCACACACACACACACAGACATCATTTTAAAAATGTTATCATCGGATTCTAGGGACCTTAAATCGTGCTTATTCAATAAAATCTGGATATGCGAATTTTAGCATGAATCCAATACCTCTCTTAGCGAGAGGTAAAAAATAGTATAAAAAAACTCATTTGATAATGTCGATTATTTTGTTCGACAAAATAAAATGGCATTTATGACATTCGTTCTTTAATAAACTATTATTCACACTTGAATCGGTTTAAAATTAAATTCAATTTCTAAAATGATTCGAATACAATAAAATATTTTATCAATCATTCTTAATTGTCTCCGCGATTATTTCGCATTCTTTGTTTCCCAATGATTGCCCCGCGATTTCTTGTCGGTGTATGCGTTGCTTTGATTACATTTAGTGCGAAATTATCAGTAACGATTCCTAGCGACACAACATGGATCATGAAACAAAACATGCCAGCTAGCGATAAGCCTTTATTTGCATTCAAGACCTGCATGATTTCGACGAGGTAAACTATGTATGTAGAATCGCCGACCGACGGGACGGGACAAAAAATCATTCACCGGAAGATTTCATTACAAGAATAAGAAAGTGTCGAAGATGGTTCTGTTAAAAAAGAAATGGTTTAGGGATGGAATCTTAGATGCCTGGTCGTGAATCGGACGGTCCGGGTTCAATACCCCGATAGGAACTTGGAAAATTATTACTAATTTTTCAAATATCAGAATGTGTAACTCTTGTTCGTCTTGTGCTCTCAGTTTGTGAGGTGATGCCTGATACACTCGTTAAGGGTACTGGGGTGGTACCCAAGACTACGCTATTATACCGTAGCGACAAATAACACTTCGTCTCCCTAACAACCGTGTAGGTTGATAGGGAAGGGACGATGAAACGTAAGGAGTATTTTTCGCTACGCTATCATAGCGCAGTCTTAGGATCCCATCTCTGATACGAAAGTTACGCTGGAATTATTGGGAAAAAATCTGGTAGGCCGTGAAATACAAAATTCATATTATGATTTTTACCTCCCGCTACCCTTGGTAAAGGAGGTATAGGGATCGTGCTAAAAATCTAATATCGAGATTTTAGTAAATGACCACGTTTTAAGGTCCCTAGAATCCAATTTTAACATTTTTATTCTAATATGAAAAGAAGCCATTTATATTTAACAGTTAAAGATCATTAATTTTTGTCGTCTGTCTCGGGTATTAAGGTGACGGAAGGTAAAAAATGATTAAAAAATCTGATGTGGCCAACACAAAACCTTCCGTCAATTCGATGTATTTTGTACAAATCCCATACCAAAAGTTCCTTGAAAAAGATTCTTTATATCCTATAAAATTGTAACACGAACACAGTATTTTTTACAAATTCTATACCGAAAGTTCCATCTTCTTCACACAATTCTTTCTCTCTCAAATCTTCTGCTACACAGTCCTTCCATCTTCTTCTCTTTGGAGGGACACTCTATCACATTCACACATAACTTTCTGACGCTATACTTTCAACTTTGGTTTTGCACTTAACACTGACATCTGTCAATTAAATTTTTTTGAATATTTCGGATGTTTCCATAATTTTAACAAAGCTGACTAATATTTGAAAGTTAATCTCTCTTAATGTGTCTATAACTGTATATCTATTGAATATGAAGGAAAATGTATAATCAAACCGTATAGAGAATAAGATTTTCTTTCATATTGATAATCACAAAATGTCGAAAAATGGTATTTAACTGCGTCTTTTCAAGAAAAACTGTTAAAAACTTCAAATAAGGGTACTTCCGGTGGATCAATTATAACCAAAATCTAATCAGCTCTTCATATGGATGTAAAGAAGAGGAATACGAAAGAATTATAATTTTTAGAATTGTAGTATTGGAGTTATCGTCGGAGAAAAATTGGTCACACACTGACACACACACGGACTCACACACACACACACACACACACACACACATACATACATACAGACATCATCTTAAAAATAGTAAATTCGTATTCTAGGGGCCCTAAAACGTGCTTATTCATTAAAAACTCACCAACGAATTTTTTGACCAGACAATACCTTCCTTACCTAAAGGTGACGGAAGGTAAAAATGATATTAACTGCGGTTTTTCAAGAAAAGCTATTAATAATTTGAAATATGGGAACTTCCGGTGGATCAATTATAACCGAAATTTAAGCAGCTCTTCATGTGGATGTAAAGAAGAGGAATACGAATCATAATTTTTAGAATTGTAGTATTGGGGTTATCGCCGGAGAAAAATTTGTCACACACACATGGACACACACACACACACACACACACACACACACAGACACACACACACTTACAGAATTCATCGTAAAATTAGTAAAATCGTTTTGTAGGGACCCTAAAACGTGGTTCTTCATTAAAAACTCACCATCGATTTTTTTGACCGAAGACAATACCTTCCTGGTGACGGAAGGTAAAACAATACTTTGTAAATATTTTTTTATATTGAATACTTAAAGTGTTTCTTGGTCTTAATTGTTCAATTTGATTAGAAATACAAAACCAATTTGAAATGTAATTATAAATTAATAACCAGAACACAAGATTAATAAGCAATTACTGTGTGATGTGAAGTCTGTTTAGAATAGCGCTGAAGTAAATGTACTTACATTGTAAATATTATAATTCCAATCGTATTTATATATAGAAGTATTAGTTATAAGAAATATGTAGATTAATATGAGCATTTATAAACTGTATAATGATATATTTACCTACAGGATAATTTATTAGAAGTATGTGTAACATTTTACACATATTTTAACTTAATCGATTATCATCTAATTTAAATATATATTTATTTCTTTGTTTAATGTAATATAATTAATAATCGAAAAGATAATATAGATATGGATCACAAAAATTCAAATAAGTACATATTTATGAAATAGGTAGGTAAATGTAAATTTTTAATGATATGTTTCACGTTAAAATAAACAGCACATGTATTAAATAAATAATTTAAATTCGTGAATCCAGATTTTGTCAATACTAAATACATATTTTTATCTACACGTTGTGTATTTCAAATAAATTTGTTCATGTTTGTTAACGTTTTGTTATAAATATTTTGTATTTTCCAATTTGATTTAACTGTAAAGATGATCATTGTATGATCGAAACGTCGGTTTAAAATAAAAAAAAATCTGTTGTGGCCAGCACAATACCTCTCGCCATTTTTATATTAGGCTATATAAGTATTGTATTGCACTTCGCTATTGAACCGTCGTTTTATAACAAAAAAATACATAACTTTATCCAAATATTGTTTTTTATTGTATTTAACATGTCTTCTGCACACATATAATTCTAATTATGTATATCTATTTTTCATTGTATGAGGAAGTTTCTTCCAATTCGTTAACCAGATTGGTGCATATTACCTATAATTTCAAATATTTAATTAATAAAACAATAAGATAGATTAAATATACTTCTCAGGAAAAACTATCAAAATGTCACTAAAACTGTTGATTTTTGACATTGAAATCTGTCATTTACAAATTATGTTATAAACATTTGAATTTGTCATCTGGTTTCCTTAGTGTAGTTTCGCCTACTCGACTTGTTATATCCCGATATTCTATATATTATAGCGTCTTTATCTCTAAATTTATAGAATATATAATAAAAAATTTAAATGTATCAGGTGTAGAATTTTGTTCTTCAAAATTAGTAATATCAAAAATTTGCAAAAATTAATATTTGGAAGAATTTCTTTTAAAAACTACTACTTCCGGTTGTTCAATTGTTACCAAAACCTTTTCAGCTCTTCCCAGGAATGTCAGATTGAGGAATTCATAGTTAAACAGGTCTTATGTCTTATAGTTTTTGAGGAATCGTCCGTCCAACATCCAGCCATACACACACACACACACACACACACACACACACACACATACACATCCACACACACACTTCTTTTTCTGCGCACTTCACATCTTTACAGAAACTTTTGCGCTTTCGAAATCAACATACTCAATACATCAACCCGCTAATACGTACGTAGGTACATCAACTTATAGTCAATACCTAAAGTCAGTTTGACTATATACAGGTTTGTCCAAAAATATGGATACATCTTGATGTACACATGTTGATTTGTAAAATAAATTTAAGTACTCAAATTGTTTTCCCAATTATGAAAGTTACAAAACGCAATAAAACTAGTACTTATATTCTTAGGGATTTGAACCCTGCAGAACTTTAGAGGAATGAATTGAAGAGAGAGGACATCAAAATCATATCAACTAATATAAGTATAACTTGTAGTAGTAATGTTTTACAAAACTAGTATATATACAAATAAGTCTTTCAAACCGTTATCAAATCCAGGGGAGATTTCTTTCAAAAATAATTCATAATCAATAATTTTCGCCGGTTAAATGTTTTTGTTAAAATTTCTAATTTATAAGTTTTTTAGTTGCTTTTTATTGCTTTTCCCATAATTAACAGGTGTACCCATACTTTTAGACGATTTTTATCTGGAATCCTTAAAAACCATTGCGTTTTGAAAATCTAAATATATATAACTAAATTATCAAAAAATCTTTCAGAACACATAATACACTGGAAACAATACAACCTTTTTAGTTTTTGTTCTGTAATAATTTATTATTTCCAAAGTTTCGGCACCATTAACTGGTGCCTTCTTCAGAGAAAATGACAAAAAATTTACCACGAGACAAAAACAAAAACAAGTGACCAAGGTATCTACATAAATGTTACCTATTTAGTAAGTATACAATTTGTATCTTCCCAGGAAAGCTTTCCTTCTGCCAGAGGAAAAACTGTCCGCAAAACTGGCAGAGAAGCGATGTGTATAACTCAGAGACACTTTTCTTTTAAATATGTTGTAATATGTAATATGCATATAATTTTATCTAGATGTGGCCAACACAAAACCTCCCGCTATTTAATTTTTATTAATTTAAATACCTACCTACCTACGTATTTACTAACGCTGCAAACTGTTCCATTGCAGAAAACTATTGCTTTATTTACTATTTTCTTTTTAAAATGTCACTATTATTAATTTGAAGTGATAAGTTTTATGACAGTGACATTTACTGTCAGTTACATTCATTTGAAAAATGAACTGTGTAACAAAGGAATAGTTTTTATCTTAGGCTTCGCGACTAATAAAAAAAATTATTTTTAAATTTATCTGTAAAATATATAGAAAAAGTATTAATGTATTCCAGTAGAAAATTCAATAATCTTTAATTTTCATAAGACATAAAATTCGAAAAAATGACATTTAATGGTATTTTTTGAAGAAAAACCATTATGAGCTTCAAGTAAAGTACGATTTCCCTTACCAAGGGTAGCGGGAGGTAAAAAAGACAGATCACATCTCTGTCAGTTTTTGGGGACGGTTTTCCTGTGAAGATGCAAATTCGCCGTACTAGCTAATGCATAATGTAGTAAATTGTATATTTACAAAATAGGTAACATTTATGTACTTTTTTATGTTACCTTGGTTACTTGTTTTTGCTTTTGTCTCGTTGTAAATTATTTGTTATTTACAGACCGATTCACAAAAAAGTTTAAGCTAATCCTCATTTTTGGATTAGCGAATAGTGAATTCTATTATATTCCGGTATTTAAAATTTAATCTTCATAATATTATCAAAAAATCTGTTGTGGCCAGCACAAAACCTTCCTTCAATTCGATGTATTTTGTATATATCCCATACAAAAAGTATATAAAAGTATATGTATATCCTATAAAATTGTAACAAGAACACACTATTTTTTAAAAATTCTATACCGAAAGTTCCTTTCCATATTTTATTAGGGGTCGCTGTTTTTTACTCCTCTCTTTTAATCATTCCTGTCCAACGCATCTTCTTCACACAATTCTTCCTCAGTCAAATCTTCTGCTACACAGTCCTTCCATCTTCTTCTCTTTGGAGGGACACTCTATCACATTCACACATAACTTTCTGACCCTATACTTTCAACTTTGGTTTTGCATTTGACAATGACATCTGTCAATTAAATTTTTCTGAATATATCTGTTGTTTCCATTATTTTAACAAAGCTGACTAATTTTTGAAAGTTAATCTCTCTTAATGTCTCTATAACTCTATATCTATTGAATATGAACGAAACTGTATAATCAAACCGTATAGAGATAGAGAATAAGATATTCTTTCATATTGATAATCACAAAATGTCATAATGGATGTACAGAAGAGGAATACGAAAGAATTATTATTTTTAGATTTGTAGTATTGGAGTTATCGTCGGAGAAAAATTTGTCACACACACACACACATACATACATACATACAGACATCATCTTAAAAATAGTAAATTCGTATTGTAGGGACCCTAAAAAGTGCTTATTCATTAAAAACTAACCACCGAATTTTTTGACCAAAGACAATACCTTCCTTACCTAAAGGTGACGGAAGGTAAAAAGGTAGATACTGGGAAAAGATTAGACTTTATATTAAGATATAAACTGTCAAAATTAGGGTGGAATTCGCTAATCCAAAAACGAGGATTGGCTTAAACTGTTTTGAGAATCGGTCAAGAACTAAAAAGGCTGTTTGATTCTTAAATACTATCCTATATCTGTTGAACTTACGAGTATCCCGCGAACGTCGCACAATCCTCATCAGACGCCATGGCACTTCACTAACACTAAGTCACTAGAATCCTTTTCGGGGTAGAATCCTTCCACTATTTCACTAACATCCCGAGCGCTATCGAAGCATACGGCGGTCGGCAGACAGACTGACTACGGCTGACTACGACTGACTCGGACTGTGACTCGCGACTCAATGCGATACGGTCTGCTCGACTCACTCACACACCAACTCAACGAGCACTGACGAGGTGTAGTCAATGCTCGCGACCTGGGAGGAGGATTTAGAAGATTTTGATAATGGGAAGGGAGAGATAAGATGATGGAATATGTTGAAGATCTTTGAATTAATTGGTGTTTGGAATTAAGATATTTGGTGGTGTTTTTTTACTTGGATATGGATTTGGTTTTGTTTTTAAACAATAAATAATAAATATAAATATATCAGCACGGCATATTACCCATTTCTGAGTGTGCCAATCTGTGCTGTACACAAATTTCGGTAATGATGATGACATATTTCCACCGTGCGGCCGTTTACCAGGCGTTACCTCACGGGCACTCATTTTTGGCGTGGAGAATGCACCACAGGGGTCACTCTTGTGTCATTTAAAATTCTAAATATTTGGCGTCGGTCGGGATCGAGCCGGATCCCCAGGTTTTGCGCCCAGGGACTTAGGCACGCGGCCACGGTTTTAAACAAGGGTTAATATTATATGAAACTCTTGGTACATATTTATAAATAAATATATCATCAGGGCATATTACCCATTTCTGGGTGTGCCAGTATCTACAACGCATGTAGACATCGGTAATGATGACGATATATTTTACCGTGTGTTTTAGCTGGTGTGGAGAGTGCACCACAGGGGTCACTTTTGTGCCATTTAAAATTGGAAATATTTGGCGTCTGTCGGGATCGAACCCGGTTCCCCCAGGTTCGCGACCAGACACTCAGGCATGCGGCCACGGGACCCCATATTTATAAGAACTTTATTTCAAATATGCTCCGAGCTCAGAGTAGTTCTTTAGCAATAAAATATAGTTGCTGACACCAAAAATCGTAGGACAGTCACAACAGCTTAACCACCCCTAAATCATAAAATAGAATGGAATACAGTGGAACCTCCATAACTCGAAACTCTCTGTAAGTCGAAGTTTACTTGTGTTCCTGGAAAATTTTATATATTTACAATGTATTTTGACCTCTCTAACTCAAACTTCTGTAACTCGAAATCCCCATAATTTGAAACCACTCACATGATGCCCCAGTAACATTGTAGTCTCTATAACTCGAATTTTCAGACACAAAATAATATTTTTTGGAATTATATTATAAACGTTAAAATAAGTTATTTCTACTATTGCTAAACAAAATGAGCTTCAAGACAAATTGGATGAAAGTGACGCCGATGGAGAATTTCCCATAGAGAAACCTTCTCACCAGCCTGGTGCCACCCCAGAATTTTTAAGTAAAAGTCTCAACAATTTACGAATACCTAATGGAACAACAGGTTTTATTGGTTCTTCATTAATCACTATTAAGTTAACTCAGAAAGATAGGGTACGTTTTGAGAACTTGTAAATTATATACTTAAGATAGAAATTGTCTGAAAATGCTTCAGAAACTAACAAATTTAAAGCCAGTTTTTAAAAAATTTCCGGGGGAGGATCCCCGGACTCTTCTTTCACCTGGGGCCTGGGGGGTATTTCATATCTCCCAAACCCCCCGGGAGGTCTTGCCACTCCATTTAGAAAGCCGAAATGGCGCCCATGTCACCAGAAATGAGAAAAGCATTTGAACAATTAAACTTTTTTGTACTGTTTTGTTTTAAAAAATGTTTTAGAATTATGTATTATTTTAATAAATTGTTTGTAATAGGTATGATTTTTCTCTAACTCGAAATCTCTATAACTCAAAGTAATTTCGCAGACCTTTGAGTTTTGAGTTATAGAGGTTCGACTATAGTTTAGGAAGATATACCGCAAATTGCTTTAGTTTTGTACACAAAACAGTGACAGTAATCAGTCTTATTATTTATTATGGGCAGAAGTTTTGATTTTTGGTAACTTTATGATTCTTTCCTTCCATCTCTTAAAGGCTCTCTACCAATATTCTTTTGAATGCTGAGTGATTTCAAAATAATCATAAATTGCACCACCAATATTTTCTTCAAACGAAAATGTTCTACCCCAAAAAATAGCCAAAAGTCGCATATTACTAAATAATAATAATAATTTCTTTATTAATGGCATAAAAAAACCATCATTAAAGGCGAGGTCCAGCTAAAAACCACCGAACCCAATTTACAAGCAAAACATATACATGTTAATAATATTAATAGTACACAAACAGTATGGGAAAGCAGTAACTAAGAACAATGTAATATTTTGAAGAATGAAATACAGTTTGATATTTGATAACTTTAATTTCTGTTTGAAAGTATTGCCAGATAAAACTTTCAAATCTGCAGATACTGGGGGCTAAATAATGAAATGAACCTTGGAATTTATTTTTCTTATATGATGGAATTTTAAACAAAGATGAACTACGCAGGTAATATTTAGAATCTTTTTCTGTTAACTTGAACGATAAATATAAAATAATTAATAATCAAGAGCGTATGGTGGATGTTCTATTATTTTTATTTTCTTTTTTCCCCCAAAGACTTGCATTGGCCCTGTGGTGTGTTTTCCACTATAGCTTTGACTGATGATTGCCCAAGTTTAGTAAAAGCCCTCAATGATCCAGATTTATCTTTACTGAAATTATGAAGTTCTCTTCTTATATCAAAAATAGAAAGAAAACCATTTATTATAGATGATATGAAACAGTGAAACGATAAAATATGTTTTGATTTAATGCACTGTTTCTTCTTATAACATTTACTTCAATTGAAAATAAAATGTACTCTTAAATCATGCATATAATATTCTGTAACAGATATACAGATTTCTACACATTACTATTATTATTTCAGATTTTCTTAAATCTACTTTATAACATTTGTCTGTGGTTGGTCACAGACAGTGTCTTTACAATCAAATAATATTACTACCAAGTTATATCAATACCCATTTTTGAATTGTTGTACCAAAAGTCAATATACCCCATATTTAGAAAAAAAAACTTCAAAATTTTCAAAAATCTAATTTTTATGTATCTACATACTTCTCAATGCGCTGATTCCAAATTTTGAAACCGCAGGTCGATATCTCTTTTCGTTCTCGAGATATTTAGATTCAAAGTTATGCTCAAAACTGTCTAGATATGAATTTTGTGACAACACCATTCGATTCTACGGGCAAAATTACATAAGTACACCAATTTTCAGAATTTTTGAACACCGCATACAATCTCTAAAGCAAAATAACTGAAAATGGCGAAAAATCGCAAAAATCGTAAGGGGTACCCCTTAGGATTTTTTCAGATTTTGGCCATTTTCAGGGGTTTTCAATCTTTTATTCATAAAAAATGAACCGGTTGGACAAAAATTATGAAAATTGCTATACTTATGTATTTTTGTCCGTAGAATCGAATGGTGATGTCGTCAAATTCATATCTCGACCCATTTTTGGGTTATTACCCAAAAAAGGGCAGTTTTGAGCAAAATTTTGAATGTAAATATCTCGAGAACGAAAAGAGATATCGACCTGCGGTTTCAAAATTTGGAATCAGCGCATTGAGAAGTATCTAGATACATAAAAAATAGATTTTTGAAAATTTTGAAGTTTTTATCTAAATATGGGGTATATTGACTTTTGGGGCAATAATTCAAAAATGGGTAGAGATATAAACTTGTTGGTAATGTTATTTGATTGTAAAGACAATGTTACGTAAGTGTACGCATTTGTAGAGTATTTGAACAACTGAGTGAATTTTTAGAAATAAAAGACTTAAAATATAATCTGTTGTGGACATCACAAAACCTCTCGCCATTTCCATATTAGACGATATAAGTATTGTACATATTTGACATTTCTGATACACACAAAACACATATCTTCTTTATATATTTTTATATTTTTTAATTCATTCTATTCTCTCTTATTTTTCTAATGTTCGCGATTCTTCCAATTTATTGATGAGATTGGTAGTATTTATACGTATCTATAATTATAAATATTTAATTAACAATAATATACACATTTACATACACACAGAGACATGGACACACACATACAGACATCATCGTAAAACTAGGAAAATCGTATTTTAGTGCCATTAAAACGTGCTTATTCATTAAAAACTCACCACCGAATTTTTTGACCAAAGACAATACCTTCATTACCTAAAGGTGACGGAAGGTAAAAATCCAAATTCTATACAATCACAGTCCTAGTAAACAAAGGTAGGTTTTCGGTTTTGGGGCCCAGTGAAAAACCTTATTCTGTATTTAATACTTGAACAGCCCGATTCATAAAACAGTTTAAGTTAATCCTCATTTTTGGATTAGCGAATTCTACTCTAATTTTACAGTTTATATCTTAAAATATAGTCTAATCTACTCCTAGTATCTACCTTTACTGATAATATCATGAAAATTAAATTTTAAATACCGGAATAGAATAGAATTCACTAATCCAAAATGAGGATTAGCTTAAACTTTTTTGTGAATCGGGCTGGTAGAGTTTACGGTTCTCATTGTAAGAAAATTAACTGTGTATAAACGGTTGTAATAAATTAACAATCTTCCAAGGAATGTTTTGAAATATTTACATCCATAAACAAGTTTATTTCCCATGCTTCATAATTAAATTTCAGAGAATTATTCCTAAATCAAAACATTCACATCGTATAAACAATACTTCTTATAAATAGGTAAAAGTACAAGTGCGTAAATTACTGAAAAGAGTCGTGTGTATCAGGCATGGTTAGTTTGTCGCTGTTCTACTAACACTGTCGATGTAGAGTCGAGAGATCTTGAAGACGAACATATGGATGGTAGAGGAATAGTAGATTTTAGAGTCAAGAAGTAGAGAGTGTGTTAAGGTGAAGAAGAAAGGCTTTCTTTAAGCGAAGAGGCGACATTTGTTACGTTTAGCTGAACGCTCAAATCGCTGAAACTGTGTGCAGCTGCTGTGTAAATACAAGAAAGTCACAGCGAAATTTTTAATAACGAGATGAAGATGATTTTTTTGAATTAATGTCGTTTTCGAGAGGACAGCTTACATTATAATAATCGGGTGATTAACATCTCAAAAAAGTCTTCGGAAAAAAAATTGAATTGTCACATGTTAACTACTAGTTGCGTGAGTAATCGGGAGGTCAAAATGTTTGAACCGAATTTTAATATAAAAACATAGGGTCAACTGACGTAAAACATAAAATATTGAGGTAAATGTGAAACACCGTCGCCATTTTATTCTGATTTGAACTTTGAACTATGCAAATGGAAAATAAAAATATCATGGGTCAGGAAGAACATCGTTCTATGCATATACTTAATTTGGAATTTCTTACTTTAATTAAATAGTCGATCGAAAAATAAGTCTGTTGTGACCAGCACAAGACCTGCCGTTAATTCGATTTATATTGTGTACAAATTAGTGGTGGGATCCGGATTCGGATAGTTTCGGTTTCGGATCCAAAAATATCCGGATATCCGGATAATTAATTGTTGAACTATCCGGATCTGAGTATCGGATTTTGGATCCGGATCTGAGAATCGGATTTTGGATCCAAATCTGAGTATTGGATTTTGGATCCGGTTCGAAATATAAGTATGAGTATCGGATTTTAGATATGGAATTTCAGAATCCGCATCGGTTCTCGGATTCGAATATTCTCAGTATTGAACCCGATGATAATATTTGAATGTATAAGTATTATCATGGAGTTTCAAAACCAAATAAATCAGATTATGAAATAATCCACAATAAATTTTTGTTTGATATAGTTAATAGAATTGGATCCAGAATTAAAATTCGGATCGGATCCGTAAACAAAACATCGAATCCGGATCCAGATCCGATTCCAAAAGGAATCCGGACTCAAATCTGGATCTGGATCCAAATAAGGATCCGGATCCAAATCCGAATTAAATTTACGGATATCCGCTTCAATATCCGAACATCGGATATCCGAGAAACCGGATATTTTGAGAACCGGGTACTCGGATCCAAGTTTTGCCGGATCCTCACAGCACTAGTACAAATCCCATATCAAAAGTTCCTTGGAAAAGATTCTATATATCATGTAAAATTGTAACACGAACACATACTATTTTTTATAAATTCTGTACCAAAAGTTCCTTTGAAAAGATTCTATAAATCCAATAAAATTATAGCATGAACATACATTACGTAAATTGCTCTTGACACTTCCTTCTTTTTTCTCCAGCTCTCCCTATTTTATTAGGGGTAACTGTTTCTTATTCTTCTCTTCCAGTCATTCCTGATCCTATACTTTTCATCTTTGGTTTCGCACTTGAAACTAACATGTGTCAATTAGAAACACATCATTCGGAAATGCATATTGCATTTAATTTTTAATAATATTTAGTAGATATTTTTTTATACTTAATGTTTCATTTTGTTTAGCTGATCCTACATATATAGTCGTACAGTACCGTTTAGGGGTTACTTTTGTGCCATTTAAAATTCGAAATATTTGGCGTCGGTCGGGATCGAACCCGGTCCCCCAGGTTCGCGACCAGACACTCAGGCACGTGGCCACGGTACCCCATACTAACATACTAACTATACTTAAATATTAAAATTGGCTTAAACTGACAATATAGAATCAAAATGAAATGTCAAATGAATTATAATATATTTGTATTTTTTTGTTTAAGCCTAGCTTAAAATTTAATCTTTGTTGGTGCAACTGGGCAAAAGGCTTTTAGGAGTAAAGAAATTGCATATTGAGACACTAAAGGACATCAGTCTAAAGAAAATCCTGGAGTTCACAAAACATACAGGACTTCTAAAATAGAAGTAAAATACTGAGGGTACAATAGACCAGAAAGGTCGCAGTACAGGGACAAGGATGAACCACCTCCCGATAATAATGATAAAACATTTAAAAGAACAATTACTTAATGAAAATAAATTTTCGATTCTTCAGGAAAAACTTTGGCTCTGATGTATCCTTTGTATTAGTTTTTATAAAACGTTACTAGAAATTGATTTCCAAATGTTTAGAAATTTTTTCTAGAGGTGATTACCATTAGTTGACTTGATTTTGATGACATGTCTCTTCATATCATCCAACAGAAATTCGACTACATCAAAAGAAGCAAAGGTAAACGGCTGCAAAAATAAAATAAACTTTCATTATATATACCTTACATTAGTTTCTGAAAGAACTACGACTATTAGCTACAAAATTAAACATCTTGTAGGTTCATTAATAACTATTAGAATCTACGATAATTAATAATTCTAATCACGAGTAAATATCTGATGATTAAATATCTGCTTCAACTGTATGGCTCTCCGATTTTGGTGTTGTTGATGGACCTCGGTTTCGGTTGTGCGTAGGTGTGACTGACACCCGTCCATCACCGGCTGTAGGTGCGTCAAGCAACCAAAACATTCCACATCATTCAAGTCCAGAGATCATAAATCACACGTGGACACAAAAACGTTACAGATGATGATGTAAGGGAAACTGTAATATCATATATAATCATCATTTGCAGGAGATACTGGCAAAATATTAATCAACATTCTTAGTAAAATACTAAATACTTTTAATATATCGTCACGGCTTATTCATTTCTGGGTGTACCAATCTTCATTTTTACCTCTCGCTAAGAGAGGTATTGGATTCATGCTAAAATTCGCATATCCAGAATCCAGATTTTATTGAATAAGCACGATTTAATGTCCCTAGAATCCGATTATAACATTTTTAAAATAATGTCTGTGTATGTGTGTGAGTGTGTGTGTGTGGATGAATAATGTGTGTATGTGTGTGTGTGTGTATGTGTTTGTGTTTCTATGTATGTCTGGATGTTGTAGTCACGATTCCTCAAAAACTATAAGACTTAAAAAATATTTAACTGCAGTTTTCTCAATCTGACATTCCTGGGAAGAGCTGAAAGGGTTTTGGTAACAATTGAACAACCGAAAGTAGTAGTTTCTTAGAAAAAATCTTCTAAATATAATTTTTTGGGAGTTTTTTTTATTAAATATTGAAGAACATTAAATTCTCTATCTAATACACTTAAAATTTTTATTATATCTTGTATAGATTTAGAGATAAAGACACTATAATTTATAGAGTAAACTAATCGCAGAGGCCAAGGCACTAAGGAAACCAGTTGACAAATTCCAATGTTTATAACATGACACATGTCATTGTCAAATATCAACAGTTTTAGTGACATTCTGATAGCTTCTTCTGGGAAGTATATTTAACTTTTCTTATTGTTTTATTAATTAAATATTTGAAATTATAGGTAAAATTGTGGAAAAATGCATATATCCATCAGAAATACCGCCAATCTGGTTAATGAATTGGAAGAATCTGTGACATTTAGAAACTTCCTCATACAATGAAAAATAGATATAATTAGAATTATATATGTGTGCAAAAGACATGTTAAATACAATAAAAAACATTTGAGTAAAGTTCTGTAATTTTTTGTTATAAAACGACGGTTCGAAAGCGAAGTGCAATATAATACGTATATATCCTAATATGGAAATGGCGAGAGGTCTTGTGCTGGCCACAACAGATTTTTTTTTTGTACGAATGTTTACTATTGTCAAAAAATGACAGCAATGTAATATTTGTCCATTTTAAAATGCAACATTATAAATAGTATTGCAGCACAGGACATACCTCCAAAACACACCACAAATGGTGTCAATTCTTATTACGACCGACTAGAATATTGCCTCAGAGTGATTGGGGGTATTTTTTAACATTTATTACATGAAAGTTACGAATTTTTGTGAGCTAAAATTTGTTAAGATGTACAACATTCATGTTTTGATTATTTGTTAATCGTATGTAGGCTAATTTATTGGAAATTAGTTTTGATAATACAAAACTACAAATTTTATATGTTGCATTTTAAAATGGACAAATATTACATTGCTGTCATTTTTTGACAAAAGTGAGTAACCATGGAAGTGATTGACTATATGTTGCATGTTAATAGTTATTTATATTCGAGTGCGTGTAAGTTGTATTTTACAGCGCGACAGCTTTGTTTAAGGCACGAGCCCTTAAGGCGAGTGCCTTATTAGCTGGAGCGCTGTAAAATACTTCACGCACGAGAATTGTATCAAATTTTTTGGCCGACGATAATGAAAATCACTTTTTTTAATGAGATAGGTTGTACTTCTGAAAAGGGTTAGTTTAAAATACTGGGGTTAAGTCAATTTCCAAATTTAATTTTACTTACCTTCATTAGAGTAGGTACTTCTTCTAGCGGAAATTTATTTGTAATAATAGACGTTGTTTATGACTGATAATATATTTATTTTCTCATGTTCTCTTCGTAATAAATAATAGGTAGGTGTCAATATTTGACATTTCAGCAATTTTCGCCTCGCGTATTTGACAGGTATATCGATCGGTGACTATGTCGGTAACGGCGGAATTTTACAATAATGACAGATGTCGCTGCCGTGATTTTGGTTTATATAAATTAATTTTAAATATAGGAAATGTTAAACTAAAAAAATAACTTAAGTAGGTAGTACTTTTTTACTTGAACAATTGTAAAGTTCCCATTACACTTCAGGAGGGCAAAAAGTATATCGTCATTACCGATGTCTACATGTGCTGTAGATACTGGCACACCCAGAAATGGGTAATATGCCATGATGATATATTTATATTTATTTATTTATTAAATGTACTTCCCAGAAAAAGCCTTCAGTAATTTCTCTGGATTTTTGACGGTGACATTTATGTCAATTACAAACATTTTAATTCTAGTGGCCTTAAATCGTGCTTAAAAATCTGTATATGCGATTTTTAGCATGAATCCAATACCTCTCTTAGCGAGAAGTAAACATGGAATAATGTAATAATTGAATTTTACTTTTATTTATAATAGAGTGCACCTTATGTTAAATTTGTATATAATGATCGTAGTGCTCGCGTGGGTGTGTGTGTCTAGGTGTGTGAGCATTGATTGACACGTGACCCTGGAACCGGAAATTGTAGTTTGGTTGATGGGAGCGTACGTGGGCGCGGACAACAGCTCTGCTGGACCATGCTGAGTCTCTTCAGCTAGCTTCAATGGACCAGAGGATGCTGAATGACCACGCTCAACCATCAATCAACACATACAACGCCGGACTAAATTCACATTTTCATTCTGTGCTGATAAAATAGAAACTTGTTGGTAGCAATTACAAAATTTATAGAAACTAAGGTTTTGTCTCATGTCGCATTTTGGCATTTAGTTTTTAGGATTTAGATCTTCTTCTTTCTTCACATAAATGAAAGTCCGAATTGCACACTAATGACATCCATTGGTTTGTATGGCAACACTTTAGAACAACAAAAATTAATATATAATTCGATTTATGTGATGGTTCAGATTAAATATTAATATTACATTTTATATAATCGAAGCTAAGAAACTATTCTTTGAGGGTAAATTTGACGTTTTGTACAAATTATAGCAACGAATATGATTTGTTTAATTAGCGTCATCTTCAAAGCATAGTGTGCTCCTGCAAAACCCTAAAATCTAATTATAAATTTAGGATTTATCCAGAAAGTAATTCTGGGTTTTATATTACTAACGACTATACTTGCTGTCAAATAATTATGGACTAGAGATTTCTACACTGATGCCAAATTTTTTTAAATGACTACTTGTACAAATATCTGTAATCTATCAATGTCATTTTATATTCTGACATTTCGTTAGTACTTACGTGCGCTTTTTATTCCCAATCCTATAAATTGCATTATATTTAGACTTTTGAAAAGAAAATGAGTGAAACTCATGAATTAAATAGTCCTAGTTTTATAAAAAACGTGTAGGAAAATATGATTTAAAAGTGCAGGCAAAAAAATTATTACGATTGTTACATCCTGAAAAGAATTATAATTTATTAAATAACAAGAAAACTTTGGATTAGACTGCAGAAGCATGTTGTGTTGGCAGATCTACAGTTCACCTAATAATCAATTATTCTTACCTTTTATTTAGATTTTACCGGTTATCGTATTTTAACGCAAACGCGATCTTAGCTTGATGTGTGGAAACTTTGGTTTACGTATTACTGTCTTACCTTAGGTACTTATTTGTTATAATATTTTCTTCATTTACGATGTAATAAAAATTTAAATTAGTTAAAATATGACATTTGAGTTCATTCTTGGCCATGTCAAGTTACAAGCAGTGCCAGATTACCCATTAGGCAGAGTAGGCAATTGCCTATGGGCCCCGCGCCTTTTAGGGGCCCCGCTACATTAAATTAAAATAATATTGATTTGATTTTGAATTTTTTTTATTGCAAACGAAGAAATCCTTAAATAAAGAAATTTTGATTACAACAATGAAATGCTTATTTACAATAATGGAAACTTGATTACAATAATAAAAAATATCAATCAATATTACAAATGTCAAATGTCTTAAGATCTGTCAAATGTTTTAACAGCACAAACATCACTTATTTCTTTGGATATTCCAATTTACCACTTAAAAAGGAATAGTTAGACATCGTGTTCTTTAGTGTCGATTTCGGAAAAAATAATATTTTGTGTAAAAAAAATTGATTTATTAAAAAAATCATCTAAGATCTCACTAATTTACTTTAAAATTGAGAAAAGTGAATGTTAATTTTTTAAAAATGTTTTTATATATTCGTTCATTTATATTTTTGTTTAAAAGTATGTAAAATGTTTTTTTTTTTTGTATGATAAAATTATTTCGATTGCCTAAGGGCCTCCACATGGTTTAATCCGGCACTAGTTACAAGCGGCAACACCGCTGGGCATGGGACAGGGTGCGGAAAGGGATAAAAATTGAACATCAGTCCCTAATCATTTGACGGCGAATATTATAGCTCATAGAACTTCAAACTAAGATCTTAAGCTGAAATTTCTGTATATTTTTAAATTTATATCTATTGTCATTGTGTGTAAAGTTGTATTCGTACGGTATGTTGGTGTTGTGATATAAAATAAATGTGTGTCTGTGTGTTTGTGTGATGTGTTGTACGTCCTCTGAAGCTTGTACCTTGTCTGATTGGGGGAAAGTGCCCTGACTGTCACTGTAGCCGCTCCTGATACGCTCTACATGTCTCTATAAACGCCCAAACCATACCAAACCTCTCTAACACACACACATCATATACAGTTGTACCATATTTACATTACTCTGTATTTATCATGGGGTCTCGTGGTCGTGAGCTTGAGTGTCTAATCGAGAATTTTATATCTTATTCTGTATACGGTTTGATTATACATTTTCCTTCATATTCAATAGATATAGAGTTAAGGAATTATTAATGCCCGGTTTCTCCAGAGCAACTTAAAACTTAAGTCGCTGCTTATTCCTAAGTTCGACCTTAAACCGTTGTACCACGCAAAAATGTCAAAATATAAGTCGAAAAAAAAAAAAACGGTGATCAAATGTCAGATGACATATTGGTAAGTCGCAGTAAATTTGTTTCGTTTTGGGATGTTACGGCGTGAAAATTAAATATGAAGAAGAAACGAATAAATTATAGCAAAAAAGACGAAAATTGCTCTGTGAGATTGTAGAAGAAAGATTGTAGGAGAATATTGAATACAAAAATATCAATGCGGTATCCATGACCAATATTCAAAAAGATAATACCTGGAAATTAATTGCCGCAGCATTGGCAAGCCTATGTAAAATGTGGGCAAATATGAAGACTGATGCAAGAAAGACGTCATCAAAGAAAGAGGCTTCTGTTTATAGAACTGGCGGTGATCCACATAAAAGTATTAAAAATAATATATTTGGAACAAATCAAATGTTATTTATTTGTCTCGGAGTACGGCCATTTTCGACAAATTCAACTTCCCTCCACAGTATCTATGACGTTAACATCGTCAAAATTAGGGAAATACAAACAAACCCTGATAAACACAATGACAGCTTTGGCGTTTGACAGCCGGTATTTTATTTTGAATCGCTAAATTTCAAATTGTCCAATCATAGACCAGCATGACGCTATTGCCAAAGTAATTTGTGACATAAGTTAAGTTCGCATTTAAATTTGCTAGTGCAACGCAATTGGGATATAAGGTTTGCTTACAATTAAGTAACACTTTAATAATCAACAATTTAATATGTTGTAGAGAAACCGGGCATAACTTTTATAAATTAGCCAGCTTTGATATAAACTTGGTAACAGTTGATGTATTCACAACATTCTAATACACAGATGTCAGTGTCAAGTGCTATTTACATAATGTATATCGCGCTATAATTTTATTGGATTAATAGAATCTTTTCAAAGAAACTTTCGGTATAGGATTTGTACAAAATACGGAAAGTCTTGTGCTGGCCAAAATAGATATTTTTATGGTTTTTGACCATTTTCAATTATTTTGTTTTATAGGTTCTATCAGTTGATCATTTGGTGTACATATGTAATTTTGTCTATAGAATCGATTGGTGCATATTTGTATCCATCTTTGGATGTTTGGATTATTACTCAAATTTGGATGATTTGAATTTACTAAAACTTCAAATGCAAATATTTTGGGAATGTTGAAATATACAATTGAATGATTTTAAACTTTTGTAGTAGGCAACTTTTGTGTTAAGAATTCTAATGTTTTTAATGTCATAAAATATATTTTGTAAAAACGTCAAGTATAATAATTTATATTATTAAATAAATGTTCTTGTTCCTTTGAATGTGTGTTTAACTGTTTTATTAGCTCAAACCAAATAGAAATTTCAACAGGGAACTAAAGAAATATATCCAGCTGCGCTATAAAAATTTTAAGTCAGTGGAATATTTTTGGAAACATTAAAATTAGAATTGTGGTTTTTCTAAAAGTTCCAAGAAAATAAAACTCTGATGATGTAATATTTATTTGTTTAATTGTTAAGTATAGGAGTTTGTTGCCTTGCAAGCACCGCTTTCAACTTGCGTATCTTATATTAGAA
Source organism: Ophonus ardosiacus (assembly GCA_943142095.1). Lineage (NCBI taxonomy): Eukaryota > Metazoa > Arthropoda > Insecta > Coleoptera > Carabidae > Ophonus > Ophonus ardosiacus. The sequence goes on from OW964832.1 coordinate 49,639,432, forward strand.
TGAATTACTTGCGGATTAATAATGCATGACACAAGTGTAGAGGTCATACGGTGTGCTGCGAAGCAAGGGGACCCATTTCCGGTGACCCCGCACCAAGTACGTCACATCCGCACCACTCACCTATAACCCCACAAGTCCAAAAGACAATCCCAAAATAAAACATCCTGGATACGGCCGCTGAAATCAAATACATAAGTACTTCTTACAAGTAAACTGACGTGTCGAAAATTGGAATTCACAGAACGTATTGTTGCTCGTCATGTAATTATCATTTCAATCAACGCACCAAATTACAGAGGTGAAGAACCTTTGCTAATAACGAAGTTTGATGCGATAGATAGCGATATTTAACTGCAAATTTACAGTGACACATACAAATATGCCTGTACAACTTTATAGGTAACTAAAAATCTGTTGTAGCCAGCACTAGACCTAGCCATTTCCATATTTCCATAATTATTATTAATATATTTTTAAATTTTTTAATTCATCTTTAAATAAGTTTTACAATCTCGTTAGAATTTTAACTGTAAGGGCCGGTTTTTCAATCGCTTGTTAAAGTGTTTTCCGACGACCACTACGAAAAGTACATAAATTCACACGCTAAACTATTACTGAAAGTTGGTCATTGCACATCACTACCAAAGCTGTGTGAAATGAAAGCTCGTTAGCCAATCAGATGCGTCCGCAACTGTGTGATATGATTTTATCACACACTGCGATAACTGAGCGAACTAACCTAAAAATTTGTATGTAAAAATTTGACAGTTGCAAATAATTTGCTAAATTCACACGGATTAAGAAGGCTGGACCCTGATTTATCAGATTTTAACATAATTTTTGGTGAATTCTGATAGCAATGATGTAAACATAATCTGTTTCACGTGATTAAACCACTCGCCTTCGGCTCGTGGCTTAAACTTCACGTTCGTGTGAAATATCCAACTTTCAGCACTAGTTATACAATATACTATTGTTAACTACCTAGCAGATTAAATTTATCCATCAGATAAACCCATGGTAATGAAAATGCGTTTTTCAATACGAATTTTTCTATTCGGTAAGCAACAGTCGCATTTGGTTGTCATTTGTAAGGTTGGCAATAATTATAAGCTGATATTTGTTATGTTCGTAAGGAATCACTTGTCATTTTGAACTTATTTCCATACATTTCGTTTCGAATGTGATTGACAGTTGCAGTTGTTGACAGTACTGAAGCTGTGACATTCAAGCAAATTTAAAGTTTGCTCTAATTTGTAGCAGTATGTGGTAAGAATACATCATGAACTGAAGACTGGAAAAAACTATTTTACTACTGACTGTCATATCATTATGGGTTTTATTTTATTACATGCAATATACTATCTAGTTGGTCATTCATTAGACGAGGTAGCGAATTTCAATATTTTTTAAGAGCACATATGGTTCATGCCTTCTTGACAATTCTCAATTTTGAAATGATCCGTACATTGCTGTATATTGATGCAACATTGTTGTAATCAAAGTCAGTTAAATAAACAATATTGAATTGGATTATTGACAGCAATGATCAATTTGTCATTTGCCAGTTCATTTCTTCAATTTTGTTTATTTAACTGACAGTTAATGTTAACACCTTCAAGAAATCTCCCCATTTTTTGTGTCGAAACCGAAAGTTTTGTTGGGGTGCATTTCAGGTCGGGTGGTTGTGTGAAAGTGAGTGCTAGCGTGTAATGAGTCTCCGTGAATGTTTTTGCTGGAGATGTGAAGAGTGTGGTGTGTTTGTTGGATTTCGAACTCAACCGAGCGGGCGGTCACGAGCCAGCGCCACTCACTGTCACCCGAGTTTCAATTTCTCTTACGCCAACCGTGCGACAACATATGAAAGTGTCGGCAAACTGCTCCCAATTATCAAGCTAAATGTTTAGAAATGTTTTGCATGAGGAGCAACAAAACGACACACTAATGATTTCTCCAAACCAACAAAAAGAATTTCATACTTCTAGAGAAATGTTCTACCTAAAATAAATAAGGATTGAAGCCTGGGCATCGAACCCTCCAAAAACTGAATTCAAACGTAAATTAACATCAACTGTCATTTAATATATTCATGATAGACAAGCATTAATAACAACTTCGTACCTTTTAAAGCGTTGTACGCAATCATAAATGCGGATCTTTGTCTTTTGGTAAAACTCGTATACTGAACTTGTTCGATCAAAACAGGGTGAAAGGATTCATAACTCCAGTCATAGGGCTCTTTACTATTTCTTTTATTAATCTACCAGTGTAAGATAAATAGAAAAAAATCTGATGTGGCCAACACATGACCTCCCGCTAATTCCATGTTTAAAATAGCAATGAGCTTTAAGTAAAGTATCACTTCCATTGATCTTTGTAAACAAAATCTACTTTGTTGTTCCAATAAATAGAAAAGTTTGTAATACGAAATTTTGGATTATATTTTATTATGTTTTTCCTGAAAAATCTGTTAGAGCTTCAAATTAAGTACTATATCCGGTTTATCATATATAGTCAAAATCTAATATGTTGTTTCAAATTATATAAGAGTATTAAATACCAACTTTGCGAAGTTTTGGATCATTAATATATTTTAAGGAAAAATCGCCACAAACACATTGTCAAAATCATCACCAACTTCCTTATGCTCATTATCTATTTCGTAAATGTGTAGTTGCAAATTATTATTTGACACTTTGAAATCACGTTCTTATTGAGAGCTGTTTGATATATAATGCTGCAAACATCAAACTTAAATCGAATTATCCTGTATATCTAATATTTATGTATGATGGAAAATATATTATTTTTACAAACCTTAATTTCATTAGAATCATATTTAAACTACTAAATTCTTCTTAACACGGTTTCATTATTAATTTTAATGAAAATTTTTTCGTCACAGTGACATTTGTTTAAATATGTCAAATTTGTTATTAAAGTATTGTTTTTGTTTGACGCAGAGGCAAAGTGATGTATAAAAATAAATTATTTTATAATATAATATAAAGTTATTTCAAGTTATTTACTAAATGCTATTATCGTAGAACTGAAGATTGTGCCATTATATTCAATTTGTATTGGTAAAAGTTGCAAAAAAAATATATTCAATGAATTTTTAACAAGAAAAACTGTTAAAAGCTTGTATAAATGATACTTCCGGTTATCCGATATACACTAAAAACTAATGAGCTCTTCCCACATTAGTATAGAATGGATATACAAAATTTCAAATTTTTCTGAATTTATAGTATTTGAGTAATCGTGTCCACAACATCCACACACACACACACATACATACCTACAGACATCATTATAAAAATGTTAAAATCGGATTCTGGGAACATCAAAACGTGCTTATTCACTAAAATCTCAATATCCGATTTTTAGCACGATACCTACCTTCCTTACCTAGGGTAGCAGGAGGTAAAAATACTATGTTATTATTAATTTCTTAATTCTTATGTCTAATCTACGTAACAAGTATCTACTTCTAATTTATTGAGCTTTCTTGGAGTTCCTCTTCAAATTCTTCCTCTCTTGTCTTTAATGAAATAATTGCTAGAATCATTGGAGAATGCGGATATCTTCTTCTTGCGAACTTATTCTCTTCATTTACATAGCTCACACGTTATTCTCGTATATATGTATGTGCTTGGTAACGGCGCAAATAAGTATATAATGCCCAGGTATATATCTGGAGATGCGTATATTTATATGTAGTTAGGGTAACATCATCAGCGAAGCTCTTATCTTCAAGAAACAATCACATATGCCACACGCAACATACGGAGAGAACATTCAAGGTTGCTTTATTATTTTATTGATTCGTGGAAGATGCAAGATCGTAAATGGTCAATAATTACTGGGGAGAATTTATCATTTAATAATATTCATACATATTTTTATAACTATATTGAAAAATGTTTTTATACAGTTAGTCGTATTTTTGTAATATTCAAAACCGTGTACGATTTAATCAGCCAGATTCATATATTTTAAAAATCTGTTGTGGCCAGCACAAAACCTTCCGTCAATTCGATGTATTTTGTAAATATCCCATACCAAAAGTTTCTTGAAAAAGATTCTGTATATCCTGTAAAATTATAACACGAACACACTATTCTTTATAAATTCTATATCGAAAGTTCCTTTCCCTATTTTATTAGGGGTCGTCGTTTCTTACTCTTCTCTTTTATTCATTCCTGTCCAACGCATCTTCTTCACACCATTCTTCTTCTCTCAAATCTTCTGCATGGGGTCCCGTGGCCGCGTGCCTGAGTGTCTGGTCGCGAACCTGGGGGAACCGGGTTCGATCCCGACAGACGCCAAATATTTCCAATTTTAAATGGCACAAAAGTGACCCCTGTGGTGCACTCTCCACACCAGCTATGAGTGCCCGTGAGGTGACGCCTGGTAAGCGCCCACACGGTAAAATATATCGTCATCATTACCGATGTCTACATGTGTTGTAGATACTGGCACACCCAGAAATGGGTAAAATGCCGTGATGATATATTTATTTATTTATTTAAATCTACTGCTACACAGTCCTTCCATCTTCTCTTTGGCCTTTCTCGTACTTCCGGCATTGAAAATTCCAATCTTGAGGCGAGGCTGCAACTGCAAATTACTTGCGAGGGACACTCTATCACATTCACATATAACTTTCTGACCCTATACTTTCAACTTTGGTTTTGCATTTGACACTGACATCTGTCAATTAATTTTTTTTAAATATAGTTGCTGTTTCCATAATTTTAGCAAAGCTGACTAATTTTTGAAAGTTAATCTCTCTTAATGTCTCTATAACTCTACATCTATTCAATATGAAGGAAAATATATAATCAAACCGTATAGAGAATAAGATATTCTTTCATAATGAAAATCACAAAATGTCGAAAAATGATATTTAACTGCGTTTTTTCAAGAAAAACTGTTAAAAACTTCAAATAAGGGTACTTCCGGTGGATCAATTATAACCAAAATCTAATCAGCTCTTCATATGGTTGTAAAGAAGAGGAATACGAAAGAATTATAATTTTTATAATTGTAGTATTAGAGTTATTGTTGGAGAAAAATTTGTCACACACGGACACACACACACATACATATACAGACATCATCTTAAAAATAGTAAATTCGTATCCCAGGGACCCTAAAACGTGCTTATTCATTAAAAACTCACCAACGAATTTTTTGACCAAAGACAATACCTAAAATAAAATAAATATAAATATATCATCACGGCATATTACCCATTTCTGGGTGTGCCAGTATCTACAACACATGTAGACATCGGTAATGATGACGATATATTTTATTGTGCGGGCGCTTACCAGGCGTCACCTCACGGGCACTCATATCTGGTGTGGAGAGTGCACCACAGGGGTCACTTTTGTGCCATTTAAAATTGGAAATATTTGGCGTCTGTCGGGATCGAACCCGGTTCCCCCAGGTTCGCGACCAGACACTCAGGCACGCGGCCACAGGACCTCATAAAGACAATACCTTCCTTACCTAAAGGTGACGGAAGGTAAAAACGATCTTGTAAAAAATATGTATTTTACACATCTTTATTAGATGTACTAGTCAGTCACTAAAGACGTAAATTTTATAATTACGATTTTATTTTATAAAAATTTTTGTGCAAATCACTTCTCATAAAGTTTTACGGTACATTTATTACTTTAAGAAAACTGTTTTCTCATATTAAACACTTAGCAGCATTGCCGCAGACGCGAACTACTATTTTGTTTAGAATTCCCCTTAGTAATTATGTATTGTAATTAATTCTTTCAATTTATTCTGTATGTCGCGATCAGTAAGCTGACTATTATTTGCTACTTATCCAACTATCCGGTTAGTCACAATAATTGACTAACCGATTATTCGAATTAACTGATTACTTAAAACCGGTTTAACCTTTTATCTGCTTACGCTAAACCGGTTAAACCCGTTCATTTACCGAGTATTTTTGACACCAGAAATAACTTTGATTTATTCGTAGACGAGGTTTTCGTTACTAGCAAATGTTTTGAGTCTTCTTCATATTTCCAAGCAAAGAAAACGGAAGTGCTATAATTATTACCATTTGTTACAAATTAATCTTACTTATTAATGTAAAGTGTAGTAGATTTAATCTTCTTGGAGTATGATCTTATTAACATTTCAGATTTCAGTGTTTATGAAAGTCTGCCTGTCTGCTGAGTATTATGGAGAACGATTTACGCGTGTATTCTATGGCGGCGAAGTGGGGGGGAAAGTAGGGCACACAACCCATTTCGCACGGCACAGACGGTTACCTTGCCCCTTTATTGTGTGAGATATTAATTGTTTCACACAACACTCGTTATCTAAAGCTGAATAAATATACATGTTCGAATTTTTACGACTAGAGAAGAACGTTTTCATTAAATGGCAGAATTGAGGCTGACAACTGACTTTAAAATTTTATTTACTACCACTTTTACGTGTAGCAATCTTCTTCTAATCCCAAATTTTAGTAATGGCAATGTGAGGGTTGTACAATATTTATTATTTCTATCATAGTAGGCTTTGAGATATTGTGTTCAAAACAACAGCAATTGTTTATTGTTTATCGGTCAAACGAAGTGCCATATTTGATTATTCTAGTGTTTACAAGGCTTCATAAGATGTCAGGAAGATGGGTACCACGAATGTTGATGTCCGAACATAAACAAGAGATAGGCACCTCTTCGGAAGCTAGTTTGGCGTTGTTTTGGTGCTGAATAAGCTAAACTTTTCAAATGACCCTAAAAATAAAAATTCAGAGGATTTAAATCATAGGTGCGTTCGGCAAATGAGTTCTGTTCACTCTTTTCACTCTGTACACTCCTAGCACCGTTCGGTAATTACATGGCGTGAGAAGCGTCTTAAAATGGAGCGTTCGGCAAATGCAGAATGGAGTCAAGTGGAGTGAAAAGTGTTAACTCCATAAGTCCAACCTCGATATGCAAGCATACATGGAGTTTTTTTTTTGTTTTATTTGACATCTGTCAGATCATTTTGTATTTTTATGTTGAAATATTTTATTATACACAGTTATTTTATAGTTATAATATTGTTTTGTAATATAACAAGGCACAGTATGTCGGAACGGTAAGTATTCTATACCATTTCTAATATATACTTTCTTCAGAATCATTAAAGAATAATACCAAACTGAATAACTTCTATATGGTTCATTATTTATTTTTTTTATCAGTGCAGTATATCAGATTGTCAAAAAAGGAGGTTATTATATTCGCACACCAAAATTTTAACTCTACTCGTTCGGTTAATCACAAACAAAGGAGTGTACCTTATTCCCTCGATCTACTCCAACTCCAGCTCTACTCCCACTCCACTCCAACACCGCTCCGTAAATACTCCAACTCCGTATGATTTACCGAACGCACCTCATGTAACCTCGGAGGTCAAAAATTATTCAAAAATTGCCTCACCTCTCGAGTGAAATGTAGCGGTGCTCCATAAACCATATTCTTTGTCTTATGGCTAGCGGAGTATTTTCTAATAATTCTGGCAACACATTTGCGGGCAAGAAATTGGGTTCAATTAGTTCATCACCAATAATGCCTGGCCATACAATCACATTAAAATGATTTTGATGCCTACTTTGGAAAAAACCAAGAGGATTTTCCTCCGACCAGAGATGTGTATTGTCAAAATTTATTATTCCATTCTTATTAAACCCGGCTTCGTCGGTAAATAGCACCAATGATGTGAAGTGAGGAGTAATTGCACATTGTTGTAAAAATCATTCATAATATTCTACTCGAAGTTGTAAATCGTTGAACATGACAGAAATAAAACTGGGCAATTCCGGATATAGGTTCATATGAACTTTTTTTATTGTTTTGAGATGTATTATTCACCTTTAACTCTGTGACATCTATTTTTTGAACATCCTGTATTTCTGTACCGGGCACTTACCAAATGGCACCTTACCGGTTTTCAAAATTATCGTGGAGAGTGCTTCTAATCATGATTTATAAAGCTGTCAAAGCTTTAAGATTCTTAGTAGGTAATTAGTTTGACAGCTCTGGCAGTTTTTAAGTCACCAGATATTAATTTGACAGTTTTTGAGTCTCCCAGAAATTAATAACACCTCACTCAATAATTTCGTAGGATGTCTAATAAAACAACAACTTTTAGGCAAAATTCGACTTCAGTCATCAACATAATTTCCTTTAAGAGCGATACATTCATTCCAACGCTTCTCTAACATTTCGATGCCTTTGTTATAGAACGATTTATCTTTGGCCTCAATATACCCTTCAGTTTCGGCAATCACCTCTTCATTGGAGCTAAATCTCTTTACTGCTGACTGCCGATTAGACTCTGGAGTGAAGTGATGGATCCATGTTTCATCCATTGTCACATACCGCATGAAAAAATTATTTTTATTGCGCTGAAACAGCTCTAAACAGCGCTCTGAATCGTCAACGCGTTATTGTTTTTGATCGACTCTGAGAAAACGCGGTACCCATTTCGAATAGATCTTTTTCATGCTCAAATGTTCATGCAAAATGGTAAATACACTGCCTTCTGATATCTTTATGGTGTCAGCTATCTCAACTGCCGAATTTGGGCGACCAGAGCGTTCAGCATCATCGGTGTTTGTACGGCCGCGTTTAAAATCAGCAAACCACTTCTCCACCATTTGTCTCGATGGAGCATAGTCCAAATAACACTTATTAAGCAATTGCTTTACTTGAATGGTATTTTTTCCCATTAAAAAGCAATGTTTTATCAACACAAGAAATTCAGATTTTTCCATTATATTGAATATTACAAAAGTAGCGTCACGAAAACCACTGTAACTTGTGAACTAAACGACAGATTATCATAAAATTTTGAAACTTATTGTTTGAAAGTTGGTACTTTATAAAATATGAATCATTGTGACAATTTCATTATTATTAATTTTAAAATATAATTGAAACTTGTTTTTCCAATTTTCGTACAAGACTTAAAATCTTTCTCATCCTAATTTGTTAAAAATAAAAGTTTCGTTTTCTCTCTTATTTCATCAATTTAGTGAACTTTCTATTGCATCATTTGATGATCGAATTATCAAAATTCCTTAATAGACAACTCTATTAGATCTGGCAACAGATCGCGACTAATTCAAAAGTGACACAACTCGGATATAATCATGTACAGAAGTCGTTATGAAATTTCTCAATTGCAGTTTCACTTTTGCTGCAAATTAGAAGAAATGAAGATGTTATTGCCCTTCTAGGAAAGAAGATTTCTCACAGTACTTAGAAAAAGAAGATATGGAATTACAGGCGCAATTAGAAAAATTATATTAGAAGAAGATCTCTTTAGTAAAAGTCTTTAGAATTTAATGGTATATATTTCTCAGATCAGTTTTACAAGGACTATACTTCATTTCATGTAAGAAAATAGTGACGAAAAGATAGGTACAGTTTGATCTTGATCTTTGATTGGAGATTACTCCAATATTAGCCAATCAAACAACAAGATCAAACTGCACCTATCTTCCCGTCACTATTTTTTTATGTGAAATGAAGTATAATGCATCAAATTAATAAAGATTTTGTACTATATTTACAGTATATACACTCAAGTAGGTACCAAAAAATATATTAGTTAAGTTTTATAAACGAGTGTCTTCACTCCGTGTCCAATACGATCGAAGCCACAGCTTGTCAAGATTAATATGTTGTTTACCGCCATGGAAACCAGTATACGGTATACGTTAAGTCTCATTTTAACAACGGGAGTAGAAAAAATATTGTACCTATATAAAATCGTTTTATGAATCAAGCCCATTCAATGTTTTAGAAACAAATGCAATTAAATTCTTGAAGTGGTTGAAATGAAAAGTCAAAAATGTAAATAATTTCATGAAAAGAGCGTTGTACATTGACATTATTAAATTATTTTGATTCATACTCTGAGATTCAGGGTACTGCTTAGCGTATATTTAAATAAGATCGCCAAACAACTAAAAGTTTAGTTGTTATCTGTTAATTTTATGGATTCAATATTTCCTTTATTGAATAAATTATGTTAGTGAAGTTTTCTATATTATTACTGACAAAATGTGTGTGGTACGATACAAAATGTTTACTAAGTATACCATCTGTAAAGAAATATATGAGAGGGGTGTCTCAAATGACTGGTTTCTTATTTAAACATACTTAGCTTCTACTAAAAATTCCAGTCTTAATGCTGTTTTAATTATATGGACGTTTTTTGAGTTCAACGCATTTCTAGTTAACATGTAAGAAGGAGTATGCGTTTTTACTTGACATTATAAATTAAATATACATATACAATTATACTACTTTAATATTTTTTATATTAAACTTTTTAATATTATTCTATATAGATTATATTTAATATTTTGATAGTTATTATGTTATGTTTAAGTGTTCAATTCCGACCGAAGGCAAATTTGAAACTTGAAAATTATTTCCAATTTTCAAACAACACAAAAGTGATCCTGTACAGAGCTAAGACTATCTTTCGAAAAAAGATACGTGATGGTCTCTAAGACACAAAATGTATTTGAGATATTTTATCTTAGATACTTTAAGTCTTATGTGAAAAGTTTCTTTAATATAGATACTTTTTGAAAGTACCTATCTGTATCTTAAAAAATCTGTTGTGGCCAGCACAAGACCTTCCGTCAATTCGACGTATTTTGTACAAATCCCATACCAAAATTTCCTTGGAAAAGATTCTACATATCACGTAAAATTGTAACACGAGCACATACTATTTTTTGCAAAATTCGTTACCAAAAGTTTATTTGAAAAGATTGTATAAATCCAATAAAATTATGATGAATGAACATACACTATGTAAATGCACTTCACACTTCCTCTTTCTTGTTCAGCTTTCCCTATTTTATTAGGGGTCGCTATTTCTTACTCTTCTGTTCCACTCATTCCTGTCTAACGCATCTTCTTCACACAGTTCTTCCTCTCTCAAGTCTTCTACGATACAATCCTTCCATCTCTTTGGTCTTCCTCGTACTCCCCGCATTGGAAGTTCCAATCATAAGACGAGGCTACAACTGCATGTCACTTGTGAGGAACACCATACCACATCCTGATCCTACACTTTCAATCTTTGGTTTTCCACTTGAAAGTGACATCTGTCAATTAGAATTTTTTGAATATATCACTGTTTCCATGATAAAAAGCGAAGTTGACTAATTTTTGAAAGTTAATATCTTTATAATTCTTTAACATTATATCTTTTGAATATGAATAAAAATATATAATCAAACCGTATAGAGAAGAGCATTTCCTTTAATATATAAAAAAATAAAATGTGAAAAAATACTATTTAACTGCGTTTTTTAAGAAAAACTGTTTAAAACTTCAAATAAAAGTACTTCCGGCGGAACAGTTGTAACCAAAATCTAATCACCTCTTCTTCTGGATGTAAAGAAGAAGAATACGAAAGAATTATAATTTTTAGAATTGTAGTATTGGAGTTATCGTATTTTGACACCTGAGAGCAAAAGCAAATAATATCAGAAACTTATGAAATATTGATAATGAAAATTGAATTTTCTGTCAGCAGTGTCACCCTTGTATATATATACATTGCTTCATATACGATTTCAATAAAAAGTCGCGATAAAATTATTTGGCCTCTGTAATGATTGTCTGTTGTCTCCTTGGAGTTGCAAGTGACCCGTTTTTAGTATCACGTGTGCTAGGGGTGTGTAAAGAAGCATTCGAAGCAAGTATATAATAATTACACACAAACACAGATGTAATCTCGTGTGAACCGGAAACACAGGGCTGTGACGTCACGCCCGGAGCAACAGGTGCCTGAGGGTTCACACACTTTGTATCCACGGCCAGGGCAGCACTCAGGAGGGGGAGAAAAATTTTAAAATGGGTATCAACAAATAGAACAAAATATTACCTCAATATTACAATTCAGTGAAAGTAAGAGCCCACCAATCTATGTTTCATTTTCAAAATAAGTCAATAAATTAACTACAAGCTCTTGAATTTGACATGACAGAGCATTTGACATTTTGTCAATGAACAACGAAACCAAAAACAAAATGAAATCACAATACAGGTTGAAAAGTATAATATAGACATATAATATTTAGTAATATACATGTTCAGAATTACCAATATTAAAAAAATATAATCAAACGTCATTTTGCAAAAATTTACAAAATTTTACTTAATAATAATATATCTAAACATAATTATTTCTATTAAAGGTGTCAAATACATAATAATAATAAAAAACCAATAAAATACCGTTAATAAAATATATTTAAGAAAATAAAGATAATTTCAAAAATCCCTAAACGATGACGTAAACCGCTTGATTCGCTGGATAGCCCATAGACATCGGTAATGATGACGATATATTTTACCGTGTGGGCGCTTACCAGGCATCACCTCACGGGCACTCATAGCTGGTGTAGAGAGTGCACCACAGGGGTACTGATGAGCTCTAATAAGAGCGAAAAATGTGTCTACAGTTGCTATTGAGCGATTACCTTATGAACAATATTTTTATAGTTTTTAATAGGAATGACGAAGGGTACCCGGGTACTCGGAACCTACCCGATAATAATGTACCCGGGTATAAAATTTCTTACCCGATTACCCGAAATATACCCGTTGCCCGTTAATTACACGATACCCTTTAATTACCCGAACAGTTTTCAACTGCCGGAAAGATTGTATGTAAAAGAAAAGCATTTTATAAACATACTATAGGTAATTAAATAGAGATACATTCTATTATTTATATGTATTACTTTTTACCTCTCGCTAAGAGAGGTATTGGATTCATGCTAAAATTCGCATATCCAGATTTTATTGAATAAGCACGATTTAAGGTCCCTACAATCCGATTATAACATTTTTAAAATGATGTCTGTGTGTGTGTGTGTGTGGATGTATGTGTGTGTGTGTGTGTGTATGTATGTATGTATGTATGTATGTCTGGATGTTGTAGTCACGATTCCTCAAAAACTATAAGACTTAAAAAATATTTAACTGCAGTTTCCTCAATCTGACATTCCTGGGAAGAGCTGAAAAGGTTTTGGTAACAATTGAACAACCGGAAGTAGTAGTTTCTTAGAAAAAATCTTTTAAATATAATTTTTTGGAAGTTTTTTTTATTAAATATTGAAGAACATAAAATTCTCCATCTAATACACTTAAAAATTTTATTATATCTTGTATAGATTTAGAGATAAAGACTAATTTAATTTATAGAGTAAAGTAATCGCAGAAGCCAAGGCACTAAGGAAACCAGTTGACAAATTCCAATGTTTATAACATGACACATGTCATTGTCAAATATCAACAGTTTTAGTGACATTCTGATAGCTTTTTCTGGGAAGTATATTTAACTTTTCTTATTGTTTTATTAATTAAATATTTGAAATTATAGGTAAAATTGTGGTAAAATGCATATATCTATCAGAAATACCGCCAATCTGGTTAATGAATTGGAACAATATTTGACATTTAGAAACTTCCTCATACAATGAAAAATAGATATAATTTGAATTATATGTGTGCAGAAAACATGCTAAATATAGTAAGGAACAAAATTTGGGTAATGTTCTGTAAGATTTTGTTATAAAACGACGGCTCGAAAGCGAAGTGCAATACAATACTAATATAGCCTAATATGGAAATGGCGAGAGGTCTTGTGCTGGCCACAACAGATTTTTATTTAATAAATACATGTAAACAATAATTATGAATTTTATTAAAAGTAAACTGCTAATAAAAGGTATCTAATAATTAAAAAAATTAACGAATTATGTATATGTAGTTAAAGGATAATGGGTAATTAAAGGGTATCGGGTAATTAACAGGTAAAGGGTACTATCCGGGTAGTTGTTTCGGGTACTCGGTTACCAAAATTATCGGAATTCGTCATTTCTAGTTTTTAATAACAATAATAACAATAATATAAATAATAACAATAACAACATGATGAAATAACATAATTGTATTTTTACAATTAATTTAATATTTTTAAATCTTATTTCACAATTTTTCCTGCAATATTTTATCTACATCCTCTGTACTTGAAACAAAACTGACAATATTTTTATTTTGTTTATATTTTTATCTTATATTCTACGAAATTATTTCAACATGTAACAATACGTAGTTTATAAAAATAAATAAAAATAATATTTTGCCAATCAGATTATCGTAATGATTTGAAGTCTTTCTCAGGGATGTTAGTGTTTATCTTTATCATTTCCATTTATTCATAACCATCAATCCCAAATCTGCGAATGATAAGATATTTATAAAACTATTCATGTTTTGTCTGTTGGGTTTTTAGCCAGTACGTCCCTGATTCTTGCCAACGTCCGGTCTTCCGTCCAGTCGGCAGGCCAGGCGACGGACACGTCTGAATTTTCGCGTCTCGGTCGACTGCCCTGGAAAATTTTGTATTAGTCTCATAGACTTCAACCCAAATCATTATCACATGATTTTTTTTTTTATTTCGTATAGATATTTGCATTTTTATTTTATGTACAATAATTGTGGTATTTTGCAATGTAAATTACACAATAAAATTTTAAATAACATCTGCGAATGGGAAATAATTATAATATAAATAAATATAAATCATCACGGCAAAAAGTTATAGAGATTTAAATTTTGCATTTAAATCATATGACACAATTATTCTAGCTCCTCATATAAACATAAAAATTAATTCTCAAGTTACAATTTTTATGAACTTTCAAGAAAAAAATCTGTTGTGGCCAGCACAAGACCTTCCGTTAATTTGATGTATTTTGTACAAATCCCATACCAAAAGTTCATTGGAAAAGATTCTATATATCCAGTAAAATTGTAACACGAACATAATACAATTTTTTACAAATTCCATACAGAAAGTTCCTTGGAAAATATTCTATAAATCCAATAAAATTATCACATGAATATACATTATGTATACTCATATATAAATGCGTACACTTACGTAATATTCTCTTTACAATCAAATAATATTACTACCAACTTTATATCTCTACCCATTTTTGAATTATTGCCCCAAAAATCAATAGGTATACCCTACATTTAGATAAAAACTTCAAAATTTTTAAAAATCTAATTTTTATGTTTCTAGGTAATTCTCAATGCGCTAATTCCAAATTTTGAAACCGCAGGTCGATATCTCGTTTAGTTCTCGAGATATTTAGATTCAAAGTTTTGCTCAAAACTGCCCATTTTTGGGTATTAACCCAAAAATGGGTCGGGATATGAATTTGGCGACAACACCATTCGATTCTACGGGGAAAATTACATAAGTACATCAATTTTCAGAATTTTTGAACACCGCGTACAACCTCTAAAGCAAAATAACTGAAAATGGCCAAAAATCGTAAAAATCTAAGGTGTACCCCTTAGGATTTTTTCAGATTTTGGCCATTTTCAGGGGTTTTCAAGCTTTTATTCATAAAATATGAACCTGTTGGAGAAAAATTATGAAAATTGGCAAACTTATGTATTTTTATCCGTAGAATCGAATGGTGATGTCGCCAAATTCGTATCTCGACCCATTTTTGGGTTAATACCCAAAAATGGGCAGTTTTGAGCAAAACTTTGAATCTAAATATCTCGAGAACGAAACGAGATATCGACCTGCGGTTTCAAAATTTGGAATCAGCGCATTGAGAAGTATCTAGATACATAAAAATTAGATTTTTTAAATTTTTGAGGTTTTTATCTAAATGTGGGGTATATTGACTTTTGGGGCAATAATTCAAAAATGGGTAGAGATATAAACTTGATACTGCAATTGTATGATGTATTTTAGTCTTGGAGTAATATCAGCTAACATTACACCAATAATCCTGCATATTATACAAAATGTCAACTTCCAAAAATTAAAAAAAATAATTTCTTTTAACGGTACATCCGAGCAAAATACATCTACTTTTCTCGCCTCTATCAAAAAACCGTTTCTTGTTCCATTTGGCAACGGTACGCCAACGGAAATTAAAATTAGAACTTCCTCTCTCCGACTTTACCTGATGGAGGAAACTGAAAAACTTCCAGTGTGGGTGAGTCACCTAGTGATCGTGCACTGAGACACCTTCTCCGAAGGAAATCACACATTAAGAAGAAATACAACAGAAGAAAGAACTAAGAGAAGAACATTTATTTTTTAAGATTTAGGCTATTTATGATATCACAACTTCCTCAGGAAACTAATCATACATGACTGGGAATTTGGCATTGTGATGAAATTCGCACACTAAAATATGATAAATGTTTTAAGTTTTTTGCAAAGTTTTTTGTGATATGTGCGAAAGGTTGTTTGTGTTTTCTGTGGGATTTTTGAAGTAATTATATATTTAATTGGAGATTTATTACATACCGAAATTGTTAACAACAGGAAAGGATAGTTGCAACCTAATCTGCAATAAAAAAAATCTGATGTGGCCAGCACATGACCTCCCGCCAATTCCATGTTTAAAATAGCAATGAGCTTTAAGTAAAGTATCACTTCCGATTGATCGTTTGTAAACAAAATCTACTTTGTTCCAATAAATAGAAAAGTTTGTAATACGAAATTTTGGATTATATTTTATTATGTTTTTCCTAAAAAATCTGTGAGCAAATACCAACTTTGCGAAGTTTTGGATCATTAATATGTTTTAAAGAAAAATCGTCACACACACATTATTGTCAAAATCAGCACTAACTTCCTTATGCTCTAAAACGCAATCTGTGTAAATTTTTCGCCGTACATGATCCATTTCGTAAATGTGTAGTTGCAAACTATTATTTGACACTTTGAAATCACGTTTTTATTGAGAGCTGTTTGATATATAATGCTGCAAACATCAAACTTAAATCGAATTATCCTGTATATCTAATATTTATGTATGATGGAAAATATATTATTTTTACAAACCTTAATTTCATTACAATTCTTCTTAACACGGTTTCATTATTAATTTTAATGTAATCGCTTCGTGACAGTGACATTTATTAAAATATGTCAAATTTGTTATTAAAGTATTGTTTTTGTTTGACGCAGAGGCAAAGTGATGTACAAAAATAAATTATTTTATAATTCAATATTTAAAGTTATATCAAGTTATTTACTAAATGCTTATCGTAGAATTGAAGATTGTGCCATTATATTTAATTTGTATTGGTAAAAATTGCTAAAAAATTATATTCAATGAATTTTTTACAAGAAAAACCGTCAAAAGCTTGTATAAATGATACTTCTGATTATCCGATATACACTAAAAACTAATTTTAGGTTTTCCGCACTCAAGAACAGTGTCAATTTAATGTGCTGCAGCTATATCTATAATTTTTAATAACTCATATTAATGTTTAGAAGAATACTACGTTTTTAGTTTATGTTATGTATTTTTATTTATTATCGACGTTTCAGCATCATAAACTGGTGCCTTCTTCAGGAAAAAATGACAAATAAAATGTGGCAAAAGCAAAAAAAAGCAAGAAACAAGTAACTAAGGTAACATGAAAAGTACGTAAATGTTACCTATTTTTTTTTATGTATACAATTTACTAGACAATATATGAATGCCCGGCGATAACTAGGACGGCGAACATGCATCTTCTCAGGAAAACTCTCCTTTTGCCAGAGGAAAAACCGTCCGCAAAAACTGGCAGAGAAGTGATCTATATAACTCAGAGACTCTTTATCGGTAGCGAAATACCGCAGCCGTACTCTTTATTAACAGATGTTACGAAAAGTCTTGAAAATTGTATACATATTACAAATTACAACAATTACAATAATTTTTAATATTTAATTAATGATAAAATAAGAAATATTAAATATGCTTCCCAGAAAAAGCCTTCTGTAATGTCTCTGATTTTTAAGACAGACATTTATGTCAATTATAAACATTTTAATTTTTCAACTAGTTTCCATGGGTTGTTTGATTCATTATACAATGTCCATCTTTATCGGGATTATTGCGCGCCTTTCTTGCCAATGCAAATAAGAGAGAGATAAATGTATTCCAACTTCTTTTATAATACAGATGTTCTTGAACAAACATCTTTAAAAAAATGAACGGGTATACAATTTGGCGGATTTTTCTGCAACAGGAAAACATTTCACTATCACTCAATTGACTATCACCCAATTGACCATCAAGCAGTTGACTATTTCCTATCGTTTCAAAGGTTTCTGACTACATCCTCATCGTCAGTGAAAGGATTGTTTATAAAGGGCAGTTTAAGGTTGTTGGGCGGTGGGTCCTCATGTAAAGGCACATTTCCACTGCAATTAATCGTTTAATTAAACAAAGCGTTGTCGAGATCGCAATCTGCCGCCAGCACAGAACAATGGCGCACAGTTTTCACTGTTGCTTAGTTATGGAAATGTGCGCTAACACCATCGCACACAAAAATAGTCTCTAATGTATAACAATGCAAAGGATACTCTACCATGAAGTAGATTTTGGTGCACATTATGAAAATTAAAAAGCGTAAAATTAATGATTTATTAATTTGCAACTCTAGATGATGACTGATGGTTGATGGTATGCTTAAAACGGGACTTTCGTAATGATTTATTCCTCAATTTTTTTCGTCTTAATTGTTTTACCTATATTTTTAAAAAAGCATCATAAGTATTTGTCCGTACAAACTCTTCATTTCTTCATGTAGACAAAGAGTCAAGAAATGTATTCGTTTCTTGATAGGTATACTTAACGTACATTTTAACAATCTAAAATTTAGATTATTAAAACGAATTTTTTGATTATTTAGATATTAAATATTCAAAAAAATACAGTTATAGTCGAATTAATGAAATACCTGTTTGTGCCAAGTAAAAAAATCTGTTATGGCCAGCACAAGACCTCTCGCCATTACCATATTAGGCTATATAAGTATAACAATTTTACCTATAATTTCAAATATTTAATTAATAAAACAATAAGTAAAATTAAATATACTTCCCAGAAAAAGCTATCAGAATGTCACTAAAACTGTTGATATTTGACAATGACATGTGTCATGTTATAAACATTGGAATTTGTCAACTGGTTTCCTTAGTGCCTTAGCTTCTGCGATTAGTTTACTCTATAAAATTATAGTGTATTTATCTCTAAATCTACGCAAGATATAATAAAGTTTTTAAGTGTGTTAGATGGAGAATTTTATGTTCTTCAATATTTAATAAAAAAAACTCCCAAAAAATTATATTTAGAAGAATTTTTTTAAGAAACTACTACTTCCGGTTGTTCAATTTTCAATTTGTTCAACCTTTTCAGCTCTTCCCAGGAATGTCAGATTGAGGAAACTGCAGTTAAAATATTTTTTAAGTCTTATAGTTTTTGAGGAATCGTCCCTCCAACATCCATACATACATACACACACACACACACACATACACACATCCACACACACACAGACATCATTATAAAAATGTTATAATCGGATTGTAGGGACCTTAAATCGTGCTTATTCAATAAAATCTGGATATGCGAATTTTAGCATAAATCCAATACCTCTCTTAGCGAGAGGTAAAAAGACCTGTCGATTTTACAAAAAATGACATTATCGGCCAGCTCTTATTGGTTTGCCCTAAGAAGTACATGAACCGGACAGCGTAATGTAAAGTTTAATGCAAAGTCATAATGCTAACGCTAAGGTAAATGCATAAGTTTACAGCTTACATACACCAGCCTTTAGAAATAAATGCAAAAAGGAGAAAGAGCCTCTTTGTATATTCTTAGAGTTCTGTTAGAATTGTAGGCTCCTTGATTGATTTTCCGTGAGATGAACTTCTGGTAACGGTAATTTGTTTTGGAAGCGAAGAAGCGAGAATTTGAGGTTGATGTTAGAGGTGATATAAACGCTCAGTAACTTCAACTCCGGTACGTTTTAAACGGTATGATCTGCTCCACCGAACCCTGAGATCAACTCTTACCAAATCATACACTCTACGGCTCATAAAAACAAACATCAACACCTTAACTATATACCTGTGTATCTACGTAACTTTCACAATGAGAGAATAAAATATATGAGTATCAAAAATAGTAAATATTATGGCTAAGTAAAGCTGTTATGGCATTCATAGACTTATAGAAAGTGACAAAGACGGAATCTATAGGACATCTTAAGCGCGTGAAAGATAAATATTACGAGCCGTAATTGAGCAAAATTATGTTGTTAGTAGAAATATCAACGCTCTAACTCAAATACTATCATTCAGAAAATTCTGAAACCTTGTATTTCGACCCTGATCTAACATGGAAAAAACCATTAGATTTTGGTGTAAATCAAATAACCGGAAATGGCTCATTATGGGTTTTCTTCAAAGAATACCATTTAACGCCATTTTCGCATTTTATATTACCCATTTCTGAGTGTGCCGCAATCTGCTTTATCGCAGATATCGGTAATGATAATGACATATTTGTACCGTGCAGACGCTTACCAGGCGTCACCTCACGGGCACTCATTGCTGGCGTGGAGATTGCACCACAAGGGTCACTTTTGTGCCATTTAAAAATCGAAATATTTGGTGTCGGTCGGGATCGAACCCGGTTCCCCAAGGTTCGCGACCAGACACTCAGGCACGCGGCCACGAGACCCCATATAAATATTTTACAGGTAAATTTAAAAAATAATCTTTTTTATAAATTTAAAAAATAATCTTTTTTATAAATCCTAGAGCCTTTGATAAATACAATTCCTTTGTTACACAGTTCATATTTCAAATGCATGTATCTGACAAATAAATGTCAATGTCAAAAAACTAATCACCTCAAACTGAAAATGGTGATATTTTACAAAGAAAATAGTAAATAAAGTAATAGTTATATGCAAAGGAACATAATATATTTTGCAGCATTAGTAAATATATAAGTACCTATGTATTTAAATTAATAAAAATTAAATAGCGGGAGGTATTGTGTTGGCCACATCAGATTTTTTTCTGAAGCTTCTGTTTCTTGTTTACAATATTTTTCTATCTTTTTACAACTACCTGGTTCTTTTTTAGTGATTATCATACTAAGGGTATGTCCAATGGTGCACTTTTATCACCCTAATATGTAAATCCAAAATTTATATGCCCTAAATTTAGTGATTATTTAGAATTTTAGCAATTAGATTTTAGGGTTTTGCAGGAGCACACTATGCCTTGAAGTTGACGCGCACTTTTTAAACAAATCATGTTCGTTGCTATAATTTGTACAAAACGTCAAGTTTATTGTCAAAGAATAGCTTCTTAGGCTGTGTCCGATGTCGCATTTTGGTATTTAGTTTTTAGGATTTAGGTCTTGTTCACATAAATACAACTTCGAATGGTCCACTAGTGATATCCATTGGTTTGTATGGCAACACTTTAGAACAACAAAAATGAATTATACAATTCGATCCAATTTTATGCTTGAGAATAAATGTTAATATTATATTTCATAAAATAGAAGATAAGAAGCTATTCTTTGACAGTAAATTTGACGTTTTCTACAAATTTCCATTAGAGAAAAATAATTGAGGGTGAACATTTTTTTCTACAATCTTCGTTTTAAAGTAAAATCACCAATGACTCGTCTTCAATCATCGCCTTTCAAGAGATTTTCATGGGCTTGTTGCTTCACATATTATTACGTTTTAAATAATATTAATAAATTCAACTTTGTGCAGATATTTTGTTTAACTGGCACTTTTGAAATCATCTTCCTTTCTGAGAATTATCTTACCATGTTCCAAGTAAAGGAAGTGCATTTAGAATTAGTAAGGATGACGTTATGTGTTGGAGGTACTTGATTCTTATTTTTTTATCGTAATACTCGTCTTGGTTATTGGTTAATAATGAAAAGCAAGAGGCAGATAGCTGTGCCCTCCCTCGCGCTAGATATGTTTACCCTAATAACTATAATTATGCCAGAGTAAATATATAATCAATTTGATGTTTGGGCCCGGCTAACTCCCACACACTCTACAAGCGACGCTAGCAGAACTTACACTGTTAAATAATATAACCCAACACCACGAGAGATTTCAATGAGAGGTAACAACAGAATACTCTACAAACAAATTGGTTATTATTATTACATAATTATTATGTTGTATGAATAATTGTTGCACAATAATAAGCAGAACTCTTTAGTTCACATTTCGAGTAAAATAATAATTAGCAAGTAAAATTATCTCTGTGCCTAAATAAAATATAAATAAAAATGTAACATCATAGCTTATTACCCAAATTTAGTTGTAAAAATTTGCTTTTACCTCTCGCTAAGAGAGGTATTGGATTCATGTTAAAATTCGCATATCCAGATTTTATTGAATAAGCACGATTTAAGGTCCTTAGAATCCGATTATAACATTTTTAAAATGATGTCTGTGTGTGCGTGTGTGTGTGTGTGTGTATGTATGGATGTTGCAGGGACGATTCCTCAAAAACTATAAGACTTAAAAAATATTTAACTGCAGTTTCTTCAATCTGACATTTCTGGGAAGAGCTGGAAATGTTTTGGTAACAATTGAACAACCAGAAGTAGTAGTTTCTTAGAAAAATTCTTCTAAATATAATTTTTTGAGAGTTTTTTTTTATTAAATATTGAAGAATATAAAATTCTCCATCTAATACACTTAAAAATTTTATTATATCTAGTATAGATTTAGAGATAAAGACACTATAATTTATAGAGTAAACTAATCGCAGAGGCTAAGGCATTAAGGAAACCAGTTGACAAATTCCAATGTTTGTAACATAGTTTGTAAATGACACATGTCATTGTCAAATATCAACTGTTTTAGTGACATTCTGATAGCTTTTTCTGGGAAGTATATTTAAATAAATAAAAAAATAAATATATCATCACGGCATATTACCCATTTCTGGGTGTGCCTGTATCTACAACACATGTAGTCATCGGTAATGATGACGATATATTTTACCGTGTGGGCGCTTACCAGGCGTCACCTCATGGGCACTCATAGCTGGTGTGGAGAGTGCGCCACAGGGGTCACTTTTGTGCCATTTAAAATTGGAAATATTTGGCGTCTGTCGGGATCGAACCCGGTTTCCCCAGGTTCGCGACCAGACACTCATACACACGGCCACGGGACCCCAAGTATATTTAATCTTTTTTATTGTTTTATTAATTAAATATTTGAAATTATAGGTAAAATTGTGGTAAAATGCATATATCCATCAGAAATACCGCCAATCTGGTTAATGAATTGGAAGAATCTCTGACATTTAGAAACTCCCTCGTACAATGAAAAGTAGAATTAAATGTGTGCAGAAGACATGTTAAATCCGTCTATATTATTTATTGTTCAAGTGACGTGTCCCTAACAAATTACATACCTAGTAACTATAGCAACAGCTTCTCCATCAAGTTGAGCTTATAATTCTAGTGATCTGAATGAGACGTTTAAGTGATTTCTCCGTGACAGTGTAGCTGTGCACGCGCCTTCGCTCGGCGCACACGCTGTAATGACTATGTTGCGGACCTATTAAATTTCATAAGTAAATACTCAGCGAGATCTTGATCCACGCTTCAGACAGACACGAAGACGAGAGGAAATAAAAAAAGGCTGCAGGAAATTGATTCTTTACCCCCCAATATTAAAGGGAGTGGGTGGTAAACTCCCCAATACAGCATGCACATAGAAACGAGACGTGTATATGAGTTTTATTATACTAAAATTTACATGTTTCTGAAATTTGCAACCAAAACTAATGAATTGACCATTTTCATTGCTTAGTTAGAGTGAGAGATCCGAAGTTCTCTGTGAAGTATGGGGTATATTATTATTTCTACTTCACACTAGTTTGTGGCAGCTTAAAATCTAGTACAAAAAATTGTCCAACTGTTGTTATCCCGATTATTTTTTCACATTTCTTAAAACTAATTAAATGTTTCATTACCTGTCACGTGTCAGCGTTTTAACCAATCCGAACCAATGAAAAAAATTAAAAAATTATAGAAACCACTTCTGGAAACACCGTAATTAATAATCACTCGGTATGAAGCTAAATAATTTAGTTCAATTTTCATATTTTCATGCACCACTCATACACGAATATAGAATAACGGACGATGTATGTTTAAATTCAACATGAAATTCTCTTTCTTTTCATGTCACGCGTAATTTTTTTACATCATCGGATCTCGTGTTACATGACTTTTCATCAAAATTTTGTGTATTTTCAATAATTGGAGTAACGATGATCGACTGGAGATAGATGTGGGAGAAAATAAAGTATTCGGAACTGCAGTCTGTACACTTTTAATGATTTTAAACCTACGTTTCGATCATTACTATGATCCTCTTCAGGGTTAAATCAAGTCAGAAAAAATATTTTCATCATTTTTTCTGACTTGATTTTCCCCTGAAAGGATCATAATGATCGAAACGTATGTTTCAAATCAATAAAAGCGTACAGACTGCAGTTCCGAATATTTTATTTTCTTCCATTTTCAATAATATTCTAAAAATTTTCAAAAAATAATATTCAGATTTTTTTAAGAAAATAATACTTTCGGTTGTCCAATTATTACCAAAATCTAATCAGCTGTTCCCAGTAATATCAGATTAAGGAAACCGCAGTTAAACATTAGTATTTAAGAAACCGTGGTTCCAACATCCACACATACACATACCCACACACGGAAATCATCGTAAAAATGTTATTATCGGATTCTAGAATTTTAAAACGTGCTTATCCACTAAAATCTGGGAAGGCGATTTTTACTATGATTCCAATACCTATCTTAGTGGGATATAAAAATTACAAAATGTATGGTATCTTCTACAACCGAGGTAAAACAATAATTACAAATAATAAACAAATATTTAAAACACCCATTAGTTGTAATATTTTTTTCTTGATTGTACAAGATATATTTGTATTTTCTCATATTATAGTGCCCTGATGATGAAGACTAATATAATAGTTGAAACCTAGGCTTTAAATAAATATTTCATCTGTAGACTGCCTGTCCTATTATTCTCCCTGGAACTTTTATTTTAATAAAGTTTAAGGCATATTGTAGTTTTTGTAAATAAGAACCACTCTAAGAAATTTTAGCCGTGTAAAAACCGATTTGGTAAGTGGTGAAATATTAATGTGAAAATCAACACTATGCCCAGTTACACCAACAAAATTTAAATTTTAATCTACGTTTAAACGAAAAATGCAAATTGAAATTTGGACAACAATATATTATAATTCATTTGATATTAAATTCCGATGCAATATTGTCAATTTAAACCATGTTTAATATTTAATTTACTTTGGTGCAATCATAAATTTCGTAAAATTTGCTAATTGCAATTAACAAAATGTAGTAAAAATTGTACTGTTAATAAATAATTTAAAAAATTTTATACTCTTTATAGTAATAACAAAGAAATTTCATGCTACAAAATGCTAATACCTTCTGATCAGTGCAGTCCTGTTCATAACAAAACAAGTTAAAAATCGCTCTGTAGTCTGTAGTTAGTTTATTGTGAGATTTTGAAGTGTTCGGATGTACATTTCTGTGTTTTGTGTATTAAATGATAATAAAGTACAATGTAACATTTAAAGTGAAATACAAAAAACTGTGTACATGTGTTTTCTTAAACGAAGGCATCAGGTTTGAAGATTTCCCATTACCTGGTAAGTACTATATCATCATTTAATTCATGTAAAATGCATTTTATAAATGAGATCTTTGAAGATAATGGCCCGAATTTAGTACTCTTCACTTGTGTAGTGATCCTCTATGCATTTTTCTCGTATTAATGTATCAATGCATAATTCGACGCATTGTTTTTATATGTATGTATCTTGTAACACCATTGCGTATTTAAAATACATGAGTTGGTGCTATGTTACGAAATATTCGTATTCAATTTTCAATCACATCAACGTGTACTTTTATACCAAATTTGTAAGTGGTTAAATTTACACAACTAGGTGTGGACCTATAAACCAATTTTAGTGTTTATTTTAAAGAGAATTTCTTGAAGTGTATAGCAAATAAAATACAATAAAACTTTGTAAAAATTCCAAATCGAAACCTTAAAATATAATTTATATATTCATCAGAATCACGGTCAGAATATATACATTATTTGTTTTTGTTTTTATTGTATAAAGCTTAATATAAAGCTACAAAATACATATCTATATAATCAGAAACTTTCAGTGATGTGTTCCATCTCCTTTTCCTGTAATTAATGTCTTAAATAGATAAGAGTTTTGCAAAAGACTAAATGAAATTACAAACAAAGTTCTTTATAAGAAATGTTAGATATGGTAATAGAAATGGCGAGAGGTGTTATACTAGCCACATACCAGTAGTGGTAGCAAGCACTTTAGAATTCTATCATAGAAAGAAGGCGAATACGATTTTACTTTTACGAATCTTGGTAGCATGCAATTTAGAATTCTCTATTAATTTTTTGATTCTGAAATTATTGGTATTTGTAGTATTAAAACAAAAAAAATTATGACAGTTGTATAGAATTGTGGCAAAATAAGGCCGTTACTTTGACACTTTCGCTTCGAGTCGTACGCTTGCAGGCGAATATTTTGATACACGCATGCTACCAAATTTTCGCTTCGTGGCTCTTTTGATAGAATTCTAAAGTGCATGCTACCACTACAGAACATATTTTTTTTATATTCATCTCTGTATCTTCTATAAAGTTCGTACTAAACTTTTCTTGTTGTTGTGTGGTTCATTTGGGCTGGAAGAGTTTACGAAATGAACTTTTATCAGATGTGATGGCGAGATAGGTGCGAACGCTTGGGGCAAAACAAACTCGGGATCGAATCCCAAGATGATTTATTACACTTCGCGGGTATACAGGAAGACTATATCAATTTTAGACCGGTATCTCACAGCAAATTTAATAGAAAGTGGTTTTGAAATAGAAAAAATATATTGCTGAAAAAATCCAGATATGGACAAGATATTGTTTTTAAAGCTATTAGAATGTCACTAAAACTGTTGATATTTGACAATAACATGTGTCATGTTGTAAACATTGGAATTTGTCAACTGGTTTCCTTAGTGCCTTAGCCTCTGCGATTAGTGTACTCTATAAATTATAGTGTCTTTATCTCTAAATCTATGCAAGATATAATAAAAATTTTAAGTGTATTAGATGGAGAATTTTATGTTCTTCAATATTTAAAAAAATTCCCAAAAAATTATATTTAGAAGGATTTTTTTAAGAAACTACTACTGTTCAATTGTTAGCAAAACCTTTTCAGCTCTTCCCAGGAATGTCAGATTGAAGAAACTTCAGTTAAATATTTTTTAAGTCTTATAGTTTTTGAGGAATCGTCCCTCCAACATCCATACATACATACATACATACACACACACACACATCAACACACACACACACACACATCAACACACACACACACACACACACACACACACACACACACACACACACACACACAGAGAGAGACATCATTTTAAAAATGTTATAATCGGATTCTAGGGACTTGAAATCGTGCTTATTCAATAAAATCTGGATATGTGAATTTTAGCATGAATCTAATACCTCTCTTGACGAGAGGTAAAAAAGTAGATTGACTCATCCAACAATGGGTAATAATAATAAGCAGTAATCCTTTGAAATTATACAATTCTACTTGTCAAAGAACAACTTATAAAGAGCAATGAACTTTTAAAAATATTATGACACGATACAAAAAATTTCATCATCAAATAACATGCAAAAACTTCGAAGACTTTAGTAGTTTAGTGCAACTATATTCGTTATATCTTTACTAACTATGTAAGCTGATAAGTACGAGACGAATAATTACTGATAACAGAAGTACAATTTCCGTCGATTACAAGATTTAATCAAAAGAAAAAAATAACCTTTCATTTTTACTAGATATTTCTAGATGGATAAATCCATTTTATTTGAAGTGTATTTACGTTCATATTAAAATATAGTTAACATTTTAAATAAATGAGTAATCTATATTTTTATAGTGTGTATATTTGTACTTTGTATGTACCTATACAATTGAAATACAATTGATTGAACTTATTTTTATAATAAGTACATTTTGTGTTTTCTGTATGACGTATATTAGTTATTTATATCTAAATCGGAAATATATTTTTTAATATAATTATTAATTAATAAGGTGTGTGTATGTATGTGTGTGTATATGTGTGAGTGTGTGTGTGTGTGTGTGTGCGTTTGTATATAAATATAATTGTTCACATACATATTTTCATCTATTTACAAATATTTAAGTACATACAATCTATTATGTAATAATTTTGCTTATCAATACATACAAAGAAAAATTTATAACATCTTCAAAATGTAAGTGTGGCATCCTGTTTTCTAATCATATTTTTATGATTTAACTACCTAGGTACTTAATTTTAAATATAATGTCACATCTTTTCGCCTATACGTATTTATAAAATTCCCAAGAAGATACGAAGTTAAAACTTGAACAATTTCTATATAATATCATGTAAAATCGAACACGAACACATACTATTTTTTACAAATTTCATACCAAAAGTTCATTTGAAAAGGTTCTATAAATCCAATAAAATTATGGCATAAACATGCACTTGACACATTTTACATTCTGCTTCAGCTTTCCCCTATTTTATTAGGGGTCGCTGTTTCCTCTTCTCTTCTACTCATTCCTGTTCAACGCATCTTCTTCACACAGTCCTTCCTTTCTCAAGTCTTCTGCGATACATCTTCTTTTAGCCTTTCACTGCATGTCACTTGAGAGGACCACTATGAAATACTAATATTTGATCCCATACTTTCCATATTTGGTTTTGCACTTACAACACACATCTGTCAATTAGAATTTTGAATGTATCAGCTGTTTCCATGATAAATAGCAAAGCTGACTAATTTTTGAAAATTAATTTCTTTATAATGCTTTAACTCTACATCTATTGAATATGAAGGAAAATGAATAATCAAACCATATAGAGAAGAGTGTTTTCTTTAATAAATATAATAACAAAATGTCAAAAAACAATATTTTTTAAGAAAAACTGTTAAAAACTTCAAATAAGGGTACTTCCGGTGGATCGATTATAACCAAAATCTAATCAACTTTTCATATGGATGTACAGAAGAGGAATACTAAAGAATTATAATTTTTAGAATTATAGTATTGGAGTTATCGTCGGAGAAAAATTTGTCACACACGGCCACACATACACACACACACATACACACATACACACATACATACAGACATCATCTTAAAAATAGTAAATTCGTATTGTAGGGACCCTAAAACGTACTTTTTCTTTAAAAACTCACCACCGAATTTTTTGACCAAAGACAATACTTTCCTTACCTAAAGGTGAAGGAAGGTAAAAAGTTCTCTTCTCATGGCTATTATGGTCGATCTGGTATCCTATACAGTACTGCCAACCACATGAAGATGACTATTTATTTATTTATTTGTTGATAATGTTGTAAATCAAAAGTTATAAAAAATATATCATCACGGCATATTACCCATTCCTGGGTGTGCCAATCTGCTTTATCGCAGATATCGGTAATGATGATGACATATTTGTACCGTGCGGGCGCTTACCAGGCGTCACCTCACGGGCACTCATTGCTGGCGTGGAGAGTGCACCACAGGGGTCACTTTTGTGCCATTTAAAATTCGAAATATTTGGCATCAGTCGGGATCGAACCCGGTACCCCCAGGTTCGCGACCAGACACTCAGGAACGAGGCCACAGGACCCCATAATGTTGATAATGTTGTACATTAGTTATTTCAAATAACCATAGTAACAAGTGTATTACGAGTCAGTGTTGTATAAACATTGTCTATTATAATTTTAATAAGTGGTCTTCACAAAAATGAATAAAACTTACGAATATTAAAACCCTGAGGATGTCCCGAAATGAATTTATTTCTACCGGCCGGCGGCAACTCAGTGTCTATACTTTCCGACGTATCCGTTTCCGTTGTCTGGCTCCCCTTGGCCTCCCCTATAGTGCCACCCATGAGATCTTTAAGGCACCGAATGTTTAATATGCATAACAAACGTCTAACATGCTAACCAGCTATTCAAATGAAATTATCATTAAAATATGTAGCTCATCATTAAACAAAGTTATCTGTTATTAATTAGTTATTATTTAGGGATCACTGACACTTGTAGATGAAAAACAGTGATAAAATTAGTATTAATTAAGATGGCAGCAAGATTGAAAAGATAGAATATGAGCCACGTATTTAATGAAAAAAATCTGTTGTGGCCAGCAGAAGACCTTCCGTTCATTTTGATGTATTTTGTAAAAATCCCATACCAAAAGTTCATTGGAAAAGATTCTATATATCCAGTAAAATTAACACATGATGTATACTCATATATAAATATATATCTACCCATTTTTTAATTATTGTCCCAAAAGTCAATATATCCCACTTTTAGATAAAAACTTCAATTTTTAAAAAAATCTAATTTATATGTATCTAGATACTTCTCAATGCGCTGATTCCAAATTTTGAAACCGCAGGTCGATATCTCTTTTCATTCTCGAGATATTTAGATTCAAAGTTTTGCTCAAAACTGCCCATTTTTTGGGTAATAACTTAAAAATGGGTCTAGATATGAATTTGGTAACAATACCATTCGATTCTACGGGAAAAATTACATAAGTACACCAATTTTCAGAATTTTTGAACACCGCATACAATCTCTAAAGAAAAATAACTGAAAATGGCAAAAAATTGCAAAAATCTAAGGTGTACCCCTTACGATTTTTTCAGATTTTGGCCATTTTCAGGTGTTTTCAAGTTTTATTCATAAAAAATGAACCGGTGGGACAAAAATTATGAAAATTGCTATACTTATGTATTTTTGTCCGTAGAATCGAATGGTGATGTCGCCAAATTCATATCTCGACCCATTTTTGGGTTATTAACCAAAAATGGGCAGTTTTGAGCAAAACTTTAAATCTAAACATCTCAAGAACGAAAAGAGATATCGACCTGCGGTTTCAAAATTTGGAATCAGCGCATTGAGAAATATCTAGATATATAAAAATTAGATTTCTGAAAATTTTGAAGTTTTTATCTAAATGTGGGGTATATTGACTTTTGGGGCAATAATTCAAAAATGGGTAGAGATATAAACTTGGTATAGTAATATTATTTGATTTTTAGTGTATTTGAACAACTGTATGAATTTTTAGAAATAAAAGTATCAGCTCTTCATATGGATGTAAAGAAGAGGAATACGAAAGAATTATAATTTTTAGAATTGTAGTATGTATGGATCCAACATCCACAGATACACACACACACACATACACACACACACACACACACACACACACACACACACATACATGCACATCACTGACATCATCGTAAAAATGTTATAATCGGTTTCTAGGGACCTTAAAACGTGCTTATCCACTAAAATCTGCATATGCGACTTCTAGCATAATTCCAATACTTCTCTTAGCGAGATGTAAAAACAGGTGTTTTCTGTCCTTTCTATTTATAATGTGTTATATTGTAGAATATATCATTAATGTCAAGTTTCATGCATCATATATAATATCTAGCATCTATCTAGTAGATAATAATTATCTAGTGACGTAGTTTCTATCCTTAGGCTATTTGCTTCATTCAGAAATAGAGGCATCTTTAATTTGATTCGCCATTTTCGTCTCATATTTAATTTCCACAACCCACGTAAAATCCAGCGTTAACTAGATATCTACCAGCCTTCTACAAAAAACATCTGAACAACCGAAATTAATTTACTGTCAAGATACAAATCTAAAACACCCAAACTCGTCAAAAACGACGTTCAATTTTTCTCTCGTCAAAGAATTGAGCATCGCTCATTAGCCTGGTCTCTCTCTTCGACCGGTTTTTCTTTGGGATTTTTTTTTTTGGATCTTCAGATGTTTATTTCCGCATTGTTTATTTATGACAAAACAATATCGCACTACCACGTGGGCGACAAAAAATCTATTAGAAATTAATGATTAACCATTCTTTCTTCTAGATTTCAGCATAGGTTTGGCATCATTTATTGACATTTTGCGAATAAACACGTTTTAAAGTTTCTGAAATCTAATTAAATAAATATGAATTCATATCAATTTATTTTTGAAATTATGTAAACTCGTCAAAAAAAAAAAGTGAGACGATCAAAAAGAAGAAATAAAAAGGTACATTAAAAATATTTAAAATACATAAAATTTCAATGAAAAATCATGTAAATTCAAACGTCTGTAACTCGAGATCCGATGAAGTAAAAAAATCATGGCTAACATGAGAAAAAAGAGAATTTAATGCTGAATCCAGACTTTCATCGTCCGTTATTTTATCTTTAACCGTGTATGAGTGGTGCATGAAAATATGAGAAATGAACTAATTTATTTAGTGTGAAATATTAGTCTAGAACTACACATTTACGAAATGGATCATGTACGGCGAAGAATTTACACAGATTGCGTTTTAGAACACTAGGAAGTTGATGCTGATTTTTACAATTATGTGTGGGTGTGACGATTTTTCATTAAAATCTATTAAAATATAATCCCAAATTTCTCAAATATAGTATTTAAAACTCGTATAAATTTGAAACAACAAATTAGATTTTGACTATATATGATAAACCGGATAAATAAATAAATATATAAATAAATATATCATCACGGCATATTACCCATTTCTGGGTGTGCCACTATCTACAACACATGTTAATATCGGTAATGATGACGATATATTTTACTGTCTGGGCGCTTACCAGGCGTCACCTCACGGGCACTCATAGCTGGTGTGGAGAGTGCACCACAGGGGTCACTTTTGTGCCATTTAAAATTGGAAATATTTGCGTCTGTCGGGATCGAACCCGGTTCCCCCGGGTTCGCGACCAGACGTTCAGGCACGCGGCCACGGGACCCCATAAACCGGATGTAGTACTTAATTTGGGGCTCTAACAGATTTTTGAGGAAAAACATAAAATATAACCCAAAATTTCGTATTACAGTTTTTTCTATTTATTGGAACAACAGATTAGATTTTGTTTACAAACGATCAACCTGAAGTGATACTTTACTTACAGCTCATTGTTATTTTAAACATGGAATTGGCGGGAGGTCATCAGATTTTTGTGTTTTGTATCTTTCATTACGAAGTATATCAGGAAAACAATTTGACTGAACGGATTTTTACAAATCTACTGGTGTATGTATATGTTCAGATGATACTGTATAGACATAAAATATGAAAATAAGAAGGAAAATTATATCTTACGTCGTCTTGTGTTATTAATTAGCAAATCAAATATGGTTAGTATTTATGAAATGCGATATCTTGATCAGAGCTAGATGGATTATTAATGGGACGAATTAGAAGAATGTAGCCGAGAGATTACATCTGTGGTTCGGGGTGCACGAGTCTGGGTTTCACTCACTAGGCGGTCCTGCGGTCACGAGCTTCAAGTCTCTTCATTTGCCTCATCATCCACAGACAACACAAATAAAATAAAATCCGTCAAACTAAAAAAAAAAAAAAAATATGTTGTGGTCAGCACAAGACCTTCCGTCAATTCGATATATTTTGTATAAATCCCATACCAAAAGTTCCTTGGAAAAGATTCTATAAATCCAATAAAATTATAAGAATACATACATTATGTAAATTGCACTTGACATTTCCTTATTTCTTCTTCAGCTTTTCCCTGTTTTATTAGGGGGTCGCTGTTTCTTACTCTTCTCTTCTAGTCATTCCTGTCCAACGCATTTTCTTCTTATAGATCTTCCTCTCTCAAATCTTCTGCTACATAGTCCTTCCATCTTGTCTTTGGCCTTCCTCGTACTCCCGGCATTAAAAGTACCAATTTTGAGGGGGGCTGCTGCTGTAAGTTACCTGCGATGGACACTTTGTCACTTATACCATTTCTTGTCCTATACTTTCCATGTTTGGTTTTACACTTGACACTGATATCTGTCAATTAGAATCTTTTGAGTATATCAGATGTTTCCATGAATTTAGCAAAGCTGACTGATTTTTGAAAAATAATCTCTTTTTATTTCTATAACTATATCTATTGAATATGAAGGAAAATGTATATGTAATCAAATCGTATAGAGAATAAGATATTCTTTATTAAAATATCTTTCGGAACTCATATTAATAATTGGAAAAATACTACCTTTTTTAGTTTAAGTTCTGTATTTATTTATTTATTTATTTATTTATTATTAAAACCCAACGTTTCGGTACCATAAACTGGTGTCTTCTTCAGGGGAAATTGTTAGTCCAGACTTTTTCTAACATCTGTTAATAAAGAGTACGGCTGCGGTATTTCGCTACCGATAAAGCGTCTCTGAGTTATACAGATCACTTCTCTGCCAGTTTTGGGACGATTTTTCCTCTGGCAAAAGGAGGGTTTTTCTGAGAATATGCATGTTCGCCATTCAAGTTATTGTCGGGCATGCATATATTGTCTAGAAAATTTTGTACATAAAAAAGGTAACATTTACGAACTTTTCTTGTTACCTTGGTTACTTGTTGTTTTTGTTGTTTCACATTTTTATGTCAATTTCCCCTGAAGAAGGCACCAGTTTATGGTGCCGAAACGTTGGGTTTTAATAATAAATAAAAAAATAAATAAATAAATAAATACAGAACTTAAACTAAAAAAGATAGTATTATTCCAATTAAGATATTCTTTTATATTGATAATCACATAAAATGTCGAAAAATGATATTTAACTATGTTTTTTCGAGAAAAACTGTTAAGAACTTCAAATAAGGGAACTTCCGGTTGACCAATTATAACCAAAATCTATTCATCTCTTTGTATGGATATAAAGAAAGAGGAATACGAAAGAATCATAATTTTTAGAACTGTACTTATGGAGTTATCGTCGGAGAAAAATTTGTCACACACACACACACACATCTTCTTAAAAATAGTAAATTCGTATAGGAGGGACCCTAAAACTTGCTTATTCATTAAAAACTGCCCACAGAATTTTTTGACTAAAGACAATACCTTCCTTTCCTAAAAATCACGGAAGGTAATAGTTTTTCTGTTCTCTCGTTGAAGTCTCCCCTGCTGCACATTTGTTGTCTGTCACTCCTGCTTATGATTTCTTGCACGTTACATGAGTCAGCCATCGGCACGAGGACTACATACTTGCATTGGTTGATTTGAACCGCGAACCTCAGTCCATGTGCCAATGTTTACACTGCTGTACGTGAGGCAATGTGCTGAAGCATAGGGGCAAGGGGCTATAGGTCATTGAAATGACATATCAAGACTTTAATCATGGCTGATTAATACAGACGGCGATATTTATCACTAAGGCTGTGTCCGATGTTGCACTTTTATCACCCTAATATCTAAATCCTAAATTTATATACTCGTACCCTAAATCTATTGATTGTTTAGGATTTTAGGAATTAAATTTTAGGGTTTTGCAGGAGCACACTATGCCTTGAAGTTGACGCGCACTAATTAAACAAATCATGTTCGTTGCTATAATTTGTATAAAACGTCAAATTTACTGTCAAAGAATAGCTTCTTAGCTTCTATTTTATGAAATATATAACATTTACTCTCAAGCATCAAATTGAATCGAATTGTATAATTCATTTTTGTTGTTCTAAAGTGTTGCCATACAAACCAATGGATATCACTAGTGTGCCATTCGGAGTTGTATTTATGTGAACAAGACCTAAATACTAAAAAGTAAATGCCAAAATACGACATCGGATACAGTCTTAGGACCAATTGCAAAAAATGCTGTTACCTGTTTATGTAATCGTGGATATACAGGGTGTTATGTAAGTAAGTGATCAACGCTTAACCCATGGTAGAACTGACCCCAAAGATAGTAAATCTGTCAATAATTTTTGTTTAACATACTTTCTATAAGAACTAGAGGCCTTTAAAACTGACCAATTACTTCATAGTTCAAAACTTTATAGAAAAGTAAAAATCAATGTGTTCTCTGGAAAAAATATTGATTGTCAATACGATAAATGTTTTTTTGCATAGACGTACAATTTATATTCTATTTTTCTATTCTCAAAATGCCATTTACCTTCATCAACCAAGAGTATGCAGACATGCAAATGGTTTATAGCGAGACATTACAAAATAGTCGTGCTGTTGAAAGACGATACAGAGAGTTATTTCCAAATAGACGTCAATGATTTTATGTCATTTGTGACAGGTATCACATTTTTTTCAGAGAACACATTGATTTTTACTTTTTTATAAAGTTTTGAAATATGACGTGATTGGTCAGTTTTAAAGGCCTCTAGTTCTTGTAGAAAGTATGTTAAACAAAAATTATTGCCAGATTTACTATCTTTGGGGCCAGTTCTACCATTGGTTAAGCGTTGATCACTTACTTACATAACACCCTGTATATATACAGACTGTCTCTCAAATAGGGGACATGGCTTAACCACATATTCCTGAGGCTAAAATAAGACGATTTAACCAAACTTGCTTCTACCGGAAAGTGCACCATTTAGCCAGAATTCTGCTTCAAAGTTCTTCGAGTAAAAATTAATTTTGCTTATAATATTCGGACGCTTTATTCGATTTGGATGAAATTTGGTATGACAGTTTATATATATTATAAGTCATATTTTAAGATGATACTTGTTTTTATTAGTGAACCACTAGTGTACGAAACTTAGGTGTCCCAACATTGATTAGACCGTAACTTTTTAATGGCCACGCCGATAACGTGAAATTATTTTTTTCAGAAAGATACATTCAATATTAAACTTTTCTCTTTCTGTGTAATTTGTGATATCTCTTACGGTTTACACAGAAAGAAATAAAATCTGAGTATTTACACCATTAATTTTTAACTGTTTTTCCATGTTAAATGCCTATGCCCCGGTTTTCGTGCAACACCCGGTGTATATCAGAAATACATTGGAAAATAAGCCTTTTCATTGTAAACAACGGGAATAAATTTAAAAATGTTTCATGCAACTGGGCCTTTAAGAAACAAATTATTAATATTGTGATACATTGTCAAAAGAAGAACTCATCTTTCGTCGTTGTTTCTGCCTGTGTTTTCGGTTTTCGGGGTTAGGCCAGAGGCGTGGGCAACATTTGGACAACAATGCACGCACGTGTACCGTTGGGCACGTGTGCACGTGGCCAAGTCGACCACTCCACAGTGAATAGAATACTAATCAACGACAAAGACAACCACATGCATAAACACCTCACAGGGATATATGTGTTTATGTATCTTCAACTTACTGTAAAGAATAACAATTTCAGACTTTAATTATATTTCACGGTTTTCACAACTTATCTTGAAGGATCTTTGTTGAATAAACTTAGGAAAAGTTTTGAAAAATATGTTATATAATAATATATGTTGTAAGTTGTTAAATTCAAAATATTTTCACACTTTTATGTGCAAATTTAGACAATGGTATAAGTAGTTGTTTTTATACAATAGGACGTAATATGTAAATAATATTGTTTTTCGCTTAAAACAAATAATATGTTACATTATCATAATGTAATCAAAATCATAAAAAAAAAATCTATTGTGGCCAGCACAAAACCTTCCGTCAATTCGATGTATTTTGTAAATATCCCATACCAAAAGTTCCTTGAAAAAGATTCTATATATCCTGCAAAATTGTAACAAGAACACAAAATTTTTACAAATCCATACTTAAAGTTCCTTTGAAAAGATTCTAAAATCCAATAGAATTATAATACGAATATTAACGTATGTACATTATATATTGCACTTAACACTTCCTCCTTCTTCAACTTTTCCCTATTTTATTAGAAGTCGCTGTTTCTTACTCTTCTCTTCTACTCATTCCTGTCCAACGCATTTTCATGACACAGTTCTTCCTCCCTCAAATCTTATATACAGTCCTTCCATCTTCTCTTTTGCCTTTCTCGTACTTCTGGCATTATAAGTTCCTATCTTGAGGCGAGGCCGCAAATGCAAGTCACTGGCGAGGGACACTCTGTCACTTATATCACTTTCAGATCATATACTTTCCACTTTGGTTTTGCACTTGACACTGAAGAATTTTTTGAATATATACATAAAATTCCACATCTGATACATTTAAAAATATTATTATATCTTGTATAGATTTTGAGATAAAAGCCCTGTAATATATTAATCTAATCGTAGAGACCAAGGCACTAAGGAAACCAGTTGACAAATTCAAATGTTTATAACATAGTTTGTAAATGATAGATGTCAGTGTCAAAAATCAACAGTTTTAGTGACATTCTGAAAGCATTTTCTGGGAAGTACATTTAATCTTTCTTATTGTTTTATTAATTTTATATTTAAAATTGTAGGTAAAATGCATATATCCATAAGAAATACCGCCAATCTTGCTAATGAATTGGAAGAATATCTTACATTTAGGAACTTCCTCATACAATGAAAATTCTCCTAAATATAATTTTTTGGGAGTTTTTTTTATTAAATATTGAAGAACATAAAATTCTCCATCTAATACACTTAAAAATCTTATTATATCTTGCATAGATTTAGAGATAAAGACACTATAATTTATAGAGTACACTAATCGCAGAGGCTAACGCACTAAGGAAACCAGTTGACAAATTCCAATGTTTATAACATGACACATGTCATTGTCAAATATCAACAGTTTTAGTGACATTCTGATAGCTTTTTCTGGGAAGTATATTTAATCTTTCTTATTGCTTTATTAATTAAATATTTGAAATTATAGGTAAAATGCATATATCAATCAGAAATACCGCCAATCTGGTTAATGAATTGGAAGAATCTCTGACATTTAGAAACTTCCTCATACAATGAAAAATAGATATAATTAGAATTATATGTGTGCAGAAGACATGTTAAATATAATAAAAGCAATATTTGGGTAAAGTTCTGTAATGTTTTTGTTATAAAACGACGTTTCGCTAGCGAAGTGCAATACAATACTTATATAAGATAAAATGGAAATGGCGAGAGGTATTGCGCTGGCCACAACAGATTTTTAATTTATGTTTATCTAAAACTATTAAAATTCAAGTGTAATAGTAAATATGCACCTTGCATCGTTTATCTTCTATTGGAAGTTAATGCCTCATAAAATTATAATTCATTATCATAGTCATCACAGAGTGCATTGAACAAAAAACACCATGGCTATTAAAAACAAAAACACATAATCCATTCTTCTGATTACAAGCCCTCATCTTGAAGAAACAATAGCATCTTCACTTCTTCATTGAAGTCAGGTACTCCCTTACAAGCCCTTTATAAAAATATAAATTGTGCATATCTAATGACAATCGACAATCAGTGGATGGCACGCTTCGCTCACTCGTGCCCGGTGCGTGATTGGCCGGTTGCATTTGTTTTTGTGACGTGGCGATGTTAGTGTGTGTGAAGAACAATTGGCTGTCGTGTTACAAGTAGCTGTGGCTCAAGTGATTCAATTGTCTTTTATGACCTACCGCCTTTGACACGTACTTGAAATTGTTTAAAAGAAAAATTCACTGTCGACAAGATCTTGACGGAAACAATTGACATAAAGATACCTACGGATTTTGTTAATGTTTTTCTTAATTAACTATATGGACATAATAAAAAAAAATCTGATGTGACCAACACAAAACCTCCCGCTATTTAATTTTTATTAATTTAAATACATACCTACGTATTTATTAACACTGCAAACTATTCCATTGCATAAAACTATTGCTTTATTTACTATTTTCTTTTTAAAATGTCACTATTATTAAATTGAAGTGATTAGTTTTTTGACAGTGACAGTTACTGTCAGTTACATTCATTTGAAATATAAACTGTGTAACAAAGGAATTGTGTTTTTCTTAGGCTTCGGGACTTGTAAAAAAAATAATTTTTATATATATCTGTAAAGTATATAGAAAAAGTATTAATGTATACCTGTAGAAAATTTAATAATCTTTAATTTTCATAACGACAAAATCCAAAAAAATGGCATTTAATGGTATTTTTTGAAGAAAAACATTTACACCAAAATCTAATGGCTTCTTTTCATATTAGAATAGGGTATAAATACAGGGTTTTAGAATTTTCTGAATGATAGTATTTGAGTTAGAGCGAAGACAAAATCCCTACACATAGCCACACACACACACACACACACACACACACACACATATATATATATACACACACATACATACATACATACACACACACACATACACACATACAGATATCATCGTGAAAATGTTAAATTTGGATTTTAGGGACCTTAAAACGTGGTCATTTACTAAAATCTCGATATGAGATTTTTAGCACGATCCCTATACCTCCCTTACCAAGGGTAGCGGGAGGTAATAATTTTGAACTGTGACGTGATTGATCAGTTTTAAAGGTCTTCAGTTATTGTAGAAAGCTAGATTTCTAGATTCCTAGATGTATTATTTATGGGGTCAATTCTACCATGGATTTAGCGTTGTACACTTACTTACATAACACCCTGTATAACAAGGCGTGACACTATTAGAAAATGTACATGAACAGGTCTTACATTGCTACAGGAATTACTGGAGACATTCATTTGTTATTTCTAAAGTATTACCAAGTAACATTAGGGAAATATGGATATTTCAAGATAAAAAGTATATTTTAAAATACCAGCCCCTGACTTTTCTGTTCTTTGCATATTTTTCTGGTGAATATATCGAGCAGAGTAAATTGAAATCATCTATGTATATATGTGTATGGTGGCGGTATTCTGTGCATATGTGTATGCCAAGAAGGTTTTTATCATTCATATCTAATGGTATTGGATGTAGCGCGGTATATGTGCGTTTGTCTCAGCCCTTGTCTGGAGGAGGATATGTATACAGAAGCGGACTCAGAATCAAACTCAAAATATACAGGAGAAATAACCCTCATTTATATGTTTCGCATTACCATTTGTTTTATTGTTAAACGTCAACTCCTAGTTGCTGAAGATGAGCGGATTTAGCTCGAAACGTTCAAATTTATAAATGAAATTTCAAATAAAATTGGAACCTGAAGGCCTCATAATTATTAGTGAAATATCCAAATGGTTTCCCCACATAACAATCAATCCTCAGTAGGACCGTAATAGTTATTTACGTATAGAGGGCCGAAAGAAAGGGTTTACGCCTGTGGACGAAATTTGAAGCCCGATGAGAAGCGCAGGGCTTTTATTCGTCCAAGGGCGTAAACCTCTTTCGGCCTGAGGTACGTACAACGTTTTACTCACAACTGAAACCAAATAAAACGTAATTTTTAATTGCATAACTAAAAGCTTGTTGCTATGTAAAAAAATATTAGATGGGAACCATTTGTTTTGTGTAAACAAATAATTAAAATTGTCAAGCATAGAGCTTCAACCTGAATATGATACTGAAATTTCTGAAAAAATTTTGCTAGAAGTAAATGAAGCTTTAGCGGATTTATGTCCTGGTAAGTCAAAGGACCGATATCAAAACGAATACGATGTGTTGCAAGGCTGGTTGACAGAAAAAAATGTGACAATTTTGAACGAAACTGTGTTGCTCGCATATTTCAATGAAAAGGTATGGTGATATATCAATATTACTCGTATATTGATATTCCGAACAAAATTTAGTTAGCTGTATTTTTTTTGTTATTTCAACAATATGTTTTTGCCGTGTATACGAAGAACTTTCTATTTTAAGTTTCCAAAACTAAACCATTTTTGTTGTGTATAAAAAGTATTATTTGCTGTAAAATATTAGTCATGGTAGCAATTATTATTAGTAGTACTAAGCAGTCATTTTGTTACTTTGTTCAGATTACAAAATCATTTTGCAACAATTAAAAATATTTAATCTGTTACTGGGACAAATTTTATTTTTTTTGTATCCTGTATCATTATATTTTGTAAAGATTACAAATTCTTCTTCCCGCCATATACTTTGTACAGGTAACTAAAACTTTTGTGTAGACAGGGTATTCCCTGGTATACAGTATAATTCACTGTTCATGTTATACAATACTACGTCGTGTCGCATTTGCTTGCTCTGTTAAGTTTTAGCCTGTCGAAAATTGTGTTTTAAAAGTGCTTGTTTCTTGTGCCCGTCAATAAAAATGGATGATTTTGTAAAAGATATTTTAAAACAATGGCAATTAGTGTCTTATTGAGAAATTTGAAGGTATGTATCGATTACTGATAAATCTGAATAATTTAAGTGACTCTTGTTTCACGTTATTTTTTTTTTATATAATATTTGTTACATGTATATGGATTATAATTATAAATAAAATTATTATAATACGCATGTATTTAATTTTTACCTTACTACCTCATTAATGCATTTGTATATCTATCAAAACAAATTTATATTTCGTAATAGGAACTTAATTTATTTGTTCGTATAACAAATTTATACTTCTTAATGGTAACTTATTTTATTTGTTCGCATAACAAATATCTTTTGTTATATATAACAAAACTGTATTTGTTGCCACAAAAAATTTTTACCGGCAAATTTACCTAGGTAACAAATATATTTGCTGGTCCTATATTGACAAAAAAAATTGCTGCTGGAACTCATTTTTGGTAATCACAACAAAGTTTTTATTTACCGTGTAATTAATTACAATGGCTAGTATTTAAAAATCGAGTCAATTGTGCACTGATTATGAGCTAACAAATTATTATGACTCCTTCGTGCTTCTCCTGTTAATACATTTCATCCCTGCATCTTTCCTGCGGGTGATGGAATCTCCGTTGGTCCCCCAGTTCGCCTCTGTGTTAGTTGTGCAGATATATGTTGTCGGCGGTGCAGCACAAAGTGTCCCCGCGTCAGCCGCGGTGGCGGAATGCCGGAGTCCGAGTCGACTCGAGTCTCGAGAAGAGAGTCGCGGTCCAAGTCGCGACCACGTCCACCGCGCACCGGCACAACGGCCAACAGCTCCACAATAGTTTAACTCATGCCTGTCACGTGCCCCAGTAATAGCAGAACACCTACAGAGCGGCACACCGACGCTCCGCGAACAGTAGCAGGATTTTGGGAATAGTAGGTACATTCAAAAGTACCGAGGGGAAGGTCTACGAGGATAGACAGAAAAATTAGCAGCAATTGGTCCAGAGCTGGGCAAGTTACTTTTAAAATGTAACTAGTTAGTTACAGTTACCTCCAAAAAAAGTAACTAAGTTACTTAAGTTCCAGTTACTTTGGTGAAAGAACTAAGTTATTTACTAGTTACTCATTAAAAGTAACTTAGTTACCTTGAGTTACTTTCTAACTACTTTTAATGGCGTGAAGACTTAGACTGTTGACTTAGTTATTGTGTAGTATACCTATACATATCAGGGAGTTTTTGCACTAACTACGTTAACCTAAATTTTAACGTTATTGCTTAGTAACACCCAATCAGATTATTATTGTTAACGTTAACGGACCTACAGGGCCTTATTACCGCCTAGGCCCACGAGGCCGCGGCCTAGGGCCCGCTTTGACAAGGTGCCATTAGGGCCCGCTTTGATAAAGGGCCATCAGGGCTCGGTTGCTGTGATAAATAATCTGATAAAAGGGCCC
The DNA here is from genome assembly GCA_943142095.1 of Ophonus ardosiacus. Lineage (NCBI taxonomy): Eukaryota > Metazoa > Arthropoda > Insecta > Coleoptera > Carabidae > Ophonus > Ophonus ardosiacus. Next base: position 49,683,036 of record OW964832.1, read on the forward strand.
TACGTACCTACATTATAATATAATATAAAAATTAAAAGTAACATTTTATCTTGTGAGAAGGGAATTTGCAAAAATGAGACGAACCCTTGGAACAACGAACAAAATACACTATTTTTTGTAAAACCTGAAAATTGGAATAATTTTGATGATTTAGTAGCAGTTTAATTATAATTTATTAAAACGTATCATTTGTAAGCGAGGAAAACATTTGAAAATAATATATTTTATAAGTTTTTCTATTTACCGTACAAAAACTCTAATAATAAAGAATATAATAACTTATTTTATTATCTATTATGGCTTGAAATCAATAAACAATAATAATGAATTTAATTATGTATTAAAATAAAAGTTACGCATTACAGAGGGTAGGCGCGATGCTGCGCTCAACACTCCCACTTTGGACAGACATTTATTTAAAACAAAACAGTTTTAGTTAGTGTTTCTAAAAAAGGCATCAGCCTCAACAAAATATTTCTTAGAAATTTTAATCCCCCCCGTTACTTTTTATGACTAAGTTACATTCCACTTTTTAAGTTACTTTGACTAACTTAAGTTACATTCTAATTTCTGAGTTACTTTAAGTAATTTAAGTTACTCAAGTAACTAGTAACTAAAAAACGTAAAGTTACCAACTACTTTTCCGCAGCAAGTTAAGTTACAGTTACAGTTACCATATTTTAAAAAGTAACTAAGTTACGTTACAAGTTTCGTAAAAGTAACTAGTTAGTAACTAAGTTCCTAAAGAAACTAGTTACTGCCCAGCTCTGAATTGGTCCTAGTCTTATATTATTATTATTATTATTATTATTAGAATCTACATATTAGGAATAGATTAGACTATATTTTAAGATATAAACTGTCATAATTAAAGTAGAATTCGCTAATCCAAAAATGAGTATTAGCTTAAACCTTTTTGTGAATGAGGTATGTGACCATAATCGAATTTCAATATACAAGTCATAATATATAAAAGCAAACCTCTATAGCTTCTCATTATAATAATAAAAACTAGACATTAGTTTGTAATAATATTGACTGGTAGTATTTACTCTTAATCAGGGGTGATTAAGCTATGACTAAAATAACAAATTCGCTTGTTTTTTAATCATTCCAATGTATTTTTAAATGGTAGCCATGGTGATTAGTTAGTTACGGTGACTAAAATTTTGAGTAAATACTACCGATCATTGTTATTAGCAATTTAATGTTTTGGAGAAGGCATCTGTGACGTCAGTAGGGTAGAATGGTAGAAGAAGACAGTTAGACTGAGATAGATATGTTGTGATAGGTTATGGAATGGCGAACGTGACAGCTGCTGTCTCTTTCGCCTACCACAATATATTTATCTCAGTCTAACTGTCTTTTTCTATCATTCTATCCTTCTGACGTCACAGATCCCTTCTCCAAAGTTTTAATAATTATTTTCTCGTAAACTACGAATAATTAATCAATTTAAAAAAATACGGGTATTTTATTTTTTGGTCTAGTATCATATATGTTACAAATTCAAATCAGTTATGAATAAATAGTTTATTATCTCTTAAATATATATTTGATACTATTTTTTGTCCTAAAACAATAATATTCTTTCTGAAAGTAAGTCATTTCCTTTCTATTTATTAATTCTTTAATTGGCTCCCCTGCTGCGTATAAGTTTGTCGCTTGATCACCTGTGTATAATATTGTGCCGCTTCGTTGTGCTTGTGGTTGATTGGGAATTGCAAAAATCGGTTGACATAAGTTAGTATAGGCCGAAAATGAGAGCCCGTGAAGGCAGCTTGGACTCGGCTGAGCTACTGCCCGACCAAGCCGCGCAACCGACCAGCGCTGCATGCGTTACCCGGACTCAAGCCTCCGGGAGGTAAAATACGCAACGGACAAACACACACACACACACGTACATAAAGTAAGTAAAAGTGATTCAGAATGGTAGGTACGACTGGAAAATCAAAACAGGGACCATTCAAAAATTGTAATTAATAATTGCGTTATATAAGAAATAATACTCGCAATACCTAAGACATACTATTGCAAATATTAATGATCATTAACGGTTAGTGATAGTATGCACACGTGAAGTTGAGACTGATGACAGGTGTCAAAATAGCATCTATTAAAAACCAGAAAATATTGATTGTATTAAGCACGTTCTAGATAATAGCTTTGTTCGATGACATGTACTAGGCCGCCCTAGTGTTAACTTTCTTGCACTAACATGTTTTATGAGAAACGGGCAGCTTCTGGCAGGCTGTTGACAAAAATTTTAAGAACTAGTGCTCACTTTTCTGACCTGACTCGCGAGGTAGTGTAGAAAGTGCAGACTAGGAGTGGGGGTAGCTAAATGTTGTTCGGTAGACATTTTAATTCTATCCTATCTACACATTTGTTTATTTAACCTAACATTTTGTTTTGCTATTAATTAATATATCTGTCTCTGAATCTGATGAAGAATCAAGTGATGATTGATCTTCGTCAGAATCGTTTATTAGTTCACTATGCTCTTTAAAACAGACATTTCTGCAGTTACTTTTTTGCAGCTTTATGATATGACTGTGTTTATGAACAACCTAACCTTTTACACCTTTGGCTACGATTGGCTTGATTACTCACAGCTGAGCAAACTTGCCCAAATATACACAAGTGTGTTTTATGAAACCACAAGAATTAGACTGTACTAGTGTACACTACACTGCACTGCACTATTCTGCTCTACACTTCAAGCACTTCTCATCGAACAGAGCTATTGTTACGAGTACAATACAATAAGTAGCACGTGCTTACTACCTTCAATATTTTCTGGTTTGTTAATAGACGCAATTTTGACATCTGTCATCAGTCTCAACTTCACGTGTGCATACTATAACTAACCGTTAATGATTATTAATTTTTGTAGTGTGTTTCGGGGATAAGAGAGGTTTCGGTTGTTACTAATTAACATTCATTAATTAATTGTTTTGGTCTATAATAAGTTTATCGCAAACCATAGTTTCTTTTAACAAAAAAATAAGATTTTAGGCTTTGACCTTATAATTTGAAAATGTACGAAAAAATAAACGAATTAGAAAAAATGAATATATGTGGTGGAACAAACTCGAGTTCCTTATATAAAAACTTTCTTATTATGCTCCCTACAGAAAATTAATTTAGGCCTTTATGGGCTAACTTTATGAGACTACTTTATTAAGCACCACATGAATTTTCTTTTGTTTTTTACTTCTAAAAATTCAAACAGTTGTTCAAATACTCTAAATATTCGTACACTTACGTAAGATTCTCTTTACAATCAAATAATATTACTACCAAGTTCATATTTCTACCCATTTTTGAATTATTATCAATATACCCCACGTTTAGATAAAAACTTCAAAATTTTTAAAAATCTAATGTGCGTGTATGTGTTTGTGTGTGTTGTATGTGTGCGTGTATCTGTGGATGTTGGATCCACACATACTACAATTCTAAAAATTATAATTCTTTCGTATTCCTCTTCTTTACATATGATGAGCTGATACTTTCATTTCTAAAAATTCATACAGTTGTTCAAATACACTAAAAATGTGTATACTTACGTAACATTCTCATTATAATCAAATAATATTACTACAAAGTATATATCTCTACACATTTTTGAATTATTGCCCCAAAAGTCAATATACCCCACATTTAGATAAAAACTTCAAAATTTTCAAAAATCTAATTTTTATGTGTCTAGATACTTTTCAATGCGCTGATTCCAAATTTTGAAACCGCAGGTCAATATCTCATTTCGTTCTCGAGATATTTAGATTCAAAGTTTTGGTCAAAACTGCCCATTTTTGGGTATTAACCCAAAAATGGGTCGAGATATGAATTTGGCGACATCACCATTCGATTCTACAGACAAAAATACATAAGTATAGCAATTTTCATAATTTTTGTCCAACCGGTTCATTTTTTATGAATAAAACCTTAAAAACCCTTGAAAATGGCCAAAATCTGAAAAAATCCTAAGGGGTACACCTTAGATTTTTGCAATTTTTGGCCATTTTCAGTTATTTTGCTTTAGAGATTGTATGTGGTGTTCAAAAATTCTGAAAATTGGTGTACTTATGTAATTTTGCTCGTAGAATCGAATGGTGTTGTTGCCAAATTCGTATCTCGACCCATTTTTGGGTTAATACCCAAAAATGGGCAGTTTTGACCAAAACTTTGAATCTAAATATCTCGAGAACGAAATGAGATATTGACCTGCGGTTTCAAAATTTGGAATCAGCGCATTGAAAAGTATCTAGACACATAAAAATTAGATTTTTGAAAATTTTGAAGTTTTTATCTAAATGTGGGGTATATTGTCTTTTGGGGCAATAATTCAATTTTTCGAATGATACACACACACACACACACAGTTGAAGAAAAAGTTCAAATTGTATGATATAATTCTATACTCTGACATAAGTCTAAGGAACCTGGGGGAACCGGGTTCGATCCCAACAGGCACCAAATATTTCCAATTTTAAATGGCACAAAAGTGACCCCTGTGGTGCACTCTCCACCAGCTATGAGTGCCCGTGAGGTGACGCCTGGTAAGCGCCCACACGGTAAAATATATCGTCATCATTACCGATGTCTACATGTGTTGTAGATATTGGCACACCCAGAAATGGGTAATATGCCGTAATGATACATATAGGAGGTAAAAATTACATAGCGAGAGATAAAAATTTAAAAAAAAATAGTGGAGGAGTCTCTTAATAGCTGTTGATGACCGAATCTGCAGTTGCTAAATAATAAAATTAGTTTCTTCTTTCATTCTTCTTCCTCCTGAGTGCTTCCCTGGGTCCTCCTCCACCACTATCCACTTCTTGTTGGTATTACCATATGCGCGAGCGGCTGTCGGGTGCCGGGTTCGAATCCAACCGCGGTATGCAAATCGCCGTGCACAAAGTCACCGCCGTCCGATCCACAAGCTGACCACCTATCTCTGTCTTTACCGCATTTGTCCTGCTTGCACAACCAGCCTGTCACGTGTCATTTGTTTATAACCTACACGTGCACTAGCCACTACAAAATGGTGGATGTGGATGGACGCAAAAGATGGAAGGAAGGATAAAGGATATGGAAAGGATTTGTAAATAATTAGGAAGATAGGAGATGGTCAGTGAAAGAATAGAAACAAACCGTATACAGAGAATTTATTTTAAAATGCAACATTATAGTTCATCACTTCCATGGTTACTCACTATTGTCAAAAAATGACAGCAATGTAATATTTGTCCATTTTAAAATGCAACATTATAAATAGTATTGCAGCATAGGAGATACCTCCAAAACACATCACAAATGGTGTCAATTCTTATTACGACCGACTAGAATATTGCCTCAGTATGAATGGGGGTCTTTTTTAACAATTATTACATGAAAGTTATGAATTTTTGTAAGATAAAGTTTTTTAAGATATACAACATTCAGGTTTTGATTATTTGTTAATCGTATGTAGGCTAATTTATAGGAAATTCGTTTTGATAATACAAAACTACAAATTTTGTATGTTGCATTTTAAAATGGACAAATGTTACATTGCTGTCATTTTTTGACAACAGTGAGTAACCATGGAAGTGATTCGCCATATGTTGCATGTTAAAATAAATTCCCTGTATGCAAAGTTAGAACTATTAGTAATAATGTATCAGGAGTGGAATTTATAAACGTTCTATATGCCGTTTCATTTTTACTTTCCCTCACTTTTAGGTAAGGTATGTATTGTCTTTGAACATAAAATCTGTGGTAGGTTTTTAATGAATAAACTAGTTTTACGATGATGTCTGTATGTGTGTGTCTAAAAATGCGTACACTTACGTAGCATTCTCTTTACAATCAAATAATATTACTAGCAAGTTTATATCTCTACCCATTTTGGAATTATTGCCCCAAAAGTCAATATACCCCACATTTAGATAAAAACTTCAAAATTTTCAAAAATCTAATTTTTATGTATCTAGATACTTTTCAATGCGCTGATTCCAAATTTTGAAACCGCAGGTCAATATCTCTTTTCGTTCTCGAGATATTTAGATTTAAAGTTTTGCTCAAAACTGCCCATTTTTGGGCAATAACCCAAAAATGGGTCGAGATATGAATTTGTTGACAACACCATTCGATTCTATGAGCAAAATTACATAAGTACACCAATTTTCAGAATTTTTGAACACCGCATACAATCCCTAAAGCAAAATAACTGAAAATGGCCAAAAATCGGAAAAATCTAAGGTGTACCCCTTACGATTTTTTCAGATTTTGGCTATTTTCAGGGGTTTTCAAGTTTTTATTCATAAAAAATGAACCGGTTGGACAAAAATTATGAAAATTGCTATACATATGTATTTTTGTCCGGAGAATCGAATGGTGATGTCGCCAAATTCATATCTCGACCCATTTTTGGGTTATTACCCAAAAATGGGCAGGTTTGGGCAAAACTTTAAATCTAAATATCTCGAGAACGAGAAGAGATATCGACCTGCGGTTTCAAAATTTGGATTCAGCGCATTAAGAAGTATCTAGATACTTAGATAATTAGATTTTTGAAAATTTTGAAGTTTTTCTCTAAATGTGGGGCAATAATTCCAAAATGGGTAGAGATATAAACTTGGTAGTAATATTTTTTGATTGTAAAGAGAATGTTACGTAAGTTTACGCATTTTTAGATACACACATGCAGACATCATCGTAAAACTAGTAAAATCCTATTGTAGTGAGAAGTATCTAGATATATGAAAATTAGATTTTTGAAAATTTTGATGTTTTTATCTAAATGTGCCGTATTGACTTTTGAGGCAATAATTCAAAAATGGGTAGAGATATATACTTTGTAGTAATATTATTTGATTGTAATGAGAATGTTACGTAAGTGTACACATCAGCTCTTCATATGGATGAATAGAAGAGGAATACGAAAGAATTATAATTTTTAGAATTGTAGTATGTGTGGTAATTTTCAAGTTTTTATCTAAATGTGGGGTATATTGACTTTTGGGGCAATAATTCAAAAATGGGTAGAGATATAGGTAAACTTGGAGGTTACATAATTTATATTCATGTGATGATTTTATTGGATTTATAGAATATTTTCCAAGGAATTTGTAAAAAATTGTATTATGTTCGTGTTACAATTTTACTGGATATATAGAATCTTTTCCAATAAACTTTTGATATGGGATTTGTACAAAATACATCAAATTAACGGAAGGTCTTGTGCTGGCCACAACAGATTTTTTCTTTGTCTATGCATAATACTATTATTAGATTCAAATGCAGTACTTAAATTTAAATTTTTTGCACATATAACTACATAAATAGACATCTTTATAAATTATTAATACAAATCTACATAATATCTCCAAATAATGTATGATAACACCTTCCCAGAAACGCAGGTGGTAAATTTTAATTCTCCACGGCGTCCGGAAATCACCCCCATTAGAATGCAGGGCACCCGGTTCACCGGAAGTCACAAACCCTTCTTTAAAATTCACTTCTTCACTTTTCGGTTTGTAATCAGTGTCTACCACCGTCTTTAAGAATTAATTATCATCCAAATGCGACGCGGGGTTAAAGGTTATAATTTACATGAACGCCATGCAAATTTCATATTATTTTCATTTCTTGAAATTTAAATAGTGTCTATGAATATGGAAGAGATGGTTTTGAAATAAATAAAAGGTTTTTATAGTATAGTGATGTTGTTTTTCGTAAGTTTTTATATGGGAAAATATTATAGAATACTTGAATGTAGGCCTAATTTTTTGTTTTTGTTTATTGCGTATGTGGGTTTTTGAAATTAAAATATTCATTTATGCAGAATAATACATACAAGGGGCGGGACTCTGAAGACATGTGAGATTTTTTTTATTATTTTTATTATTTCGTCAATAACTAAACTCTTAAGTTGCTTTGAAATATAGTTTGTTGTCGCAAAACTTACGAAATAATATCTACATATTTAAAAAAAAAACATTTAATTGTTTACTATGTTTAAGAAAATTTACTGCCTATAGAAATTAAAATTAGTATGATGTTTTATTTGTAAGTGTGAAAACAAAAAATCTGTTGTGGCCAGCACAAAACCTTCCGTCAATTCGATGTATTTTATACAAATCCCATACCAGAAGGTCCTTGGAACAGATTCTATATAATATCATGTAATATCAAATACGAACACATACTATTTCTATTCTATAAATCCAATAAAATTATAACATAAACATACACTAAGTAAAATGCACTTGACACTTCTTATTCTTCAGCTTCCCCTATTTTATTAGAGGTAGCTGTTTCCTCTTTTCTTCCACTCATTCCTGTCCAACACATCTTCTTGACACAGGCATTCTTTTCAGTCTTCTGCGATACAGTCCTTCCATCTTCTCTTTGGCCTTTCTCTGCGTGTCACTTGCGAGGAGCACTATGACATACCAATTTTGTGATCCTACACTTTCCATATTTGGTTTTGCACTTGCAACTGACATCTGTCAATTAGAATTTTGTTAATATATCAGCATCAGCTGTTTTCATGATAAATAGCAAAGCTGACTAATTTTTGAAAATTAATTTCTTTATAATGCTTTAAATCTACATCTATTGAATATGAAGGAAAATGTATAATCAAACCATATAGAGAAGAGTATTTTCTTTAATATGTATAATAACAAAATGTCAAAAAACAATATTTAACTGCTTTTTCTTAAGAAAAACTGTTAAAAACTTCAAATAAGGGTACTTCCGGTGGATCAATTATAACCAATATCTAATCAACTCTTCATATGGATGTACAGAAGAGGAATACGAAAGAATTATAATTTTTAGAATTGTAGTATTGGAGTTATCGTCGGAGAAAAATTTGTCACACACGGACATACATACACACACACACACACACACACACACACACACACACACACACACACACATACATACATACATACATACATACATACATACATACATACATACATACAGACATCATCTTAAAAATAGTAAATTCGTATTGTAGGGACCCTAAAACGTGCTTATTCATTAAAAACTCACCACCGAATTTTTTGACCAAAGACAATACCTTCCTTACCTAAAGGTGACGGAAGGTAAAAATTACACAAAACAAATTTTGCCACCTTCAATGTACTCTCCTCCCCGAACCCTACACCGCCCGATGCGAATATTCCATTGTTGGAAGCAATGCCTGCAGGCCTTTTTTGTTAGGTTGCTCATAAGCTCTGCCGCTTTTTCTATAACTACATCTCGGCCCCGAATTTGGTGCCTTTTAACGCAGAATTACAATTTGGGAATAAAAGTAAATACGGTTTATATACCAACACGGTGATTTTGTATTTCATCAAAAATGTTTTGCCGGACAGGGCGTTTTGTTCCGGCGCGTTGTCTTCATGGAGAATCCATCACATTTCAGCCCATTTTCTTCTCACCCGTGCATGAAACCTTCTCGTAATATGCTTGGTTAACGAAATGCCCCTCAGGCACCCAATCCATGTGAACAATCACTCGCAGTGCACGGTCGAGGCGCTAATTGTCTCCGATCTCTTTTCTTCCTTCTTTAAATCTTCTAAACTGGTAGAAAACTTGAGTACTAGATAGACACTCATCACCATAAACATTCTTCAACAATTCGTACATTTTTAAGGCGGATTTTTTAAGTTTCACACAGAATTTCATATTGACACTAACATAATTCTCGGCGGAGTCGAGAAAGTAGTTAACTTCAATCAAAGGCTACTGCCGAACGGTTTGCCTAATTATCTTGAAATTTTAACAGTGGATGGAGCAAAAATGACAAATTAATATAACAATATATATAGAATCTTTTCCAAGGAACTTTTGGTATGGGATTTGCACAAAATACATAAAAATCACGGAAGATAATGTGCTGGCCACATCAGATTTTTATATTCTTTCGTCATTTTGAAACTATTTCCTAAGTATTCCTTTGACCTTCCCATCTATCAATAAGTTTGCATTTCCAAAAATCTTCTCTGGAAGCAATTCATCACGATGTTTTTCTTTGTCGGAGTGGGATTCCAGTGAGTCTAGGACGGTAACGTTGGAGAATAAGACTATAGCTAGTTCTGCGGGTGATTGATTTCGCTGGCTTGTGGCCCGTGCTGCCGTGTCCGAATCCGCGAGCAGGGACCACTTTTTACTCCACCACGTCCCATTAGCCCGCGAACGCCGCAAGCAGCACCCAAAAGTCACTAAGCCGCCCAGGGCTCCCACAAATGTTGAGGAAATAGATGGAAAATATATATAAATAAATAGAAAAAAATCTGTTGTGGCCAGCACAAGACCTTCCGTTAATATGATGTATGTAACAAAATATTGTTACAAGAAAAAATCAACCGTTTTTATAGCTTCGCTACTATTTTATTTATTTTAATACATTTTTAGTATTGTCAGAGAGTGAGTGAATGAGTGAGTGAGAGAGTGAGCTTAAAATTACCTATAAGGAAACAATATCTTTAGTTTTATGTAAATACATAATTTAACTGTTAACTTACGGTCTAAGAATATTATAAATTGCTCCCAAATTATTATTTTTATGATTTTACACTTTGTTTTGTTGTTATTTTTTGACATGTACAAATTGTTTCTAAGAAATCTAGATTTAATTTTTTACAATTTGTTATTTGATATTACTAGATTATTTTATATTTTTTACAATGTATTTTGTACAAATCCCATAGCAAAATTTCCTTGTAAAAGATTCTATATATCCAGTTAAATTGTAACATGAACATATATAAATACTCTAAAAATGCATACACTTACGTAACATTCTCTTTTGTAATCAAATAATATTACTACCAAGTTTATATCTCTACCCATTTTGAATTATTGCCCCAAAAGTCAATAAACCCCATATTTAGATAAAAACTTCAAAATTTTCAAAAATCTAATTTGTATGTATCTAGATACTTCTCAATACGCTGATTCCAAATTTTGAAACCGCAGGTCGGTATCTCTTTTCGTTCTCGAGATATTTAGATTCAAAATATTTCTCAAAACTGCCCATTTCTGGGTAATAACCCAAAAATGGGTCGAAATATGAATTTGGCGACAACACCATTCGATTCTACGGGCAAAATTACATAAGTACACCAATTTTCAGAATTTTTGAACACCGCATACAATCTCTAAAGCAAAATAACTGAAAATGGCCAAAAACCGCAAAAACCTAAGGTGTACCCCTTACGATTTTTTCAGATTTTGGCAATTTTCAGGGGTTTTCAAGTTTTTATTCATAAAAAATAAACCGGTTGGAAATTATGAAAATTGCTATACTTATGTATTTTTGTCCGTAGAATTGAATGGTGATGTCGCCAAATTCATATCTCAACCCATTTTTCGGTTAATACCCAAAAATGGGCAGTTTTGAGCAAAACTTTAAATCTAAATATCTCGAGAACGAAAAGAGATATCGACCTGCGGTTTCAAAATTTGGAATCAGCGCATTGAGAAATATCTAGATACATAAAAATTAGTTTTTTGAAAATTTTGAAGTTTTTATCGAAATATGGGGTATATTGACTTTTGGGGCAATAATTCAAAATGGGTAGAGATATAAAACGTATATTTGATTATAAAAGAGAATGTTACGTAAGTGTCCGCATTTTTAGAGTATTTACATATAAATAAATAAATAAATAAATAAATAAATAAATAAATAAATAAATAAATAAATAAATAAATATATCATCACGGCATATTAGCCATTTCTGGGTGTATCTACAACACATGTAGACATCGGTAATGATGACGATATATTTTGCCGTGTGGGTGCTTACCTCACGGGCACTCATAGTTGGTGTTGAGAGTGCACCACAGGGGTCACTTTTGTGCCATTTAAAATTAGAAATATTTGGCGTCTGTATTTATATATGAGTATACATAATGTACATTCATGTGATAATTTTATTGGATTTATAGAATATTTTCCAAAGAACTTTATGTATGGAATTTGTAAAAAATTGTATTATGTTTGTGTTACAATTTTACTGGATATATAGAATCTTTTCCAAGGAATTTTCGGTATGAGATTTGTACAAAATACAAAGAATTGATGGAAGGTTTTGTGCTGGACCCAATTGCAATTTAACAAAAATATACTTTTGTATACACCTACTGTGGTTCTGTGGAGCTTGCTAAATAATATTAGTTTATATTTTGATCATAGCTTCTAAATATAATTTTAAGACTATACTTACATTACACATATCTGAAAGGCACTCCACTGACTCTGCAATCTCTGTTTACTTGTTTATCTCTTTATTTATATTAATTTACTTCTTTTCTTTTCAGGTGCAACCGTTTGCCACGACGATACAACGAAAATGTAAGTCATGTGCCCATTTATTTTTTTATAAGTTGTGTGTTACAACATATCTCATGAAATATGGTACCCTCGTAATATATAAACTTTTGTGCTCTCTCGCATTTAACTTGTTGAGAACCCCTGTCGTCGTAAGGGCGAAAAAACGGCAAAGTTGGAAGTCGTAGACGACAGCGCAAGCGGCTACCGAATTTATGCAAATCCACGAAACCTGCGCCTTTACATTCATCCGAAACTCAAACAAAGATTGGGAGATTTCATCTTTGCGATGCTCAACCAAAAAACAGCAAATTTGCTCCACTTCACTTATCTATGATCTAATTTATTACCCTTACCAATTAAATCGATATTCAACCCTTCTATTTATCATTAATTGTATGAAGTTTGCAACTCGAGCCGGAAGGCGAGTGATATAAATCATTCGAATGAGTAATAGCAATTACATAAATAAAATAAATATATCATCACGTCATGTTACCTATTACTGGGTGTATCAGTATGTACAACACATGTATATCGGTAGTGATGACAATATATTTTACCGTGTGGGCGTTTACCAGATATCACTCACTGGCACTCATAGATGGTGGGGAGAGTGCACCACAGTGCTCATTTTAGTGCGAATAATAACAAGAAGAAAATGAAAGTATGAAAATGACAAAACTAGTGTAACTTTGGCTTTTTATGTGGAGAAATGTAATTTTCTTTGCACCTTGAGAGGTAGGTAAGATTTGAATTTGACATAACGATTACAAAATATTATTTCATCGAATTGTCATTATTATTCACTTAGCAACAGTAACGAAGGTCATTAATTAATAAAAATCGGTTGAATTATGAATATATTATTTGACAATTGTGGATAAAAAGTATTAAATACATTATTTTTTATCAGTAGTAATATAACAAGAGAGGGAGAATAAAATGAAAATAATTTGATAAATTTTTCGAAAACTTGTTGCCAGGCAATGGTCAAGAAAGCCCGTAGGGCTTGAGTGTCTATTGCCAAATGACAACACGCTTAAGAATTATTTTCTAATTTGTCGAACTTTCGAATTGTATTTAATAGATTATTTTTACCTTCCATCACCTTTAGGTAAGGAAGGTATTGTCTTTGGTCAAAAAATTCGGTGGTGAGTTTTTAATGAATAAGCACGTTTTAGGGTCCCTACAATACGAATTTACTATTTTTAAGATGATGTCTGTATGTATGTGTGTGTGTCCGTGTGTGTATATGTGTGTCCGTGTGTGACAAATTTTTCTCCGACGATAACTTTAATACTACATTTCTAAAAATTATAATTCTTTCGTATTCCTCTTCTGTACATCTCTATGAAGAGTTGATTACATTTTGGTTATAATTGATCCACCGGAAGTACCCTTATTTGAAGTTTTTAACAGTTTTTCTTAAAAAAACGCAGTGAAATATTATTTTTTGACATTTTGCTATTATATATCTTAAAGAAAATACTCTTCTCTATACCGTTTGATTATACATTCTCCTTCATATTCAATAGCTGTAGATTTAAAGCGTTATAAAGTAATTAATTTTCAAAAATTAGTCAGCTTTGCTATTTATCATGGAAACAGCTGATAATTTAAAAAAAATTTAATTGACAGATGTCAGTTGTAAGTGCAAAACCAAATATGGAAAGTATAGGATCTAAAATTGGTATGTCATAGTGTTCCTCGCAAGTGACGTGCAGAAAAAGGCCAAAGAGAAGATGGAAGGACTGTATCGCAGATGACTTGAGAAAGGAAGGTATGTGTGAAGAAGATGCGTTGGATAGGAATGAGTGGAAGAGAAGAGGAAACAGCAACCCCTAATAAAATAGGGGAAAGCTGTGTCAAGTGCATTTTACGTAGTGTTTGTTTATGTCATAATTTTATTGGATTTATAGAACCTTTTCAAATGAACTTTTGGTATGGAATTTGTAAAAAATAGTATGTGTTTGTGTTCGATTTTACATGATATTATATAGAATATGTTCCACGATCCTTTTGGTATGGGATTTGTACAAAATACATCGAATTGACGGAAGGTCTTGTGCTGGCCACAACAGATTTTTTGATCTACAAGTTTGTTCCAAACAACAGAATGCCACTGTCTCCCTATTGTGACGCCATCTACTATCGTAATTAGGTAACTAGCTTCATTCATTTACATGGTACAGTTGGCAAGTCTGGTTTTTTGACAACTAGAACATAACTTTGACAGGGCAAACCAAATATAAATAATCGTCTTCATATCGAGTGATTATTAATTACGGTGTTTCCAGAAATAGTGTCTATAATGTTTTTATTTATTTTATGATCAGAAACATCACTAAATCGGTGTTTTTCGTTTATTTTATTTATGTGTTGATAACTATCTGACAAAACAAAAACTACAGATATTATTCCTGGGAACCTCCCGCTACTCTAGGTAAGGGAGGTATAGGGATCGTGCTAAAAAACGCATATAGAGATTTTAGTGAATAAGCACGTTTAATGTCCCCAGAATCCGATTTTAACATTTTTACAATGATGTCTGATTATGTATATATATATTTACATCCCACTACCATTGTGGCGTCCCCTGTGTAATTTTCTACATTCAAAGTGACGTCCTTGTGCATAAGACGTCCGTATACCGGACGTCATATGCACATGGCCTTATAATTTTTTTTCTGACATCAGGGGGGCCTCTAGTATCGTATAGCAAAATTTGTTATGGACGTCAGAATGATAGCGGAATGAAAAATGTATATTTTTTGTAGTTCAAAAAAATTCCACTTGCGGCGCTAGTGTCGTCCGGCGTATATACAATGTATATACTGAAGTTTCATTCCAGCGACATTCTGAACTCCGTACACTTGGCAACAGTGGAACTTTGGGTGCTACATTAGCGCGCAACTCTTTTAATCGTATTTAAATCTACATTGTGCAGTCCTGGTCAATAAACTTTGAAATCAAAATGAATGGTTTACAAATGTAATAAATTTAAAAAGGTAATTATTTATAAATACTCGTAT
The DNA here is from genome assembly GCA_943142095.1 of Ophonus ardosiacus. Lineage (NCBI taxonomy): Eukaryota > Metazoa > Arthropoda > Insecta > Coleoptera > Carabidae > Ophonus > Ophonus ardosiacus. The sequence goes on from OW964832.1 coordinate 49,698,420, forward strand.
CATAAAGCTGAATTATTAAGTACAAAATATTGAGTAAATTGTAAATAAAGGCCAGTTGTAAGGGTGAGATGATTAATGATTAAATGTATGGAATAAATATGAGCACGGTGTGCTACAGTGAAATATATAAATAAAATATTTTTAAACTTTTGATCTAAAATACGAAGACCCAAATTTTAAGTAGAGTCGAAAAAGAGAGTGTAGAAATAATTATTAGAAGAAAAAATGTATAAAACATATTAATATGTACTACAAACGATTTATTAAATATAGATATTTTTTATTCTGGGTACTTCTTCCTATTTCTCCTCTACTTGAGGTGTTTCATTAAAGTGTTTTCATTTAATTAGAAAATATTTTTATACATTTTAGATAGTTTGAATACGTTAAAATATTTGCTTTTTATTTTTATTATATTGTAATTTGAAAAATTTTATTATATGCGTTAGTGAGATATGTAAAAGTAATGACTTTTAAAAACACCGTATTTTTATTGCAATCTATATGCAAACATAGAAAGAAACACGGATAAATAATTTGTTTATGTGTAACAACTAAAGATTAATGAAACAAATTAATGTTTATGAAATACTCTCTCTGGAAATAATAAATATTTCATAAATTTCACTTATTTGTTTTTACCTCCCGCTACCCTTGGTAAGGGAGTTATAGGGATCTTGCTAAAAATTGCATGTTGAGATTTTGATAAATGACCACGTTCTAGGGTCACTAGAATCCGATTTTATCATTTTCACGATGATGTCTGTGTGTGCATGGATTTTGTCAACGCTCTAACTCAAATACTATCATTCAGAAAATCCTGCAGTGTGTTTTAACCCTATTCTAATATGGAAAGAAACCATTAGATTTTGGTGTAAATCGGATAACCGGAAACGGCACTTTACTTGAAGCTCATAATGGTTTTTCGTCAAAAAATACCATTAAATGTCATTTTTTCGCATTTTATGCCATGAAAATTAAAGCTAATTGAATTTTCTACAGGTATACTTTAATAATTTTTCTATGTATTTTACAGATAAATTTAAAAAATAATCTTTTTTATAAATCCCGATGCCTTTGTTTCAAAAATAAACAAAATTCCTTTGTTACACAGTTTATATTTCAAATGTATGTCACTGTAAAAAAAAAATTAGGTATGAATTTAAATTAATAAAAATGAAATAGCGGGAGGTATTGTGTTGGCCACATCAGATTTTTTCATTTTATTTTCTCCGAAGGGGCTCAATAACTCAGGGGAGATTGATAATTTCAGAATAGTTCACAAGCTAAAGCTCTAAAATTATCTTTTGCTGTGATTTATAATATTTTATCAAATTTCCAGAATTTCGACTACACTCCTATGTTAAATAAAAAAAAATTGATGTGGCCATCACATTACCTTCCCTCAGTTCTATACAAATGCCATAGAAAAAGTTTCTAGCAAAAGATTCTACATTTCCAGTATTTCATTACATTGCATTCTGGCAGTTCCATGTATTTTGTATAAATATCACATAGAAAATTTCTATATTTCCAGTAAAATTATAACACAAACATATTATGTAATTTGCACTTGACACTGATTTATTATGTTAATTAGAATTTTCTTAATAATATGCCTATTATTGTAATTTCCGTAAAAATTTCAATTTATTGGAAAAATAGCCGAACCCAAACGGCTGCTTTTCATATATTTTTACTATTTTATAATTTGTTCAACAAAAAGCTATTTACTTAGAATAAGCGTATTAAAATCGGAATTGAATATTAATAATAAGCTTATTATTATAAATTTCATAAAAATTTGAATTTATTGCACAAATAGCTGAAGTGCATCCAAACTGTTGTTTTTCACATATTTTCACTCTTTTTTACAAATAATTTGTTTAACAAATAGAATAAAAATATTAAAATCGGAGATTAATAATCATATTAACCTTATTATTATATTTCTTCGCTATTTTATTGACATGTAACAAATACTTTGTGTTTCAAATAAAATTTTTATTTTCACATATTTACATTTACCGTCGGAGAAAATAGAATTGTTATTCTTGTACACTAAGTGCAAGAACATTTCACATTTCTATCACATTTTGTACCATCGAGTTCTTTTACTGTAAATACATTATTAAGATTTTGTTATTGTTTACTTGTATAACGGGTATCTACTTTATTTTTGTTATATGTATGAGAAATACAATGGTAAAATTTTAATTTGGAGAAATTTTTTTCCTAATAATTTTAGAACAAAAGTATTAAGTATTAAAAATGACATTTTAAATGCCAAATTAACAGTTGCATTTTCAAGTTGCTTACAGATTGCCAAAAGAAATTACCATTATCAAATATTGTAGGAATCTATGATGTTTACAGCAAAGTATGAATATTGTTGTGAAAGAGTGCTGTGGTTTCTGCATCAGAATAATGTATTTAATATTGGCAACGCTGCTGGACGTCACTGTAACGGTAGTATGAATAAAAATATACAAATTGGACGTCACAAGTACTGATTATGTCTGAAGTATATACTGTGGACGTCGGATTCACTCAGAGTGGAGGAGCTCATAATGTCCGTCAAATGAAAGGAAACGTATATCGTTGTAAATCGACTTAATTGAAATTTGAACCGAAATTCATAATCAGCGGGAAAAATAAGTAGATATACTTTATAAAGCCGATACCTATCTCTATTCCTTTCGGTGGTTGCCACAATGTCCTAGCCATGAAAGGACGCAGCAATGATAGCGGGATGTAAATATATATATATATATATATATATATATATATATATATATATATATATATATATATATGTGTGTGTAGGTCTGTCTGTGTGTGTGTGTGTGTGTGTGTGTATGTGTGGATTCTGTAGACACGATTATTCTATACTAATGTGGGAAGAGCCCATTAGTTTTTAGTGTATATCGGATAACCGGAACTATCACTTATACAAGCTTTTAACAGTTTTTCTTGAAAATATATAATTTTTCAGCAACTTTCACTAATAAAAATTGAATATAATGGCAAAATATTCAATTGTACGATAATATCATTTAGTAAATAACTTTAAATTTATTTTTGTACATACATCATCTTGTCTATGCGTCAAACAAAAACATAATATTTTAATAACAATTTTGACATATTTAAACAAATGTCACTGTCAGGAAGCAATTACATTAAAATTAATAATGAAACCGTGTTAAGGAGAGTGTATTGATTCTAATGAAAGTAAGGTTTGTGTAAATAATATATTTTGCATCATACATAAATATTAGATGTACAGAATGATTTGATTTAAGATTGCTATGTTTGCAGCACTATAATCAATAAGCACGTGTTATTAAAGTTTCAAATATTAGTTTACAACTACATATTAACAAAATAGATTATGTAAAGCAATAGATATATTAAATAGAGAGACGTGTCAGATTTTTTTGGAATGTTAGTTTATTCAAAAATTAAATACATCTATTAAATATTCCTTGAACATCTATAAGGCCTTGGGCTCTCAATACTTTTATTTTATATACAAATTATAAAATTCTTAAAGTTATTTCAATACTGCTCTGTGCTTAATGCCTGTGCAAGCTTAATAAATACCCCTTCGTGGCTAATACACCCCTGCATTTTATATGCACGAAAAATCTCAAGACCCAATTCAAAATTAGGTCCTCTTCTTTAAAAATGTTAGTCACAGCTGTCGATGGTAAAATTTCTGCAACCAAGCGTTATCTTTTAATACCAATACGAACTATTTTAGTTTTGTTACCTACCACTGGGGTCACTGTGAGTCAACAGTTGAATATCGTTGTCTTTACAGAAGTCCTGTAGAGATGGCGGCACCACACAACAAGTAGCGAGATTAATTTGTATTATATTTGGCTTTATGGAGGCCCATTGGTGCAGATCTCGAAATGTTTGCTCTTCTATATCTGAACATCCGAGTTGTAAAACTTTTTTATTTTGCACAAACTTTTCCACAACAGTCCAAATGTTTTTGAGATTCTCTAGTTTTTGGTCTTCTGCATTTTCTTCTTGGTTATGATGATAAGAAATTATCAAATTGTCTATAAACTCTAAATTTAATGTAGTTAAAGCTGTAGCAACAGCTTCGTTTAGACCCTTTTCGTTGACGTTACTAATGAATATTTTTATTCCGATTTTTAAATCTTGGCGCGCTTGGGCGGACATTTTGTCAACAGTGTCGTCATGACGACGGCAGACAACAATACTTTGAGCATGCTCTTCGCATCCTGACCATTCGTTGAGAGTGATTTTTATCGCATCCGATAGCTAAAACACGTGAAAAACTATTATAATTCTTATCTAAACAAATATAAACAAATACATATATATCTAATTCTTTGCTAATATGATTACTAGAAATATTGCAACATTTTTTTCAATTGTCACTGAATTACCTGATAAAACAAATTATGTTTTTCTAGTAATTTGATACCGGATAATGACATGTAATTATTTTAACAAGTATGATGCAAAATTAACTACGATGACATCACCATTTTTGTCTGACGTGCAAAAAACTTTTCATACTTACTTCATCTGTGGAATTTTGGTTAGGCTTTTTCATTAAATCATTTAATGACAGAACATTCCCTGTGTTCACAGTGATATAACGTACAGTTTCTGGTATTTTGGCCATAATCTCACTTGGTTTTCACAAATAAATAACTGAAAATACTGAAGCACAACCTTCTAATCCTTGGTTCTTATTTATATGACAAGTGTGACACAAAATTGCGTAATAATGAAACACGGCATGCGATTGGTCGGTTTATAAACGCTAATGAGGATTCAGGAAAAAATGTCGACGCGTTGATCAATATCTTCATGATAAGATTATGTGCGTCATCTTTATGATGTCATGTGGAAGTGATTTGAATTTATAATACACTTTTTATGATGAGATATTATTAAAAATATCGCGCAATTATTTATTGATTATACTTTGTGAAAGGATACTTTTTGAACGTAGTGTACCTATGCGCAATGTGTATGCGTAGAAAACAATTCTTCTTTTGTTCTAAACAAGTTCTTTTTAATTCAAATTTGTGTTGCAAAAAGTTGTTTTTTAGTGCATATACGCAATAATTATTTAGAAATAAGTAATTATTTATGGAAAAAGAAGTATAGAATACATTTTAAAGTATTATTTTCGAAGTTTATAGCGTGAAAGGTAAGAAATTTATTTGTAAACGTGGTTATTCTTAAGGGACATTTTCGCGTACGCTGTGCGCTTGTCACTACGCATATACGAATACGATATTGTGATTAAACTTTAATAACATTTTTATTAGATATTGTTGTAAGTCTATTGAGAGAGTACATTACATCGTTGGCATTTTGATAGTGTTTTAAGGTAGATAAGATGCCTGTTGATTTAATAGGATTTGCGTACGCTGCAGCTGTAGCTGCCGGTGGTGTTTTAGGTTATTATAGGGCAGGTTAGTATAATTTTCTATTAATTTGAGGTTATATTTACTAATTTGCATTTGTATATTTGTTTGGTAATCATGATTGGCATAAATAGTTATCATTAGCGATGATTCTGATTTTTGTTGATATAAAAAAAATGTTGAGTGTATTGATCATATGGTTACTCAGCAACTTTAAAATTATATTTTATTGTTAATATACTGCTCTTATTTTTAAAAGAAACATACTTATTGCTATCTAATGTACTTAATTATATGTATTTTATTAACTATGCTAAATAGAAATTTTATTTGTTAATAATTCATAATTTTTTGTTCGACGTATAGGCAAGATGATGTATAAAAATAAATTATTTTATAAATTTACGACGCGATTTTGTAATTTTCTCTATAGAACTGTAACTCTCAACAAAAGAGTATTATTTTTTATAGTCAAAAGATAATAAATGGTCGCTGAACGCGCCCAATGTTTTAGTAAACAAAAATTGTTGCGATTTTGTTCACTTTTACATTTCTATTGCGTTACAGAAAATTACAGAATCTCACCATTATATTTAAAAGTTATTTAAAGTTATTTACTAAATAATATCGTAAAATTGAAGATTGTGTCATTATATTCAATTTTTATTAGTAAAAGTTGCTGAAAAACTATATTAAATGCATTTTTTTTAATTTTCACTATTAAAAGCTTGTACAAGTGATACTTCCGGTTATCCGATATGCACTAAGAATTAATGAACTCTTCCCACATTAGTATAGAATGGGTATACAAAATTTCAAAATTTTCTGATTGATAGTATTTGAGTAATCGTGTCCACACAGGCACACACCCACAGACATCATTGTAAAAATGTTAAAATAAGATTTTGGGGATATCAAAACGTGCTTATTCACTAAAATCTCTATAAGCAATTTTTAGAACGGTCCCTATACCTCCATTGTCAAGGGAGATGAAAAAATTTGGTATTTAATGACATTTATTTCTCAAAAGATCTGTTGTGTCCAGCACAAGACCTTCCGTCAATTTGATGTATTTTGTACAAATCCCAAACCAAAAGGACCGTGGAACAGTTTCTATATAATATCATGTAAAATCGAACACGAACACATACTATTTTTACAATTTCCATACCAAAAGTTCATTTGAAAACGTTCTATAAATCCAATAAAATTATGACATAAACATACACTAAGTAAAATGCACTTGACACATTTTTCTTTCTGCTTCAGCTTTCCCCTATTTTATTAGGGGTCGCTGTTTCCTATTCTCTTCCACTCATTCCTGTCCAACGCAATCCTTCATTTCTCAAGTCTTCTGCGATATAGTCCTTCCATCTTCTCTTTAGCCTTTCACTGCATGTCACTTGCGAGGACCACTATGAAATACTAATTTTTCATCCCATACTTTCCATATTTGGTTTTGCACTTGCAACACACATCTGTCAATTAGAATTTTTTGAATGTATCAGCTGTTTCCATGATAAATAGCAAAGCTGACTAATTTTTGAAAATTAATTTTTTTATAATGCTTTAACTCTACATCTATTGAATATGAAGGAAAATGTATAATCAAACCATATAGAGAAGAGTATTTTCTTTAATAAATTTAATAACAAAATGTCAAAAAATAATATTTAACTGTGTTTTTTTTTGAAAAACTATTAAAAACTTCAAATAAGGGTACTTCCGGTGGATTAATTATAATCAAAATCTAATCAACTCTTCATATGGACGTACAGAAGCGGAATGCGAAAGAATTATAATTTTTAGAATTGTAGTATCCGAGTTATCGTCGGAGAAAAATTTGTTACACACGGACACACATACACACACACACACACACACACACACACACACACACACACACACATACATACATAAAGACATCATCTTAAAAATAGTAAATTCGTATTGTAGGGACCCTAAAACGTGCTTATTCATTAAAAACTAAAAAATCTGTTGTGGCCAGCACAAAACCTTCCGTCAATTCGATGTATTTTGTATATATCCCGTACCAAAAGTTCCTTGAAAAAGATTCTGTATATCCTATAAAATTGTAACACGAACACACTATTTTTTACAAATTCTATACCGAAAGTTCCTTTCCCTATTTTATTAGGGGTCGCTGTTTCTTACTCTTCTCTTTTAATCATTCCTGTCCAACGCATTCTCTTCACACAATTCTTCCTCACTCAAATCTTCTGCTACACAGTCCTTCCATCTTCTTCTCTTTGGAGGGACACTCTATCACATTCACACATAACTTTCTGACCCTATACTTTCAACTTTGGTTTTGCATTTGACACTGACATCTGTCAATTAAATTTTTCTGAATATATCTGTTGTTTCCATAATTTTAACAAAGCTGACTAATTTTTGAAAGTTAATCTCTCTTAATGTCTCTATAACTCTATATCTATTGAATATGAACGAAACTGTATAATCAAACCGTATAGAGAATAATATATTCTTTCATATTGATAATCACAAAATGTCGAAAAATAATATTTAACTGCGTTTTTTAAAGAAAAACTGTTAAAAACTTCAAATAAGGGTACTTCTGGTGGATCAATTATAACCAAAATCTAATCAACTCTTCATATGGATGTACAGAAGAGGAATACGAAAGAATTATAATTTTTAGAATTGTAGTATTGGAGTTATCGTCGGAGAAAAATTTGTCACAAACAGACACACACACACACACGCACACACATACATACATACAGACATCATCTTAAAAATAGTAAATTCGTATTGTAGGGACCCTAAAACGTGCTTATTCATTAAAAACTAAAAAAATAAATCTAATTACAAAAAAATCTTACAAATATACAGATTCAAATTATATAATACTTTGACAGTATTCCTTTTTCACCATCTATTCTCCTCAGGTTCAGTGCCTTCCTTAGGCGCTGGCGTGGTCTTCGGCGGAGCCCTAGCTTGGGGGGCCCTCCAGGTCTCCCAAGACCCAGCCCGCTATGCGACCCAACTAGCAGCTAGTTCTGTGTTAGCAGGTGTTATGGCTTATCGGTATTACAGTACCGGGAAAATAATGCCAGCTGGGGTAGTTTGTGCCCTTTCGTTGGTAATGGTGGCGAGAATTGCTCTTAAAGCCGCTGGGGTCATTGAGCCACACTCAAAGACCCAGCCATAAGAAGGGGGGGAGATATTTATATAACATAATACGTATATAACATGATATTGTATGTGTATATTGGTACAATTTGTATATCGTATTTATTAAATGTATATCTTTTAATGTTTAGACTGATGCTTAAAAGTAGTACTTCCATAATGTGCAATGTTTTTGTGTCAAACTATGGTGTAAATATATGTTTGTAAATCTAATGTTTTTTAATTATTCTATTCCGGTATTTTTTTATAATTTATACACATAGGCTCGCAATATTATCACGGTTTTAACTAAAACTAATTATCAAAATATGATTTTAAAGCAGAACATAGTTTGTGTAACAAAAAAACGTATGACAATTTGAAATATTTCATTGCGAGTCAATATGACGCGAGATATAGTCAAAAATGTTTTCTAAAGAAATATTTTTGAGTCCTTATTTTAGAAATAGAAATAAATTAGAAAACAGTGTATCCTTCTATATTATCATTTCTCCTTAAAATCACAATGAGGATTCCACCATTTTTTTTTATAATTTCGTCTGAAAATATTAGGAAAACTAAGACTATTGATGAAAATCCGGTGAAAAAATTCCTATTAATAAGCGAGTTATGGTCTCCCGAATTTTGAAAAGATTGACGTGACGTCACGCTTATGTGTTTTTATATCAAACTATTTAAGTTATATTTACACAAAATAAATGAATATTATAACACTGTATAAGCCTACATACTTTATAATTATAGGTGTATTTAAATTACTAAGTTTAATGCAAGAAATTTATTTTAAAATAAAAACTGTTTGAAAACTGTAGTACAGGAATGTTAGCCCCTCCTTTCGAATTTGAATTTCTTAACTTCCATTGGTAGTAATCCCACCTCCCAACACGCTTTATTTCCGATATATCTCAATTATACCATTTCATTTTTTTATTAATATTCGTTACTCAGCATATACATTCATATTTTTTTACTATTTTCCTTTAATTCGATTGAGCCGTAATCCCCCATTTTAAGATGTCTTTTCTCTAATATCTTTTAAGCTAGATTTTTTTTCTTCGTAATTACACATCCGAGTGCTGTCTCGTGTGTCCTCACTCGCTCTGGGGCGCGAGTTGTGAGACAACTTGTATGGTGCCCAAGCAAACTCTGACACAGGCGTTGAACATGGGAAAACAGTTTTTTAGTGTCCGGCAAAAAATTAAGATATATTGAAATTGAACATGATAATAGTACATTACATCTTCTACATTATTTAGTATTAATTACTTTAATACTATGCATAAATTACAAACAAATTAAATAAATGTTTCACTTTCTTATTATGCAAAAACATTTTCAAATATCAGCGTGGCGCGCTGGTTATGACTGCTGCCTCTGAAATTTCAGATTGGGGTTTGTTTGACCCGCTCAATAAAAGGATATGGAGTTGTATTTATTTATTTTTGTGAGGGCATAAGAATGAAAAATAATTTGTTATTGTTGGAAGAAACATTTTATGTTACATGAAGCTTTTAATACATTGTAAGCATAAATTTACAAATTTAAAATTACAGGTAGGAACTTAGACTAAATTATCTAAACTGGGTAAACGATAATAATGAATAATTATGGCAAGATGACCTTGGATACAAACATTACTCTCAGTAATAAATAAACGTCAAGGCCTTCTGCGAATAAAATACACTTAACATTGCACTAATCACACTCTTTCGATGCATTCATTGGTTAAAATGTCCCTCGAAATACCCGTACTCTCATTTCTTCAACACAAGAAGAATTCCTTAAAATTGGAGTCGCTCAAAATCAGTTAAATATTAACCGAATGTCTTTAACATTATTGGCAGTTAAGGTTAAGTTACTCAACTGAGCATAGTTTTCTTTTATTGTTCATAACACACATAACACTTTTGTTTTGTTTTGTTTTTGTTCATTTGTTTAAATATGGACACTTGTTCGATGTTGATGGTTGCAAGGCAGCACCGTTATTTTTATACAATACTGTAACACACAAAACAAAAGTTAGTCATTGGAATACCAAACAAGTGAATGTTGAGTTGATGTTAGTAAATGACGATCGATAAACAATTGGAGAAGATGCAATTGTTTCTGAAAGAAAACACATTAATACAGACCAACTCTTTTAAAACGAATACATTACTTTACTTAGCATTTTACTAGTATAAAAAATTATTTAACTAATAAGGGTGTTAATAAGGGCGATTAATAATCGAGACATGTTTGAAGCATAAATAACTATTATCGTTTTAAAAGAGTTTTAAATATTATAATATTTGTAGAATAGTGTTAAATACTGTAGTGTGGAAATGTTATATTTGATAGTATGATAGTATTGATAGTAGACGTAAAGTATATTGTCTAATCGTTAGTATAGATGAAGTCAATATGTCGAAAATTATGATAGTTTGCTACTAGTCTAAAATATAGTCGAAAGTCTATACTATTTCTAAATAGTTTCTATTTTAAAAATACATAATACCATGCATAGAAAATTATAAGAATCAGTCTAAAAATGTTTACTATTAGGGTGTTCTGAAAATGGGTGAAAAGCTTCAGGTAGAACGATTCTTTGATTAATTCTGAGTCGATAATCCTAATGCAAAAAAATTGTACGGCCCTTCGTAAAACCACACGAGCTACTTAAAAGAAATGTAAATTTGGCAACACCGAATCAAACTGTTATAGTAGTTATCAGGTAGCTATGCAAATCAGTATGAATTTTATGTCAACATTATTTTGACATAGGTACACTCAGTGGAAATTCAAATTCGGAATTGAATTTATTTACTTAAGATAAGATACCAGCTTTGCTTTATTCAATGTAAACGATATTTTAAGTATTTATGTAGTAATAAAAATAACAAAAATAATAATAATAATAATTATAATAGTCAATAACTTGCAAATAAAGTCAATTTATAATAAATGTTCAAACTGATATCCATCGGTTTCCAGACATAACTGATAAACGTCAAAATTTTATTTATAATTTCTGTTTCAAACAAAAAACTGTTTTTTCTACTCCCATGCGTGAAGTGAGTACTTCACGTATCAATTTTTATGTGTGAAGTTTGATTTTTTTCACACTGTACGTGAAGTGTTACTTATTTTAAGTATTACAAACTGAATTGTATTTTAATAAAACAAAGCTGTTAAATACCCGTAACATTGGTAACCATGGTTACACAAGTCAATAATACAGAGTCTTTACGTTAAAAGAATGACAATGTGAAGAAAAAATATATTTTATTGCAAGGTCGTAGAAAAAGTATAATATGTAACACGTGTGTGAAGCCTATTTTACATTCGGGTAGTTTGCAACACTCGCCTTCGGCTCTTGTCGCAATCTCCACTCTCATGTAAAAATTTCAGCTTCACGCACTTGCCACATAATATACTATTTTATATGTTTGTCGTACGTATTCAAATTTAAAAAAATCTATTTTAGAAAAGTTAAAATTTTAAAGATTTGGTATCAAACGTTTAGCTACGTACATCAAATTTTACACAATTCTTCTAGAATGTTAAAATTGTTAAAAAATCGCTTAGTTCTAGTTGCACATTTACAAGTTTGATGGCTTCGTGCGGTTTTACAAAGGGCCGTACACATTTTTTGCATTATGATTATCGACTCAGAATTAATCAAAGAATCGTTCTACCTGAAGCTTTTCACTCATTTTCAGAACATCCTGTATTAAGATCTGAAAATATTTGGTAAGGAACTTTGGATTTCGCCTTCTCAAGGTGTATGTAATTAAAACACTTTTATTATAGATATATTGGACGTTTCGATAGAACCAGGCTCTCATCATCAGCGTATTAAAACATTTTATGTCTTACTAGTATGTTATTGTTTTATAACAACCTCAACATTAGGTCCGTTATTGAGTAAATAATGCCCTAGGGCGTATTAAGTTGCTATGGTAGTGTTGACAACAAACTGAGGTTAATAATACTGATACTAACATAAAGTGCAGTTAAGGTTAAGAAGCATTGTGAATTGTAGTCGTTTATAATCATTTGTTTCATCACAAATACAAACCAGCATACTTCTTATTCTTAGCAATAACATCGCTCGCTCATATTGACAGAAAAATACCGCAAGATATATATTTTTTGTTTGAAAAAATGCTTTGTTTACAGAAACAAAATATTACATAGATACCGCATTCACAGGCTACTTTGTAAGTTGTATTAAAATTTTGTGATTTATTATTTTGCTAGTCAGACAAAATGTTTATTAAGATTTTCTAGTAAGACATAAAACGTTAAAGGCACTACGGGTGTTAAACGACAATAATTATCTTTATAACAATACTTGGTACCTTAATTACCATAATAAAATCTTTTTCTAAAGTAATTATTTGTTGTATTCACTTTGACTATTCCCCGTGCCCATAGTCAGTTCTTCGCTTCGACTCAAACTTGAGTATGCCTTGAGTACCAGATTTAATTTTATAGTCGCTACTTGTTTCTTCGATCAAAGGTTTACTTGTGGCAAGTTCAAAGCAACCTTGAGTAACGCTCAAGTAATGATTGACACTTTTTAAAAAAATTATGAATATAATCAACAATTTTTAGAATTTGTAGACATAGTAGAAGACGCCTTAATAATAACGATTTTAATACGCTGGTGATGAGAGCCTTGGGTCTCTCAGAACATCCAATACATCTATAATAAAAGTATCTTAATTAAATACAACTTGAGAAGACGAAATCCAAAGGTTCTTACCAAACATACAGGGTGTCTTTTAAATAGGGGGACATGGCTTAACCACAGATTCCTGAGGCTAAATTAAGACGATTTAACCAAACTTGCTTCTACCGGAAAGTGTACCATTTAGCCAGAAATCTGCTTCAAAGTTATTCGAAAAAAAATTAATTTTGCTTATAATAATCGGACGCTTTATTCGATTTGGATGAAATTTGGTATGACAGTTTATATGGTTATATATCATCTTTTAAGGTGATACTTGTTATTATTAGTGAACCACTAGTGTATGAAACTTAGGTGTCCCAGCATTAATTAGACCGTAACTTTTTAATGGCAATGCCGAAAACGTGAAATTATTTTTCTTCAGAAAGATACATTCAATAGTAAACTTTTCTCTCTCTGTGTAATTTGTGATATCTGTTACGGTTCACACAGAAAAAATAAAATCTGAGTGTCTGCACTGCTAAATTTTTAAAATAAATTTAATCTAGCAGTCTATCTAAATGTCAAACAAGTAATTTTTAATGACAGTAACGAGTTGTCAATACTCATAACTTGTTTAGGAGTAAGCTGAGATATGTAATCGTCTTATTTATAATAATGGTAGTAAAATACTTTAGGCCGAACAAACGGATGTTACTAATTTTAGAATATTACGAAGAAAATGTTTGACAACCCATAAAACAATCGTTACTGTCATTAAAAATTACTTGTTTGACATTTGGATAGACTGCTAGATTAAATTTATTTTAAAAATTTTGCAGTGCAGACACTCAGATTTTATTTTTTTCTGTGTGAACCGTAACAGATATCACAAATTACCCAGAGAGAGAAAAGTTTACTATTGAATGTATCTTTCTGAAGAAAAATAATTTCACGTTTTCGGCATTGCCATTAAAAAGTTACGGTCTAATTAATGTTGGGAGACCTAAGTTTCATGCACTAGTGGGTCACTAATAATAATAAGTACCACCTTAGAAGATGACTTATAACCATATAAACTGTCATACCAAATTTCATCCAAATCGAATAAAGCGTCCGATAATTATAAGCAAAATTAATTGTTTTTTGAAGAACTTTGTAGCAGATCTCTGGCTAAATGGTACACTTTCCGGTAGAAGCAAGTTTAGTTAAATCGTCTTATTTTCGCCTAAGGAATCTGTGGTTAAGCCATGTCCCTTTATTTAAGAGACACCTGTATATCAACCAAGATACCTAACAAAAGAAAAATAATTTGATATGAACAAACTTGCTAGAGAAATAGAAATACGAAGAAATATGAAGCCACTGAAATGTTTCAATGATTTAGAACAGATAGACTAAATTGAAGCCATGATGATTTGTATAGTCGTCTTACCCATATCACAATCAATAATACCGTCTAGGTATGGTCACATTGTGTCTGTTACTCGCTCCGAAGTAATTCTGACTGTTATAGGACCTCTTTAAATAGTTACTGTTGACCTCACTAGTCGATCTACCGAAATTCGCAAAGTCGTACGGACTTTTTGTCGTCTTCGACCTCAGATTATAATAATCCCCAACATAAGGATTTCTCGTCGTGGACTTTGTCGTGTAATACGGTCTCTGAGTCGTTGTATATTGACTGTACTGGAATGGTTGCCTTGTGGTGTACTGGTAGTACTGTGTAGTGTACTGTCGAGTGGTATAGTATTGGGGTGGGTCGGTTTGAGGGTAAGGGGGGGATGTTGTGTAGTACTGGGGTTGTTCGGGTTGTTCTGGTTGTTGTGCGTATTGTTGCTGGGGTTGGTGGTTTTGGTGTTCTTCTTCGCCAAACCTAGTAAATAAATGTGTCGTACCCAATGTAATATGTACAAAGAAGAAATCAGTACTCCAAATATAATTATGTTGTAGAGTACTAAAATCGACTATTTTCTTAAGTCTATAGAAATTATTTCATGCTTTTACCAAATTTTTGCATACGAGGTCTGTCCGAAAAGTATCCAACCTGACTTTATATTTCCCCGCTGCTGTAATTCTGCGTCATCGGGCTGGTGGCATCCTTCGAAGTAGTCCCCATTTGATTGAAGAATACGCTTCCAACGGCCTTTCTACTTTTGGAAGCAGTCTTGGAACTCGTTTTTTGGTATTGCCTTTAGAGCATTCGTCGTATTAGTTTCGACTGTTTCTTTGTCGTCGAATCGGTGTCCTTTGAGCGACATTTTTAATCTTGGGAACAGCCAAAAGTCGATCATTATTGGTCATTTCCAAATTGTCCTGAGCGATTTCAAGGCAAGCAATTTCGGAATGAATTTCGCTCACACACGAACCATTTACAAATTTTCAGTTAAAATCTTCCAAACACTAGTTTTCGGTATTCCCAGATCATATTCTAGTTCTCGCACAGTCAATCGACGATCTTTATTGATCACAAGTTGTACACGTTGGATATTATCTGGTGTTTTTATCGTCGAAGTCCGTCCAGTAGTGGTAGCACGCACTTTAGAATTCTATCAAATGAGGCATTTGTTTTCGAATTTCGCCGCGAAGCGAAAATTTGGTAGCATGCGTGTCTCAAAATATTCGCCTGCAAGCGTACGACTTGAGGCGAAAGTGTCAAAGTAACGTCATTATTTTGCCACAGTTCTATTCAAAGGCATTTTACATATAATTTTTACTTTTATTATATACAACAACAAAAAGTGAATATAGAATTCTAAAGTGCTTGCTACCAAGATTCGTAAAAATAAAATCGTATTCGCCTGCTTTCTATGATAGAATTCTAAAGTGCGTGCTACCACTACAGAACGTGGGTTACTGTCAACAGAGGTGCAGCCATCTTTGAACGGTTTATACCAGTCTTTTATTTGTGTTTTGTTCATACACTCGTCCCCAAATGCCGTCTTCATCATTTCGATGGTCTCCACACAACTCTTTTCGAGTTTTAAGCAAAATGCAAATTCGTTGTTCCGATCTTTCTGTCATTTACAATAGCAAAATGCGACAAACGTAAAAGACACTTTATAAACAAACGCATGCTTCACGTAAACTAAGGCGATCCGACCAAAACTGCATCTAGGGAATTCGTGAAGCTTTACAGTTGACACTCGTATCCGGCAGAGGGCGCTAAAATTGTCAGGCGCGAAGATATGAAGGAAGGTCGGATACTTTTCGGACAGACTTCATATTGTAATTTCCTGTTTTCCAAAAACCATTGTCAAATTTCGTACCAAAATTATTCAATGTGTATCAATACCATTTCCAAAATTATGTTTATTATTTTTATATACATTTCATTCATTCCAATTCCCCATTATGCCCCATAATTTATTAGAGTTTTTATACAAAACATATAGTACCACTCTTCCAATATTCATCTTCTTGTACCTATAATGTTTATAAATTTATTATTGGTCTCGAACCATTGTACATATTTATTGTTTGCAGTACATATTTTTCTTGTATAACAGAATATTTTGATAGTCTATGAATCGAATCATTTTATTTAGACCACCTTTCTAAGTTTTTTTAGTGAGTTTTGAATGGCTTATTTTAAACTAGCTATAGTACAGTAGTACAAATTTATTGACTGATTTAAGTTTGTAATGACATAGTATTTGACGACATCAAATGTGGAAAACATGTTACATATAGTGTCTGTTATTAATGCATTTGTCGGGGCGTTCGAAGTATATCTCTGTCAATTTGAACACAACTTTTTGCCTGAATTACGAAGAAACCGTGTTCCTATCCGACGTGCGTGGTTCCAGCAGGATGGTGCCATTCATTGACCTCCTCGGTCCCCTGACTTGTCCATATACGATTTTGTCTTGTGGAGTTACCTCAAGATACGTACATACAAACACAAACTCCGCACATTGGAAGAACTGAAAGAAGCTATTCGCGTAGAAGTCGCCCAAATTGACAGAGAGATTTGGGAAAGAGTGTTTGCAAACTTTGTAGAACGCCTTCAGAAGTGCATTAATGATGACGGACACCACATTCAACATGTTGTTTTCCACACTTTTGTAACAAGGTGAGCGTGGTGCAATTTTTAATATAAACTTTTGTAAATTATAGTTTCAATATTAATATTTTAAGTTTGTTATCTATGGGGTTCCGTGGCTGCGTGCCTAGGTGTCTGGTAACGAACTTGGGGAACCGGGTTCGATCACGACCGACGCCAAATACTTCGAATTTTAAATGGCACAAAAGTGAGCCTTGTGGTGCACTCTCCACGCCAGCAATGAGTGCCCGTGAGGTGACGCCTGGTAAACGCCCGCACGGTAAAATATATCGTCATCATTACCGATGTCTACATGTGTTGTAGATACTGGCACACCCAGTAATGGATAATATGCCGTGATGATATATTTATTTTATTTAACTTTGTTATCTTTGTAAGTCAAAATTCTGTTTAGAAATAATTATCATATTTTTCACATATCTCTGTTTAGTCTAGATGTCAACCGCGTAGACATGTATTGTCTTGGAAATTAACTATATAAGTTATTGCAAGCTGAAGCACATCCCTGAGATATGCTCTACTGAAGAGATAACCATTTGTTTTCAGTCGGTCTTCGGTAAAGATTCGTGAGACATAGAGTCTAGTGTTGTGGCTCATTTCGGAGACATGCAGTTTCTAGTGTTTGAATTTAGGCTCGCGTTCTGCGTACGCGAGTATTTTAGCCTAAAGTGTGTCGGCATCTTTAAGATTAGTTATTAGTAATATTTAATAATATCATCACGGCATATTACCCATTTCTGAGTGTGCCACAATCTGCTTTATCGCAGATATCGGTAATGATGATGACATATTTGTATCGTGCAGGTGTTTACCAGGCGTCACCTCACGGGCACTCATTGCTGGCGTGGAGAGTGCACCACAGGGGTCACTTTTATGCCATTTAAAATTCGAAATATTTGGCGTCGGTCGGGATCGAACCCGGTTCCTCAGGTTCGCGACCACACACTCTGGCGAGCGGTCACGGGACCCCAGTTTATTTAATTATGTTAGTGTAATCGTTAATAATAATTTGTAAATAAAAGTTAATAGTACAAAAATATAAAGTGAGTTGTCAGTCGTCGTTCAGTGAACATGTGACGCGTCTACCGGTCGGTTAAAGCGTCATAATGGGGAAGTTTAGCGATTTTTTTTATTCTTTTATTCCATGGGAAATGACTTGAAAAATGATATAACATGTTTTATTTTTTTCAAAAATGCCCAGATTTTCCGGAAAAGCCGATTTTAAGCTGTGATGACGTCGGTAGAGGCTTGGTACAACGTATGTCGCTTATACACTGACGCACGCGGCTGCGGTTACCAGTCACTTGAGACTGAGGTGTTGTTCGACCTACGTTCAAGGGGTTCGCTTTCACCGTTCTGTCTGAGTTTGCGCATAACTGACTTATGACGTACTTAGAGTTTACCCAAAAAATATTAATTATAAATAAATGGAGCAATAATTTTAATTTTTAATTTCAATCAGCAGTCATTCGTGTTATATTTGTGAGAAAATAGTATGTTATGTAGAATTTTTACCATGCTAAACTTCCCCATTGGGCCAGAAGAGCAGGAAAACAGAAGCTTCGGAGATCCTATGTCATTGTGAACTCAAATCTGTCAATAATTTTTTTGTTAAGCAAAAGGTATCAATTTTGTGACATTTTAAAAAACGTCCATCCTTTCGGCCTTTCTTTCCTAGGGCCTAGGCGATATATACCTGGTTGTTCCGAAAATAAGGGGTAATATTTGGACAATTACGTTATATGTAGATACTTACAGTGGGCGACTTTGCGGTTCGTCCTGTCTACGAATATAAGACGGTGTGTTTTGCGAATAATCTGGAATGATGTTTTCATGTTCAGCTACACACCGACCGTTTAGGCAATACTATAAAAAAATAATACATATTTCTTGTATCTCCTATTGTCTTATCCTTTATATTATGGGCAGATGGCGCAGAGATTTAATTAGTAACCTACCTGACCATCTCCACAAGGAGATCCTTCAGCAGCGGGTCTATAGGCTACACAGTAGCCACTGCCAGCATCGAAACAGAACAGCTGAGCACATACTCTATCGTCTTTCTATAAAGAAAAGAACAGAAACGGTATAAAAAGCATAAATATGATAAATATACAAGAACTAAATGGATCTTTAGGCATCTTTTCAAGACAATTTAGTAAACTTAGAGGTGGATATTAAGAATATATAGGTGTCTAATGTGGACCCCGCTGAGAAAGGAAAAAAATTTTAGAAGTCAAAATTGAGAGAGAGAGGTGTTGAGAAGGATGGGAGAATACGGAAGAATTTTGAGAGAAATAAGAAAGAAGAAGACAAACTGGATTAGATATACTGTCAAAAATTATAATTGAACCCACATGGGAGAAGAAGAAAGTTTGGAATGTGAACAAACATCAAGGAAGTAGGAAGTCATCAACCTAACTATTCTATCATACATTTCCGTTCATGAATATTGACATATCCATACTAATATAACAAATGCGAAAGTAACTCTGTCTGTCTGTCTGTTACGTTTTCACGCCTAAACCGCTGAACCAATTTTGATGAATTTTTGGTATAGAGATAGATTGGATCTTGGAGAAGGACATAGGCTACATTTTGTCGCGGAATTAAAACTTGAAGGGGGTGAAATAGGGGATGAAAGTTTGCATGGAGAACCCATCATTTCTTCCATTTAACCAATTTTTATGTTTTTTGGTATAGAGATAGATTAGACCTTGGAGAAGGGCGTAGAGTATCTTTTGTCGCGAAAATAAAACTTGAAAGGGTGAAATAGGGGATGAAAGTTTGTTTGGAGAACCCATCATTTCTTCCGCTGAACCAATTTTGATGAATTTTGGTATAGAGATAGATTGGACCTTGGAGAAAGATATAGGTACCTTTTGTCGCGAAAATAAAGTTTGAAGATGAAAGTTTGTATTAAGAACCCATCATTTCTCAAGTTAGGGATATGAAAATTCTTATTTATGCTTTTGGTAAGAAATAAAGAGTCTTTTAGCGTTTTTGAAAAATCATCCCTCAAGACGGTACAATAGGGGATGATTTCAATTATTTTTTTTATCTTTGTATCTATAGTTAAGTTTTAACCGTTAGCAGATTTTCGATATTTGTCGGAGAGATAGCTTGCATCATATGTACATAAGTAAAGTACTCGAGACATGTTTAGAAAAGGGCGCTTTTAAGTGCGGTGTTGGGATCGGGCGGAGCCTGTTACATGTACGATGCGAGGCAGGTTACCGGCTCCCTAAGCAGCGCATGTCACCGAAGTAAATGTGCAAAAATACTGGTACACGTGTAGCTAATCATTATTCTAGCTTTACCCGTACGAAGCCGGGGCAGGTCAGCTAGTATTTTTATAAAGAAACGATGTAAAGCTCGAATGGTCATCAAGTGTTATCAAATTTGTTAACAAATTTGCTAATAAATAATTATAAACAGATTTATTACAACACAAATGAAACGTAAAATATGTTTGACACGGTCCTAATTTATTAAAAATTAAACCGTGTAAGTATACATAACAGCGGTGGTGGCCCGTCCACTCGCTGACGGTACGCGAGGCCGACGGGTTACGCTTAGGCGGATGAAAATCAACGCGCTGACCGTCAGCACAGAATATACCGTCTACAGAAGCGACACTGTTGTATGTATTGCCGTCCGTGTACTAATGGCTATGTGTGTGAACTTAGACCAGGGAGGGGTAACGCAAGGAGAATGGGCGTACTCCAGTACGCCCGGCTATGCCAGCGACGGAGTTAAGGCGTTCGTATGTAGGGCAGTTCAGCGCAAGAATATTACAACTACCAGACTAGACTATTAGACATAATGCCGGGTGCTATATATTGTTGCGTAAAAGGCTTTAAAGGTACGCGAAGGGCTTATGATTCCCGAGATAGCAATAGTGAACAAAATAAAATGGACACCTGTATATTCTCTATACTGTACCCGTATATAAGAAACAATTGAACAACAAACTTGATACTCAATCGATGCAGTTTTTCATTCTGAGCATTTTTCTTCATTACACTTTTGTTCCAAAATTATTAGGTAAAGAGAATCGCCAAATCAAAATTTAAACTGAATTTTCTATGTTCAATAAAAAGTAGACACCCATTATGTAAGAATCGGAATACCTAATCAAATTTAAAATTATTTCCGGAATGATTTCTACTTACGAAGCAAGCCGACGTCCCTCTGTCTTTCCGACACTGCGCATCCAAGCTGAGCAGCTTCCCAGGCAGTACTCTGGGCAGGGAGTCATCTTCATGAGGCGCGTTATACAAACAGGTGGCCGTATCTCCATTTAAAAAGTGGTGAAAACTGGCCACCGAACAAGGGGACCACCTGAAACCCCGTTCCGTGTGTCGAAGATCTGACATAATGTATCCGTCTTCCCATCGGCATTTTTCAGCTCCTGGGCCGCCGAGGTAGCTGGGGGGAGGTGAACCGTCGTGGACGGCGCCTAGCCTGAAAACGTAATAATTAATAAATAGTTAATCTAGATGCCTGTAGTAACAGAGCGAGCTAGGGTTGCCAACTGATCTTCGATCGGTAGGACAATCCTATACGTTTATCGTGAGTCCTAAGTCCCACAGCCGTACTTCAGTAAATTAATAAATATATTTCGATTTGAAATCAAAATTTGAGGATCAGTTTTTACACGCACTACTGTATCTCTCCAATTTTAATAATACTTGATATATTTTTTTAAGTTGTAAATTCAGTTATTTGGTGATTATCAAATGAATATCAGAGTTGCTGACGGTTGATGTTATTATATTGTTATTATGTTTAAAAACCAAGTAAACTCTGTATTTATAATAAAAAAATCTGATGTGGCCAGCACATGACCTCCCGCAAATTCCATGTTTCAAATAGCAGTGAGCTTTAAGTAAAGTATCATTTCCGATTAATCGTTTGTAAATAAAATCTAATTTGTTGTCCAATAAATAGAAAAGTCTGTAATACGAAATTTTGGATTGTTTTATTGTTTTTCCTCAAAAATTTGTTAGAGTTCCAAATTAAGTACTACATCCGATTTATCATATATGGTTAAAATGTAATATGTTGTTTCAAATTATATATGAGTTTTAAATACCAAATTTGAGAAGTATTGGATCATATTTTAAGGAAAAATCGTCACACACGTACATTCTTATAAAAATCAGCATCATCTTCTAGGTGCTCTAAAACGCAATCTTTGTAAATTCTTCGCCGTACATAATCCATTTCGTAAATGTGTAGTTGTAATTTAATATTAATTTATAGTGCTGCAAAAATAGCAATTAGCAAATTTAAATCAGATCATCCTGTACATCTAACATTTATGTATGATGGAAAATATATTATTTTTACAAACCTTAATAAAATATTTTACTATTAAATTCTCATTAACACGGTTTCATTATTAATTTTAATATAATTGCTGCCTGTCAGTGACATTTTTTAAATATGTCAAACCTGTCATTAAAATTATGATTTTGTTTGACGCATAGGCTAGGTGATACATGGAAATAAATTATATTATATATTCGTATTTAAAGTTATTTAGAGTTATTTACTAAATGTTATTATCGTAGAATTAAAGATTAAACCATTATATTCCATTTTAATTAGAAAAAGTTGCTAAAAAAATTATATTCAATGAATTTTTTACAAGAAGAACTGTTATTTTTATAATATAAATATACAATTAGTCCACTAGCGACTTGGTCCTTCGAGCATTAACAATTTTATTAATATTTATACTTACAAATGGCCGACTTCGTGGGCGGCGACAATAATTCCGCTGAAACCGCCGGTGTCTTCAATAATGGCGACGGAGTTCACTTTTTCTAATCGCTTGTTCACGACACAAGCTCCACCCACATATGCGAATCCTATATCAAACAATTTTTATTATATACCGTTTTTTTTTTGTAAATATTTCATTATAAAATGTCATATAAAAAATGTACACTGAATTACTGAATATCAAAAATATGGTCGGTGTATTTTGAGCGCCTAATGGCGTATGGAAACGTACAATTTTGTGCGAACCTTATGATACCAGTGACCAAGTTTATATTTTTTATTTATACTAGTGCACATACTAGTAATCTACTACAAAGTGTTACTTCTTAGTAAAAGAGTTAGTAAATAAATTGAAAATATGTACAGTACATGATTAAGTTAGATTTTTAGTAAATTATGAAGCAAGTACCACCCTCCCATGCAACGCAAATAGTATAGTCTAGTCTTACCTACAGTGTGACGTCATTAAACAAAAGATAGTCAGTGTGCATGGAGTGTATTACGTTAAAAACAAATGAAGAAACAAGAAACACCTACTCTTGTCGTGCGACAATTCTAACAAAAATAACAGAAATGATATCTAGCTACAGTGAACGGTGATTCTCTTTCGAGTAGGCTGGTTAAAAACAAATGAATGAGGAAGTGTTGAGAAACAAAAGAAGTGGAGAACACGTGCAGATTTCGTCGGCAGGCAAGAACTAAAAATAAGCGAATTCAAAAAAGAAAGCAGTATGTTTTCAAACATTAGCAAGACAAGTGAAAGTCTATCAGGAAAAACATAAGACTGCCGTAAAAACTAAGTCTACTTTGATTTAAATACATAAAAATAGTTTAATGGTTCATTTTAAATAATAATTAACACAATGGAAAAAATTAATTAAAGTATCTCACACTAATTTTCGGACAAGAATTTTTTTGTTAAAATAGATTTGAAGACAGTATATTTTTTATTATTAATATGCTTTAAATGTAAATATGGCTCATCATATAATAATATAAACTGACAGTTTATTAAAAAATACTTTCAGTAATTATAATTTAGTTCAATTGGAATATTCTTTGAGAATTTCCTGCATTTTATTAAAATACATTTACTGGATGGACGTTTGGGGCAAAAATTAGCCTGTCATCAGCAATAACAGGAAAGAATTTTCATTGTAAATGCTACTAATTGGAAATGAAACTGAACTATATACAGGGTGTCTCTTAAATAGGGGAACATGGCTTAACCACAGATTCCTGAGGCTAACTTAAGACGATTTAACGAAACTTACTTCTACCGGAAAGTGTACCATTTAGCCAGAATTCTGCTTCAAAGTTCTTCGAAACAAAATTAATTTTGCTTATAATATTCGGACGCTTTATTCGATTTGGATGAAATTTGGTATGACAGTTTATATGTTTATAAGTCATCTTTTAAGGTGATACTTGTTATTATTAGTGAACCACTAGTGTATGAAACTTAGGTCTCCCAACATTAATTAGACCGTAACTTTTTAATGGCAATGCCGAAAACGTGAAATTATTTTTCTTTCGAAAGATACATTCAATACTAAACTTTTCTCTCTCTGTGTAATTTGTGATATCTGTTACGGTTCACACAGAAAAAAATAAAATTTGAGTGTCTGCACTGCTAAATTTTTAAAAGAAATTTAATCTAGCAGTCTATCCAAATGTCAAACAAGTAATTTTTAATAACAGTAACGAGTTGTCAATCTTCACAACTTGTTTAGAAGTAAGCTGAGATATGTATAATAATGGTAGTAAAATACTATTAGGCCGAACACACGGATGTTACTAATTTTAGAATATTGCGAAGAAAATTTTTGACAACCCATAAAACAATTGTTACAGTCACTAAAAATTAGTTGTTTGACATTTGGATAGACTGCTAGATTAAATTTATTTTAAAAATTTAGCAGTGCAGACACTCAGATTTTATTTTTTTCTGTGTGAACCGTAACAGATATCACAAATTACACAGAGAGACAAAAGTTTACTATTGAATGTATCTTTCTGAAGAAAAATAATTTCACGTTTTCGGCATTGCCATTAAAAAGTTACGGTCTAATTAATGTTTAGACATCTAAGTTTCATACACTAGTGGTTCACTAATAATAACAAGTATCACCTTAAAAGATAACCTATAATCATATAAACTGTCATACCAAATTTCATCCAAATCGAATAAAGCGTCCGATTATTATAAGCAAAATTAATTTTTTTTCGAAGAAATTTGAAGCAGATTCCGGTAGAAGCAAGTTTGGTTAAATCGTCTTATTTTAGCCTCAGGAATTTGTGGTTAAGCCATGTCCCCCTATTTAAGAGACAGCCTGTATATTATAAAACCATAATATAAATTGGATTTATAAAATTCTTTCCTGTTATTGCTGATAATTGGCAATTTTTTTCCCGAAACGTCCATTCTACAACTGTAAGCGTATTTTAATAAAATGTTGGAGCATTATGGACTACAATTCATTCAACGATAATTTAGTTCAAAAGAAAAAAAAAACTGCAAGAAATACTACCGATGCGGCAGTGTTACTTTATGATACCGTGTTGTGTGAGTTTCGGGTGCAATTTCCTACTCGTGTTAGAGCGAACACATTTAAAGCATACAAATAATACAAATATACAGAATGAAAAAAATCGTGCTATATGATTCCTATAAGAAATACAACAGTCATAGGCGTGCAGGGATATTTTCCATAGGGGTGTGATTACCTGCAGTGCCCCGGTTGCACACATCATTGGCGTACTGCCTTCTGCACATGTCTAGTCTGCAATCAGAATCAGAATGTGTGACTGTGATGTGTGTTCGTGTGTGGAGGTAATTACGTCATGTAATGACGTCAGGGTTTGTGATGACGTCATCGTTTCGTCCTGGAATCCTGCCGAAGCTAATGCAAGCTACACTGGAGACTTACAACAACACTGGTTGTAACTTGTAAGGAAGTAACGCAATATATTTGATTGTAATATAATATAGAATACAAAATAAATGTGACCCTTAAATATATGAAGTTCATTAATGAGAGATTATAGTCCCAGGAGTCAATCAGTTAATAACTAGACATCTTTTCCTAATCTGATGAATATTGAGAGGAAAAAAAAACTTCTCCAAACTACAGGTATAGTGAAAATGAAATGGCAGAAGACCTACGTCATAGATCTGAAAAAAACTTTATAAAATCAAATATAACTTGTAAAAATTATTTATTTTTAAATACAAAAGAAAGAAAAATACTAGTATTAAGAAACGTATACATTAATGAAATTTACAAGTATTTTTAAGTTAATCTCTTTTTCTTTTACGCAATTTGAGATTATTTGAAATAATTGTAGTTCATTTTTATACCGGTACGTTGGCATGACAATGTTTACATTAAATTTTATATCGATCGAATATCTATCCTGTCACTATTGTCACTTGGTTGTCAGTTTACATTCATATAAAGCTTAAAAAAGCAATTTCAGAAACTAACCTTGTCATGAACTATTTCGAATAGGAATTGTGGGCCATTAATTCCGTTGAAAGCCATTCAAATATTTCTCTTGTTATCAATGTTTAAACTATGTATTTTTAGAGAGGAGCAAATGCCCTGCAAATAAGCAAATCTTGACAAGCAGATATGGGCACCCGTTTCAGAATGACAGCTAGTAATCATGTACATAACTTACAAATGTCATAAATTTTAATTCAAAATATCAAGATTTTGTAAGTTCACTTGGTTTCTTTGTCACCAGGTGCGTGGACTTTACTTGGCGAGTAACATAAATCACATGAAATTTGGAATGAAAAATATTGACATTTGACATCTATGTATGTACATGATTACTATTACTGTTCTAAATAATTATCATTCTTTGACCTCGGATTTTCGCCAAACATTTCCAGATTGTCTTCATCACTAGAAGAAAATTCCCCCGATTCATACGACTCTTCAGATGAAAATATATAACAGAAAATGACGCCAAATTACAAGGTTAATTTTTAACAAAACCACTTGAAATTGGAAAATATCATGAAATTTGGAATGAAAAATGATGACATTTGTCATTTATATTACTAGCTGTCATTCTGTCAGTCCCCATATCTGCTTGTCAACACAGAACACTAACCTAAACTTGTCAAGAAAGACGAACAAAGTAACATGACTGCTCGCGCCTTATAAATTAGTATCTTATGTAAACTTAGTAGTATATGACGTCATTACTTTAGGGATATTTTTTGATGATGTAAGTCTTCCGCCATTTCTTTTCTACCATACTAAAATATTTTTCATTCTATCCTGGGCTCTACTGGTCATTCAACGCACTCAGCATAAATATATAAATATTGTTTTGGACAATGAATATCTATATGTAATTTAATTTCATTACTGCATATTTTCTTTTGGAATGTGTTCCTTCATCTCCTAATAGCAAAGTATGCATATATTTTTCTAGTATTTCCTTAATTCCAAGTTTATCTAACACATATATTTATAGGGTCACTTTTACTCTAATTCTACTTACATATCATTGCAAGTTTAGAAATTATTGCGTTACACTTTCTCAAATTAATTAAAATTAGGTAACCGTGTTGATGTAAGCTACAGGTCAAGTTAAAGTTAGTCTCCGACCACTTATTTCGTCAGTTTAATAAGTGGCAGTTTTCCGCCCTGTAAGTTAGTAATGGGGATATTTACACACGGGGATATGGTTACCCTCAAATTATATATCCTGGGAATTATGTAAAATTACCGGCTGTTCCTTTTGTACAGCGACCGCCTTTCCTGCGACGGCACATGTCGTACCTAAAGACATAATTACGTAAAGAAAAAGAATAATATTAAGTGCATGTAACCCTTTTCAAATGGACTCAAAATAATAATTTGTATTATTATTAATTATTTTTATATGGAATGTATATTTATTAATATATTTTTTGCAAGTATTTCAAATTAGCTTTACAGCCAAGTTAAATACTTAAATATTCATATAAAATTAACTTATTACTGCATTAATTTTAGATAAAAATTAACTAATTAGTATTGGTAACACTGAAAAGCTAATTTAAAATACTTTCAGAAAATATAAAAAATTAGATAGTATTCCATTTAAAAAACCAACCGGCGAACCCGGAAATATAATTTAGGATCATGCGACATTAAAACGTGAAATTCAGTTTGTCCTAACTTTTAAATTTAATCTATTGGTATACAATTAATAATAAAGAAAATAACCATTAGTTCCTATTTTTTTCAATCACCCTGTATGTATACTACAGTGATTCTATACCCAAAGCATTCAAGCAGCCAATGCACGTCATCACTTAGTGTAAAAACCTTAATGCATTAAAATCACTAATAGTGAAAAATGAAATAAAATTTCAATCATTTTTAACCGTCAAAAAGTGTATAGCCTTATATAATTATTATTAAGATGAACAGTAGAGTTCATTATTTATCGTATATGACATGAATAATATATAAATAATGCACGTCAACGTCATATTATTCGTTTAATTGTTGCTATAGTTGGCAACATTGATAATTTGCATGTTTATATTGTCAAAGTTATTATTTGACAATTTGAAAAATATTTGTATCGTGTTTGAAACATTTTTGTGCGTTGTAAAGGGCTATTTATAATAAAATAATGGTAAACGCAACGCAACGACGCAACTTGACCGTTAAAGCAAACACAAAATCTGTGAATCTCCCAAAGGTAGCACTTCTAATCAATCAGAAGAATTCGGTATATTTCTTTGAAATTCGGCATTTATTGCCTTTATATGGCATACATAAGTATAAATAAGGTTAGTATTATAAAATAATTTAAATAGAAATGGACAGTGACTAAAATAATATTTATTTTGTAGACGTGACAGTTCATTAGCATGTCGATAATACAGATTGCAATCTGTATAACTCTTTTCATAAAGATTCTAAAACCTCTGCAAACGTACCAGTACATGACGTCACACATCTAGTTACTAAAATTCAATTTTTATTAATGACGTGCATTGGCTGCTTGAATGCTTTGGGTATAAAATGTTATCTACTAGCCATGAATTCTGCTCACTTTTAAGTTTTTATCACAATGAAAGAGTTTTGCAAGAAAATGAGTGAAATGGTTCTGGGCAAAGCATGGTTGCTGTATATGATGAAGGTACGTCATCGGTTTTAGTGAAATTTTAGAGCTAGCAATTTCGAAGGCACTGGGAATCGACTGTGAATGATGTTAAGTGTGGAAAGCCTCAAGGAAAACATTAAAAAGTTTGAAGATTGATTTTAATAGAATGAAGGATAAAGGTTTTAGCAATATTACTTTACATTTAATTATTTTGCTTCATGGCTACATAGATAACATTCTAATGCCCGTATTTATATTCCGTAACGAAGGTAACGCTTCGTTATATTCAAAACGGCCGTAAAAGAAAAACATTTTTATTCATAAACATTCGTTATCTATATTATTTCAATCTATCGTTCAAAACGGGGCATTATATTTTGTTTTTAATTTTTATGAATACTCTGTTAAATTTAACGATCGTAAAAATATTACGGCTCGTTTTGTAACGAAGCGTTAAATTGAACAATAAATTTTGTATTTAAGTATTCTTATATCCTGTGAAATTGAAATGTATTTATCAATTATTCTTACTTGGTGATGGCTACAGCAATATCATACACCGGAAGTCTCCTTTCGCGGAACAAATATTTTCCCATATCCGTCAAAGCGGCAGCACTGTCTATTGCGTCTCTTCCTACTCGGTTTCTTTCCAAATAAGGTGTTGCATCTCTACCCTGCAAACAAAAATCTAATATAATAAATTATTAACAATTTAACCATAAATATATAGGCAGAAGTACTTATACTTTATTTACATTAACACAATAAATTATGCGCAGAAGTAGAAGCTCAATGTCTTAGAAATGATGACCAAGGGCCCTGTTTGTGTAGGAAAACAACTACATACAAATAAAATATTTCGACTCATTTCCTGGACCTCAGGGTCGTAAGTGTTTAGTATAAATTTGAACAGAATAAAAAAGAAAATTGATAAAAGAGAAGCTGCAGCTATCGTTATCACTCAAAATACTTTTTGGTAAATAATTTTAAAGATGAGGGAATAAATTGTTTCTGGATTGCAGTCATAAACTGTATTTCTTAAATTCTCGGGTCGACCGGTTTCGAGCTCCACAAGAGCCTTCTTCAGGAGATGATAATCAATACATCCATTCAAGAAGCCTTTTCTCTTAATAATTTTAAAACATGAAAATGGCTCCTTAAGCCATAATGAAAACTTGACATATCATCTGTTACTTGGGTGGCTATGCATGATATTTTTAAGCAATTTTGGCAAGAAACAAAATTTTTATGTTTTAATTATTTCCTGCTCTAGTGCAGGAATTGTTTTTTCTTACATTCATTTTATGTTTTTGTACAAGTATTTCCCACACATTGTAGAATATAGCTATTTGTGTATTAAGAACGCAAAATGGGTTATTGCTGTTCAAAATCGACAATGTCCATTTGTGCTCGAAACACAACCAAGATTTTTTCTATAGTCGCCACAATGGGGTCTTCCACCATACCAAAAAATAAGAAAATGTACACTTTATACATACAGTCAATAAATGACGATTATATTATTTAATTTATCGTTATTTCCCATTTTTTCTGAACTATCTCTTCAATCTAATCTAAGCATTTTTTACCTATTTTATTTCTGTATTCCTTTACAAAGCAGTACGGTATTTTGTTTGGTTATGTAATATACCGACAAAACAGCGCAAATGCCTACCTTGTATTTAGACTGTAAACCAAAATTTCATATACCATGTAGACAATATTATTTATAAATTTATAAAATAGAAGAAATAAAAAAGATAGTTATAGAAAAAGAAATAATATTCAATAAAGATATTGATAAAATATGTTTTTTCTAGTATTCTCTTAATTAACAATGGCGACCGACGCTGTCTACAAATATCTAAAAACCCAAAACCGTCCGTATTCTGCCAACGATATTGTCCAAAATCTCCACAAGGAATTCAGCAAAACTGCTGTCCAAAAAGCCTTAGATCAACTAGTCCAAGACGAAAAAATCAAAGAAAAAGTCTACGGTAAACAAAAAGTATACTGCATCATACAAGAAGACTCAGATGACCCTTCTCAAATGCAGACAGAACTCAACGAATTAGACTCCAAAATATCTTCTCTCCAAGAAGAACTTTCTTCAAACGAAGAAAAGATTAAATCTTCTGAACACGAACTAAAGTCTTATCAAAGCTCCCTCACTACCGAGCAAGCGAAAGAAGAAAAAGATCGCTTGATAAAAGAGATTGTTAAGCTGAAGAATAAACTGAACGATCTTCAGGAGAATTCAGTGCAGATTTCAGCAGAGATGAAGAAGAAGATTGAAAATGAATATGAAAAGAATATGAAGGAGTATAGAAAAAGAAAGAGAATTTGTATGGATATAGTGAATTCCATATTGGAAGGGTATCCAAAAAAGAAGAAAGATTTGATGGAAGAAGTTGGCATTGAAACAGATGAAGATGTCGGCTGTCAATTGTTGGCAAAATAATAATAAATATTTTTGTTTTTGTTTGTACGAAATTAAATAATATAATTTGTACTTTTCTATATTTTTTGTTTATTGATTCTGCTTTTCCCAAATTTCTAGGTGCTATTTACTTAATTTGTAGGAGTTACTGTGTGAGATTAACAGGTAATTACATCAAAACTAAAATAAAGTAAATTTAGTTACTATTTTCGAATTTTTTAATTTGACAATCGTAAAATAATTTTTTGCCCTCCTGAAGTGTAATGGGAACTTTACAATTGTATACACAGCAAGTGTAACCTACATTTTACGCTTACTGTGTTGTAACTTGTCTAACTATGCGGTAAAATAATCAAAATACACTGGACGTTTATGTGCATTTAGAAAAGAAATCATCTTTACTATAATAAAGTTCATGTAAAAAAGTACTACCTACTTTAATTCATATAAACCAAAATCACGGCAGCGACATCTGTCATTATTGTAAAAATCCGCCGTTACCGACATAGTCACCGATCGATATACCTGTCAAATACGTGAGACGAACATTGCTGAAATGTCAAATATCGACACCTACCTATTATTTATTACGAAGAAAACATGAGCAAATAAATATATTATCAGTCATAAACAACGTCTATTATTACAGATAAATTTTCGCTAGAGGTACTCTAATGAAGGTAAGTAAAATCAAATTTGGAAATTGACTTAACCCTAGTATTTTAAACTAACCCTTTTCAGAAGTACAACCTATCTCATTAAAAAAAGTGATTTTCATTATCGTCGGCCAAAAATTTTGATACAATTCTCGTGCGTGAAGTATTTTACTGCGCTCCATCTAATAAGGTACTCGCCTTAAGGGCTCGTGCCTTAAACAAAGCTGTCGCGCTGTAAAATACAACTTACACGCACTCAAATGTAAATAACTATATTTTTAGAGTGATCAAAGAATTGTTTGAATTCGCAAATCATGAATAGATATCTTTTTTCAAACTGGAAAATTGTAATTCGTTTTACTTTTCATGGTATACTGAGTAGTATTTTTTATTAGATACAAAGATATTTGCCCAATAATTTTGAGCTCACTAGATAAAATTTTTAATTCTGAACAACTTTTGTTCTTATATTTTTTTGCTCTGAAATTAGTAGGTAAAGAAATATCGCTAATTGAATATTTGTATTTCCAAAAATCTAGAAATATTTCTAAATTCAAAATACACAAAAGGTTTAGGCTGTGTTCGATGTAGCACTTTTACCACCCTAATATCTAAATCCTAAATTTATATGCCCTAAATAAAGTCATTATTAAGGATTTTAGGAATTAGATTTTAGGGTTTTGCAGGAGCACACTATGCCTTGAAGTTGACGCGCACTAATTAAACAAATCATGTTCGTTGCTATAATTTGTACAAAACGTCAAATTTACTGTCAAAAAATAGCTTCTTACCTTCTATTTTATGAAATATAATATTAACATTTAATCTCAAGCATCAAATTAAATTTAAATATATAATTCATTTTTGCTGTTCTAAAGTGTTGTTATATTAACCAATGGATGTTATTACTGTGCCATTCGGAGTTGTATTTATGTGAAGAAGACATAAATCCTAAATGCCAAAATGCGACATCGGACACAGCCTAAGTGCCACCTGAAAATCTCAAAGCTGTCTAAAATAATTTAAATCTTCTTACCCTACTAATGATGATTCCAGCGATGGAGATCCTGATCTTAGGCCCTTTGAGTAGTTTATATCTCATATCTACTCCGTT
The DNA here is from genome assembly GCA_943142095.1 of Ophonus ardosiacus. Classification (NCBI taxonomy): domain Eukaryota; kingdom Metazoa; phylum Arthropoda; class Insecta; order Coleoptera; family Carabidae; genus Ophonus; species Ophonus ardosiacus. The sequence goes on from OW964832.1 coordinate 49,731,866, forward strand.
CCAAAAACTGACGAAATATCTCTTGATCTTCACGTTGTCCCCATCATGGAGTCTGTATCCGTCGTAATCTACAATGACTAGGATTTCTGGATAGATAATATAGGGAGCTTCTCGTTTTCTCCTGGACTTAGTGGAATTTGTAAGTGACGAAAAACTGGAAAAATCGGTAGACCGTTTTCGACGGTACCGCTTGGAAAGATGGTCTGGTTCCATTAATGCTGAACAGAAAAAAGAACATAAATTAATAGATGAAACAATATGTAGGGTTTTATTTTTCTTACCATAATCGCCAAACTGTTCATCCTCTTGCTTCCTCTTGAAGACTATATGCTGTGCTAACCTCGCCGCTTTTCTTCTGATTGGCAAGCCTGTATCAATATGAACTTCAGCGCCTTCTTCGTCCTGATCCAAATACATCTCATCATCGTTTAGACCTTCGTCGTCCACGACTTGTGTATGTAAAGTAGTGGGGGTATCTGTGGAGATAGAATTAGTGGTGGGGGAATTTGTAGTGGGGGTATCGGTTGATGTGGAAGGGGAGAATGTACTAGTGGTGGGGGAAGGATTTCGAAGACGTAAAGGGATGGGGCTGATTACTAATGAGCTGCCGATGCTCCCCTCCTAAAAAAAAGAAAAAAAATAATAAGATTAATGATTAATTGTCGCCTTGGTTCAATAAATAAATGGTTGTTGTTAAATTAAAATCCCGATGAGGCATGAGGGGCAGAGTAATACTAGAAAAGTTCGGTATTTGTGCAAAATTGAAGAACATGTGAATACTAAAGCGTTGTTAAACTTTTTGTTTCATACTCATAAAAATTGGTATAGTTACATATCTAATATTGTGTGTAAAATTGACTAATATTACCACCAAGTCCACAACTGTTCTCATTTTGAAGTTTTTATCTCTTTTAGTTTTGGAGAAATTCAACCTCAAATATTTTCTCAAAATTACCCATTTCTGGGCTAGATCTCTACCTAGTTTTGAATTACTGCCCCAAAAGGCAATATGCCCCATATTTTTTATTTAGATCTTGTTTTTGAACTAGAAGAAAATATTCAAAAGTCATATTTACATTGTAAAAATACTAGATAATATATTTAAAATTAATATTGTAGTTTTAATAGATTATTATGATTGATTTTTGGAAAATAATTTTGACATTTGTTTGACAACGCAGACAAAATATCGACTTTTTAATACTTTTGTTGAATTAATAAAAGAAAATAGCTATGTGTGTAAATAAATATATCATCCCGGCATATTACCCATATCTAAGTGTGCCAAATATGCGTTGTGTACAGATTTCGGTAATGATGACATATTTAGACTTCAAAATTTTCAAAAATCTAAGAAGATATGTGTTTTTGTGTATATCAGAAATGGCAAATATGTACAATACTTATATAGCCTAATATGGAAATGGCGAGAGGTCTTGTGCTTGTGATGGCCACAACAGATTTTATTTCAATACTTTTATTTTTAAAAATTCAAGCAGTTGTTCAAATACTCTAAAAATGCGTACATTTAGGTAACATTGTCTTTACAGTCAAATAATATTACCAACAAGTATATATATTTACGCATTTTTGAATTATTGCCCCAAAAGTCAATATACCCCACATTTAGATAAAAACTTCAAAATTTTCAAAAATCTAATTATTATGTATCTAGATACTTCTCAATGCGCTGATTCCAAATTTTGAAACCGCAGGTCGATATCTCGTTTCGTTCTCGAGATATTTAGATTTAAAGTTTTGCGCAAAACTGCCCATTTTTGGGTATTAACCCAAAAATGGGCCGAGATATGAATTTGGCGACATCACCATTCGATTCTACGGGCAAAATTACATAAGTACACCAATTTTCAGAATTTTTGAACACCGCATACAATCTCTAAAGCAAAATAACTGAAAATGGCCAAAAATCGCAAAAATCCTAAGGGGTACCCCTTAGGATTTTTTCAGATTTTAGCCATTTTCATACTTTTATTCGTAAAAAATGAACCAGTTGGATAAAAAATATGAAAATTGGTATACTTATGTATTTTTGTCCGTAGAATCGAATGGTGTTGTCGCCAAATTCATATCTCGACCCATTTTGGGGTTAATACCCAAAAATGGGCTGTTTTCAGCAAAACTTTGAATCTAAATATCTCGAGAACGAAAAGAGATATTGACCTGCGGTTTCAAAATTTAGAATCAGCGCATTGAGAAGTATCTAGATACATAAAAATTAGATTTTTGAAAATTTTGAAGTTTTTATCTGAATATGCGGTATATTGACTTTTGGGACATTCATTCAAAATGGGATATAGATATAAACTTGCTATTAATATTATTTGATTGTAAAGACAATGTTACGTAAGTGTACGCATATTTAGATCATTTGAACAATTGAGTGAATTTTTAGAAATTAAAGTCTTAAACGAAAATTGTTATCGCGTTATTCTTGTATGAAAAATAAAAAATGTTTAAATATTAATTCGTTCGAAAACTACAAGCAATTGAAAGTTTGTGTGACATTTAGGATATGCAATTTTTAGCATGAATCCAATATCTCTCTCAACATGAGGTAAAAAACTGCGGCCCGGTGAGTCCGGTTCCGGTTAGAAAGGGTAAGTAGTGACAACCGTAAGTTCTATATAAATAAATGTTTCACTACGTAAAACAAAAGGTAACTATAATAATTGTTAAACATTGTTAACAACAATTCTAAGAAACTTAAATGACATTTCGTTTCTTGTATTGCTACTTATAACAAAATATTAAATAGGTATCATTATTATCAACAACCTTTAACACCAGATTATAAAGTTTACTATCATTAACATATCTCTCCTTCTTGGAATCTCTTGCAACAATTATACGGTATGATACAAATTCTTGTCGTTTATTGGCCACACCCTATTACCCAACTGTCTTTCTCTACTTCCGTTTGACCTAGACACACCGCTAGGTCTCTGGTTCTCAAGACACGTTTTCTTAAGTCACATGTTGGTGTCCGCGTGCTATATAACAATCTTACAAGTTATAAATTATACCCCTACAAAAGTTATTATGTCAAGCGAGGAATGCTGGAAAAACAACTGTTCATACGTGTTATATAATAGTTGATATTTGATCAGGCTTCCGGGTAGGTGATAAATAGTTAATAAATAGTAAGAATAGATTGTTGTGAATAAAATAATTTATACAGCAATGCTAAACAAAAGTGTGGCGTAACATACAGAGCGATGGCAATGAATGAAGTTATATTTCTCGCGTATTTGCGAATAAATCTTTCTTCTTTCTTATTTTTCTCAAAATTCTTCTCTTTATATCCAATCATCTATAATTGTCGCCACCACGTTTCCCTGTTCCTTTGTGTTTTTTCTATATTAAATCGTGAATCAAAATATAAACATACTTTTCTTCTTCGGTTCCGTGGCCGCGTGCCTGAGTGTCTGCTCGCGAACCTGGGGGAACCGGCTTCGATCCCGACTGACGCCAATTATTTCCAATTGCTAGCTATGAGTGCCCGTGAGGTGACGCCTGGTAAGCGCCCACACGGTAAAATATATCGTCATCATTACCGATGTCTACATGTGTTGTAGATACTGGCACACCCAGCAATGGGTAATATGCCGTGATGATATATTTATTTATTTATTTATTTATTTATTCTTCTTTCTTGTAATATTATGATAATTTACTTCTGTAGTAACATTCAAGGGCATTATAAAGGTTGTAGTCATTAGACTCCATTAGAGGATAGCAGAGGAAATCCAATAGATCTATTTGTTCACGCAATTAGAGTATTTTTACTATTGCAAGGTTCACAGAATCAGCTGAGTGTAATAACATAAATCTTATGTAACATGAAGGAGTGTTGTGTACGTTCTGAAGAATTTGTTAACACGACAGACAACAGAATGTCGTACATATTAGCAATAATGCAATCATGACAGCTTATTCTTATTACCAAGCATGTTTTTTGGCCGTTTTCGGTACTGAGACTGAAGATGTATCCGTTGATCTCCAGACATTTTTACCTCCCGCTAAGAGAGGTATTGGATTCATGCTAAAATTCGCATATCCAGATTTTATTGTATAAGCACGATTTAAGGTTCCTAGAATCCGATTATAACATTTTTAAAATGATGTCTGTGTGTGTGTGTGGATATGTGTGTGTGGATGTATGGATGTTGGAGGGACGATTCCCCAAAAACTATAAGACTTAAAAAATATTTAACTGCAGTTTCCTCAATGTGACATTCCTGGGAAGAGCTGAAAAGGTTTTGCTAACAATTGAACAACCGAAAGTAGTAGTTTCATAGAAAAATTCTTCTCAATATAATTTTTTGGGAGTTTTTTTTTATTAAATATTGAAGAACATAAAATTCTCCATCTAATACACTTAAAATTTTTATTATATCTTACATAGATTTAGAAATAAACACACTATAATTTATAGTGTATTCTAATCGCAGAGGCTAAGGCACTAAGGAAACCAGTAGTTGTAGCACGCACTTTAGGATTCTATCAAATGAGGCATTTATTTTCGCATTTCGCCACAGAGTGAAAATTTGGTAGCATGCGTGTCTCAAAATATTTGCCTGCAAGCGTACGACTTGAGGCGAAAGTGTCAAAGTAACGTCATTATTTTGCCACAGTTCTATTCAAAGGCATTTTATATATAATTTATACATTTATTATATACAACTGTCATAATATTTTTTTTTTAATAGTATAAAATCCAATAATTTCCAAAAAGTGAATATAGAATTGTAAAGTGCGTGCTACCAAGATTCGTAAAAATAAAATCGTATTCGCCTGCTTTCTATGATAGAATTCTAAACTGCGTGCTACCACTACAGTTGACAAATTCCAATGTTTATAACGTAGTTTGTAAATGACACAAGTTTTAGTGACATTCTCATAGCTTTTTCTGGGAAGTATATTTAATATTTCATGTTGTTTTATTAATTAAATATTTGAAATTATAGGTAAAATGCATATATCCATCAGAAATACCGCCAATCTGGTTAATGAATTGGAAGAGAATCTGTGACATTTAGAAACTTCCTCATACAATGAAAAATATATATAATTAGAATTATATGTGTGCAGAAGACATGTTAAATACAATAAAAAACAATATTTGGGTAAAATTCTGTAATATTTTGTTATAAAACGACGGTTCGAAGTGCAATACAATACTTATATAGCCTAATATGGAAATGGCGAGAGGTCTTGTGCTGGCCACAACAGATTTTTTTATTTTATAATAAGACATAATTTTACATTTATCGGAGTTCATTAAGTTACTTAAATCATTGATATATAATATAAATAAGAACGGTCCTAAAACCGATCCCTGTGGTACTCCAGATATAGGAATAAAGTATTGTATCATTGAAGGTGCTCACCAAGCGTCTCCTTACAAGGTCTCAAAGTTATCGTTGAGAAAGCATCTCAAGAAGCACTTTTTAAGCAGATTTTGGTTTCGGCTGTATATTTAGGCAATTGAAGGAGTGTACCAGATGCCACATTACAAGTTGTAGCAGTTGAAAAGGATTTCTATGATTTATAAATAATAACCGTCTTCGTTAATGTGGTGTTTAGATAAATATGATGATTTTATGAGGAGATATCTTTTTAAAAATGAATTAATTTCGGTGTTGGCGGTCAAGTACCATCAAAAAGCAATTACCAGGAAAAATCCACGCAATATTACATAACTGTATATGACTAGCGGCTCGCATATCAACATTAGAAAGTATTTACACGTTCCATTAACAACACAATTACATATCACATCATATAACAAAACGCGACTCATAACAGCACTTTTCATTTCATTGTTAATGTGAGTCAAACATTTTTTACCTATGGATATGTAGATTGGTGATGGAAATAATGCACGTCCTTCACAAGTCGAAAAAATTATTACAAAGAAAAGAAAATTCATGTAACCATGTTTATAGTTTTGGATGTGCCAGCTTTTTACATATTTACATAAACAGATTACGTATTAAAATATTGCAGAGATCTGGCAATAAGGCGCGAGTGGAAATGTTACTCGAGCGACCTTGAGGGGCTTAGAATCAGCTGATTTGTATGCGCGTGTCACTTTGACAAGAACAATGTTTTTGAATTGCGGAAAAGTTTCCTCCTACTCTTCTAAATATTCGAGATTCTTCCAATTCATTGACGAGATTGGCGGTATTTCTGAAGGGTATATGTATAGCAGGCGCGTGTTTAGTTGACACTGATACAGTACATGCTTTGGCTTATAAATGAATCTCCTTTCACTTTTATACCAATTTTAGAAATTGACGGAGTCTTTCGCTCGTTATAACAATAGCATATTATAATTACTATTACATCTCGACTTTTCGCATTCAAGGACAGTTTCAATTTAACGTGCGGCAGCTATACATTTTAATTATAAAAAAAATTATAGATAAACTAGCCCATAAATTTAAAAATCGTCAATCCATATTAGATTTCACAACTTTAACGCTAACTAATAATAAAAATAATAAATATATAACATTACCATTTGATAATGCCACCAAAGGTTTAAACAAAAAAAAAAAAAAAAAACCCTAAAGATAAAATAGATAATAATAAAAATCCGGTGTTTATAAAATTGACTGTAAAGATTTTAATAAAGTTTATATCGGGCAAACTAAAAGACAAATTGATACGCGTTTATTAATAATCATAAAATTGGCAATTCTAATATAAAATTATTGAAGCAAGTTGATAATAATAGATATTTAGACGCACATGAGAGTTTCACCTATTACTCCTGTCCCTATATAACCCGTGTTCTTTCCCTTATTCCTCAGAGCTGTTTTGACCTCTGGCATGGTTTACATGCTGAGTAATCTTAACTTCTCTGTTTTTACTTTGTAGTTTCTATGATGAGAACTTAGTTCTCGAAATACGTATAAAGTTTTTAAATTTATTGTTAAGGTTAAGGGGTTTTTTCTTTAGTTATAAACATTTTAATTTTTCGACTGGTTTCCATGGGCTATTTGATTCATTATACAATAGATTATTTTATATATTTATAATTCAGTCTATCTCTAAATCTATAGAAGATATAATAAGAATGTTCAATGTATTGGATAGAGAAATTTATATTATTTAATATTTGTAATAACAAATTTCCAAAAAATAATATTTAAAAGATGTTTTTAAGAAACTACTACTTCCGGTTGTCCAATTGTTACCAAAACCTTTTCAGTTCTTCACATTAATGTCACATTCACACATCCATACACACACACGTATCCACTCACACACACATCATTGTAAAAATGTTAAAATCGGATTCTAAGGACTTCAAAACGTGCTTATCCACTAAAATCTGGATATTTGATTTTAGCATGATTCCAATACCTCTCTTAGCGATAGGTAAAAAACTTTGGTGTATCACTTAATAGAATTTCCTTTTTTAGTATTATCGAATTAACTTTTTCTTTTCCGAAGTAAAAGTGTTGTCAATATGCCAATATCTATCAATATAATTACTCCATGCTTGACTGCTTCAAAATTCAATTCTTATTGACATTTACCGCTAATTTTTTTTCATTGCCTAATGAAATTTATGCCCAATTATGTTTTCGTATTTTAGCTTCAAATACAAATGGACCTGTCAAATTTCTTCGCTGTTATTGGCTGGGTCTAGCGAATAAATGCCGATCAGTAAGAGTCGATTTCTCAGGTCGGAGGTCAAAGTCGCAATTCAGATGTTTCTAGAGATCGTACAATGTTTGATCTTTCACGACCCGTACGAAATTTTCAATTATTTGTTTCTCATTGTTGAAGTTCCGTGATTTTTTTGTTTGTTACTTATGAAATACAGTAAGTTTTATAATAATATAACTATTAATATTTTATGGATTTATTTATGGTTTTTGTTGTAATTATAAGTATTATGGAAATGTGTGGAGTGGTTATTTATGAAATTGGCAATCAGCTATGCAAATAAATGAGCATCGCGTAAAGAATGGGTTTGACCTTATGCGTGTGTTGAGAATGGTTGATGTTCAAATGTTTTGTTCAAATTTCTCCTCGACTTGAAAAGAATTTTAAACGTAGAAAGAAAACTTTACTCTTACTTTTATATTGAGATTCTATAGTCAAGGTTTGCGTATTAAATATTTATAGACAATTTTCCATTTTACAGCAATTTAGAAAATAAGAATACCTATATATTTGATGGTCACTTGTTTATGCTTAATGTCATACATAATTTTGAAATGATCATGAATTTAGTAGTAACGACAATAATTTCAAATTGCAATTTGCAAATTATAAATTATTATATTATTATTTACTTCTCTACAGTCATGCATAAGGGATTCATTTTCATAGTGCCTACATAGCTATTTATGTATTACTAGCGCAAAATTGGATATTGTCGATTGAGAGGTTGTTGCCGCGGCTTTTTCTCGAAATTGACAGTCGGCGCAAAGGGGTTCTCCACCATAACAAAAAATAATAAAATATACACTTTATATTTACAGTACTACTCAATAAAAATCTGTTGTGGCCAGCACAAGACCTTCCGTCAATTCCATGTATTTTGTACAAATCCCATACCAAAAGGTCCTTGGAACAGATTCTATATAATATCATGTAAAAACACATACTATTTTTTACAAATTCCATACCAAAAGTTCATTTGAAAAGGTTCTATAAATCCAATAAAATTATAACATAAACTACACTAAGTAATGTCCTTCCATCTTCTCTTTGGCCTTTCTCTGCGTGTCACTTGCGAGCAACACTATGACATACCAATTTTAGATCCTATACTTTTTTCCATATTTGGTATTGTCTTTGGTCAAAAAATTCGGTGGTGAATAAGCACGTTTTTCAATAGATGTAAATTTAAAGCATTATAAAGAAATTAATTTTCAAAAATTAGTCAATTTTGCTATTTATCATGGAAACAGCTGACATAATTATTCAAAAAAATTTAATTGACAGATGTCAGTTGCAAGTGCAAAACCAAATATGGAAAAAAGTATAGGATCTAAAATTGGTATGTCATAGTGTTGCTCGCAAGTGACACGCAGAGAAAGGCCAAAGAGAAGATGGAAGGACATTACTTAGTGTAGTTTATGTTATAATTTTATTGGATTTATAGAACCTTTTCAAATGAACTTTTGGTATGGAATTTGTAAAAAATAGTATGTGTTCGTGTTCAATTTTACATGATATTATATAGAATCTGTTTCAAGGACCTTTTGGTATGGGATTTGTTCAAAATACATGGAATTGACGGAAGGTCTTGTGCTGGCCACAACAGATTTTTTTATTCACCTTGTCAAATTTAATTTGACACTGACATTTTTCGAAAACTACAGTCGCCCACACATTTTAAAGATTTGATTTGTATAAAACCCTAGTAACGTAATATTACGGCTAACACACGTTAAAGGTGTAGGTCTCTGACTGGGCAATTTTAAAATTTTTATTAAACCCTAATCAGCGCTTCCTACTAATTTTGATACGCAATTTTTAGAATAATTTCTATAGTGATTAAAAAATAAAAATAGACATAAATATATGTAGGTTCAAAAGTAACACACAATTATTAATAAATATAAAATGTTGCTATGAAAAGTTAGTTAAAAGCGTGTGAAATTTCTATTCCATATTTTATATGTCTGTTGCGTTTTTATGAGTATGACGTGTGTATCTTTACTAATAATAACTTCAAATAGATAAATAATACATAATGTTTGGTCTCCTTGACAACTACAACAAATAACATTAGAAACAAAAGATGTATTTACAGATATACTACGATGACAAATGACTCTCGCAAGTACAAATTCCCAGGTGTAAATAGTAAAAACAAGTGAGTGCTGGTTATGTAACGGGTGACCGGTGTTTACATTTCGTTCCACCGTTATGTTATGTGGCGCACCCACTACATATACAGACGTACGCCCCTGAACTGTGACGTAACACCACTGGAAAACTCACACTGTTTACCTACCGCGATACATGCGATAGACAAAGATATTAGATATAGGTTACGCATTGGAAAAGACATATTGAAATTGAAATGAAATAAAGTAACTGGGTTAATGTAAACGTGGTAAGATTTTCAGAGCGGTATCCCATCCAAATTCTAGCCGTATTCATTCTTTCTTGGCTATTTAAATTGTGATAACTAAATTAACAGTAGTAAGGAACTTTGGATTTCGCCTTCTCAAAGTGTATTTAATTAAAACATTTAATTATAGATGTATTGGATGTTTCGAGAGACACACGGCTCTTATCATTAGCGGATTAAAACATTTAATGAAATCTTTTTCTACAACGTAAAAATTATAAATAAATAAATAAATATATCATCACGGCATATTACCCATTACTGGGTGTGCCAGTATCTACAACACATGTAGATAAAAGTGACCCCTGTGGTGCACTCTCCACGCCAGCTATGAGCGCCCGTGAGGTGACGCCTGGTAAGCGCCCACACGGTAAAATATATCGTCATCATTACCGATGTCTACATGTCTGTGTAAAAATTATTCAAATCTTAATCGAAAGTTATATATAATTATAATATTTCTTACCTAAATTAATTATTTGTTGTACTTGCTTACAGTATGTTCGCATGAAAAGAAAATCTGTTATTGTCAGCACAAGACCTCTCGCCATTTCCATATTAGGCTATATAAGTATTGTATTGCACTTCGCTTTCGAACCGTCGTTTTATAACAAAATATTACAGAACTTTACCCAAATATTGTTTATATTGTATTTAACAAACATGTCTTCTGCATACATATAATTCTAATTATAACTATTTTTCATTGTATGAAGAAGTTCCTAAATATGAGAGATTCTACCAATTCATAAACCAGATTGGCGGTATTTCTGATGGATATATACATTTTATCTATAATTTCAAATATTTAATTAATAAAACAATAAGAAAAATTAAATATACTTCCCAGAAAGAGCTATCAGAATGTCACTAAAACTGTTGATTTTTGACTATGACATGTGTCATTTACAAACTATGTTACATGTTATAAACATTGGAATTTGCCAAGTGGTTTCCTTAGTGCCTTAGCCTCTGCGATTAGATTACTCTATACATTATAGTGTCTTTTTTTGACGCTGACATTTGTCATTTGCAAACTACGTTATAAACATTTGAATTTGTCAACTGATTTTTCCAGTATAATTTAGCCTCTGTGATTTGTTATATCCTATTATACTATATATTATAGTGTCTTTATCTCTAAATCTATACAAGATATAGTAAAATTTTTAAGTGTATTAAATGGAGAATTTTATGTTCTTCAATATTTAATAACAAAAGTTTCCAAAAAATTATATGCAGAAGAATTTTTCTAAGAAACTACTACTTTCGGTTGTTCAATTGTCACCAAAACCTTTTCAGCTCTTCCCAGGAATGTCAGATTGAGGAATCCGTACTTAAATAGTTCTTAAGTCTTATAGTTTTTGAGGAATCGTCCCTACAACATCCAGACATACAAACACATACACACATCCGCACACACACACACACACACATAATTTTAAAAATGTTATAATCGGATTCTAGGGCCCTTAAATCGTGCTTATTCACTAAAATCTGGTATGCGAATTTTAGCATGAATCCAATACCTCTCTTAACGTGTTCGAATTCTAGTTTTTATTATTATATTTATTTCTTTTTCTTTTTTCAGGACCTGATTATGGTGAGCCGATTCGTCCAGATTTCTTCAGAACTGTAAGTCCTTTATTTTCTCTATTTCATAAACCAAAAAACCATATTCTAGTATATTCTTTCTTTCCTTTAACACCTGTGTTTTGGATTTGAATGAAATACCAATAAATATCAGATGAATAGCATTTTTTCTGGCGTCATCGCCAACTATGATGTCTCTTTATAAAAAAAAAAACTGTCACTGTCTGAGGTAAATACCAGTGACCCGAAACCGTCGGGGCCACGGTCAGCCGGCCTAGTGACAAGACCTGCTGAACAGATCAGGAAGGTCAACAGTAAGACCTGATGAACAGATCAGGAAGGTCAGGAAGACAATTTATGGGGGAGATTAAGATTAGCAATTGTTAAGAAAACATAAAATTCTCAGACAGCGTAAAGAAGATCTAAGAAATATCAGTAGTTAATTAATGTAAAATTAAAATATTTGTTTTATAGTTTGTTTCAAGATACAGCTAGTAAATAGGCGTTAATTGACTTTAAAAGAAGTAATAGAGTTGTATTCAATTTGTGGCTTCATGCCAAAAGCAGATAAGTCACTTTTCCAAATATTTTAGATATTCGGATTTGGCAATTTCTTTTTTCAAATTTTGAAAAGTTTAAAATTTGACAATTTGAGAACCTTTTTAACATGTGAAGGACTTTTAGTTCCAAGGTTGTATTTATTATGAGTTGATAAATTGATATACGTTGGACGTTTCGCTAAATTATTAACCCGTCATCAGAATAACAGTACTAACCTATAAAAAAAATTGTTACATATATTTCTTTAGTTTTACATAGTTGTTTAACTTTAAATGCAATATTTATTGGTAACTGCAAATATTAACAGAAAAGTATGTTGTCTTCATGGAAGTAAAAGAATAAAAAATTGCACAAAAGTGACACTTGTGGTGCACTCTCCATGCCAGCAATGAGTGCCCGTGAGGTGACGCCTCGTACGCGCCCGCACAGTACAAATATGTCATCATTACCGATATCTGCGATAATGGAGATTATGGCACACTCAGAAATGGGTAATATGCCGTGATGATATATTTATTACCGTTGTTTTATAACAAAAAAAATTACAGAACTTTAGCCAAATATTATTTTTATCGTATGTAACATGTCTTCTGCACACATACAATTCTAATTAGATCTATTTTTCATTATATGAGAAAGTTCCAAAATATCAGAGATTCTTCCAATTCATTAAACAATAAGAAAGATTAAATGTACTTCCCAGAAAAAGATTTCAGAATGTCACTAAAACTATTGATTTTTGACACTGATAATTGTCATTTTTTCAGCTCTTCCCATGAATGTCAGATTGAGGAATTCATAGTTAAACTGGTCTAATGTTTTATAATTTTTGAGTAATCGTCCCTCCAACATCCACACATACACACATACATACATACATACACCCACACACAGGGGGTAAAAATTAATTATGTATGTCTAATAAGTGCATAAAACGTAGTGAAATATATTTGTGTAAAACACTAAATTTTGCAAAATTTGCTAATTGTACATTATAAAATGTAGTAAAAAAATCTGTTGTGGGAAATAATTTATGAAACATTTACACTATTTATAGTAATAATTTAAAGATATTTCATGTTCGCTCTAATCAGTTCTGTCGTGTTCATAACAAAACAAGTTAAAAACCGCACTGTAGTTAGTTTATTGTGATACTTTGGAGTGTTCGGATGTACATTTCTGTGTTTTGTGTATTAAATGATAATAAAGTACAATGTAACATTTAAAGTGAAATACAAAAATTTGGGTAAAAGTGTTTTCTTAAAAGAAGGCATCAGGTATGAAGTTTAACTAGTAAGTATTATATCATCACTTAATCTATGTTAAATGCGTTCTATAAATGAGATAATTGAACATATTGTTTTTATTTATTTATAATAATACATTCTAGAAATATGTATGTATGTTTGTAACATCAATGCACAGATAAATAGATTAGTTTATAGCCCTGATCACATAACTAACGAGTTATATATGTGTACTTTTACCTAAGTCAAATTTGTAAGTGGTTAAATGTACACAACTTAGTGTGGGCCTAAGTATATAAACCAATTTTATGTTTATTATAAACATAATTTCTTGGAGTGTACATGGTACATAATACATCATAGAAAATTATAAAAAATCATACAGAACAGTGTGGAAAGATTTGGTAAAATAACTAAATACTTTTACGGATACGTATTCACAACAGATTCTACTATAATTTGTAATTGAATCATTTTTGAGAAAATTGCCGAAACGTGCCATATCTACTTTGAACATATGTATAACCACAGTAAAAATGTTTTTTAAATATTTTTTAACCAAGTTATTAATGATTTATAACACCAAATCTGTGATAAAAGTATAAAAAGTTTAATGTACAGGTAACAAGGTTTATTTTGTCTTCAATGAAATTTCCTGAACATGGTTCCTTTTTTGCATCCAAAATAAATAAAAATAATAAAAAAGTGTCAAATAAAAATTTAAATTAAGAGCTTGTACTTGAATTAATTAAATATTCACGTGGATAATTAAGGTTTGTCATGAAATAATTTTCACCAAATGTTATATTTCCCGCTGTCCTTCAAATACTAATAAAAACAAATATTCACTGAATTAATAAATATATTAATATAGGTACCTACCCAATAACAAAATATTTAAGTTAATTTCAATGGCCAGTTAAATAACTGTTTAAAATGTTAGTGAAAATTTTGTTTTTCACAGCATACCTGGAGCTTCTATTAACTCTTGCGTGAACCTTCTATAACAAACTTTGTCTATGAACTTAAGTGTTACATTTAAATGTACGCTGAAAAGGCGTGATGATTTTAATGCTTTTTAAACTTCTTTGTGTCGTCGTTAATGTAATGCGTATGGGCCAATCAAAAACCGATTATTTTGTGCAATTTCCATCCATCCATAACAGATTGCTTCAGTTTAGAAATTGCTTCTTTCGCTTCACTTTCCTAGCCTACCCAAAGCAAATCCTTTTACACTTAAGTTTCAATTTTTGCATAATCTGATTAATGACACACGAAATTTGATCAAAAATTGGCCATTTCACAAAAATAATGCTCTGTTGCAATGTGATTTGTAATTTGTAATTGTCTCATAGACTAATACCATTCCCACGAACTCGGATAATAAGGCTGAAAACTGTGTTACTTTAACATTTTTCTTTCTTTCACTTTTTTTAAAAGGTTAGAGTATATTACATCCGAAGTGGGAGACGTTTCATTACAGCCGAGGGCTTATATATATATATATATATATATATATATATATATATATATATATATATATATATATATATATATTACCAATAGCCGATGCCTCGAGGTGCGATAAAGCGCAAGGTTATGTATACTATTTTATTTGTAATCATCTTCATTTTAAATCAATAATTTTCAAAATAAATCATTGAGTTATATCTTTTAATTTTATTAATATTTTTGACATCTCTCTTAAAATTTGTTTAGCCTATTTTATTATAGGGATCTATGGCAATATTGCTAGGCAACCCCTACATAAACATTTCCAACCCAAGAGATGGAAGTGAAATCTGTTATTTCCAACCCAAGAGATTGTTATTAAAGTTAGGAATGACATATTTCCCAACGTCCAAAAGGTTAGGAATCGGTATATTACTATAATGATTGTGAACAAAGAATGTGTTAGGTACTTTACATAAAGATCAAGGAAAGACTTAACTAAGAAGAAATTATAGTAAAGAGACTATAAATATAATGGCTAATTACTAAAATATATTATTTTCTTTCATTGATCAAAAGAAAAACATTTTTTTACCTATTATTTAAAAGCAAAATAGCTCAATACAAAGAGTACCTCGTATAACACCGTGTTATACGAGAGTAAGAATCCGTACATAATAATTGAGGGTTAAATAAATATATCATCACGGCATATTACCCATTTCTGAGTGTGCCAATCTGCGTTGTACACAGATTTCGGTAATGATGATGACATATTTCTACCGCGTGGTTGTTTACCATAGGCGTCACTTCACGGGCAATCATTGCTGGCGTGGAGAGTGCACCACAAGGGTCACTTTTGTGTCATTTAAAATTCGAAATATTTGTCGTCGGTCTGGATCGAACCCAGTTTCCCAGATTCGCGACCAGACACTCAGGCACGCGGCAAAAATATTATATAGAAAGCATTATGAATTTTTACAGGGCTTTTGACACGTAAATTTATCAATCCTTAAAATACAATTTTTAATCAACTACATTCATAACAATCGAAAGGCCTGCAAATGATAGTATCATCCACTCTGTACTGTATCTATTTTATACATCATTTATGAAATATACCATATATATAGGGGTACCGGTTCGATTTTAAATGGCACAAAAGTGACCCCTGTGATGCACTCTCCACGCCAGCAATGAGTGCCCGTGAGGTGACGCCTGGTAAGCGCCCGCACGGTACAAATATGTCATCATCATTACGGATATCTGCGATAAAGCAAATTGGTACACCCAGAAATGGGTAATATGCCGTGATGATATATATATATATATTTTTTATATATCTTTTATTTATTTTTTCACCCTATGTATATTTTATTCATAATAATGTCGCAAAACAAAATTAACTCGTTAACTTTGTATTAATTAGAACGTACTAATTAGCTGTCAGATATAAAACAATATTAATATTTAACCAGAAAAAAATTATTGAAAATACAAGTCATATTAGAAAAAACACTTTTATTTTCAATCTATAAAGTATTAATAATAATAAACGTATTGTTTCTCTCCTTTTTTGGTTGGCTTTTTATCTGTTGACATTTAGCAATTGTTTATTATTTATTAATAGTAAAAATACGAAGGTTAAAGCTATAAAAACTTAAAGTTTCTGCATGTGGGGCCATTGATGTTTGATCATTGATAAGTGCTAAGTTTGGCGCCGAAAATCAGTGAAGAGAAAAGAAATTTGTTTATGATTTTTACTATCGTTTCCTAGTAACACACTTCCGAGTTCCGAATTATGACTAATTAGATGTTATAAGACTCGTTTATAAATAGAGAAATTAGAAAACCGTAAACGATAATCGAATTTTGGAAGAAAGAAAAAAATCGTAGAATTTTAACAATTCAGAGGAGAATTTTACATATTAACAATGCACTTCCTGATATTATTAGGTGCATTCTTAATTTAAATTTATATTATTTATGCTTATTTCCCATTTTTAGGTGTGCCAATCATCTTTTGTTTTTAGATTTTGGTAATGACGATATACCTGTGTTGTTGATCCTAAGCAGACATCAACTCACGGGCATTCAACGCTGAAGCATAAAGGGCACCATCGGTTACATAATAATAACAACAGGTGTCACTTCCATCTCTTGAGTTGGAAATGTTTATGTAGAGGTTGCCTAGCAACATTGTCATCCATTCTTATAATAAAGTAGGCTAAAACAAATTTTATGCACGGACGTATCATAATTTGACAATTATACACGAATTTCTTTGACATAAACGTCAAACCAAATTACAACCTACAATAGAAACAATTTAAACAGGCAACATGAAAGGTTTTTATTACAAATCGAAAATTTTATATTCTTTAATGAAAAATGAAAATTAATTTTGTGATATTTATATGAAAAGCACGGAAATACACAAAATAAAACTCAAATGACATAACTAATAAACAAAAATAAACTGTTGTTCTCCGCTTTCATAGCAACACTAGATACTGGATGTACGAGGACAAATTATTTTCGATACAATTTTTCTAACATTCATAATTTGAAAATTTTCGTCCGTGTATAAAGTTTTGTATGTACCATGAGCGTAACTTGCTTTTATGGCCTTTGACGTGTTTTTATCCCTCGGCTTACGCTTTGGGCTCAAAATCCCGCCGCAGGCCATAAAATTCTGCTTACGCTCTTATAGTCTATTTGAGAATGACTGGCAGTAATAAATCATTATTTGCAAGAGTAGTATTGGATTTTTGCCAGCAATGCGGCAAATAAAACTACCAGAAAAATTACTTGTCGAACAATACAAATGCCGTCCTATAATCCCCGTCGGACTGTGTCATAGACGTAGATAGGATTTGTAGAGTGATCTGTTTATACATTTACTAAAAATAAAAGTTTTTAATATTTAAATATAACTTTCTCAGTCATTATTATTATATTGCATACATTTAATATTTACATACATACATTCAATATTTACATTTTTATTAGACCTAAAACTATAGTTCTCTACCGAATTTAGTCATTTCGACTATCCCTATGCAAACAATTATTAGCGCGCCACTGGAATGTCTTTGACAGAATGATTTATTACTGCCAGTCATTCTCAAATAGACTATAATACAAAAATATCTATTAAGAAAGCTATCAAAAATATTAATAAAATTAAAGGTTATAACTTATTGATTTATTTTGAAAATTATTTAAAATGAGGATGATAAAGAAATTGATTTCAAATAGTAAATTTGTATTGAATATGAATGCTTATTTTGTTTTCTATTCAAAAGTAAAAGGAACCATTCTTAGGGCAAATTTCCAACTTAAATGTTTCCTCTGCAATTTTCTTGTCATCACCGAAAAAAAAACCTGTACGGGAAATCCACTAAGGTTAGTCCTATCCGTGACCAGTGGCGCACGGATGTGGGTCAAGGCTCCCCCGTTCTCCCCACTAGCGCCGCATTGTATTACAACAATACACAACATTGTTCTGCGTTGCGAAAGATTTGTTCCTCCAGTGTAAACATTGCTTTACGGACCTCCCGGGCTAATCAGCGGTAATGAGCTATTGTTATTCACGGATCGAAGTCGCCTGTGATATACTTTTTAATTATTAGATTGTAAATTGTAATTGAAAGTAAAAGGTAGCTGTGGTTTGTTTTCACTTTCGTTTGTTTTTATGAGGTTCATTTACTTTTTCTGATTAGGTATAATTTTTTTATAGCAAAATAGAACTTAGTGATTAAAAGATAAGAAAAATATGTCAATAATATTTTTATCTTCCGTCATCTTTAGATAAGGAAGGTATTGTCTTTGGTGAAAAAATCGATGGTGAGTTTTTAATGTGAGTTTAAGTGCAACATTGGACACGGACTTAAAATTAATTCACGGCGAGAGGTACTGCACGGGCCACATCAGATATCTGTACTGTAGAACGTGCTTACCAGGCGTCACCTCATAGATTTTCAAAATCACTTTTGTGTTAATTGAAAATTACCAAAATATGTGACGCATTCCAATACAGCTACTTTCAAAAACATAGCGAAATGATATATTAATATAGCAAACTATATAAATCATTAAACAAGCGATAAAATTAATTAATCTATCACCTGTCATCTTATAACTTACGGGTCAGAGAGTTACAAGGATAACTGTATATTCTATGCAAATTATTATTTATATTTTTTTTTATAATACACTATAAAAGTATTCTTATATCTCCATAATTTTCTCTATTATTGTCAAGAACAATTTTATTTTCGTTTACAAGGCCTGCTAAGACATTTGCTTAAACAAAAAAATAAGGAAATTCAACAATCATTTGTTTTTATGAATCACCAGTTTATAACTGTATGTACACGTGGATCACGCAATTATTGTTATAATAATAGATAAATGAAATAACAAAAAAAACTGTGTATGTGGGTGTATTTAATTATAGTTTCACACAAATGAATTATGATATGGTGTCTTCCTGGTTCAAAGACATCTACAAAAAAAATTATACGCAATAACGGTTGAGATGTTTGTTGTTATTTATACTAGTGATAGACCAGTAGAGGCCTTGTTTATACAGCTAAAAATAAATAAATATTTCATTTGACGTTTAACGAATTTGCATTATAAAAATTCTGTTGTGGCCAGTACAAGACCTTCCGTTAATTTGATGTATTTTGTACAAATCCCATACCAAAAGATCATTGGAAAAGATGCTATATACGTAACATGCTCTTTACAATCAAATAATATTACTACCAAGTTTATATCTCTACCAATTGTTGATTTATTGCCCCAAAAGTCAATATACCCCACATTTAGATAAAAACCACAGAATAGATTATACAGAAGCGACAGTCAGAGAGAGAAACGAAAATTAGAGAGAGAAAGAGTATGCCAACAAATTTAAAGGGCTAATCGGATAAAATCGGATTGATTCGGCATATGTTCGTATCTTACGATTTTTTGTTCTTTTCATTATCTTGACGTGAACATTTTCCGTTAGGGGTCAATAATAAAAGTATATTGAGACACACAAATTGATTTCTAATAAGAACAAATATGTTATATTTTCAAAAAACGATAGGAAAAATTTTTATCATAAGGAAAATCATTATATTTCACATATTCTGGAAGAGCTGTTGTCTCAGCTTGTCACGTCCATGTATTTTAGGGTTATGGCTAATTCAAGCAAACCAAACACGTCTTCTCACTTTTGACATATGTCATTTTATGAACTGTTTGTGAATTTTAGAAGTGGTGTTAGTTTCTAATGAAATGGATAGATATGAAGAAAGTAGAATCGGGAGGACTTGTTTGTTCATATAAGGACTGTATAAATAGATTTAAAAAATGGAGAAAGGGAAATGTAAGTTTTTTTCGTTTCCGAAAGATCCAGAAATGTAAGTTATGTAAGACGACTACCATATCATGTAAAATGTATATTCTTTTAATAAATATAGGTGTAAAATGTGGCTCAAGGCCTGAGGAAGAGAAGATTTGATGGAGAAGGATATTTGGGACATATTTATCGAGTCTGACGTTTGTGTTTCCTACATCAAAGATATAGAAAATTCTGCATTGTATTGAATTTCTAAAATTCACGTATTTGTTTAATAAAAATATAATTATCTGTTTATTTTATCTGATTTCTTTTTGATTCGTTAATAAAATTAAAATTTTAGTACTTTTGTGTTCCAATTTTTCTTTTACCATTTAAAACTATTTAAATTTCCCGCGTAAATTTGCCAACAAATTTAAAGTTCAAGGTCATAAACGTAAAATCGCAACAACAATGGTGCCGACAGGGAGTGTCGCTTCTGTATGAATGTCTATTCTGTGTAAAAACTTCAAAATTTTCAAAAATCTAGTTTTTATGTATCTAAATACTTCTCAATGTGCTGATTCCAAATTTTGAAACCGCAAGTCGATATCTCTTTTCGTTCTCGAGATATTTAGATTCAAAATTTTGCTCAAAACTGCCCATTTTTGGGTAATAACCCAAAAATGGGTCTAGATATGAATTTGGCGACAACACCATTCGATTCTACGGGCAAAATTACATAAGTATACCAATTTTCAGAATTTTTGAACACCGCATACAATCTCTAAAGCAAAATAACTGAAAATGACCAAAAATCGCAAAAATCCTAAGGGGTACCCCTTAGGATTTTTTCAGATTTTGGACATTTTCAGGGGTTTTCAAACTTTTATTCATAAAAAATGAACCGGTTGAGCAAAAATTATGAAAATTACTATACTTATGTATTATTGTCCGTAGAATCGAATGGTGATGTCGCCAAATTCATATCTCGACCCATTTTTGGGTTATTACCCAAAAATAGGCAGTTTTAAGCAAAACTTTGAATCTAAATATCTCGAGAACGAAAAGAGATATCGACCTGCGGTTTCAAAATTTGGAATCAGCGCATTGAGAAGTATCTAGATACATAATAATTAGATTTTTGAAAATTTTGAAGTTTTTATCTAAATGTGGGGTATATTGACTTTTGGGGCAATAATTCAAAAATGCGTAAATATATAAACTTGTTGGTAATATTATTTGACTGTAAAGACAATGTTACCTAAGTGTACGCATTTTTAGAGTATTTGAACAACTGCGTGAATTTTTAGAAATAAAAGTATTGAAATAAAATCTGTTGTGGCCATCACAAGCACAAGACCTCTCGCCATTTCCATATTAGGCTATATAAGTATTGTACATATTTGACATTTCTGATACAAAAACACATATCTTCTTAGATTTTTGAAAATTTTGAAGTTTTTATCTAAATATATCATCATTACCGAAATCTGTATACAACGCATATTTGCCACACTTAGAAATGGGTAATATACCGCGATGATATATTTATTTACACACATAGCTATTTTCTATTATTAATTCAACAAAAGTATTAATAATTCAATATTTTGTCTGCGTTGTCAAACAAATATCAAAATTAAATTCCAAAAAACAATAATAACAATTTATTAAAACTACAATATTAATTTTAAATATATTATCTAGTATTTTTACAATGTAAATATGACTTTTGAATGTTTTCTTCTAGTTAAAAAACAAGATATACCTAATTAAAAAATATTTATATATAGATATTAGTTAGAAGCTGATCTTGTGTTGCAGGAAATCACAAAAAATAGGAAATAGTATATATATTTTTGAATTACATACTATCTTTTTAATGGTACAGTATGTGTTATTGTATTTTAATTTTACGTCTAATTCGATTTTGCATAATGTAATCAGAAAGCGTGTACGTGAAGAAACCTAGCGACAATGCTTGCAAAATATTTTGTGGTCTACATTTTTAAAACAAGTTTTAATTAACATTAGTTAAGTAGTACATTTGCAGTTTTTTGATCAGAGGGTATACGAGTTTTTACTATGGTTTTGATTAAAAATATCCTTCCGCATTTACAAATATTTAGATAAGAAACAAAATATATTTCAAATAAGAAAAATAATTGCAATATATTGCAATCTAATAAAGAAATGTATATCATTTATGTTTTATATTACTTTCCATAGAACAAACAGTTTCTTGCTTTATTATTTCTGTCTAAATATTTAAATTTCCTAAAGAAAAAAGTGTATTATAATTTGGTAGTCATGTACAACAAGATTACATTATAATATGTTTAATACAAAATAAAGAATGCATGTAATAATTAACTTATAATACGCGTTGTCCTTAATAAGGACCTTGGAAGAATTACAGCCTCTAAATATACGCGCTGAAGGATGACAATAAATATTATAATTCCGGTAAATTGTCTGGTGATTTCAACGATACATCAAAACACAATATACAGAGACTGCAACGATACATCAGAACACAAAACACATTTTTTGAGAGAACTACAACCTGACTTATAATGCACTCAGCCACGCGTCTCTACATTAACATATTTTTAATTAACCCTCTGTATATATACTGTGGGTATTTTTTAACGTGAAACATTGAGTTTGGCATATCTATGGTTACGACTTCATATTTGATTGACAGCAATGTATTTGCTCGTTCCATTCAAAATGAAACATAGGGAACGAATCTGACAGAAGTATTATATTCAAATATTGTAAGAAATTTAGCGGAATCAGAAAACCACTCGAGAATACGAAACATATTTCGGGCACAAGGTGCACACAGTATTTTCTACATTTAAAGAATATTAACCTCTAATGACATCTTGTCAATATGACAGATAACCCTTGAATTTCCCTATAAATTATGATTTGACATTTGATTGACAGCAATGTATTTGTATGTCTCATTTAAAATGACACATTTGACAGAAGTATTATTTAAATATTGTGAGAAATTTAGCTAGAAAACCACTGGGGCACAAGGTGCACACTATATTTTTCTACAGCTAATTTTAAATTAGAATGCAGGTATAATTATTTAAACAAAATTAACCTCTTTGACGTCTTATCAAATGTCAAATTCGTTCCCTATGTTTCATTTTAAATGGAACGGGCAAGTTACCATGGATATAACAAACCCACTGCTTCACGTTAAGAAATACTCACGGTATATATATATATATCTACAAGATGAGTTTTATCTATTTCACTGTCTTCTAGATAAAATACTATAAAGAAAATTTATGTTAGAAAACAAAAGTTAAATGACTACTTGGCAATGTTCTCAGAGACTTCAACGATATGTGAGAACAAAAACTTTTACTTTACTTTTGAGTTTAAGTAATAAATTACTTAAATGTGTAATTAATTGTGTATTTGTTATAAAAATTTAGATATATGGGTGAGAAATCTTAAATAATATATCACTATAAATATAAAGAAGAGAAGACATATTAGGAAATTAAACATAGAATGCATTTTCCATACAACAAATATATAGATAATTTATTAGTGAAAATAATAATTTACTAGTATTAGTTTCTCAATTTAATATTTCTTTAAAATTCATATTCTTGTCATCAAATAGAATGATAATTAGATAAACATTTATTGAACTTTATTCAGATTTAAAATAATTCTTCCATAGTACATTAACAATGGTTGATCTTGTTTAATGACGTAAGCAAGTAAAAATAAGATAAAAGGTTCAGTTTTACTGTGTTTTTAATGTCCATTATAAATTACACAAGAGAAACATTTTAACCCTTTTGTTTCTAGTGGTTTCACCACAAAACCACATTTTACAAATTTTATTTTATGCGTTCTAGTGGTTAAAACCGTAAACCATCGACACAAATGATAGTAAGCAGTGCCATCTTTTGACGAGTAGTATAACTATCGATATGCCACAATTTTAAGTTAAAATTCTGTGATACGTTGATAGGTTTCGCTACTTATATTGTTAAAATTTGAAAAGTTAGTGGCAAACAATGGCTGTTAAGTATGTTAAGTTTTGTTTTCGAATTTAAAATTGATATTTAAAATTAGTGATGTTGGGCTAATTTATTGTCCTAGTGGTCATTCGGAGATACCACCATTTTTTTATCCTTTGGGCCTTGTGGATTTATACATTTATTTGTTACTTTTATGTTATTTTAAGTTCATGAAGTCAATATATCTTTACTTTATTAATGGAATTATTATTTGGGGCTGACAAGGTTAATTATATCATTTTAAAAATCAGCAGGTACTGCACGTATACAGATATAAAATTAAAGTGTTTGTTGCTGTGTGATTATTATTAAAATTGTTGTTATTGTACAGTCTTTGATGAAAGTTATTTTAATTAGGAAAATTAATTAGAAATCCTGACTTACCACTAATAATTCTCCATTATTTTCGTCGTTACGTAACAAAATGGCGGCCTCATTATCCTCATCTTGGTAGATGTCACCAATATCGTCATTTGTCTGAAAAACAAAACAATTCATTCATCATTAATTAATTGATCAATCATTATTTCCTTGTAATTATATCGTAATCTTTGTGAGGATGATTTTTTTATTTTAATTACAGCAATAAATAATTAATGACGTTTCACTGATTTAAATTTTAACATGTGATGAGTAATCTTAGATATTGTTTTAGTGTGTTTTAATAAACTCAAAATATAATAAATCAACCGATGATTATTAGTAGGTGCAGTAGCAAAAAAATTAATGTAAAACATTATAAAAATTTGTTGAAACGATACATGTTTATGGAAATTAATTCAATATTAATTAATGTCTCACAATGTTTGACAATAACTAATCGAACATCTATTTAAATCCTCCCACGTAGATATACATTTTTTTACATACTTCCGTATATATATTTAATAAATTGCAAAAAATATAAATAAATAAATGCAGCGACACAATAGGACGAGAACGCCAATGGGATCCTCCACCTTAATAAAAAATGAAATAGTACACTTTGTACTTACAGTACTACTCAATAAATAACGATTATATTTTTTAATTTTAATTTATCGTTATTTTTACCTCCCGCTACCCTTGGTAAGGGAGGTATAGGGATCGTGCCAAAAATCACATATCGAGATGACCACGTTTTAAGGTCCCTAGAATCCAATTTTAACATTTTCACGATGATGTCTGTATGTGTGTATGTATATGGATTTTGTCTTCGCTCTAACTCAAATACTATCATTCGGAAAAATCTGAAAACTTGTATTTATACCATATTCTAATATGAAAAGAAGCCATTAGATTTTGGTGTAAATCGGATAACCGGAAATGGCACTTTACCTGAAGCACATAGTGGTTTTTCTTCAAAAAATACCATTAAATGCCATTTTTTCGAATTTTATGTCTTATGAAAATTAAAGATTATTGAATTTTCTACACGAATACATTAATACTTTTTCTATATATTTTACAGATAAATTTAAAAATAATTTTTTACCTCCCGCTACGGAGGTATAGGGATCGTGCGAAAAATCACATATCGAGATTTTAGTAAATGATCACGTTTTAAGGTCCCTAGAATCCAAATTTAACATTTCCACGATGATGTCTGTATGTGTGTATGTGTGTGTGTATGTATGTATGTATGTGTCTGTGTATGTGTAGGGATTTTGTCTTCACTCTAACTCAAATACTGTCATTCAGAAAATTCTGAAATCTTGTATTCCTATCCTATTCTAATAAGTAAAGAAGCCATTAGATTTTGGTGTAAATCGGATAACCGGAAATGGCGCTTTACCTGAAGCTCATAATAGTTTTTCTTCAAAAAATACCATTAAATGCCATTTTTTCGCATTTTATGTCGTATGAAAATTAAAGATTATTGAATTTTCTACAGGAATACATTAATACTTTTTCTATATATTTTGCAGATAAATTTAAAAATAATTTTTTTTATTAGTCGCGAAGCCTAAGATAAACACAATTCCTTTGTTACACAGTTCATATTTCAAATGAATGTAACTGACAGTAAATGTCACTGTCAAAAAAACTAATCACTTCAAATTAATAATAGTGACATTTTAAAAAGAAAATAGTAAATAAAGCAATAGTCTTCTGCAATGGAACAGTTTGCAGCGTTAGTAAATACGTAGGTATGTATTTAAATCAATAAAAATTAAATAGCGGGAGGTTTTGTGTTGGCCACATCAGATTTTTTTGGCCACCTCAGACAAAAATGAATTATACAATTCGATTTAATTTGATGCTTCAGATTAAATGTTAATATTATATTTCATAAAATATAAGTTAAGAAGCTATTCTTTGACGGTAAATTTGACGTTTTGTACAAATTATAGCAACGAACATAATTTTATTAACTAGTACGCGTTAACTTCATGGCATAGTGTGCTCCTGCAAAACCCTAAAATCTAATTCTTAAAATCCTAAATAATCACTAGATTTAGGGCATATAAATTTAGGATTTAGATATTAGGATGATAAAAGTGCAACATCAGACACAGCCTTAGTTTGCGATGGTCTAATATAAAACTGTCCGTGAATTATAATTTATTATTATTGTCTGTCTTCCATTGTATGCGAATGCTAATTCCATTCATATATTTTCTCCACGTGGGCGTCTGGGCCAGTACTGGTCTGAATATAATGCAACGGTAATTCAGACGTTCTCATACTCGCTTAGGAATATCAGACAATCTTATGACGTATGAACAATTGTCTTGATGTCTTGTGTTTTTTTGTATTAGTTTTCTCACTTTTTTCAACAGACAGGCTTTTGTTCGGCTTCAATGAGAATTTGCGTGACGTTTTTGTTTATTATAACCTTATTTCATAATGTGACATAGGCGGACGAGAAGATATTCTTTTAAGGGTTACATAAAAATGAAGGAAGTTGAAATATAATTTCTATAATGGGATCCTTATTTTTTTAAATATTAATTGTTAGGTATTCGGTAATGAATACCCAAGAATTGCCAGCAATCTTTTTAGCAAACAAATAAAAATAAATCAATTTAATTACTAATTTCACAGTAATTTCGTAGGCACTTTTGGTTTCGCTCTGTTAAATTTCTGCAGTCAATTTTCAACAGGAAACGAAACCAAACATTTGCATAAGTAATAATATGGCATCTGACAGCTTTTCTTTTGTTTTCTATGTCTTCTTGTTCTAAAAATCATAACAAACGAATAAGCAAAATCGAAGTGGGCCATACCACGAGAGCAGCAGTTGTTATCGGCAAAAGACTTTCACTGTTTTAGAGTAGAACTCACAGTATACTGACAACGGTGCAGAAAAACAGAAAACAATTTCGTTTTAAGAAAATTGATACTTTGTACTTAAATACAAGAAAAAAACATTGGAAAAAATATATGGTTTTCTATTTATGTCCTAATTTCTTTAAGTAAAGAATTTCTCTAAATGGTTGGCAAATTGGCTCTCAAAAGTTGTAGCGAGTCACTTCTTTTCTATTTGAAAAATTTTAAGTTAAATTGAGAACCTTGTTATTATGTAAGAAGAATAACGAAGCCTTAAAGTTCCATAGGTTGTTTCGGGCAAATATTAATCATCTGCGAAGGCATTAATATAAAAAAATTGTTGTTACATTAGTTGTACACTGTTATTTAAATTTTAATCCAAAAATTGATTGTTAATTCATTCATGGGGACAACAAAACAACTTTTTTAAGGCTTCGTTATTCATATTTTTTCAAAACTATAAATAATTTTCAAATTTGATGCTTGACGTCGCTCAAACCTAGGTCCCCCAAATAACAACCTGTCAACTAACGCATAAATAACCCTGTATATATACAGGGTGGTTGATTTTTCATTGTCCAGCTTATATCTTCTGAAATATTAAAGATACAAAAAAAAGTTAAATACAAAAGTGGTTTAATACAACTTGATCTATAATTTAGCATAAACAGTTTTTTTCCAAGGCCTACCAATTTTTTGGAAAAATGTTTAACTTTAATTTTTTAAATGGAACACTCTATATTTTGACAGAATAAGATTCTTAATAAATTTCTCTTTACAGTGATGTCTAACAAGTAAGAATTTACCTTTAAATTATGTCCTATAAAGTAAATAGAAATATGATAAAAGTAAGCTATGATATTCTATTGTTTATACCTGTAACTTCTGTCACACATGAACATTGGCTACGTAGAGGTTTTCCTTTGAATAAAATTATGTCTAATAAAGCAAGTAATAGAATTATTAGCATTGATGATTTACAAAATTATTAATACTTTTATTTATGACAGATGTTACTGGTATAAACAATAGAATATCACAGCCTACTTTTATCGTATTTCTATTTACTTTATTAGACATAATTTAAAGGTAAACCCGTACTTGTTATACATCATTGTAAAGAGAAATATATTTAGAATTTTGTTCCGTAAAAATATATAAGCCATTTAAAAAATCAAAGTTAAATATTTTTCTGGAAAATTGGTAGGCCCTTGAAAAAAATTGTTTATTCTAAATTATAGACTAGGTTGTATCAAATAACTTTTCTATATATCTTTTTCTTGTATCTTTAATATTTCAGAAGATATAAGATGGACAATGAAAAATCAACCACCCTGTATATACATAAGTTTCAAATTATGAGGGCATATAGTACTGACCAAAATGAGTAAAAAAAGTTTAATCAACATGGGTCCCATCTTCAACTGTTTTCGATAAAGAGGCCATTTTGTATTAGAATCGAAGAAAAACAGACTAAGATAATGGTCGAACAAAATTTTGTCTATGCCAGTAAATAGACTATAAAAAAACAATAACATATTATATGAACCATGTTTTTCATGAAGTTATTTGAAAACTAAATATTGGCCAAGGGCGCCACAACTTTTGTCTTAGTACAATTATTCGATTTTTTGTGAAAAACAAAAACACATCTAAGATGACCTCTGAACGGTAAACAAAATGTCTCATTTAATCAAATTCGTAACTTTTACAGTTTTCGAGATAGCAGAGGTAAACACTGAAAAAAACTCATTGTTCATTGCCTTTTATCTCGAAAACAGTTGAAGATCGGACCCATGTTGATAAAACTTTTTTTACTCATTTTGGCCAGTACTATATGCCCTCATAATTTGAGGCACTTATTTTTTAACACCCTGTATATATAATTCATCCGGAAAAATGCTCACATATGGCTTGTTTTGCAAACCTCATCCTCCTGAGTTATAGCCATCAACACAAGCTTATTGCATAATAGTG
This sequence comes from Ophonus ardosiacus, assembly GCA_943142095.1. Classification (NCBI taxonomy): domain Eukaryota; kingdom Metazoa; phylum Arthropoda; class Insecta; order Coleoptera; family Carabidae; genus Ophonus; species Ophonus ardosiacus. The sequence continues at coordinate 49,761,479 of OW964832.1, forward strand.
TAATATTCGGAAACTTTTTTTATTAGCATAATAACTATTTAAATGGTAACAATCACGAAAATAATCGATTAAGATTAATGTACAATTAAATATATTTAATGGGCACCACTCCCAAATTAGAATTATTTTTTGTAGAAAATAAATCATTTTCGTAACAATTACTATGTGAATTTCGTGCAATGTTTAATTACTACATATTAATTTCGCATAATAACCACTTTATTGTAAACCAAAATACACGCGAAAGAATTTTACATTACTTCACAAGGTAATATTAACAAACACCATATGACTTCAACTATTAAATTTCTTCATGCAACTATTCTAATATTTATAACCTCCTACATAGGGACTACTTTTGTTTTATCCCCGTCCCCGCATATGTTCATTTGTTCATTATTTTACCGCCATGTTGCCTGTAGCATGTCAATTGTTTGGAAGGTATAGTTATTACCGAAACATTGAAGCAACATGACACACATACGCACTGGTAGGTTAAGGTTAGGTTAAGATTTACGCATGCGTATTCATTATCATATAATCAGCGACGAGAATGGTAAGTTTGGTTACGAAATTATGATTTTCTGATAAAGTTTTATGCTAGGAAATTTTTTCATAGAAAGTGGACGGTTGCGGGATTATTTAGAGTATTAATTATTTAGATTTAGATAGTTATCTGTATATATGATACGTGTTACATATAAAAATAAAATAGTATAATAAAATTTCTCTTGTAAGAAATAAGGAACAAAGATATACATTAGGTAGTTTTCTTAATTAATGGAGTCACGTGGCTGTATATTAAAACCAGGGATTTGTTAACTACTGGATGGAGCGAGTGAATCTTTACTATGTACCCGGCCAGATCGACAGAGATAGTCATACATAATTCCGATTTGTTGTCTTTGTTTCCGTTACTTGTCAAATCTTTTGTTTGACAGGTTTGACAGATTTTAGGTTATTCTTGATATCATCATTGAAATATAATTATTTTAATATATGAGAATGGTTCGAAGGTGTTGTGTTGAAAATTGTGTATCAAAATATCTGATGAACGGTGCTGTGTCGTTTCATTAGTAAGTTATGATTAAAATTATGATTTCTTTAAAAAAGTAATTTGACAAATAAACGACTTATATTCTTATAGGTGTTCTAATTTAGCGTTGCATTAAATGTATTCGTACTTATTTCACGTTTCATGATCAAATATACTTAAACACAATTAATTTTTGACGTGAATTTGACAGTTGTGAATATGACAGATATGAATATCAAATTCACTTGTCTAAAGTGGAATTATCTATATCTTTCTCACTCACACTTCCTGTGTTCTCTCTTAATCTAGCCGGGTACACAAGAAATACATATATCGATATACACTTGCTCCATCCAGTAGTTAACAAATCCCTGATTAAAACATAAGGAAACAATCTATTCTAGCACGCGTTAGAAATTCAGAAAGAAGCTGCATAGCGACGATTGGACGAACTAATGAGTGTCTGAATTTTGAAGAGCCAATACATACATACATACATACATACATACATACATACATACATACATAAAAACACGCGTATCCCACTTAATGGGTTAGCAAAAACCCGAAAAAAATAATATTAACAATAGGGAAAGGGATAAAAAAAAATCATCTTTCGCCACACATTCCTGTACAAACATACTTCGTTCACAACTTCCACATAAAACTTCAGCTGTCTCTCCATTCTCATAAAACATTCTTACTAACCATATATCTTCACACCACAACATTTACAAAACAATAAATCCATAATTTATAAAGATGTTTACATTTATTAACTATTTAAATCACTAAATTTTCGATTTAAGTAATAAACACTATAATTTAAGCTTTTAAGTGCCTAATTTAAAAATAAATTAGACCATCAAAATCGAAACCATAAATAAGAAACATTAATCGATACGTTTTACATCCGGTATTTGTAAAAAAAAATCCAAGTGAGCATTGAAATCTCACCCTTATATGCTAATATACTTCTCCCAGAGATGATCGTAAGCGAATGTTAACCTTATGGAGTAGAAGTATAAAGTTTATAGCTTGTTGAACTGTTTGGTTATGTTAGTAACTTTTACTTTTACTCGGAGTATCATGGATCTGATCGTGATTACAACACGCGGCAGTGAAACCGAAAGCCAATTCACACAGAAAGGAATAGTTAGCTTTGACGAAGAGTTTTTCACAAAACTGCAATTTATTCGATCTTAATCATAATTTGTCGCGATGAAGTTCATATTCAAATGGTTCCAAGTATCAATTTATGTTTTAAAATTATTCAACAAAAAGTGGTTTGTTAAAAGGGCACATATTAAAACGAGGACTATTCGATAATGAAAGAAATGGACCACTACCACTACAATAAAATTTTCGTTATTTCTAGCAGTAATAATAATAACAAATAATCAAAACATGAATGTTGTACATCTTAACAAACTTTAGCTTACAAAAATTCATAATTGTCATGTAATAAATGTTAAAAAATACCCCCAATCACTTTGAGGCAATATCCTAGTCGGTCATAATAAGAATTGACACCATTTGTGATGTGTTTTGGAGGTATCTCCTGTGCTGCAATACTATTTATAATGTTGCATTTTAAAATGGACACATATTACATTGCTGTCATTTTTGACAATAGTGAGGAACCATGGAAGTGATGAACTATAATGTTGCATTTTAAAATAAACTCTCTGTATATATACCGCGAGTATTTTTAACGTGAAACATTGGGTTTGTTATATCCATGGTTACGAATTGATATTTGATTGACAGCAATGTATTTGCCCGTTCCATTTAAAATGAAACATAGGGAACGAATTTGACATTTGATAAGACGTCAATAGAGGTTAATTTTATTTAAATAATTATACCTGCATACTAAATTAAAATTAGTTGTAGAAAAAATATAGTGTGCACCTTGTGCCCGAGTAGTTTTCTGACTCGGCTAAATTTCTTACAATATTTAAATATAATGCTTCTGTCAAATTCATTCCCCATGTGTCATTTTAAATGAGACAGACAAATACATTGCTGTCAATCAAATGTCAAATCATAACTTATAGGAAAATTCAACGGTTATCTGTCATATTGACAAGATGTCATTAGAGGTTAATTTTGTTTAAATGATTATACCTGTTTTCTAAAAATTAAATTTAGATGCAGAAAAAATGCTGTGTGTACTTTATGCCCGGAATATGTTTAGTACTCTCGAGTGGTTTTCTGACTCCGCTACATTTCTTACAATATTTAAATATAATGCTTTTGTCAGATTCGTTCCCTATGTTTCATTTTAAATGGAACGGGCAAATACATTGCTGTCAATCAAATATCAAGCCGTAACCATGGATATGACAAACTCAATGTTTCACGTTAAAAAATACTCACGGGATAGTGTCTTCCAATAGAGGTGACAATTTTTTCAATACAGATTTCTCGGTGGATATATTATTCCACACATAATTGCATTGTTCAAGCTTCAAAATAAAGCAAAAACTAAATTGATACCTATAACCGTTTTTGTTTTATTTAAAATTAAAATCTTATCACTCTTACTTAAAAAAAAAACCCTTTATATCATATTTATGTAATCATTTAGTAATCGAAATAATCTACATTCAATAATTAAATAATTTTTTTCTTCATTTCCATTGAATGAAAGTCAAAGGTCAGAATAGAAAACAAATCTTGAACAATAAATTTAACAGCACGTTTACGACCCAGAGCGCTTGGAAAAAAATTGCAACACATGTACAGATCGGCATTTGTTCTACATTCATCAATCACAGCCTACCTGACTCATATGCCGGAAATTTGCATTTTGAATTTATATTTCAAAATAGCCATAAATTTTGACCAAAACACTCCAAACAGTTATAATATACTGATAAGATACATACACCAGTTGTATACAAAAATAAAAAATATTTTTCTTACCTGTGGTATTTCTACGTACTCCACCCCGTTGTGTGCAGTGGCGTTCGGCTCGACCGTCCATACTTTCAGCCCCCCTTTTTTAATCAAGCCCTCCGTCCTCACAAGTGTGAGATTCAGTGGCGTACCAAACGCTTTTAGCCTGAGTTCATATTTTCGCCCCCTCGAATCCAATTCCGAGGCTTTTGAATGTGCTGTTTTTGAGCCCCTTCCAGAAAATATATTCCCGCCTCCACTGTCCGTTGATATACTCCGGGAATTGATGTGGTGGATATGGATTACTTCATATTCTGGAACTGAAAATAAGCAAAATGTGTTAGAATTAGAAATATGGTTTTTTGCATTTTGTAACTTCATTAACAATATTTTTAACTCGATAAATTCCAACGACTAGTTTATAGCCAATCATGATGCAAAACACTTGAAAATTCAACCAATGGGAACAGTATTATACTGATAAAACCTCGTTACCCCGATAATTTTCCGCTACCAAGTAAACAAACAGTTGTTATTGTTTATAACTGCCAGTGTGACAATTAATGTGTCAAGTTTCATTTTGCGTTGTCTTTGGAATTTATCTCACCAAATACCACACGACCTCTCAGATTTTCTCAGACAAACTTTTATTTTTAAACACTCATTTTTTTGCTTTTAAGCAAACTCACTCAAGCAACCTGACATTAGGTAAAACTCCTCCTTCTTCGGAGTCGGGATTTACCATGCAATTTGCTTTCGTGTTTTTGCTAAGCAAAAAAAAAAATCTGTTGTGGCCAGCACAAAACCTTCCGTCAATTCGATGTATTTTGTATATATCCCATACCAAAAGTTTCTTGAAAAAGATTCTGTATATCCTATAAAATTGTAACACGAACACACTATTTTTTACAAATTCTATACCGAAAGTTCCTTTCCCTGTTTTATTAGGGGTCGCTGTTTCTTACTCTTCTCTTTTAATCATTCCTGTCCAACGCATCTTCTTCACACAATTCTTCCTCTCTCAAATCTTCTCCTACACAGTCCTTCCATCTTATTCTCTTTGGAGGGACACTCTATCACATTCACACATAACTTTCTGACCCTATACTTTCAACTTTGGCTTTGCATTTGACACTGACATCTGTCAATTAAATTTTTCGAATATATCTGTTGTTTCCATAATTTTAACAAAGCTGACTAATTTTTGAAAGTTAATCTCTCTTAATGTCTCTATAATTCTATATCTATTTAATATGAACGAAACTGTATAATCAAACCTTATAGAGAATGAGATATTCTTTCATATTGATAATCACAAAATGTCGAAAAATAATATTTAATTGCGTTTTTTCAAGAAAAACTGTTAAAAACTTCAAATAAGGGTACTTCCGGTGGATCAACTATAACCAAAATCTAATCAACTCTTCATATAGATGTACAGAAGAGGAATACGACAGAATTATAATTTTTAGAATTGTAGTATTGGAGTTATCGTCGGAGAAAAATTTGTCACACACGGACATACATACACACACACGGACACACACACACACACACACACACACACACATATATACAGACATCATCTTAAAAATAGTAAATTCGTATTGTAGGGACCCTAAAACGGGCTTATTCTATAATAAATATAATAAATAAATAAAATAAATATTCATTAAAAACTCACCACCGAATTTTTTGACCAAAGACAATACCTTCCTCACCTAAAGGTGACGGAAGGTAATTAGTGCAAAATAAAAATTTATCGATAAAATCAGGAGGTTTTGTGATATTCTGAAATTTTTTTTTGAATACAAAACTATTACTGTTCGAAAGCTTCATATAGAGGATTATCTATGTAACTTTGTCTAGTTTTTATCTATTTTCACTGTTAAATATTATATTTTTATAAATAAATTCATGTCATGCACTGTTACAGTTTTCCTACATAATTTCTGTTCCATTTTCACAGCAATCTTAGATTTTGTAGTTCACCTTTACTGTGAGTTAGTGTTCTGTGGTTATGAGAAGTGTTTAACATTTTCAAATTTTCGGGAATGGAAAATTTTCAGGTTGTAACTTGTGAAATATGATATCGCTGGCTGTGAAACACCTGCGAATTTTATGTTAATTTTTATAGCCCTCTGAAAAAATTACATAACATAGCTGAATCTCCAAAAAAATCTATATAAATTTATAATTTTTCACTGGCGTTTTTTCCAATTTAGGAAATAAAGATTTTGATTTAAATATTGTCTTGTTCTTGGAATATATCATTCATTAGTAACGACAAGTATAATCTCGTGTTTTTCTGATCATAAAATCGCATGGTGACAATATTTTAATTATTGGGTTGTCAAACCGGTCGACTTACGATTTTGGATTTTAAAATTTGGTTTTTTACATGTATGAAATCAGAGAAGACACAAGACAACTTTATTGCTAATTCATATATTATTAAAAGATTATTCTTGATATATACAGGACAATCCAATATCATACATAGATACTGACAGAATTTTAGATAGTTCGAAAGGTACAGATATCAAATCAATAACTGATTATGCATTGTTTTATAATTTTGAAAATACACTTACGTAACATTCTCTTTTCAATCAAATAATATTACTACCAAGTTTATATCTCTACCCATTTTTGAATTATTGCCCCAAAAGTCAATATACCCCACATTTAGATAAAAACTTCAAAATTTTAAAAAAATCTAATTTTATGTATCTAGATACTTCTTAATGCGCTGATTCCAAATTTTGAAACCGCAGGTCGATATCTCTTTTCGTTTTCGAGATATTTAGATTCATAATTTTGCTCAAAACTGCCCATTTTTGGGTAATAACCCAAAAATGGGTCGAGATATGAATTTGGCGACAACACCATTCGATTCTACGGGCAAAAATACATAAGTATATATATAATTTTTGTCCAACCGGTTCATTTTTTATGAATAAAAGATTGAAAATGGCCAAAATCTGAAAAAATCCTAAGGGGTACCCCTTACGATTTTTTCGATTTTTGGCTATTTTCAGTTATTTTGCTTTAGAGATTGTATGCGGTGTTCAAAAATTCTGAAAATTGGTATACTTACGTAATTTTGCCCGTAGAATCGAATGGTGTTGTCGCCAAATTCATATCTAGACCCATTTTTGGGTTATTACCCAAAAATGGGCAGTTTTGAACAAAACTTTGAAGCTAAATATCTCGAGAACGAAAAGAGATATCGACCTGCGGTTTCAAAATTTGGAATAGTATCTAGATACATGAAAATTAGATTTTTGAAAATTTTAAAGTTTTTATCTGAATATGGGGCATATTGCCTTTTGGGGCAATAATTCAAAACTAGGTAGAGATCTAGCCCAGAAATGAGTAATTTTGAGAAAATATTTGTGGTTGAATATCTCCAAAACTAAAAAAGATATTGACCTGCGTTTTCATGATTTGGGAAGTACCTACGAGATACATGAAAATTAGATTTTTTAAAATTTTGAAGTTTTTATCTAAATGTGGGGAATATTGACTTCAAAAATGGGTAGAGATATAAACTTGGTAGTAATATTAGTTGATTGTAAAGAGAATGTTACGTAAGTGTACGAATTCTAGTAAAATCGTATTCTAGTAAAACTTGCTTATTCAATTAAAACTTACTACTGAATTTTTTGACCAAAGACAATACCTTCCTTACCTAAAGGTGACGGAAGTTAAAAACAATGAAACAACTAATAATCTAATTTATTTAAAAAAGACTTAAAACTACGTGGTCATTATAAAAATAAATGAAATAATAGGTGACTAAATACCAGTTTGTAAGAAACACCAATTAATAAAACAGGAGATACAGTTCATTTTGATCTATTGTGATTTTTTGCTGGGAGAGAATGTTCCCAAACGTTAAAACATTTAGTGAAGGTTTCGTTTTTATATTAGCCGAAGTGTATGGCTCATTCTGTAGATATAGACAGATCTAAGCTACAGAGCTCAACTCAGAACTCAGCATTCTAAATGAAAGTGCTCCAAGTCGAAGCCGACAGTATGTGAATGTGTCGTGGTTCATTGCCACCATCACTATGACGGAACAAATGCAAAAACACAGGGATAAGGATATTGATAAAATTACAGATATAGGATTTTGTATAATAGTTTCCTAATAATTTCTTATGTAGATTTACGAGTAGTAATAACTATGACTGGTAGAATTTACTTCCAATCAAGGGCGATTACCATGTGATTAAATATTGAATAAACCGTGATTAGGAGTTGGGATTATTTATTCTTGTTTGACATATCATTAAAGTAACATCTTAAGTTGTTTTTTATACAAATACGCCTCATAGCGATTTTAATATTCATTTTTACCTCTCGCTAAGAGAGCTATTGGAATCATGCTAAAAATCGCATATTCAGATTTTAGTGGATAAGAACGTTTTAAGGACCCTATTATAACATTTTTACGATGATGTCTGTGTGACTTAAAAATATTTTACTGCAATTTCCTCAATCTGATATTCCTGTGAAGAGCTGATTAGATTTTGTAACAATTGGACAATCGGAAGTAATAGTCTCTTTAAAAAAATCTTTTAAATACTATTTTTTGAAAACTTCTATTATTACTAATATTAAAGAATATAAAAATCTCTATCTCTATATTTATTATATCTTCTATGGAGTTAAAGACATAAATATATAAAATAATAAGTTGTAAATATATCTCGGAACCCATGGAAAACAAGTGGAAAAATTAAAATGTTTGTGTTGTATAATTCGTAAAACCAATCCTGAAAGATGAATCACAAGAAACTGGACACAGAATTACAAGAAGAACGTATAAAAGTATTTATTTTAAAATGAACACAAACGAAAACTTGACTTCAATTTTAACATAGTAACATCAACAACTTTTTTTTTATATACCGTGAGTATTAGGTTTTCATGTCCATGGTTACGATTTGACATTTGATTGACAGCAATGTATTTGCGTGTCCCATTTAAAAAGAAACATAGGGAACGAATTTGACAGATGTTAGCTAAGTCAGAAAACCACTCGAGAGCACTAAACATATTTCGGGAACACAATATTTTTTTTGCAACTAAATTTAATTTTTAGAAAAAAGGTATAATTATTTAAACAAAATTAACCTCTAATGACATCTTGTCAATATGACAGATAACCGCTGAATTTTCCTATAAGTTACGACTTGACATTTGATTGACAGTAATATATTTGCCTGTCTCATTGAAAACATAGGGAATGAATTTTACAGAGTATTATATTTAAATATTGTAAGAAATTTGGCCAAGTTAGAAAATCACTCGAGCACAAGGTACACTAAATTAACCTCTACTGACGTCTTATCAAATGTCAAATTCGTTCCCTATGTTTCATTTTAAATGGGACAGCAAATACATTGCTGTCAATCAAATGTCGAATCGTAACTATGGATATGACAAACCCAATGTTTCACGTTAAAAAATACTCACGGTATATATATGACTACAACATTTATTGTTTTAAAGCAAACTTCGATTGATTAATATGAAAGCAAACTTTGATTTAATAATTAATATTATGTTAAACAATCTAGATCTAATTATATAACATTTACAACAGTTTGTAATTGACAGATAAATGTGAGTGTCAAAAAACCAGAGACATTACTGCAGACTTGTTCTGGGAAGTACATTTAATATTTCTTATTTTATTATTAATTAAATATTTATAATTATAAATATATATATATATATATATATATATATATATATATATATGTTACATATACCCTTGAGAAATACCGCCAATCTCATCAATGAACTGAAAGAATCTCGAACATTAGAAGAATAAGAGTGAATATAGAATGAATTAAAAAATACATAAAGAAGATATGTTATCAGATATGTCAAATATGTACAATACTTATATAGTCTAATATGGAAATAGCGAGAGGTCTTGTGCTGGCCACAACAGATATTTAAATATTCATGTATTGTCTCTCCGAATTATTTCTTAATAAAACAGTTTAATAGTATAGCAAGGAAAAAATTCTGCATCTATTGAAACCCTAATTTATAATTTTTTCCTGAAATCGTCATATAATCTACTACTTCCTTGCCACAAAATTGGCAGGGAAATAGAATTTCTCTGCCTAAGCAGGAAAGTAAAATGCAAAGTTGCTATATTTATTTCTACTAACATTTGTCAGAAATATCTAATGTACGGAGTACCTATATTTGTATGTAATAAATAAAACCTTGAACTTAAAGGCCTCGTTATTTTTAACTACATAGAAATCACATCAAATCTACAATTACAATCTCTAGTCTACGACCTTGAAGTATAAAGTATCTAAGAATCAAAATATTTTAATACTTGTAATTTACAATACACCCTTTGTTTTGGTTTTACATTCAACCACGTTTGGAATTTTATGACACTTGTGTTGTGCTTTCATTAAATGTTTTCAAGTAAAAATATTCTTGGCACTTAGATCGTTTTACATGCTTCAATTACTAATCAATATTTCATAGATATAGACAGAAACAAATAGTTTTTACCTCTCGCTAAGAGAGGTATTGGATTCATGCTAAAATTGGCATATCCAGATTTTATTGAATAAGCACGATTTAAGGTCCCTAGAATCCGATTATAACATTTTTAAAATTATGTCTGTGTGTGTGTGTGTGTGTATGTGTGTATGTGTGTGTGTGTAATGTATGTATGTCTGGATGTTGTAGTCACGATTCTTCAAAAACTATAAGACTTAAAAAATATTTAATTGCAGTTTCCTCAATCTGACATTCCTGGGAAGAGCTGAAAAGGTTTTGTTAACAATTGAACAACCGGAAGTAGTAGTTTCTTAGAAAAATCTTCAAAATATAATTTTTTGGGAGTTTTTTTTATTAAATATTGAAGAACATACAATTCTCCATCTAATACACTTAAAAAAATTATTATATCTTGTATAGATTTAGAGATAAAGACTCTATAATTTATAGAGTAAACTAATCGCAGAGGCTAAGGCACTAAGGAAACCAGTTGACAAATTCCAATGTTTATAACATAACACATGTCATTGTCAAATATCAACAGTTTTAGTGACATTCTGATAACTTTTTCTGGGGAGTATATTTAACTTTTCTTATTGATTTATTAATTAAATATTTTAAATTATAGATAAAATGTTGGTAAAATGCATAAATCCATCAGAAATACCGCCAATCTGGTTAATGAATTGGAACAATCTTTGACATTTAGAAACTTCCTCATACAATGAAAAATAGATATAATTAGAATTATATGTGTGCAAAAGACATGTTAAATATAATAAAAAACAATATTTGAGTAATGTTCTGTAAGATTTTGTTATAAAACAACGGTTCGAAAGCGAAGTGCAATACAATACTTATATAGCCTAATATGGAAATGGCGAGAGGTCTTGTGCTGGCCCAACAGATTTTTTCCTTTATTGGTCTAGTCATTAGGTAGATCAGATTTTTTCAGTTGTACTGAATAATAATTTTACAATACATGTCAATATCTCTAAAGTGTTCATACTATGAAAATACGTGTAGAAAATCTACCATAAAGTTTGATACATCAAAAGAAATTTAGTTTAAATTCTTGTATAACTATATTATAATTGCATGTTGCAATTCTAATTGAATTCCTGAAAGATTCACTCGCAATTATCCTCCAGAAAAACTCAAAACCATCCTTCTATTTTCGCAACCCCGTATGTGTGTGAACTGGGCTAATGATGCTTGCGTTACAAGCTTCTCTTATTACGTTACGATAAGTGTAACTGTAACTGTAACAGGCTTGCGTGAGTACGAAAGTAACAGTTACAGCTTCTGAAAATAAAACGCCATCGCTAAGACTCCGCGCACGCTCAAAATAAAAGTAATTGTTATCCGGAACGCGGAAAGACGATCTGTTTTGTATTATTTGTCAATCAAGTGAATGGGAAATACAGAAAAAATGTATTATGTGTGAAGAAAGTATATGTGGTAATTAATTTATTAGCTGCTGCCAAAATTATCAGTCAGAGAAGATGATTTCCTGGGTGAAGATTCTTGAAATATTAGCTATACTAACTACAGAGTTAAGGCTGGTTTATGTAAGCTATAACTTTATACATTTACCTTAGCATTAGCATTATGACTTTGCATTAAACTTTACATTATGCTGTCCGGTTCATGTACTTCTTAGGGCAACCAATAAGAGCAGGCCGGTAATGTCACTTCTTGTAAAATCGACACTTATTTTTATCATAAATATATCTACTTTGTTCACTTAACTGTATTAGTTGGACTTATTTTTCAATGACACTCATTTTTATCTCTCGCTAAGAGAGGTATTGGATTCATGCTAAAATTCGCATATCCGGATTTTATTGAATAAGCACGATTTAAGGTTCCTAGAATCCGATTATAACATTTTTAAAATGATGTGTGTGTGTGTGTGTGTGTGTATATATGTATGGATGTTGTAGACACGATTCCTCAAAAACTATAAGACTTAAAAAATATTTAACTGCAGTTTCCTCAATCTGACATTCCTGGGAACAGCTGAAAAGGTTTTGGTAACAATTGAACAACCGGAAGTAGTAGTTTCTTAGAAAAATTCTTCTAAATATAATTTTTTGGGAGTTTTTTTGAATAAGCACGATTTAAGGTCCCTATAATCCGATTATAACATTTTTAAAAGATGATATGCCTGGATGTTATAGGGACGATTCTTCAGAAACTATAAGACATAAGAACTGTTTAAGTATGGATTCCTCCATCTGATATCCCTGGGAAGAACTGAAAAGGTTTTGGTAACAATTGAATAACCGGAAGTAGTAGGTAGTTTCTTAGAAAAATTGTTCTACATATAATTTTTTGGAAATTTTTGTTATTAAATATTGAAGAACATAAAATTCTCCATCTAATACACTTAAAATTTTTATTATATCTTGTATAGATTTAAAGATAAAGACACTATAATTTATAGAGTAAACTAATCGCAGAGGCTATGGCACTAAGGAAACCAGTTGACAAATTCCAATGTTTATAACATAGTTTGTAAAGGACACATGTCAGTGTCAAAAATCAACAGTTTTAGTGACATTCTGATAGCTTTTTCTGGGAAGTATATTTAATTTTTCTTATTGTTTTATTAATTAAATATTTGAAATTATAGGTAAAATTGTGGTAAAATACATTTATCCATCAGAAATACCGCCAATCTGGTTAATTAATTGGAAGAATCTCTGACATTTAAAAACTTCCTCATACAATGAAAAATACATGTTAAATACAATAAAAAACAATATTTGGGTAAAGTTCTGTAATATTTTTTTATAAAACGACGGTTCGAAAGCGAAATGCAATACAATACTTATATAGCCTAAAAATGGCGAGAGGTCTTGTGCTGGCCACAACAAATTTTTAGTAAAGACAATGTGACAGAAATATTCCAAAATAAAATGATGACAGATGTCAATTGACTATCGTAAATATCTCCAGAATCAAGCTGTCGTCCACGAACATATACTCTTCTGATTGGTTGGCATTAGTATCATGACTTAAAATTTAGAAATTTTCATATTTTAGGGTAACGGCATAATACTAAGGCCTTTAGGCTATGTCCGATGTTGCACTTTTATCACCCTAATATCTAAATCCAAAATTTATATGCCCTAAATCTAGTAATTATTTGGGATTTTAGGAATTAGATTTTAGGGTTTTGCAGGAGCACACTATGCCTTGAAGTTGACGCGCACTAATTAAACAAATCATGTTCGTTGCTAATTTGTACAAAACGTCAAATTTACTATCAAAGAATAGCTTCTTAGCTTCTATTGAATGAAATATAATATTAACATTTACTCTCAAGCATCAAATTGAATAGAATTGTATAATTCATTATTGTTGTTCTAAAGTGTTACCACCATTGGCGTAGGTAGGAATTTTTTCTAGGGGGGGCAGCCGTCCACCTGAACTAAGCATAGTCATTTAATGAGAGATCATAAATGACTCTGTAAATATTTCTAGGGTGGGCAAAGAGCTTTCTAGGGTGGGCATCGCCCACCCTTGCCCCCCCCTAGCTACGCCCATGGTTACCACACAACCAATGGATATCACTAGTGTGCCATTCGGAGTTGTATTTATGTGAAGAAGACCTAAATCTCAAATACTAAATGCCAAATGCGATATCGGACACAGTCTTAATGAAAGACTCTTCACACAATGTTCACATTAGTTCTTGCATTCACAGAAATGATTATTAGTTTCAATGTAATTGCCAGCCGATTTGTCAAGGATATTCACATAAAAAAACCAAAGTACACTCCTCTCAAATTTTCGGAAATCTATTATCAGAATATCAATTGTATTGACTGCTGTCAATATTATACATTGTTTTAGAATCCTCTTTGTATTGCTGTCATGAATAACACCTTGGACAAACACAGAATAAAGTGTTGTGTATTTTCCAACGTTTTTATATCATTTCCAAGAACAGTGTAAACAGAAGCTAATTATATAGTTCAGTATCCCCATAAAAACGACAAAAGGTCTCTTCTTCACTGTGTGCTGTCTAGAAAAACAAACACTCACACTATCATACTACACGTGTCAGCAATAATAAACACACCTGTAGAACTATATCATTCTGAAATAAATTTTTTTGGTTGTTTTTTCAGGAGATTTGAATGGCTGATTAGAAAAGGATCTTGATTTAAATGTTAAATGTAATATGTAACAATTGTTTGTTTACTGCAGCCTTATTATTTAAATGTTATGAAATAATGTAATCAAAAATAGATATGCTCTATTAATATGTTGTAGGTGATTAATTTAGAACAACCATATACATATATTTGTTCTGCAATTTTTTTTTTATTGTATGGGCAGTAGTACTATTAATTAATAAATACATAACCACGCAATCTGCATATATTGTTAAATATGACAACTTTTTTCGTAGACAAATCTTGTACCTAGATAATATATTCTATATCCTGTATTTAAGATTAATTAGAGAAATTACTTTTTTTTCATGTTTAGGAATTTTATGATTAAAATGTAATTAAATTTTTACATGAGAATTAGATACGGAATAGCATAAAGTAACTTTCGGTTTTTAAATTAATTTTCAAATGGTTTAATTGCAGTTTTAATTATAAAACAAAACAAGATTGTCTCAGTGTTCTCAGCAAATGTTTTAGTGTTACAATGGAAGAACTTCTGGCAGAAATAAATTCCGTCCATAATTTTGAATCTGTTAAAGATTTTGTAATTCAATTTAACTCAAATTCATTGTTTAACATTAGTAAAAGTATATTTAGTAGTAACAGAAGTTAAGCAATAATGGGCAATTAATTGGTTTATTTATTGAAAGTATATATATACAGTATGTTCATTAAAAAACTGGCCATAGGCGTTTAACATGGGAAAACAGTTTTTCTTTGCGCAAAAGTCCCCAATTAATTTTAGACAAAATGTTTCAAATAAGTGTTACAGATATAATTATATTCTACGCTTAAATCAGTAAACAGTTTTAATTTTGCACGTTTGGTAACTTGTAAAATCTAATTTGAAATTGTATAAAAATATTGCTCATTTCTAGCGATACCCATGGAATTGAATCAAAATTACAGAGAAATGCGTATCGTTTGAACTGTCAGAAATTCAGTTTTCAATTAAAAGTTGCAGATAATTCAATTCTGCACCTAAATCACTACACTGGTATTATTTTTAAAATCTAACATTTAAATAACTCTTATTACTTTTATTATTATTTTTTCATGTTCCATCTATAAAATTAAATTTCTGACAGTTCAAACGAAATGAATTTCTTTCTAATTTTGTTTCAATTTCACGGGTATCGCTACAAGTGAGAAATATTTATACAATTTCAAATTAGATTTTACAAGTTACTAAACGTGAAAAATTACATCTGTTTAGTAATTTAGGCGTAGAATATTAATATCTACAACATTTATTTGAAACATTTTTGTCTAAAATTAATTGAGGACTTTTGCGCAAAAAAAACTGTTTTCCCATGTTAAACGCCTATGACGTTTTTTAATTAACACACTATATATATATATATATATATATATATATATATATATATATATATATATACCGGGTGTCCCATATAACATTACGTTCTTGAATATCTCGAAAACAATGCATCGTAACAAAAAGTGTGCCGAATCAAAACCTTTATAGTTTTTGGGGGGACATCAGACTCTGACAAAATGGCGGGAAAGGGGGTCAACTTAAAAATCTTAAATGGGACCTCCTATTTTTTATTGCAGATTCGGAAAGAGCGTAAAAAAATGTTGGTTTTATTCGGAAACTTTTTTTGTACTCCCAACATAACCAAACAAAATGCCGTACTGCTGTGTACAGGAATACAGAAATAAAATAGGGCCTTCATTTACAAAAAAGAAAGTAAAAAATGATTAGATTACATTGAAGCAATAGCTCAAGAAATATATATGGGATGATATATTCATTTATTACAAAAAGATTCTTACCTAATTCGTGACTATCTACATGAAAAGTATTTCTTAATTCTTCTATCGTCATTCTCTTGTGAACCTGGAAAAAGAAATATATATTAATTTTCCTGTGTTTTTACAACAGGTATTCTTGGTAATTCCCCATTTTTTAATACAAACAACAGTACGAAATAAAAACAAGATGATCATGCATTCTATTTACATAAACAATGATGAAAATTTCTTTTTTAAACAATAACGAAAACTCATTTTCTGCAAACGAATTACGTACGTAATTATGTAAATATGACATACAAATTTTATACAAAATAATCATACATTATTTTTATATTCCGAAAGTTGTAATTTTCTCTAAAATGTCTATGAATATTTATATGAGAAAATAATACACTTAAAAAATAAATGTTGCAATTAATTCAAATGTGCATACCAAGCAATTTAAATTTTGCAATAAATAATTGCTAGCAATAAATTATTTTATTTATTGTATTTGGGAATTATACATTATCTTTGTTTATAATTATTACACGTATATTATTATACATATATGTAGGTACGCGTATGTTTGCAGCAATAGCATTTACGTCCTTGTCTTAAGTACGTATCATTTTACTCTTGTACCATTTCTAAAATAATGATTTTGGTTCATAGAAGTTTTTACGTAAAAATGTTAAAAAAATCGCATATCCAGATTTTATAGTGAATAAGCATATTTTAAGTTCCCTAGAATCTGATTTTATCATTTTTACGATGATGTCTGGTGTGTGTGTGTGTGTGTGTGTGTGTGTGTGTGTGTGTGTGTGTGTGTGTGTGTGTGTGTGTGTGTGTGTTTAACCTGTTTAACTACGTATTCCTCAACCTGACACTCATGGGAAGAGCTGAAAAGGTTTTGGTAACAAATGGACAATCAGAATATCAGAAATAGGAAGTTTCTTAGAACTATTCTTTTTAATATTATTTTTTGTGAAATTTGTTATTACAAATATTGAAGAACATAAAATTCTCCATCTAATACACTTAAAACTTTTATTATATCTTGTATAGATTTAGAGATAAAGACACTATAATATATAGAATAATCTGGTATAACAAATCACAGAGGCTAAATTATACTGGAAAAATCAGTTGACAAATTCAAATGTTTATAACAAAGTTTGCAAATGACAGATGTCAGCGTCAAAAATCAACAGTTTTAGTGACATTCTGAAAGCTTTTTCTGGGAAGTACATTTGATCTTTTTTATTGTTTTATTAATTAAATATTTAAAATTATAGGTAAAATGCATATATCCATCAGAAATACCGCCAATTTTGTTAATGAATTGGAAGAATCTCTGACATTTAGGAACTTCCTCATACAATGAAAAATATTTATATTTAGAATAGTATGTGTGCAGAAGACATGTTAAATACAATAAAAAACAATATTTGGGTAAAGTTCTGTAATTTTGTTATAAAACGACGATTCGACAGCGAACATCAAATGGAAATGGCGAGAGGTATTATGCTGGCCGCAACAGATTTTAATGACGTCAGACTTCTTACCACAGTTTACAGTACAAAATAGAGTATGAGAGGACTCATTTTCGATATTCGATATTTTTTAAATTTTGATGGAAATAAATTTGATGTATAAACTTAATGATATATTTATATATTTCGTCTTTAAAGTAATGATATAACTTTCATTATATATATTCGCTGATAAAAAATGAATTAATAAAACAAATGCATCCAGCAAATTCTCTCCGCTATTCACTTGTCTTTAAGCCGAATTGAAAAGGTAATTAAGCCGTTATCTTCATCTAGTGTGCTTTGAGTTGAGTTCAGCTGTCCTCGGAACTTTCATATATGAAAGCGGTTAGCTGTGGGCACTTCCGGCCTGGCGCTACCGTCGCTTACGGCAGAAACAAACACTGAACTAAACGATGCTCATCTCTTACCGAGATGAGATTGTTTTGTAACAGATGACTGTAATTGATTAGAAATGAAAGCGAAATCGAATTATAATAACATAGGCCAGTTCCGCATTTCGAGATGTACAATATTGGATATGATTGATTAGTATGTATTCGCAGACATTCTATAGCTATGTAATTTGGATAAATTTCTTTTCTTTTTTTTGGTGATGCATTTTAATTCTGTATATAATATCTTTCAATTATATTTTGATATTTCTCCAAAACTAAAAAATATGTGTGTCATCTACAAATGATTGTGTCATTTTTATGATTTATAATTATTTAACAAAAAGTTTTTTTTACTCACAACTTAGGAAATGATATATTACGCATACTACTTAGAGCAGTAAATGTCAATTCCCTGATGGAAATAACCAGGAAAATTTGCAAAAAGCTCTGGTTTCTTGAGTATTCTTTTTTAAAACAAAATAGTCAACTACAATAAAATTTATTATATAATGTGGTATTTCCTCGGTTTCGTGTATTAAAACCCACAATATCTGCGATAAACACCCAGCACTTTCCAAATAAATTTGTAGACGCCCATACGATACAAATATGTCATTATTATTACAGCGCAGATTGGTATACTCAGAAATGGGTAATATGCCGTGATATATATACAGGGTGTTATGTAAGTAAGTGATCAACGCTCAACCCATGGTAGAACTGACCCCAAAGATAGTAAATCTGGCAATAATTTTTGTTTAACATACTTTCTACAAGAACTAGAGGCCTTTAAAACTGACCAATCAAAACTTTATAAAAAAGTAAAAATCAATGTGTTCTCTGGAAAAAATATTGATTGTCAATCTGACGTTAAATGATTTTTGCATAGACGTACAATTTATATTCTGTTTTTTTGATATTCTCAAAATACCATTTACCTTCACCAACCAAGAGTATGCAGACATGCATATGGTTTATAGCGAGACATTACAAAATAGTCGTGCTGTTGTAAGACGGTACAGAGAGTTATTTCCAAATAGACGTCAATGATTTTGTCATTTGTGACAGGTATCACATTTTTTCCAGAGAACACATTGATGTTTACTTTTTTATAAAGTTTTGAACTATGACGTGATTAGTCAGTTTTAAAGGCATCTAGTTCTTGTAGAAAGTATGTTAAACAAAAATTATTGCCAGATTTACTATCTTTGGGGTCAGTTCTACCATTGGCTAAGCGTTGATCACTTACTTACATAACACCCTGTATATATATATTATTTATATGAAATATGATCTAAATGAAGCATTAAGGAATTTTATGACACTTTAGTGCCTTTTAACGAAGAATTACAATTTGGGAATAAAAGTAAGTCACATGGCACTAGATCAAGTGAGTACAGTTGATGTACCAACACAGTGATTTTGTATTTCGTCAAAAATATCTTGCCGGGCAGGGCGTTTTGTTCCGGCGCGTTGTCTTCATGGAGAATCCATCACATTTCAGCCCTTTTTCTTCTCACCCGTGCATGAAACCTTCTTGTAAAATGCTTGGTTAACGAAATGCCCCTCAGACACCCAATCCATGTGAACAATCACTCACAGTGCACGGCCGAGGCGCTAATCATCTCCGGTCTCTTTTCCTCCTTCTTTAAATCTTTTAAACTGCTCAAAAACTTGAGTACTAGATAGGCCCTCATCACCATAAACATTCTTCAACAATTCGTACATTTCTAAGTTTCACACAGAATTTCATATTGACACTAACATAATTCCGGCGGAGTACGAGAAAGTAGTTAACTTCAATGAAAGACTACTGCTGAACGGTTTGCCTAATTATCTTGAAATTTTAACAGTGGATGGAGGAAAGATGACAAATTAATATGACATAGCCTGCAATGTTGCCAAATTTACAGGGAAGCCGGAAAAAATAAATCTTGTTATTTAATTGCCACACCTCGTAAATCCACCTTAAATGCTAAATTATGAAACGGTATTCATTTTTTGACGTAGGTGTACAAACGTACATACATAAATCATTAATTTTACAATGTAATGCCCCAAACTTTCATTTTTGTGAAAAGGAACAAGAAATCAGTTGTAATATTTAATTCCTTTATTGCGCAAATCGCTTGCTTTCGTGCAGAATCAAACCGTAAAGAGTTGCGTCTTCTAATTACTATTGCAGAAAGATGGACTTACATGTAGTTACATTACATTATATTACAAATTCGCCAAAGGTTTCACACATCACAGCGCTTTATAATTATATAGGATTTGTTTATATTTACTGATTAAAAGACATGAATTTTGTTTTAACTTTGCTGGTTAATAATTATAGAGTTAAATAACAGGTTGCGAAATAACTAATGAGTTTTACGAAAAAAATACGGATTTTAATTGTTATGTAAGTAAATATATCAGCAAAGATTTTACCATACATTTAAATCAGTGTCTTATAGTATAATGAAGATTATTTTTAATTGAAGCTTTTCAATTCAAAGAAATCTAAATATATAAAAAAAACTATGGTATAGATGTTATTTTGTTCTCAAACAGTAGACTTCACTTATAATTGGTCACATAAATTGATGTTTTTCAACACTTATAAAAAAGTATAAATATATTTAAAACTACATTTGTGTGTGGTTAATAATTAGAAATATACGTGGATAATAATCAATTTAATAATTTACTTAATAAAAAACTACATAAAGTATTATAATTCAAGTATTGACTTTATAGTTCTTTTAACATACAATATTATAAAATCTAATAGTTCAAGGTTTGATAGCCATTGACAGGTTTACAATATTCAATATTTTTTTTACTTTCATAAAAACGCAATGGGGTATTCCACTCAATTTTTTACCTCTCGCTAAGAAAAATATTGGATTCATGCTAAAATTCGCATTTCCAGATTTTATTGAATAAGCACGATTTAAGGTCCGTAGAATCCGATTATAACATTTTTAAAATGTCTGCGTGTGTTAGTGTGTGTGTGTGAACAACCGGAAATAGTAGTTTCTTAGAAAAATTCTTCTAAATATAATTTTTGGGAGTTTTTTTTTTATTAAATATTGAAGAACATAAAATTCTCCATCTAATACATTTAAAATTTTTATTATATCTTGTATAGATTTAGAGATAAAGACACTATAATTTATAGAGTAAACTAATCGCAGAGGCTAAGGCACTAAGGAAACCAGTTGGCAAATTCCAATGTTTATAACATAGCTTGAAAATGACACATGTCATTGTCAAATATCAACAGTTTTAGTGACATTCTGATAGATTTTTCTGGGAAGTATATTTAATTTTTCTTATCGTTTTATTAATTAAATATTTGAAATTATAGGTAAAATTGTGGTAAAATGCAAATATTCATCAGAAATACCGCCAATCTGGTTAATGAATTGGAAGAATCTGTATCATTTAGAAACTTCCTCATACAATGAAAAATAGATATAATTAGAATTATATGTATGCAGAAAATATGTTAAATACAATAAAAAACAATATTTGGGTAAAGTTGTGTAATATTTTGTTATAAAACGACGGTTCGAAAGCGAAGTGCAATACAAAACTTATATAGCCTAATATGGAAATAGCGAGAGGTCTTGTGCTGGCCACAACAGATTTTTTATTATTTTAAATAAAACTTCATTCAGTTTTGAAGCAATTCATAGTATTAAAAAATGTTAATTGTTCCTAGTTTAACAGTATTTTATTTTTGAGAAATCAGTGTAACGTCACATTTCCGCTATACTTGTCTTTCTCACACACACTGCTCTGAGTACGCTGCGAGAGAAAGATAACAATTGTATGACGTCAATTTTCCCTTTTAGCAAATGTGAAATATCTCGTAAAGTAATTATTTAAAAAATGTTTTCATTATTTTAACTATTATTTATTGAGCCATACTTTATGTTAAATTGTATTTTTTTAAATTTTTTTGTTATGGTGGAATACCCCAGCGTGGCATCATAAATTCAAACAAACAATTGTTATTTGGTTTACTCTCCTTATATTCTGCATTAATTTTGAAAATGGATTTCGAATTTTAAAAAGGTGATTGAAAAAAATTTAAAAGTATAAAACTTGGAATAGAGTAGATGTGTGACGTAGATGTTAAGCGAGGTTAAAACTTTTTTAAATTTGATGAGTTTCTGTCATACATAAGTTTTAAGATCTAGTTTCAATATAAATAACTCCATTTTCTAAATTGTTACTATTGCGAAGGATCCCATTGTAATATTAATATTTTCTGAGAACATTTTGGAACAATCTTGTTTTGTTTTATAATTATAACTGCAATTAAAACATTTGAAAATTATTTTAAAACCGAAAGTTACTTTATATTGTTCCGAATCTTTTTCTCATGCAAATATTTAATTACATCTTAACAATATAATGTCCCCATAAAATTCCTAAACTTAATAAAACATAATTTCGCTAATTAAATCTTAATGATTCATACATATTCCCGTATATGTTCATATTGTCCGCTTTGTATAGATAGTGCCACGTGCTAAGGAAATGAAAGTTATTTAAAGAAGTTCCACTTGTAATAATTGAAATCTTATGTTGGTAACACTGCAACTTCCCAAACAAATTATAATGAACCCCCGATACAATTACACGCACGCACGCCACTGCAAACAGGAAATAGGCGGCGGAAGTGATTGACTAGATTTTGGCTTTCCGAAGATGGTCTTTTGTTTAAAGGTAATTGTCTTGTAACAAGTGAGTGTTTGGGAACAATTGACAAGGATTTGACATTTGAAAAGATGTTACACAAATGAGCTCTATTTTCTCCTGAAATAAGAATTGAATGGCGATTGAGGTAGCACCTCGTAACGCAATTCGACTAATTTTGTTGTAGCAACAGCGGACGAATGAAAAGACGCATTATCGTAATGGAACAACCCTTTTTCTTATCAGCATAATATTGGCCAGTTATCGTTTTTCCTTTTTGTAAACAATCAATAAAGATCACACCTTTGGGATCCCAAAATACTGTAGTCATGCCCCTATTGGCCGAAAAACGGTTTTTGCCTCCTTGGGATCGCTTTCCTCAAGAGAAATCCATTGTTTCGACTGCATTTTAGTTTTGACGTATAATGGTATATCACGTTTCATCTACTGTGACATATCGGCGGAAAAATTCCCTTGGATTACGTTTGAAGATAACCGAACATTCTTCTGAATTTTTAATGCGAACGCGCATTTGATCTGCCGCGGCACCCATCTCGCGGATAGCTTTTTTATATGTAAACGTTCATGCAAAATATTCCATACCCGTTCGGTTGAAATGCTGACTTCATTAGCTATCTGACGTACTTTTAATCGGCGATCGCTAATTACTAGGGCATGGATTTTATTAACCATTTCTCGAGTAGTTACAGTAAATGACGGTCCCAGACGTTCTGCATTATCTGTGCTCATATGACCACTTTTAAAAGCAGAAAGCCACTTACAAATCATTCCATGGGACGCAATACATTCAGAATAATATTTATGTAATTTTTTTGCGTTTCTTTAATTGTTTTTCCACATAAAAAATAATGTTTAATTAACACTCAAAATTCTTTTTTCTCCATTTTTACAGAACAACAAAAACAGTTTTCTGTAGATAGTATAAAACATAAACTATCTGTTAGATTTGCTCTAGTCAGTATATGCTCGAAGTTTATAAGCCTTTATTTCTAGAAATTACATCTACTTCCCAGTGAGTTAAGTTTGTAACGACACTAACAAATCATCTTTTATATTGAAACGTCCTGCGTTATTGGCGATCGTAGTACTATTTCTCCTAGTTGTCATTGCTAATAATAATCAATTTGCAACACTGCAAATGTCCTGTCCTAACAGACAAATGGGCTAAAAGGCGTGTCACATTAGCCAACATTTTAACACACCAATGCTCAAAGGTTGCAATACATACAGGAAATCTATGCAAGATATTTTGAAATTTGGTTAATAGTAAAAATCCTGCAAGGCCGACGTTATTAAAGTAAATAAGTATGCTTAGAGATAATTATAATAAATAATAATTAAAGGTCATACTTCAAAAAAACTTTTAAGTTAAAATCTTATGGATGTGACAAGCATTTGAAAATTATTGCTATTTTAATAGTATATTATACGCCAAGTTTGAGAAGATATCATTATTGACCCAGCGCCTATTGCAACCCGAGGGCGAAGCCTGGTCAATAATGATCTTCTCAACCGTGGTTTATATACTATTTTTTTTTTCACTACTAGCACATAAATTCTCTTTGAATTTTTTTTATTAATAATAACAATAATTTTGACATGAATAATAACGTTACTTATTTGTTAATATTCACAAAAACAAAGTAGGCTGCATTTGTTTTTATCTGACGTTTTGCTCATTTCGCTGGTTTGATAACCTCACTTATGGGCCTTGATTTGTATTTGATTTAATTATTTAATAAAAACACTTTGTGCTGTTACAGTCAGCAGCCTTATTAGTTTATTATTATAAATAAATAAATCTATTGAAATGTATTTACCTACAAATACAAAAAAATAGTGATTTGTTCAATCCTACATCTACAAATATTTCACATTTTCACCAAAACAGCACAGTGGCCAGGCGAGGCGGCAGCGTAGGTCAATTTAAAATTATAGTGGCAAATTTCAATTATATACTTAACACCTTTCTTGAGTTTAATGAGTTTTGGATTTTCGATATTTGGATTTGGAGGCTTGAGTTTGATTGAAAAGTGACCATGGTTACAAGCAAGCGGTAGTGAAAAACAATTTCTCATGTCAAATAAAGGTAAATAATAGTAGGTTCCTAGGCTAGTAGAGAAATAAATTAATTTATAATTAGTATGCTGGGGATGTGTAAATATAATACTTAGTTTTAAACGTGACTGCCTCGCCTTGTAATATTATAAGAAACTATACAGAAGGTAAAATAATGTATCTATATTGTATAGGAAGAGAAATTTGACCTAACAGCTAAGATCACCCAATTTAAAAATCATTTTTTGTTGCACCCACAATAGACACACATTATAGAGTACTCTAATGCATAAAAGTATATCTTGTACCCAGCTTATCAATTGATACATGGCAGACACATTTACAAAATAAAAAGCCAAACGTCAAACATATATTGTTGTGTCTTAAAATATGTCTGTTATAGACTCTATTTTTTCCGTTTAGCTTCTTATGATAATAGAGGGATTACCATCAAAGTAAGCTGGTAGCCAAGCCCACGAGACGTGATGTACAAAAAAATGAGCATCGAACTAAACTACTATTCAAATTGTCACTAGCTGTGACGTAGTAGCCTTGGATAAAACACTTGACAATCGCTGCGAGGCATTTTCTCATAAAAGAAACAGAAGCCAATCAAGTAAAAACTATTAAGGATATTGCAAACTCAATAAAAATTAAGTTTCATTAGAAAAAAATAGTATATATTTTCAAACATCCTTATTATATACTAAATAAAATAACAATAGGGTAGCTACTATAAAATAAATAAATATACAAATATAAAATAAATAAATAAATATATCTTCACGGCATATTACCCGTTTCTGGGTGTGCCAGTATCTGCAACACATGTAGACATCGGTAATGATGACGATATATTTTACCGTGTGGGCGCTTACCAGGCGTCACCTCACGGGCACTCAACTGGTGTGGAGAGTGCACCATTGGGGCACTTTTGTGCCATTTAAAATTGGAAATATTTGGCGTCTGTCGGGATCGAACCCGGTTCTCCCAGGTTCGCGATCAGACACTCAGACGCGCGGCCACTGGACCCCATATAAATAAAAGTTGCAAAATTTAAGAACAATACCAGCAAAATTTAGAATTGTTTTACAAATGAATAATTAGAACTTACGAAAGATAATTACATCGGAAAGAGATGTAAAACAATACTGAAAATTCTCCTATTTATGTCAATATGTACGGGATTAATTATTATCTCTTGCTGAGAGAGGTATTGGATTCATTCCAAAAATCGCATATCCAGATTTTAGTGAATAAGTACCTTACCATATTTTGACATTCATACAAGAATTTTTTTGACAAAAACGTCATTTTATAGCCCGCCGGGCTATAATGAAACGTCAAACCAAATTATAACCTACAATACAAACAATTTAAACAGGCAACATGAAAAGTGTTTTTTACAAATTGAAAAAAAATTTATTCTGTAAAGAAAAATGAAAATTAATTTTGTGATATTGATATGAAAAGCACGGAGATACACAAAATAAAACTCAAATGACATAACTAATAAACAAACAATAAACTGTTGTTCTCGGTTTTCTTAGCAACACTACCTATAGATACTGGATGTACGAGGACAAATTCTTTTCAATACAATTTTTTTAACACTCATAATTTGAAAATTTTCGTCCGTGCATAAATTTTGTATGTACCACGAGCGTAACTTGCTTTTATGGCTTTTGACGTGTTTTTATCCCTCGGCTTACGCCTCGAGCTCAAAATCTCGCCGCAGGCCACAAAAGCCTCCTTACGCTCTTAATACATAAATAACTATTGTCACAAGATTCCGATTTTAACATTTTTACAATGATGTGTGTGTGTGTGTACCAATTTAACTATGTATTCCTTATGGTTTCGCCTCTTCATTTTCCTTCTTCCTCCTTTTCTTTTTTTTTTTTTCTTCGTCCTATAACTTGCCTAGGAGTCCTTTGACCCGTACTCTGTTTAGGGTTGTATGATTTCACATATGGTCACATCTCTCCCGCTAGATGGACATATTTGTCCATCTGTATATTATTTTATATTTGTTGCTAATCGGAGCTAACTTGTCAAAACTAGGAGTAGTAGTGTTGCGTCTGTCGTCAGATATAGTGCCAAAAACTGTCCGCCGCGTATAAAATCTCACAACATAAACCCGGTAGTGTATGTGATATTTACCGCATCAACCGCTTCAGAATTACCGCATCAACATCGCTATTTTCAGAGAAAGGTCCAGTGCAACATCTCTTCAACAATAGTGAGTACACTCCTCTCTTTATCTTTCCCAATTCAAATGATACAGGGTGTGAAACTAGTGCTCGCATATATTATAGTTCACTATCAAAAAAATTCAACCACCCTTTCGCCCCAAAATAATCTGATATTAATGGGAAGAGCTGAAAAGGTTTTGGTAACAAATGGACAACCAGAAGTTGTAGTTTCTTAAAAAATAACTTCTAAATAGGCATTCTAAAGGTGAACTGTTACCGGTATATATCGGTAAACAGCTGTTCATCAATTTACAGCTACCGGGATAGATATTTTAAGAACGCAAGTGAAAAACAGGTTAGATTTATAACCTATGAAAAGCAGTTGAAAGATGAAACATATTTGAAATATGACGTAGTTAAACGTTATCTTGTCTCGTCTTCTGTATTAACATAATTAACTTCTGAAATCTACTTCTGATTCCAACTTCGCTTGGCATCTCTACCTTGTTTTGAGGTTAGATTCTTCATGTACCGCATTTACCGGTTGTATTACTCGATCCACAAATCATGGTTCCGGTAGATGGATCTGGTAGGTATGGTACAATTTTCAAACATGGTAACTATTAACCACTTGTGTTTTCGAACGCAGTCGGTAAGTACGGTATCTACCGGTAGAATTTTCGCAAATGCCTAATATTATTTTTTGAAAATTTATGTTATTACAAATATTAAAGAATATAAAATTCTCTATCTAATATATTGAACATTATTATTATATCTTCCATAGATTTAGAGATAGAGAATTACAACAATTTAAAAAATCTGTTGTGGCCAGCACAAGACCTCTCGCCATTTCCATATTAGGCTATATAAGTATTGTACTGCACTTCGCGTTCAATCGTCGTTTTATAACAAAATTGTATTTAACATGTCTTCTGCACACATAATTCTAATTATATCTATTTTTCATTGTATAAGGAAGTTTCTAAATGTCAGAGATTGTTCCAATTCATTAACCAGATTGGCGGTATTTCTGATGGATATATGCATTTTACCACAATTTTACCTATAATTTCAAATATTTAATTAATAAAATAATAAGAAAAATTAAATATACTTTGTCAACTGGTTTCCTTAGTGCCTTAGCCTCTACGATTAGTGTACTCTATAAATTATAGTGTCTTTATATCTAAATCTATGCAAGATATAATAAAAATTTTAAGTGTATTAGATGGAGAATTTTATGTTCTTCAATATTTAATAAAAAATTCCCAAAAAATTATATTTAGAAGATTTTTTCTAAGAAACTACTACTTCCGGTTGTTCAATTGTTACCAAAACCTTTTCAGCGCTTCCCAGGAATGTCAGATTGAGGAAACTGCAGTTAAATATTTTTTAAGTCTTATAGTTTTTGAGGAATCGTGTCAACACACATACACACATACATACATCCACACACACACACACACACACACACACACACACACACACACACACACACACACAGACATCATTTTAAAAATGTTATAATCGGATTCTAGGGACCTCAAATCGTGCTTATTCAACAAAATCTGGATATGCGAATTTTAGCATGAATCCAATACCTCTCTTGGCGAGAAGTAAAAATATTGCATATTGAGTAGTGAAAGGATTAAAATATATTTATAAACAATATTGTATAAATAATCGAATAATTATACCTATATTTATCATACGCCAATTATTTAAATGCTACTCATATATGAACATACTATTATTAACCAGTAATAATATATGACAAAATATGTCTATTTATTAATTCGCATATCTTGCTTATGAATCACGTGACACTTAGGCCTAGTTTAGTGACCTGCTTCGTTTCTGACTCGTGTTGCAATGGATATGACATGGCATGGCATGGCATGAGCTGATACTATAATACTGGTACCTCTACAAACATTTCATTGTTTTAAGACATTTTTACTAGTTTCACAATACAGTAGGTAATATCCATTGTTTCGAATAGAGAAGTGTAGTAGGTACATTGCTTATCGAAAGTCTTGTTGGATTAATCATACACTAGAAATTGTAAAAGATGATTTATATTGAATTTTTGATGACTCGTATATGTTATTATTTAGTGGTCAGCATATTACTTCCGACTGTTTAGCATACTTGACACTTAAATTTATTATTTAATATTTAAAAGTTAAGCGTGTCAGTGCGCAATTTGTATTATTGTATTCATGTTGATACTCCTAAAAATATTGTTCATATAAAATATTTCAATAGTAATGGGTGATCCCATTTGAGTTTCCTATGTATACAGCACTATAAATCAAACAGCTGTCAATAAGCACGTGTTTCTAAAGCGTCAAATATTAGTTTACAACTACACATTTACGAAATGGATCGTATACAGTGAAGAATTTACACAGATTGCGTTTTAGAGCACTAGGAATATGATACTTCAGAAACTATAAGACTTAAGAACTGTTTAAGTATGGATTCCTCCATCTGACATCCCTGGGAAGAACTGAAAAGGTTTTGGTAACAATTGAACAACCGGAAGTAGTTTGTTCTACATATAATTTTTTGGAAATTTTTGTTATTAAATATTGAAGAACATAAAATCTCCATCTAATACACCTAACATTTTTACTATATCTTGTATATATTTATAGATAAAGACACTATAATATATAGAGTAATCTAATCGCAGAGGCTAAGGCACTAAGGAAACCAGTTGACAAATTCCAATGTTTATAACATAGTTTGTAAATGACACGTGTCAGTATCAAAAATCAACAGTTTTAGTGACATTCTGATAGTTTTTCCTGGGAAGTATATTTAATCTTTCTTATTGTTTTATTAATTAAATATTTGAAATTATAGGTAAAATCTGATATTCATGGGAAGAGCTAAAAAGATTTTGGTAACAAACGGACAATCGGAAATAGTAGTTTCTTAGAAATATTCTTCTTAATATCATTTTTTTGAAATTTTTGTTATTAAAAATATTGAAGAACATAAAATTCTCCATCTAATACACTTAAAACTTTTATTATATCTTCTATAGATTTAGAGATAAAGACACTCTATAATATATAGAATAATCGGATATAACAAATCACAGAGGCTAAATTGTTTCAATCAAATGTTTATAACAAAGTTTGCAAATGACAGATGTCAGCGTCAAAAATCAACAGTTTTACTGACATTCTGAAAGCTTTTTCTGGGAAGTACATTTGATCTTTTTTATTGTTTTATTAATTAAATATTTAAAATTGTAGGTAAAATGCATATATCCATCAGAAATACCGCCAATCTGGTTAATGAATTGGAAGAATCTCATATTTAGGAACTTCCTCATACAATGAAAAATAGATATAATTAGAATTATATGTGTGCAGAAGACATGTTAAATACAATAAAAAACAATAATTGGGTAAAGTTCTATATTTTTTTTGTTATAAAACGACGGTTCGAAAGCGAAGTCCAATACAATACTTATATAGCCTAATATGGAAATGACGAGAGGTCTTGTGCAGGCCACAACAGATTTTTTTTTACTGAAGATGGTCGAACTGTAACAATCTATGTAGTATCCGTAATCTTAGCTAAAACTCACGGTATACAACGTAAAGTGAAAGAAATTCTATTTGAAGGTGACATTACTTTTTCGTAATAACAATAAAATAAACTACCCATCCTATGTAGAAATATGAAATTAACAACACTCTTT
The DNA here is from genome assembly GCA_943142095.1 of Ophonus ardosiacus. Taxonomy (NCBI): domain Eukaryota; kingdom Metazoa; phylum Arthropoda; class Insecta; order Coleoptera; family Carabidae; genus Ophonus; species Ophonus ardosiacus. Next base: position 49,792,542 of record OW964832.1, read on the forward strand.
GAACTTTGCATGTACGCTAAATAAGCTGTAACACTTCGGCTACAGCCGATAAAGTTCAAGCATTATGTAATCCGAGATGCGCCTAAATCTCCCTTTCTCTCTAGAGAAACATCGCAGATGATTCCGCAAAGAAAACATCGCAAAACTCTAGCACAAGACTACAGGTACTTTTAAGAAAATATTAAGTCATCCAAGAATGAAGAAATGTCAAGCAATTCCTTCTTTATCAACGAATTATATAACACGAATTAATTAGTTGTTAATTGTTGCAAATGTCAAAGAAAGAATAACATATAGTTTCCTGATTAGAATTAGAATTAAATTTGGCGAAAGTATAAATTTCTATCAAATGTTACAAGGTTGGTTTTAAAACTTTTATTGAGAAATTCTATAAGTTTTTTGTTCGTATTTTTCTCATTTTTAGTTTGATAATTAGGTAAAACAGTTATTAATTTTTTTTATTAGACCTTATTTACAAAAAATGTTGGTGGTACTTTCACCCAAAAATACATCGCGTATTTACCTCTCGCTGAGAGAGGTATTACATAAATAAAATAAATAAATAAATATATCAACACGGCATATTACCCATTTCTGGGTGTGCCAGTATCTACAACACATGTAGACATCGGTAATGATGACGATATATTTTACCGTGTGGGCGCTTACCAGGCGTCACCTCACGGGCACTCATAGCTGGCATGGAGAGTGTACCACAGGGATCACTTTTGTGTATTACATTCACGTTAATAATCGCTTATTCAGATTTTAGTAAATAAGTGCGTTTTAAGGTCACTTGAATCCAATTTGAACATTCTTTAGAATGATCTGTGTGTGTGTGTATGTGTGTGTGTGTGTGTGTGTGTCTGGATGTTGGAGGAACAGTTTCTCAAATTTTAAAGCACTAAAGACAAATTCATCTACGTATTCCTTAATGTGGCATTAATGGAAAGACCTGAAAAAGTTTTGGTAATAATTGGATAACCAGAAGTAGTAGTAGTTTCTTGAAAAATAATCTTCTAAATATTATTGTTTGGAAATTTATGTTCGTAAAAATATTGAAGAATGTAAAATTCTCTATTTGATACATTGAACATTTTTATTATATCTTCTATAGAGTCTAATGAATCTCACAGCTCAAATAACTCCATGAAAACCAGTTGAAAAATTAAAATGTTTGTAATTATTAAAATATCTTTCAGAACTCATATTATTAATTGGAATAATACTACCTTTTTTTTAGTTTAAGTTCTGTATTTATTATTTAAACCCAACGTTTCGGCACCATAAACTGGTGCCTTCTTCAAGGGATACATTGACATAAATATGTGAAATAACAAAAACAACAAGTAACCAAGGTAACAAGAAATATTCATAAATGTTACCTTTTTTATGTATACATTATAGACATTATATGCATGCCCGGCAATAACATGGACGGCGAACATGCATTTTCTCAGGAAAAAATCTCCTTTTGCCAGAGGAAAAACCGTCCCAAAAACTGGCAGAGAAGTGATCTGTATAACTCAGAAATACCGCAACCGTACTCTTTATTAACAAATTACAACATATTTAATATTGGAAGCCATGTGCGACTAAGTTCTAATCCGTCACAATGATTGAGATTGATATTTCTTGTTTTATAAATCACAACGGCTTCTCTAATTAATCTGTTGTTAAGTCGAGTAGGTCTTGCAATTATTTTCGTATCTTCAAATTTAATTTGGTGGAATTCTTGCAAGGCATGTTCTGCAACGGACGATTTCTCAGGCTGGTTCAATCTGATCGATCGATGATGTTCGCTCAATCTTGTAGAGACAGTTCTACCAGTCTGGCCGATGTAAACTCTCCCGCAGACACATGGAATTCCGTTTGTAATTGTCAGTGTAAAAATCCAGATACATTACTGAAGACTTTTTCTGGGAAGTACATTTAATATTTCCTATTTTATTATTATTAGTAAAATATTTAAAATTATAGATACATATATTATTTTACGTAAAATACATTTTTTCTTTATCCCTCATATTAAGCGAGATATGAGATATTTTCAAAATAAGCGAAAAACAAGTTTTAGCCTGTAACTCAAAAACAAAAGACGATGATTTTTTTTGTGGTGCCTATAAGGTTGTCTCAAAAAGTTGGCCCGTAAAGACCTACGTCAATTTTCTGTAGCGTGCAAAATAAGAAAGTTTTTCATATATGAAACTCAAAATTGTTCTATTCTGTACATTAACAAAATATTTTTTATTTCAGACGCTGCACTGAGTCCATCTACATCTTCTAACAAAATCAAAGTCGTCTTATACAATGTAAGTTTCTTCATTACTTAACTACATACTTCCTAATACAAAGATAAAAGCTGTTAAGTCTTATAAAAAAATCTACTGGAACTAATGCCTCCAAACAAAAAATAATACTATATTATTCATAACGAAACAAACGAAGATGCGTGTACTTTTCGTGCGTCTTTTGTCAGTGGGTTCCGCGATGAGTTGTAAATCGTGCGGTAATTCATCGCGATGTTGTTTTGTTCGTCGCGCGCGCTAATAAGAATGTCTATAACACTTTCACTCTTGAAATTGAAAGGTACGAGTAAGGCGAGTTGCAAATCATGTAATATATTCTCAAAAAGGAAATTTCGGACAGCGAAAAGATGTTTAAAAGTTTTCCAGCGAAATTATATAAAATGGAGGAAAGAGCTCACATAATCATTCGATTACAAAAAATCCTTCTTCAACATTTGTTAATAAAATGATGCGTTTATTATGAGGTGTGGCAATTAAATAACAAGATTGATTTTAGAACATTGATAATGTATAAAATTACACAAAACAAATATGTCCTCTCCTTCTCGAACCCTACACCGCCCGATGCGAATATTCCTTTGTTGGAAGCAATACCTGCAGGCCTTTTTTGTTAGGTTGTTCATAAGTTCTGCCGCTTTTCTATAACTACATCTCGACCCCGAATTTGGTGCCTTTTAACGCACAATTACAATTTGGGAATACGAGTACGGTTGATGTACCAACACAGTGATTTTGTATTTTGTCAAAAATGTCTTGCCGGACAGGGCGTTTTGTTCCGGCGCGTTGTCTTCATGGAAAATCCATCAAATTTCAGCACTTTTTCTTCTCACCCGTGTATGAAACCTTCTTGTAAATGCCCTTCAGGCACCCAATTCATGTGAACAATCACTAGCAGTGCACGGCCGAGGCGCTAATCGTCTCCGGTCTCTTTTCTTCCTTCTTTAAATCTTCTAAACTGCTCGAAAACTTCAGTACTAGATAGACACTCATCACCATAAACATTCTTCAACAATTCGTACATTTCTGTAGCGGATTTTTCAAGTTTCACACAGAATTTTATATTGACACTAACATAATTCCGGCGGAGTACGAGAAAGTAGTTAACTTCAATCAAAGGCTACTGCCGAACGGTTTGCCTAATTATCTTAAAATTTTAACAGTTGATGAAGGAAAGATGACAAATTAATATGACGTAGCCTGCAATGTTGCCAAATTTAAAGGGAAACCGGAAAAAATAAATATCGTTATTTAATTGCCAAACCTCGTATAGCCAGCCAATGTTACAGAGTTCAGCTGTTCTTTAATTTTTTATTTATTTTGTTTGAATTTAATTATTCCAATTTATGAAAGTTTGAACGGCCTTTACAATAATTGTTTAATAATTATTTTGTAATATTATAATAACACTTTTCACTTTTACTCGTAAACATATGGCATTACTATGTCAAATAAATTAGTAATTAATACCCGTATTTATAATTATTTTCATTTTCTTGTAAAAATATCTCTCAAGGTCAATAACATGCTAATTTATGTGCAATCTTCTTGGTATTATACAGTATTTCATACTTTTACTTGTACATTACTTTTATCTAATTTACATAAAGCTGTATTTGAGTTTCCCCGTCTGCTGTTCAAAATAAAAATCCAAGTGTGCTTTGCTTTACCCACTCGCCATTTGCATTAAGACAATTGAATGTTGAAATGAAATGTTCTATGATCAGAAATATAGATTGCCTAGGGCAGCTCTAATAATGTCGTGACGCTTTAATTATAACCTGTAGACAAAGTAAATAATACAGGAATGTGAACGTAGTAAATAATCCTTGATCTTGGAGGATAATATATTTATCAACACCTACGTATAAAGTAGCCCTTTATCCAATGAATTATCGTTAGTAAAGTAACACTTTAATCGTGAGAATATGCATGAGAAATTATTTATCTAGTGTGATAATAAAGGAGATTAATAATCGAGACATTTTAATTTAATTGTTCAGTTTATTAATCGCAGATTAACACGCGCGTTAGTTACAATATTTTTCTTTTGATCGTTTCTTTAAATTGAAGAAAGTCTAATTTTATTACATTTTTTAAGTTTCTATATTTGACATTTAATGTAAAAGAATTTTCTAACACCACCCATTTTTTGGGAAGAGGCTGTCACCCAAAAAATTGGTGGACCTATGAAATCGACATATCGATTTTTGGAATCTACGAGTCGAGTAGCATATATACCCAAAATTTGGTTGTGAAATTTTTTTAAGTATAGCCCTGGCGAATTTTTAAACTTTATTGCATAATTGTAAAAAAAATCATTTCAGGCTAAACGATTCACTTGAGAACAAAATTTATTTGAAAAAAGTTTCTCAAAATTTATTTCTAGGGGGGGTTAGTTTGAAACTTTTTTTAAAATTCTCACATTTTTGAAAACAGGATCTTTGATACATTTTAATGTAAAAGAAAATTTTTGGAAAAAAACTTTTTTGTTTATTATTATTAATTAACCAAATTTTGGGTACATATATAACTCGAGCCGTAGATTCTAAAAATCGATAAGCCAATTTTCTAAAACCACCCATTTTTGGGCAAGGGGCAGTCACCCCAAAAATTGGTAGACCTACGAAATCGGCATATCGATTTTTGGAATCTACGGGTCGAGTTGCATATACACCCAAAATTTGGTTGTGAAATTTTCTTAAGTACAGCCCTGGCGAATTTTTAAACTTTATTGCATAATTGTAAAAAAATTCATTTCAGGCTAAACGGTTCACTTGAGAACAAAATTTATTTGAAAAAAATTTCTCAAAATTTAATTACAGGGGGGGGTTAGTTTGAAACTTTTTTTAAAATTCTCACATTTTTGGAAACAGGATCTTTGACATTATTTAATGTAAAAGAAAATTTTTGGAAAAAAACTTTTTTGTTTATTATTATTAATTAACCAAATTTTGGGTACTTATACAACTCGAGCCGTAGATTCCAAAAATCGATAAGCCAAATTTCTAACGTCACCCATTTTTGCGTAAGGGGCAGTCACCCCAAAAATTGGTAGACCTACGAAGTCGACATATCGATTTTTGGAATCTACGGGTCGAGTTGCATATATACCCAAAATTTGGTTGAGAATTTTTTTTAAGTACAGCCCTGGCGAATTTTTAAACTTTATTGCATAATTGTAAAATAAATCATTTCAGGCTAAACGATTCACTTGAGAACAAAATTTATTTGAAAAAAGTTTCTCAAATTTTAATTATAGGGGGGGTTAGTTTGAAACTTTTTTTAAAATTCTCACATTTTTCAAAACAGGATCTTTGACACATTTTAATTTAAAAGAAAATTTTTGGAAAAAAACTTTTTTGTTTATTATTATTAATTAACCAAATTTTGGGTACATATACAACTCGAGCCGTAGATTTCAAAAATCGATAAGCCAAATTTTTAATGTCACCCATTTTTGGGTAAGGGGCAGTCACCCCAAAAATTGGTAGACCTACGAATTCGACATATCTATTTTTGGAATCTACGGGTCGTGTTGCATATATACCCAAAATTTGGTTGTAAAATTTTTTTAAGTACAGCCCTGGCGAATTTTTAAACTTTATTGCATAATTGTAAAAAAATTCATTTCAGGCTAAACGGTTCACTTGAGAACAAAATTTATTTGAAAAAAGTTTCTCAAAATTTAATTATAGGGGGGGTTAGTTTGAAACTTTTTTTAAAATTCTCACATTTTTCAAAACAGGATCTTTGACACATTTTAATTTAAAAGAAAATTTTTGGAAAAAAACTTTTTTGTTTATTATTATTAATTAACCAAATTTTGGGTACATATACAACTCGAGCCGTAGATTTCAAAAATCGATAAGCCAAATTTTTAATGTCACCCATTTTTGGGTAAGGGGCAGTCACCCCAAAAATTGGTAGACCTACGAATTCGACATATCTATTTTTGGAATCTACGGGTCGTGTTGCATATATACCCAAAATTTGGTTGTAAAATTTTTTTAAGTACAGCCCTGGCGAATTTTTAAACTTTATTGCATAATTGTAAAAAAATTCATTTCAGGCTAAACGGTTCACTTGAGAACAAAATTTATTTGAAAAAAGTTTCTCAAAATTTAATTATAGGGGGGGGTTAGTTTGAAACTTTTTTTAAAATTCTCACATTTTTCTAAACAGGATCTTTGACACATTTTAATTTAAAAGAAAATTTTTGGAAAAAAACTTTTTTGTTTATTATTATTAATTAACCAAATTTTGGGTACATATACAACTCGAGCCGTAGATTTCAAAAATCGATAAGCCAAATTTTTAATGTCACCCATTTTTGGGTAAGGGGCAGTCACCCCAAAAATTGGTAGACCTACGAATTCGACATATCTATTTTTGGAATCTACGGGTCGTGTTGCATATATACCCAAAATTTGGTTGTAAAATTTTTTTAAGTACAGCCCTGGCGAATTTTTAAACTTTATTGCATAATTGTAAAAAAATTCATTTCAGGCTAAACGGTTCACTTGAGAACAAAATTTATTTGAAAAAAGTTTCTCAAAATTTAATTATAGGGGGGGTTAGTTTGAAACTTTTTTTAAAATTCTCACATTTTTCAAAACAGGATCTTTGACACATTTTAATTTAAAAGAAAATTTTTGGAAAAAAACTTTTTTGTTTATTATTATTAATTAACCAAATTTTGGGTACATATACAACTCGAGCCGTAGATTTCAAAAATCGATAAGCCAAATTTTTAATGTCACCCATTTTTGGGTAAGGGGCAGTCACCCCAAAAATTGGTAGACCTACGAATTCGACATATCTATTTTTGGAATCTACGGGTCGTGTTGCATATATACCCAAAATTTGGTTGTAAAATTTTTTTAAGTACAGCCCTGGCGAATTTTTAAACTTTATTGCATAATTGTAAAAAAATTCATTTCAGGCTAAACGGTTCACTTGAGAACAAAATTTATTTGAAAAAAGTTTCTCAAAATTTAATTATAGGGGGGGGTTAGTTTGAAACTTTTTTTAAAATTCTCACATTTTTCTAAACAGGATCTTTGACACATTTTAATTTAAAAGAAAATTTTTGGAAAAAAACTTTTTTGTTTATTATTATTAATTAACCAAATTTTGGGTACATATACAACTCGAGCCGTAGATTTCAAAAATCGATAAGCCAAATTTTTAATGTCACCCATTTTTGGGTAAGGGGCAGTCACCCCAAAAATTGGTAGACCTACGAATTCGACATATCTATTTTTGGAATCTACGGGTCGTGTTGCATATATACCCAAAATTTGGTTGTAAAATTTTTTTAAGTACAGCCCTGGCGAATTTTTAAACTTTATTGCATAATTGTAAAAAAATTCATTTCAGGCTAAACGGTTCACTTGAGAACAAAATTTATTTGAAAAAAGTTTCTCAAAATTTAATTATAGGGGGGGTTAGTTTGAAACTTTTTTTAAAATTCTCACATTTTTCAAAACAGGATCTTTGACACATTTTAATTTAAAAGAAAATTTTTGGAAAAAAACTTTTTTGTTTATTATTATTAATTAACCAAATTTTGGGTACATATACAACTCGAGCCGTAGATTTCAAAAATCGATAAGCCAAATTTCTAATGTCACCCATTTTTGGGTAAGGGGCAGTCACCCCAAAAATTGGTAGACCTACGAATTCGACACATCTATTTTTGGAATCTACGGGTAGTGTTGCATATATACCCAAAATTTGGTTGTAAAATTTTTTTAAGTACAGCCCTGGCGAATTTTTAAACTTTATTGCATAATTGTAAAAAAATTCATTTCAGGCTAAACGGTTCACTTGAGAACAAAATTTATTTGAAAAAAGTTTCTCAAAATTTAATTATAGGGGGGGTTAGTTTGAAACTTTTTTTAAAATTCTCACATTTTTCAAAACAGGATCTTTGACACATTTTAATTTAAAAGAAAATTTTTGGAAAAAAACTTTTTTGTTTATTATTATTAATTAACCAAATTTTGGGTACATATACAACTCGAGCCGTAGATTTCAAAAATCGATAAGCCAAATTTCTAATGTCACCCATTTTTGGGTAAGGGGCAGTCACCCCAAAAATTGGTAGACCTACGAATTCGACATATCTATTTTTGGAATCTACGGGTCGTGTTGCATATATACCCAAAATTTGGTTGTAAAATTTTTTTAAGTACAGCCCTGGCGAATTTTTAAACTTTATTGCATAATTGTAAAAAAATTCATTTCAGGCTAAACGGTTCACTTGAGAACAAAATTTATTTGAAAAAAGTTTCTCAAAATTTAATTATAGGGGGGGGTTAGTTTGAAACTTTTTTTAAAATTCTCACATTTTTCTAAACAGGATCTTTGACACATTTTAATTTAAAAGAAAATTTTTGGAAAAAAACTTTTTTGTTTATTATTATTAATTAACCAAATTTTGGGTACATATACAACTCGAGCCGTAGATTTCAAAAATCGATAAGCCAAATTTCTAATGTCACCCATTTTTGGGTAAGGGGCAGTCACCCCAAAAATTGGTAGACCTACGAATTCGACATATCTATTTTTGGAATCTACGGGTCGTGTTGCATATATACCCAAAATTTGGTTGTAAAATTTTTTTAAGTACAGCCCGGGCGAATTTTTAAACTTTATTGCATAATTGTAAAAAAATTCATTTCAGGCTAAACGGTTCACTTGAGAACAAAATTTATTTGAAAAAAGTTTTTCAAAATTTAATTATAGGGGGGGTTAGTTTGAAACTTTTTTTAAAATTCTCACATTTTTCAAAACAGGATCTTTGACACATTTTAAAGTTCTACCATTATTTATTTAGAAGTACTATCAATTGCTACTATATACTAAAATTGTTTATTAATAATAAGCCAATAAACGTCATTAATGAACGATTTCGTATACATAAAAACGATCAACAAAAAAACATAATTGAGTTAAAAAAAAGTTTAAATTAGGAATTAGATAAGAAAAACCATGATGTTTAGTTCAAAACAATATCAGATCAATTCTTTATTTTTTTCTTAGATAACTTGATATTTAAATAAACAAAAAGTTGAATATCGCAAGGTTAACAACAGGTACAAATTAGATCATTTGTTTTAGATAGATTACAAAAACAACTATATACATGCACTTATAAATAAAAAAAAGGATATAAAACTTTTTTTCTATTTCGGTGTTCTTATGAATCTATAAACTTTGAATTTTAACCATACTTAAATTATTTCAAAGAAAAATCTATAATTAGTATACGAAAAGTAAGTCATCAAAACATTTTTATCTTTCTTATTAGTGAAGAATGTTTCTTAATATGAGAATATTTACATCTAAAAATATAGTTAATATTCAAAACATTAGTCCAACAAAAAACATACTTAACCTTGAAGTGCAATTACTAAACTATAATTATCTTTTGATCTAGAGTGGAAAATATCAAAATACTAACAAGATCTTGAACAAAGATATCCGAAAGCAAACAAAGAAATGAAGTAGAAAATAGTTAGTAATTAGTGCAATTTTCTTTCAAGTACATGCTAATTTTTGGCATTCAATTAGCATAATAGTTGCTAAGCGTTTCCAAAACTGAGAAAAATATTTGTCACGCTTCGTAGAGCAGTCCATGGTTAAATGTAAACGAAAAAAAATAATGAATTTTTGTGTAGATTAACAATAATTTATATTAGTCACTTAAGAAGAAGAAAAATCTGTTGTGGCCAGCACAAGACCTCTCGCCATTTCCATATTAGGCTATATAAATATTGTATATATTTGACATTTCAGATACACACAAAAACACATATCTTCTTTATATATTTTTATATTTTTTAATTCATTCTATTCACTCTCATTCTTCTAATGTTCGAGATTTTTCCAATTCATTGATGAGATTGGCGGTATTAATAATATATGTATCTATAATTATAAATATTTAATTAATAATAAAATAAGAAATATTAAATGTACTTCCCAGAAAAATTCTTCAGTAATGTCTCTGGATTTTTGCACTCACATTTATCTGTCTATGGGGTATTCCGGTGATATGGAATTAATGCAAAATAATAACTTTTTTCTATAGTTTCCATCTTCATATAGCAGAAAAATATAATAAAACATGTTTAATAAAAAGTTTTAATTCATAATTTAATGTTACAAAATTGGAATTTTTACAGCTCTAGAAACGTCCTTGAAATTTGTGACGTCAAGTTGATAATCTGTTGCTCATTTCAAAGTAAATATTTTCATTTAAAAACACAGATGGTGCCAGTAGTTAACACGCGCGGGTATATTTCTTGTTTGACATTTCGTCCACTTTATAATTATTACTCCTATTTTTACCATAAACAAACACAGGACAAACATCGAAATACACGCTGCTACTAAAATCATAGGTAAACAAGCAAATGGCTGTCATGAACATGTGGATTTAGGCGTTGAAGTTCGTTGCAAATGTCACCATCGAGTTGACGTCATAAGCGCGGCATGATAAGAAAATTTGAATTGCGATGAAATTTTTTAAAATTCATATCTCATGTGATGCATACATTTTTTCACTCAAAGTTAGATATTCAGAGTCCTACTGGTCTGTACTAATGTAAAAAAATATTTTTAAAAAATGTCGGAATACTCCATTACAAACATTTTAATTTTTTCACTCGTTTTTCATGGGCTACGAGATTCATTTACAACTTATTATTTTATATATTTACATGTCTCTATCTTTAACTCCATAGAAGATATATAAAATTTTTAAATGTATCGGATAGAGATTTTTATATTCTTTAATATTTGTAATAACATAAATTTTCAAAAAATATAATATGAATTTTTTTAAGAAGTACATCCGTTTGTTCAATTGTTACCAAAATCTAATCAGCTCTTCCCAGTAATGTTAAACATGCCTTAAGTCTTACAGTATTTGAGAAACCGTGGTTCCAACATCCATACACACACACACACACACACACACACACACACACACACACACACACACACATACGTACTTTATCGTAAAAATGTTATAATCGGATTTTAGGGACCTTAAAACGTGCTTATCCACTAAAATCTGGATATGCGATATTTAGCATGATTTCAATACCTCTCTTAGCGAGAAGTAGAAAACAGTACATTAATCCTGATTGCATTAATTTAATAAAATATTATGTCATTATTTCTTAAACTATTTTTAATTATCAAATTTCGTGATATAGTTATTTTTAATTATATATCTTGGGTTATATGCTTATTAAAAAATTAGTGTTTTATCTTTTTTTTTCTATCATTGACCCGAATAAATATAACGTGCATAAAAACCAATTTCCTCTCGACACATTTGATAAAAACAATTGTATATCGAATTTTTAACATTCCTGTATTTCTTCCGGTCTTGAATTAACCGGAAATGGCCTTTTAAAGAATGTCACTAGACTTTTATTTTTCTGTAAGAGAATTTTCACTTTTATACAGAAATTGTACATATGTACAAATGAAAGAATAAACAATTGCATGCAGTTTCTTATCCCCACTATGCGTATGCTAGATTGCAATTGTTTCTGAAGGCGAGCAAGTTTAGATATGTACAGAAATAAAAAAATTAACTGATTTTCATTTTATGTATGTTTATAATTGTTGTTGTATATTATTTCATATAATTATATGGCATTTATATATGACAATAAATTTTAATTAAAATATACTGGTATCTCCAACAATTTATGAAGAATCTACTAAGTACCAATTTTATGTTTTAAAGTCAAAAAAAAATGTTTAACACAAAACAGTTACAATAATAGTTTTCTTTTATTAAAATTCTCATTTAGTTTGTTTAAATACGTATATGTTAAACAATTGCAACCATATTGTTCAGAGTATGAACGTAAACCTTTTTAGCTTCAATTTCAGAAAAACTAACGACATTTTGAAAAAAAGTGACTTCACTTTCAGAAAATGTAAATTCAATTCCACGAAAAATAACTTTCCATTTCAAAAAAAAATCTGTTGTGGCCAGCACAAGACCTCTCGCTATTTCCATATTAGGCTCTATAAGTATTGTATTGCATTTCGCTTTCGAACCGTCGTTTTATAACAAAAATTTAAAGAACTTTACTCAAATATAGTTTTTTATTGTATTTTACATGTCTTCTGCACACATATAATTCTAATTATATCTATTTTTCATTGTATGAGGAAATTTCTAAATGTTAGAGATTGTTCCAATTCATTAACCAGATTGGCAGTATTTCTGATGGATATATGCATTTTACCACAATTTTACCTATAATTTCAAATATTTAATTAATAAAACAATAAGATAAGTTAAATATACTTCCCAGCAAAAGCTATGAAAATGTCACTAAAACTGTTGATTTTTGACACTGACATGTGTCATTTACAAATTATGTTATAAACATTGGAATTTGTCAACTGGTTTCCTTAGTGCCGTAGCCTCTGCGATTAGTTCACTCTATAAATTACAGTGTCTTTATCTCTAAATCTATACAGGATATAATAAAAAATTTAAGTGTACTAGATGGAGAATTTTATGTTCTTCAACATTTAATAAAAAAAACTCCCAAAAAATTATATTAAGAAGAATTTTTTTAAGAAACTACTACTTCCGGTTGTTCAATTGTTACCAAAACCTTTTCAGCTCTTCCCAGGAATGTCAGATTGAGTAAACTGCAGTTAAATATTTTTTAAGTCTTATAGTTTTTGAGGAATCGTCCCTCCAACATCGATACATACACACACACACACACACACACGCATCCACACACACACACAGACGTTTTAAAAATGTTATAATCGGATTCTAGGGACCTTAAATCATGCTTATTCAATAAAATCTGGATATGCGAATTTTAGCATGAATCCAATACCTCTCTTAGCGAGAGGTAAAAAAGTAAATTCAATTTCGCAAAACGTAAATTAATATTTTGATATTATTTTTCTGAAATTGAAATTACTTGAAATTGAATGTATTTTTTAAGATATTGAAATTATTTTTTCTTAAATTGAATATACTTTTTCTGAAATTGAAGCTACTCTTTCTAAAATGCAAGTTAAAAAGGTATAGAATGTGTCCCTCGTATTTCTTTGAAATGCTCTAAATGTTCTGAATAAATTTTCAATTTAAATGTTTATATTAATTGTTATTACGTGCATAGGAAAAAATTTATATGTAATAATAATTAATATAGGTACAGTGCTTGGAATATAATAAACATTTGTTATACTCGAATTTATTAATAATAATTTTTATTACCATATATAAAATTATTTCTATTTTCTTTGATAACATTACTTGTACATAAATACAAATAACATTATTTAAAATTTTAAAAATCCTATGTTTTCTCAACCGTTTCCTCCAAAAAATTTCAAAATTTCTGTGTGGTACACTCTTATTTCTAACGTGATATACTTTTGAGACATCTAATATTATTTCAAAACTAAAATATATCATCTACAGAGATCTGTATAACAACATATGTAAAAAAAAACTACATGATATATGTATTAAAATAAATTAATATGACATTTCTTTTTTTGTCATCTTCCCACACATGAAATAACCGTAATCTAAACGTCTACGATTAACAGTTATCTTTATTCAATTGTTTTTGCTTCCCACGATTCGCTTTTTTCATGGCTAATATGATTTTGAATTCAATGATATCGCTCATCTTTAAAGCTAATATATTTTTTGTTATTTTTTAAAGATGGATTAGATAAAAATGAAATATTTAAACGTTAAAGAATTTTGAACACGATGCAGGAAGTATTTATTGTAATCATTTCTTGAAACTAATATACTGTCCACAATTATTATGTCTATTTAGTCATTTACTTTCTAAATCAATGTATGGACTGATGATGTGAAACAATAATACTACAGTCAGGATCGTCTACAAACACTATAGAGAAATATTAGAATATTATTTGAATTGCTGACAAATTTTCAAACATTCTTATTTTAAAATATCTAAATAAATTTATGGATATTTTGCTAAAAATAAAATAAAAATGTACTTACATCGTGTGAACATACGTACGCCATCCACGTGCACAATACTATAAAGATCCTAGTTGCCATGATTAAATTATCCTGAAACAAAAGACATCGTCCAATGAGTTAGCTGTAATCCCAGACGTGCATCAGCTGTTTTCACAGCCACAGTTGATATTTGAAAAGTGAAAGTTGACGGATAGTGTTATCTCTCTCAGACTAACGGTTTGGTTTTACTCTACGCTAACTAGATTCCCAGGTTCGAATTTTTGTGTATTACGAGAACACAGAATAAGAATTGTGGGAATTAGATTACGATAGTTCAGAAGAAAAGAATACCAGACGAATAGTTTCAGATAGTGGTGATACGTTTAGTAGTTCTGATAATTGTTGGAAGAGATAAGAGAAATTCTAGTAGCTGCTGTTACTAGAAAATAGATAACATATATACCGTGAGTATTTTTTAATGTGAAACATTGGGTTTGTATATCCATGGTTACGAATGGATTCGATCCCGACTGACGCCAAATATTTCCAATTTTAAATGGCACAAAAGTGACCCCTGTGGTGCACTCTCCACGCCAGCTATGAGTGCCCGTGAGGTGACGCCTGGTAAGCGCCCACACGGTAAAATATATCGTCATCATTACCGATGTCTACATGTGTTGTAGATACTGGCACACCCAGAAATGGGTAATATGCCGTGATGATATATTTATTTATTTATTTATGGTTACGAATTGATATTTGATTGACAGCAATGTATTTGCCCGTTCTAGAGAACGAATCTGACAGAAGTATTATATTTAAATATTGTAACAAATGTAGCGGAGTCAGAAAACCACTCGAGAGCACTAAACATATTTCGGGCACAAGGTGCACACAGTATTTTTGCTACATCTAAATTTAATTTTTAGAAAACATGTATAATTATTTAAACAAAATTAACCTCTAATGACATCTTGTCAATATGACAGATAACCGTTGAATTTTCCTATAAGTTATGATTTGACATTTGATTGACAGCAATGTATTTGTCTGTCTCATATAAAATGACACATGGGGAATGAATTTGACAGAAGTATTATATTTAAATATTGTAAGACATTTAACCGAGTCAGAAAACCACTCGGGCACAAGGTGCACACATGTTTTTCCTACAACTAATTTTAATTTAGAATGTAGGTATAATTATTTAAACAAAATGAACCTCTACTGACGTCTTATCAAATGTCAAATTCGTTCCCTATGTTTCATTTTAAATGGAACGGGCAAATACAGTGCTATCAATCAAATGTCAAGTCATAACCATGGATATGACAAACCCAATGTTTCACGTTAAAAAATACTCACGGTAATAGTTGTCAGTTGTTACTATATCTGCCGTCAGATAAGTATGGACTGGATATTTCTACACTGTTCCCAATTTATGTGACAAATGACATATCATTGGCGTCAGATTTTGATAATGAAAAACTAAATGATTATAAATAATTAGACTAACAAATAAATAAAATAGATGAGTATAAATAATTCAAAATAATAATATTTATAACATTATAACTTAATTTCAATATACAAATATGCTGTAGATATATTTCAATCGGTTCAAGTACATTGGGAACAAATAAATTTAAACACTCAATAAAGCCAGTAAAATTAACTATCAATAATAAACTCTATATTTAGATTATGCATGTTTTGAAACATATAAATTATGATTTATTTGCAATAAAAATATTACCTTTTATTTATGCATTATATTGATATGAAACACAAAATCACATTCAATTTTGACACTGACATTTGACTCACATGTCAATATGGTTTAATAATTTTGTTTTTGAAAACAACTTGTTCCAAGGAGTATAGCACCAGTTACATGTTACTTCTTGGGTAAATAACGTCACCAGAAATTTCAGATTAATTTTACTTTACTTTACTTCTTTTGATTCTGCATTGTACACAATTACTACAATGGATAAAAATAAAACCTCTTCTGTCTTTGATAATGGCTTAACAAATTCTAGGCATTCTTTGTACTACAGAGTGGTCAAAAAGAACTGAAAAAAGAAATATTTTCTCAAAATTACCCATTTATGGGCTAGATCTCTACCTAGTTTTGAATTATTGCCCCAAAAGTCAATTAAAACTTTAAAATTGTCAAAAATCTACCCCACATTACATAAAAAATTCAAAATTTTCAAAAATCTAATCTAAAAAGCCAATATACCCCACATTTAGAGAGAGATAGAGAGGAAGAACTGTATTATAATTTTATTAGATTTATAGATACAGTTGTTCCAATACTGTAAAAATGCGTACAATTACGTAACATTCTCTTTACAATCAAATAATATTACTACCAAGTTTATATCTCTAAGCATTTTTGAATTATTGCCCCAAAAGTCAATATACCCCACATTTAGACAAAAACTTCAAAATTTTCAAAAATCTAATTTTTATGCATCTAGATACTTCTCAATGCGCTGATTCCAAATTTTGAAACCGCAGGTCGATATCTCTTTCCGTTCTCGAGATATTTAGATTCAAAGTTTTGAATAAAACTGCCCATTTTTGGGTAATAACCCAAAAATGGGCCGAGATATGAATTTGGCGACATCACCATTCGATTCTACGGATAAAAATATATAAGTATACCAATTTTCATAAATTTTGACTAACCGGTTCATTTTTTATGAATAAAAGTTTGAAAACCCCTAAAAACGACCAAAATCTGAAAAAATCCTAAGGGGTACCCCTTACGATTTTTGCGATTTTTGGCCATTTTCAGTTATTTTGCTTTAGAGACTGTATGCGGTGTTCAAAAATTATGAAAATTTGTATACTTATGTAATGTAATTTTGCCCGTAGAATCGAATGGTGATGTCGCCAAATTCGTATCTCTGCCCATTTTGAAGTTTTTATCTAAATGTGGGGTATATTGACTTTTGGGGCAATAATTCAAAAAAGGGTAGAGATATAAACTTGCTCGCCATTTTTACCAGTTTTAGAATAATAATAAAACGTGGATTTACACTTCGATCACATAAAATAAAATGTTCAGTTTTAAATTTTATTTTATAACTTTCATTTTATGAGGAAAATATGAATACACTGGTATTTACAAATTAGTAGGTGTAGAAGAAATCGTTTTAAATTTGTGTTCAAAAATTTAAATATTCAACTAGAAATTTGTAAAGTTAAACCATTCAATTATCCAACATTAACCTACTTGTTTATCCCGAAAGTATACAATATCTACACCACATAATACAATTTTTCTACTATCTAGTTATTTAGGCCAATATTTGAAAAAGAACTCTAGATACATTTATGTATCTACTCTATTAATTAATATGATAATGTATTCCGTATTATTATTTAAAATTAAAATCTCCACCTTTTCTTTTCTTTTATTAGGCCGCGTAGAGTTTTACTTTTAGCAATTTTCGCTGGCATCACATATATTTTAACCTAGAATGTGAGAAACTTGGTCTCTGATACAGCATCCCGATATGTAACCGTACTCTATAGTGTGTTTCAATATATAGCAGACTGACTCTAGTACAATGCCGGGTGTTATGTCTGTATTGCACTTAAAGAGTCTATGAGACTTCACACAAAGATTAATACTTATTTTTGTGACAATAAAATTATATTTTATGGACGAGTGTATTATATATTATATTTTATCAGCATATATAAAATTCTTCTTTTTCTATAGCAGGTTTTAAAAATAATAGAAATCAATTATAAATTAAATTAGAATTTAGAAATAATTTTAAAATTTAAAAGCATAAAGTAAATATTTAATATCAGTTGTGATTCTATTCCAAAAATACATTTTTCTGATAACGTTAACTGCATAATTAATATATTAACACAAACCATCAAAGTTTGTAATGTATTTTGAATATTTATGCTATTGTTTTATTTAACTGAAAAAGAAGTTTTCATGGTAGTGGTGACCAGCCCAATACCTCTCGCCATTTTCATATTAGAGGCTATATGTATAAGTATATATTTAACATTTCTGATACACACAAAAAATTCTAATTATATCTATTCTTTATTTTTCAATAGGCTACTTGCTACTATACGTAATGTTATGTTGAAAACATATATAAAAATATAAATTTTATTTTTTAAAAAATATTTGTTTATTAGTAAATTAAGAAAGAAATTTTTCTGTGACGTCATTATATTAAGCTGCAGAAGGAAACCATGTTTAAAAATGTAACGTATAGATGGCATGGTGTGCGAGAAAGTTTTAATTTGAATTTGACATAAGTTCATTTTTTTCTCTCTCTGGGCTCTCAAATATATTAATTACTTTACAAATAAACACATAGGTAGTTACATGCAATTTAAAATATCGATAACAAAGAGACAAACTAGAATACTAACCTCCAAACTATTGTTGAAACGTTAAACAGGAGATCTACATTACGCTTACAAGCAAACGCTATGGCTCTACGACCATTCATTGGTGCGGCGTTATTCTACGTCATACATGGCGGGAATTCAAATAATCAAATTTCATTATTTTTTCTGGCTAATTAATAAAAATTTTGTCAAAAGAAAAAATATGGGTAGCAAGTTTTTACCTGCTCTTCAAAAATATTAAATAAAAAAAAGGTACGCAAGTAGCCCATTCATTCTATGAACAAGTTTCTTCCTATTCTTTTAAATGTTCGAGATTCTTCCAATTCATTGACGAGCTTGGCGGTATTTCTAAAGAGTATATGATGAATTATATTTATAGCAAGCGCGTGTTTATTTGACACTGATACTGTACATTCTTTGGCTTATAAATAAGCCCCTTTCTTTTTATACCAATTTTAGATGTTGACAGAGTCTCTTGCTCGTTATAATAAGAGCATATTAAATTACACTTCGACTTGTATGTACGAATTGTAGGTTTTCCGCAATCAATGATAGTGTCAATTTAACGTGCGGTAGCTATATCTATAATTTTAAATATATATGCCCGTATTCACCAACATCAAATAAATCTTCAAATAGCTTATTCATTGAATAAGAGAAAAATATCGCATCAAAATATGACAGCTAGAATAAATACCTTCATTTGTGTTATAGTATCGATGCGATATTTTTCTCTTATTCAATGAATAAGCTATTCGAAGATTTATTTGATGTTGGTGCATACGGGCATTAATTAATGATAAAATAAGAAATATTAATGTACTTCCTTCGAAAAAGTCTTCAGTAATGTCTAGATTTTTAACATTGAACATTTATATCAGTTAGAAACATTTTAATTTTACTTTTAATGTGATTTCAAAATTAAAATAATTTAATAAAAATGATTTCTAAGTTTCCGTTAATCTCCCGCTGAAACGTAACCTGCCTGCCCCGTCATTAAACTCACTTCACTATTCTATATTTTGAATCATACTATACCACACCGGTTTAGAGAAAGGGGCATTTCTTCAGCCATTATCTCACTGTGGAAAGTCGAAGAACTATGGAAACTGACGCAGTTATACTTAGAAAAGTGGAAATGCAATGCAGTTGACATTGTACTAATTTTTGACCTTATTTTACCGTTTGCATACTTGTACGTTCACTTTTAATATGGCCGCCTAGCTGCTTACACAATATGCGAGAATAAGATTGAAGTTTTTACGTTTCCTTTGAGAAATTGCAATGTGGCGTATAATAAAAGAAAAGTTATGTGTAATTTGATGCGGTTTCTAATATAATTTTTACCAATTTTTGTGGGAGATATTGTAAATGATTATAGAATTGTTGGACACTCTCTGCGTTAGCTGTAAGTGCCTACTCGTTAAAGATAAATGTAGTTTTTTTTTTGGCACACCCAGTAATGGGCAGTAAACATTTTTGGAGTTATGATTTATTTATTGGTAAAATAATTGTTTCAAAACAAGAATTGTAGAACAAAGGAAAAATATTGTTAATTTTAATCCATCAAATTAAGTTGACATCTCTGTGTAACAGATTTATTAGATAATATTTAAATACTAAAGTGATTATAATACTATCAAATTTGTAATCTATATTTTTTGTAATAAAATTTTATAATTTATATAGCAATAGGTTCACGTTCATTTTATGATACATAATTAATATTATTATACATTCTATTGTAAGTTTTACCTCCCGCTACCCTTGGTGAGGGAGGTATAGGGATCGTGCTAAAATCACTTATTGAGATTTTAGTAAAGGACCACGTTTTAAGGTCCCTAGAATCCAATTTTAACATTTTCACGATGGTGTCTGTAAGTGTCTATGTATGTGTGTGTCTGTGTGTGTGTGTGTATGTGTGTGTGTATGTGTAGGGATTTTGTCTTCACTCTAACTCAAATACTATCATTCAGAAAATTCTGAAACCTTGTATTTCTATCCTATTCTAATATGAAAAGAAGCCATTAGATTTTGGTGTAAATCGGATAACCGGAAATGGCACTTTACCTAAAGCTCATAATGATTTTTCTTCAAAAAATACTATTAAATGCCAATTTTTCGCATTTTATATCTTATGAAAATTAAAGATTATTGAATTTTCTACAGGAATACATTAATACTTTTTCTATATATTTTACAGATAAATTTAAAAATAATTTTTTTTATAAGTCCTGAAGCCTAAGGTAAACACAATTCCTTTGTTACACAGTTCCTATTTCAAATGAATGTAACTGACAGTAAATGTCAATGTCAAAAAACTAATCACTTCAATTTAATAATAGTGACATTTTAAAAAGAAAATAGTAAATAAAGCAATAGTTTTATGCAATGGAACAGTTTGCAGCGTTAGTAAATACGTAGGTAGGTATGTATTTAAATTAATAAAAATTAAATAGCGGGAGGTTTTGTGTTGACCACATCAGATTTTTTTTATACAGTATTTATCTCTCAAAACTATAAGAAAAGTGTGTAAGAATAATTCTAAATATTTCATATCTCCATTTCAGTAAAGAAGTCCCTAGAATCTGATTATTACATTTTTATAATGATTATGGCTGTATGTATGTATGTATGTATGTGTGTGGGTTTGTGTGTGTGTGTGTGTGTAGTAGTTTCTTAAAAAATAGGTATAGCTGCCGCACGTTAAATTGACACTGTCCTTGAATAATTTTAATATACTATTGTTATAACGAGGAAAAGACTCCGTCAACATCTAAAATTGGTATAAAAAGGAAGGGGAAAGTATGTACAGTATCAGTGTCAACTAAACACGCGCTTGCTATACATATATTTCATCATATATCCTTCACAAATACGGCCAATCTTGTCAATGAATTGGAAAAAATTCGAATATTTAGAAGAGTAGGAGGAAACTTGTTCATAGAATGAATTGAAAAAAAAAGAATAGATGCATAATTTTTTGTGTGTATCAAAAATGCTAAATACAATACTTATATAGCCTAATATGAAAATGACGAGAGGTATTGTGCTAGCCACAACAGATTTTTTTTTAATGTAAATATTTACTAATTGTTGCGATAAGTTCACATATTCAACACACGCACCCGATTTTAAGAACCAACAATAGTTAATAGATATTTACACATTAAGTGAGCTAAGGTAGTGTTTATTCATGAGAAGAAAGTTTAGCTCACGAGCCCGTAAGGGCGAGTGAGTTAATTTCTTCGAGTGAATAAACATTCTTAGCTCACGTGGTTTGTACAATATTTTATTCAATTTTGACGAAATACTAATAAAAACCATTATAATATTTAATTTTAACAAAACAAAAAACTAATCAGTTAGTAGACTGTGCATGACAATCGTCGACGATAGATGTCAAGTCATCTATTTAAAACGGTTTATTGTCTGTCATTTGTGCCGTGAAAAATACTGAAAATTGCTGATAATGTCTGATAAATTCTATGGTAAGTGTTAATTTCGTGCTTGATGTTATTTTAAATGCATTATTTGTTGCAGAGTGAATAAAAAAAATGTGAGAGTGATTTAAAAAAATTTAATTCACTTGTGAAAAAAGTGTGACTTATAATTGTTGCTATGGAGTTAATAATGACAGTTTAAAACGTCAAAATTGAATAAAGTTTCTATTATTTTTGTAATCTTGTGTCATTTCAAAAGATTATTTATAAAACAGAAATATAATTTACAGTTAATTTATAATTCTTATTTTGTCGACAAAGCCATATACCTCGTTTTTAGCCAAATGGTCTCTCAGACCGATGAGTGTTTCAAAACTTAGTGCGTCTTCTGGACGATTAAAAAAAGAAAATGACCACTCCGCCAATTTTGCAAAAAACACAAAAGTGGTCTCTGCGGCCTTATTTCCACGAGGCCTTTGAGACGTCATTAGGGAACGCTGGTAAACGAAATTTGCAAATAAATAAAAAAGCAGATATTGTTAGGATTATTCATTATTAATAATATAGCATTTGGCAACACTGTCAGTTGTTGATACAATACATCTAGCACATGTTTTTATAGAACACAGTTCAGTCTTTCACTTAATAAAATACTTATATATTATATTTGTATGGTGTATTATTTAAAATATACAAATATAAAACATGGCGCAGTCGTAAGTGAAAGAAAGAAAAACTAATAGAAATAGAATAGAAGAAGAGGAAGTAATAAGTAAAGGTGTAATAGTATAACCTAAAAGTCGAGCACGTGCAGAAAGAAAACGCAAATAATGGAAGCAAGTGCAAAATTGCCTGCTGCTTTAAGTTTGGAAGGTAATGTTACAAAGAACTGGCAGAAATTTAAACAACATTTAGAAATATATATGGAAGCCACCGGGAACAATGAGAAAACTGATTCAATGAAGGTTTCAATTTTGCTAAATATTATTGGTGAAGAAGGAGTAGAAATTTACAATAATTTCAAGCTCACAGCAAGTGAAAAGAAGAAATATGAAAAGGTAATAGAAGAATTTGAGAAATATATGACTCCCAAGGTAAACATTGTATATGAGAGATTTGTTTTCTATAAAAGAGAACAAGAGGATAGCGAAAACATTGACCATTTTATACAAGATTTAAAGAAACTTGTAAAAACCTGTGATTTTGGTGAGCAAGAAGATGCAATGCTACGCGACAGAATAGTTCTGGGAGTGAAAGATAAAGAGTTACAAGAAAAGCTGTTGAACATTAGCAAGTTAAATTTAGAACAAGCAATTGAAATCTCCAAAAATAGCGAAATAACAAGAAAGCAAATAAAAGAAGTACAGAATGAAGAAAACGGTGGAAACGTAATGTATATAGGCAAGCAGAAAATAAGAAGTCAAAACAAGAAGAATGAAGCAGAAATTAGAAACAGTGAATTTTTATGTAAACGATGCAAGCTGAAACATAAACCAAGATCGTGTCCAGCCTATGGTAAGACCTGCAGAAAATGTGGCAAGTTAAATCACTTTGCAAAGGCGTGCCGCATAAGAAATATAAAAGAAGTACAAGAAAATGAAGCGTCTCAAGAATTGACTGAGGATAATGAAGAAAATTTATTTATGGGGTCACTTCAGGTCACAGAAGCCCAGAAGGCCAAAGAAGTAAGAGAAGTCTCCAGGGCGTGGTACGAAACTATAAATTGCGGTAATAAAGACATAGTTTTCAAATTAGACACTGGAGCCGAGGTAAATGTACTGCCATTAAATTATTTTAATCATAGTTTTAAAAATAAAGAAATTAAACCATCACATGTTATGCTTGAGTCCTATGGCGGTTTCAAAACAAAACCACTTGGTATAGTTAATTTAGAATGCAAATATAAGAATAATATAATCAATGCGAAATTTGTAATAGCTGATGTACAATCGAAACCACTACTGGGACTTCAAACATGTCTTGAGTTAGGGTTAATTAAAAGAATTGATGATGTAAAAGTAAACAGTACAGATAAAGATAAGATTATTATGCATAATAAAGATCTTTTTACAGGATTAGGAAAATTTAAAGATAAATTGAAAATAGTGTTATCCAAAGATGCTGTACCTGTTGCGAGGCCACCCCGAAGAGTGCCGCTAGCAATTAGAGACAAACTTAAGGATAAATTAGATAATTTAGTAAAATCTAAAATAATAGTAAAGACAACAGCACCTTCTGAGTGGGTAAGCAACCTAGTTATTATAGAAAAACCTGATAAAAGCTTAAGATTATGTTTGGATCCCCAAGATCTCAATAAATATGTACAGCGTGATTTTTATTTGATTCCATCTATAGATGAAATGTTTGCTAAATTATCAGGAAAGAAGTACTTTAGTGTATTAGATTTAAAGGATGGCTTTTATCAAATACCCCTTGATGAACAGTCTAGTAAATTATGTACGTTTAGCACACCTTTTGGTTGCTATAAATTTCTTAGGCTTCCGTTCGGAATAAACTTAGCACCTGAATATTTTCAAAAAGTAAATATCAAAAATTTTGGTGATATTCCTGGTGTATTAATTTATTTTGACGATTTTTTAATAGCTGCAGAAACTAGCAAAGAACATGATGAAATATTAAATAAAGTTCTAGAAAGGGCACGTTCTTTAAATATTAAGTTTAATAAAAATAAATTTCAGCATAAAGTTGAAAAAGTTAAATTCCTAGGACATATTTTTACCAAAGAGGGAATAAGCCCCGACCCAGAACGTAGTAAAGCTGTAATAAAATTAGAATCACCCAAAAATCGTAAAGAATTACAAAGAATATTAGGTCTAATAAATTATTTCAGAAACTTTATACCTAACCTTTCAGAGTTAACTAGTGGTTTGAGATTATTATTAAAAGATAAAGTCGAATTTAAGTGGCTACAATCTCATACTGATGCTTTAAATATAATTAAAAATAAAATAGCTTCTCCTCCAATTTTAACTAGTTTTGATGAGTCTAAAGAGATAGTCATACAATCTGATGCCTCGAAAGACGGATTAGGTTGTTGTTTATTACAGAACAACAAACCAGTATATTTTGCATCGAGAAGTTTAACGCCAAATGAACAAAATTTTGCAGCAACGGAAAAAGAGTTTTTAGGATTGGTATTCGCTACAAAAAAGTTTCATAATTTTATTTATGGAAGAAAAGTAAAAATAATTACTGATTGTAAACCTTTGGTAGCAATAATGAAAAAGAATATTTCTGATATTGCATCTGTGAGGTTGCAACGTCTTAAATTAAAATTGTTGAAATATGATATAGACTTAATTTATTTACCAGGAAAGGAATTATATGTTGCTGATACGCTTTCAAGAGCATTTTTAAAAGATCCAGTTGTTGAAAGTGAATTTTTATACGATATTGTACATTCAGTAACCCCTTTCTTATCATTTACTGAAAAAACTAAACAACTTTATCAACAGGAAACTCAAAATGATCCCGAATTAAAAATATTAAAGCAATGTTATTTGAAAGGATGGTCAAATAATGTTCCTTTTGATATTAAAAAACGTTACTTTAGTTTAAAAAATGACATAACTGTTTCAGATGAACTTTTATATTTCAATTTTCGGCTAATAGTCCCTAAATCGTTGCGGAAACAAATATTAAGTAAACTACATGAGGGCCATTTCGGTTTAAATAAAGTCAAAGCGCTCGCTCGTGAAATATTTTTCTGGCCTGAAATGTATAACGATATCGAAAACTATATAAAAAGTTGTAATATTTGTGAAAAATATAAACCCGCTTGTCCAAAAGAACCTATGATATGTCACGACATTCCCAATTTACCATTTCACAAAATAGCTATGGATATTTGCTATTACGGTAGTAAAGATTATTTAGTAGTAATTGACTATTTTTCAAAGTGGTTGGAAATATTACCCTTGCAAAATAAAACGTCATCCCAAATAATAAATAAATTGAAAAACTTATTTGCAACGCACGGAATCCCGCAAAAAATTATAGCTGATAATATGCCTTTCAATTCATTCGAATTTAATAAATTTGCAAGAGAGTGGGGATTTGAAATTATAACTAGTAGCCCCTTATATCCTAAGTCCAATGGAATGGCTGAAAGTGCAGTAAAAATTGCAAAAAGTCTACTAAAAAAATCTGATGATTTAGATTCTGCACTACTAAACTATCGATCACTTCCAATTGTTGGAATCGGTTTATCACCAGCTGAAATATTGTTTAGTAGGAAAATCAGATCAAAGTTACCTATAAGTTTAAAGTTACTCATTCCTAAACCCATCAACAATAAAGAAATTAAAGAATCCTTAGATAAAAAACAGTGGCTTGCTAAGCTGTATTACGACCGGACAGCCAAAGAAAGACCTGATTTTCAAGAAGGAGAAAATGTTACCATAAAGAAAGATAAGATCTGGGAAAAAGGTATTGTAATTAATGAACATACTTCTCCAAGATCTTATATAGTTAAAGACTCACACAATAAATGTTTAAGACGAAATTCTAATTATTTAAGGCCTTCTTTTAATAAATGTTTATTTAAAAATATTGAAAATGAACAAGAGATTGTAGAAAATCCTGTGATAGACCAATCTGGTGGATCAACTGAAGCTACTGCTACTCATTCATTGCCAAAAAGAGTTACAAAGCCACCAGCTCGGTTTAATGATTATATATTATATTAATAAGTTAAATTATTACGTAGTAATAAGTAATAATAATTATAATAAGGGAGATGTTAGGATTATTCATTATTAATAATATAGCATTTGGCAACACTGTCAGTTGTTGATACAATACATCTAGCACATGTTTTTATAGAACACAGTTCAGTCTTTCACTTAATAAAATACTTATATATTATATTTGTATGGTGTATTATTTAAAATATACAAATATAAAACAGATATCGCACATCCCATTCAAAAACGTTCTATCTCAAAAAATGATAATTTCACAGGAGAGCCAAAAGAAAAGTATTGCACTGAATTTTTAATCTAAGAACGCTGTAATTGTATAATATGAAAACGAGTGTTTGTTATTTACAATTCTTAGAACATTAACTAGGGAGTTTCAGAGGAAGAATAATTTTTCTCGAACAATAATTGCTCAAATTTGGAATTTGATTAGAGTCCATACACTTTTTTCGGAAATTAATCGTGATAATTTTTACCTCCCGCTACCCTTGGTAAGGGAGGTATAGGGATCGTGCTAAAAATCACTTATCGAGATTTTAGTAAATGACCACGTTTTAAGGTCCCTAGAATCCATTTTTAACATCTTCACGATGATGTCTGTATGTGTGTGTGTGTGTGTGTGTGTGTGTGTGTGTGTGTGTATGTGTACGAATTTTGTTTGCACTCTAACTCAAATACTATCATTCAGAAAATTCTGAAACTTTATATTTTTACCCTATTCTAATAGGAATAGAAGCCATTAGATTTTGGTGTAAATCGGATAAACGGAAATCGTACTTTATTTGAATCTCATAATGGTTTTTCTTAAAATAATACCATTAAATGCCATTTTTTCGAATTTTATGTCTTATGAAAATTAAAGATTATTTAATTTTCTACAGGAATACATTAATACTTTTTCTATATATTTTACAGATAAATTTAAAAATAATTTTTTTTATTAGTCGCGAAGCCTAAGATAAAAACTATTCCTTTGTTACACAGTTCATTTTTCAAATGAATGTAACTGACAGTAAATGTCACTGTTAGAAAACTTATCACTTCAAATTAACAATAGTGACATTTTAAAAAGAAAATAGTAAATAAAGCAATAGTTTTCTGTAATGGAACAGTTTGCAGCGTTAGTAAATACGTAGCTAGGTATGTATTTAAATTAATAAAAATTAATTTGAAATAATATACTTTTGAATAAAACAACTTTGTCGCAATATACATTTGAGTACAGACACTTTAGGTTTAATACGTTTTTGTTTGGAAATGAACAAATTTTCACATAGCAAGTTGCAAAGATACTATTTTCTTCGAACCTCAAGCGCTAAATTGAAAATGCGACAATTATATTCGGGCCCTCTAGTGTATAATTCTTGAACTTAAGATAATATTATTTTACTGGAAGAAAGAACACTTGTAAAGGTTCTAATTTTTGAAATAATTACAAAATTTAAAACTTTTGGGTTGATACACTTTTGAATGGGATGTGCGTTATATTTAAATAGAACAGTCTGAGAAAAACATAACACTATTCAGATAAAATACACACATATGGGAACAATATCAATATCTTACCTTAATCGTCCTAATCCTTAATATCACAGTCACTTCACTACACAATATCACATAGTCCGCGTTACTCCCAACCAAATCCACCCCCAGAAACCAGAAACCAGAAACCTGAAACCGTCTCTTTCTCTATCTATCTAAATCTTTCCTATCCACTGTACCCGTGCGGTTCTTGTGTCGATCTAGTGCGACGTGGAGTGGTTCGGGTGCAATTGTGTGTGCGCGAGCTGCCTCCACAGTGTTTTACTCGCCGTGTGGACATCGGCACAGTAGAGAGGGAAAGTTAGTGAAAGGATTGGAGAGGTGGACAGTGTATGCTGAGCAAGATGTGGGGGAATACATGGTGGAAGAATTGTGAATGAAGGAATAGAGAAAGATTGGGCAGAAGAAGAAAGATAAGGGAGTATTGTTAGGTGGATGAATGGGAGATTTCAATGGTGGGTTAAGAAAATTTGTTGTCAGCACCTTCCGTTAATTTGGTGTATTTTGTACAAATTCCATACCAAAAGTTCTACGGAAAAGATTCTACTTCACACTTCCTTCTTTCTTCTTCAGATTTTTTCTTTTTACCTCCCGCTACCCTTGGTAAGGGAGGTATAGGGATCGTGCTTAAAATCACTTATTGAGACTTTAGTAAATGACCACGTTTTAGGTCCCTAGAATCCAAATTTAACATTTTCACGATGATGTCTGTATGTGTGTATGTATGTGTGTGTGTATGTGTGTGTGTATGTATGTGTGTGTGTGTGTGTGTGTGTGTATGTGTAGGGATTTTGTCTTCGCTCTAACTCAAATACTCTCATTCAGAAAATTCTGAAACCTTGTATTTATACCCTATTCTAATATAAAAAGAAGCCATTAGATTTTGTTGTAAATGGGATAACTGGAAATGGCACTTTACATGAAGCTCATAATGGTTTTTCTTCAAAAAATACCATTAAATGCCATTTTTTGGATTTTGTCGGTATGAAAATTAAAGATTATTGAATTTTCTACAGGAATACATTAATAATTTTTCTATATACTTTACAGATAAATATAAAAATATTTTTTTTTACAAGTCCCGAAGCCTAAGAAAAACACAATTCCTTTGTTGCACAGTTCATATTTCAAATGAATGTAACTGACAGTAACTGTCACTGTCAAAAAACTAATCACTTCAAATTAATAATAGTGACATTTTAAAAAGAAAATAGTAAATAAAGCAATAGTTTTATGCAATGGAATAGTTTGCAGCGTTAATAAATACGTAGGTATGTATTTAAATTAATAAAAATTAAATAGCGGGAGGTTTTGTGTTGGCCACATCAGATTTTTATATTAGGGGTCGCTGATTCTTCCTCTTCTCTTTCACTCATTCGTGTCCAACGCATCTTCTTCACACAGTTCTTCCTCTCTCAAGTATTCTGCGATACACTCCTTCCATCTTCTCTTTGGCCTTCCTCGTACTCCCGGCATTGATATTTCCAATCCTAAGGCGAGGCTGCTATTGTTTCCTTGATAAATAGCAAAGCTGACTGTTTTTTGAAATTTAATCTCTAATTTAATTCTTTAACTCTATATCTATTGAATATGAAGAAAAATGTATAATCAAACCATATAGAGAAGAGCATTTTCTTTAATTATTTAATATTAAATTTCAAAAAATAATATTTAACTGCGTTTTTTTTTAAGAAAAGCTGTGAAAAACTTTAAATAAGGGTACTTTCGGTGGATCAACTATAACCAAAATCTAATCACCTCTTCATATGGATGTAAAGAAGAGGAATACGAAAGAATTATATTTTTTAAACTTGTAGTATTGGAGTTATCGTTGGAGAAAAATTTGTCACACACGGACACACACACAGACACACAAACAAACATACAGACATCATCATAAAAATAGTAAATTCGTGTAGTAGGGACCTTAAAACGTGCTTATTCATTAAAAATTCACCACTGATTTTTTTGACCAAAAACGATACCTTCCTTACCTAAAGGTGACGATAGGTACAAAATTACAATACATATTATTAAAAAATCTTTCAAAACACATAGTAAACTAGGAATAATATAACCTTTTTAGTTTTTGTTCTGTAATAATTTATTAGTTGCAACGTTTCGGCATCATTAACTGATGCGTTCTTCAGGGAAAATGACAAATAAATTACTAGAAAAGCAATTTATAAAAAATAGTATGTGGTCGTGTTATAATTTTACAGGATATATAGGATCTTTTCCAAAGAACGTTTGGTATGGGATTTGTACAAAATACATCGAATTGACGGAAGGTCTTGTCCTGGACACAACAGATTTTTTAGTAATTGTACTTGTTTATCTTATAAATGCCTTTAAATTTAATTGGTACAGTTAATAAACAATATACGAGTATTTTTTCATTATATTTTTTGTTATCCATATAAAATTTAAAACTGTACATCCCCGTCGTCTTCCAAGAAATATTTTCAACAACTTGCAAAATTTCTTAATTGTTCGTGTCAAATTTCAAATTGCTGTAATCTATACTTAGTTTAGAAAGATCTTGAATTTTTTGTTCGCGAAATAAATGTAAAGTAATAAAGCAACAATCGCTAGAACACTGAAATGTTATTTAAATTTTGTAAATTGCTATAATCTATACTTAAGTTTAGAAAGATAGAAAAAATCTTCAATTATTTAAATTTTTTCTTCAGCATTTTTACTTTCGTACATTGACGTACAATATATTTAACATAATCTTATTCATGGTATTTCCATAACGGTACCTTCTAGTATTGCCGAAATATATTTCAACATTAATGTAATGAATTTGAAAGAGTAATGTCCGATTTAACGATCAATTACTTCAGCATTTTATTACAAACAATTTAATAATACACGTAATTTATAAAATTCTTTAGTTTTTCTTTTACATCGTTTGCAAAAACTTTTCAGTAACCCTCGTATTAATGTCTTCTTTTTTAACGAACGTCACTTTTTTTTCAAAAAAATGTCCTATATGCGTACAACATTTATTTGAAGCATTTTTGTCTAAAATTAATAGGCTACATTTGCGCAAAGAAAAACTGTTGTAATTGTATTTTTTTTTTTTCTAATTCGTGTAACCAAAATGCGTAGATTTTGACAAATTTTTGCGAATTTTGAGTGTGTCACACGAAAAAAGTTGCGTACTATGGTAGATATATCGTCATTTCCGAAATCTGCGTATAGAAGCAAATTGTCACACCCTGAAATAAGCCGTGATGATACATTTTCTAAAATCAAATTTTCAGATATTGCGTAATATTCATCCACATCATTCTTGTTTTATTACACAGAAAAAAAAATAATAAAAAATTGTCAACTCTGAATAAATTTGATTTGGCTTTTTTCCCAGGATCAGAAATTCGATAATATTTTATATGAATAAAAAATTCTCCTGTTTTTATACATTACAAAAAATTCTTATAATAAAGTGAACTTTATGTTTTTCCAGAAAATAAGTGTCGTCGAAATGTCTGAATGGGAGCCATGGGTCAACGGAGTTTTTTTGGTTTTGGAAACCTGTTCGTTTTGGACAGAGAACATATTTGTAAATTAGGATCTTGTGTTTTATGCGATGTATAACATTTCGAAAAATAGAAAAAAATATTTCGTTGATGTTGACTTTTTTGATTTGATTAATAATATTTAGCCACAGAAGAAAGTGTTGATATCTTTTATATGTTCACTACTTTTCCTAAATTTTTACTTTTTATATAATCTTAGTATGCAGGGTGTCTCTTAAATAGGGGGACATGGCTTAACCACAGATTCCTGAGGCTAAAATAAGACGATTTAACTAAGCTTCTACCGGAAAGTGTACCATTTAGCCAGAATTCTGCTTCAAAGTTCTTCGAAAAAAAATTAATTTTGCTTATAATAACAGAACGCTTTATACGATTTGGATGAAATTTAGTATGACACTTCATATGGTTATGTCATCTTTTAAGGTGATACTTGTTATTATTAGTGAACCACTAGTGTATGAAACTTAGGTGTCCCAACATTGATTAGACCGTAACTTGTTAATGCCCACGCCGATAACGTGAAATTATTTTTTT
Source organism: Ophonus ardosiacus (assembly GCA_943142095.1). Lineage (NCBI taxonomy): Eukaryota > Metazoa > Arthropoda > Insecta > Coleoptera > Carabidae > Ophonus > Ophonus ardosiacus. The sequence continues at coordinate 49,825,056 of OW964832.1, forward strand.
TCTGAAAGATACATTCAATAGTAAACTTTTCTCTCTATGTTTATTTTGTGATATCTGTTACAGTTCACACAGAAAAAAATAAAATCTGAGTGTTTGCACTGTTAAATTTTTAAAATAAATTTAATCTAGCAGTCTATCCAAATGTCAAACACCTAATTTCTAATGACAGTAACAATTGTTTTACGGGTTGTCAAAAATTTTCTTCGCAATATTCTAAAATTAGTAACATCCGTTTGTTCGGCCTAATAATATTTTACTACCATTATTATAAATAAGACGATTACATATCTCAGCTAACTCCTAAACAAGTTGTGTTTATTTTGTGATATCTGTTACGGTTCAGACAGAAAAAAATAAAACCTGAGTGACTGCACCGTGAATTTTTTTAAAATAAATTTAATCTAGCAATCTATCCATGCTGTTGATGTCTATTAGCTGATATCTCATCATCAATGTAAGATACGTCATGTTGTATTAATAAAAATGCTACTTATTTAATTCATTCATATAATTCCAAATGTATCAATAAAAAATCTAATTGAATATTAAAAATCTTAGTCGTAAATTTCAAAATTCGAAAGGTTAAAACCACCAAATTTTGAAGACACGGAGAAAAACATTACTTTTTATGATCGTTGCAAAAAAGTAACTATCAATTGTTAAATCAACAATTATAAAAACTGTAATTTGCAATTTCAATCAGTTTGTCATCTTGGAAAATAAATTATTTTTATGATTTCAATGCGAAGGACTAAACAACTATTACAATTTACATGAATTAGACATTTACATAAAATATAAACAGTTAAGATGTTTTCAATGGCTTGAAGACATCAAGATGACAGTTGAATTTAAAGTTTGATGCTTTGATTCTTGACGAGCAGATGTTTATTAATTGCTTATTAATCGAATAGTTTATGACTTTGTTAATTTGAATGGCGTTACTAATTAGAAAGGCGACAGATTTTAATTTTACGACAATATTTAATTTGTTGTCAAATATTTTTTATAGTTATTATTGTCATATATCACTTGCATTTTATGGCTTTCAATTGGTATTACATACAAATTGTTGCATGTCTTTTGTTTCAGGATAATTTAACATGGCAACTAAGATCTTTAATAGAATACCATACTAATATACGTTTTTTTACGTTCCGTCACCTTTAGGTAAGGAAGGTATTGTCTTTGGTCAAAAAATTCGGTGGTTAGTTTTTAATGAATAAGCACGTTTTAGGGTCCCTTGTGTGTGTGTGTGTGTGTGTGTGTGTGTGTGTGTGTGTGTGTGTCTGTGTGTGTGTGTGTGTGTCCGTGTGTGACAAATTTTTCTCCGACGATAACTCCAATACTACAATTCTAAAAATTATAATTCTTTCGTATTCCTCTTCTGTACAACCATATGAAGAGTTGATTAGATTTTGGTTATAATTACTCCACCGGAAGTACCCTTATTTGAAGTTTTTAACAGTTTTTCCTAAAAAAACGCAGTTAAATATTATTTTTTGACATTTTGTTATTATACATATTAAAGAAAATACTCTTCTCTATATGGTTTTATTATACATTTTCCTTCATAATCAATAGATGTAGATTTAAAGCGTTATAAAGAAATTAATTTTGAAAAATTAGTCAGCTTTGCTATTTATCATGGAAACAGATGATTTGTTCAAAAAATTCTAATTGACAGATGTCAGTTGGAAGTGCAAAACCAAATATGGAACGTATAGGATCTAAAATTGATATGTCATAGTGTTCCTCGCAAGTGACATGCAGAGAAAGGCCAAAGAGAAGATGGAAGGACTGTATCGCAAAAGACTTGAGAAAGGAAGGACTATGTGATGCGTTGGACAGAAATGAGTGGAAGAGAAGAGGTAACAGCGACCCCTAATAAACGCATAGGCAAAATGATGTAAAAAAAATAAATTATTTTGTAAATTTATATTTAAAGTTATTTACTAAATGCTATTTTCGTAGAATTAAAAATTGTACCATTATATTCAATTTTTATTAGCAAAAGTTGCTGAAAAATTATATTCAATGAATTTTTTACAAGAAAAATTGTTAAAAGCTTGTATAAGTGATATTTCCGGTTATCCGATATACACTAAAAACTAAGGAGCTCTTCCCACATTAGTATAGAATAGGTATACAATATTTCAAAATTTTCTGAGTGATAGTATTTGAGTAATCGTGTCCACACGATACACACACACACACATACAAACATACCCACAGACATCATTGTAAAAATGTTAAAATTGGATTCTGAGGACAACAAATCTTAATCTTAAACTTAATCACCAAAATCTCTATATGCGATTTTTAGCACGATCCTATACCTCCCTTACCTAGGGTAGCGGGAGTTAAAAAGTTAATTGATTTTCAGTTCCACATAACACGGAGATTTTATCGCAATCTAATAACCGTATTAACCGTGTTATACGAAGGATTCATATACGGAGATGCATATGCATATGAAAAATATGTTTATATTATACATTTTTTGTTTTTTATCAATATATTTATGAAATCTTTATCAAAACTCCTTTTTCTCTGTCCACCTGTTGCTTGTGTATATATTTTTATTCTTTTTGGGACTTTTTCTATACACAACTGGATATCAGCGATGAACGCAAATCACAAAAACGGCTTAAAATTACCATAGTTTATCTGCAGGTTACACAATATTATAGCTAGTGGTTTTTTTGAAACCACAAACACATTACTGGCAAAGCGAATCTCTTATAACTCTAATTTCGATATTTACGCCTAGTTGTGGAAATCGTTACATAAAGACTTGAAATTCAGATGGAAATATTACGCTTCGAATATAGTATGATTAGAGTATGATTTTATGAATCTACAGTCTTTTTATTACTACGTAAAGTATATTATTTAACAGTTATATGAAAAAAGGCAAAAATGACATTTTAAATTTTTGCTTATTTGGTCTTTCTGATGAATCTTAGAACATCTATATAACTACAAAACATTACTTACATTAGATTTAAATAACATTTTACTTACATTTGATTTAAATAACATTTTAATTGACAGTTACGAGATTAGGTAATCTTCACTTAAAATTTAGTTTAGATTGGCGATTCAATTAATAACAAAAAATATATATATATTAAATGTACTTCCCAAAATAAGTCTTCAATAATGTCTCTGGTTATTTGTTTAATTTTCACTTGTTTTCCATGGGCTGTGAGATTCCATTACAATATATTATTTTATTATATTTATATTTTTCTATCTCTTACTCTATAGAAGATATAATAAATTTTTGAAATGTATCGTATAGAGATTTTTATATTCTTTAATATTTGTAATAACATATATTATATATAATATTTTATAGAGAGACATCTGAACTTTTATGTGGACGAAGTGAACGAAGTATGTTTGTACAGGAATGTGTAGCGAAAGATGATTTTTGTATAACTATTATTGTGGTCCGGATGCGGTTATTCGCTACCAAAAATTGGTCACTGTAATATGTTCTTATGCTCTTATGTATGAATACGTTTATGAATGTGGCTGAGGTGAAAGAAGTGTGCATGGATAGGAATGTGTGGCGAAGGATGATTGTTGCGTAACTATTATTGTGGTCCGGATTCGGTTATTCGCTACCGAAAATCGGTCACTTTTATATGTTCTTATATGCTATGATGATTGTGGACAAGGCGAAAGAAGAATGTTGTTAAAGAGTGAAGTGAGTCAGCTGAGCTCTTACTCTTATCCCTTTTATTATTGTTACTATTGTCTTCGGGTTTTTGCTAACCCACTAAGTGGGACACGCGTGATTTTATGTATGTATGAATGTTGTAATAAATTTTTAAAAAAAACCGTATTTTTTTAAAGATACTAGTATTTCCGGTTGTCTAATTGTTACCAAAATCTAATCAGCTCTTCCCAGTAAAGTTAGATTGATAGCGGTCATCCATCTCTTACCTGTATTTTCATCAGCTTTATTTAATTTTATGAATCACTTAATTATAATTTCAAATTTTCATTGATACGTTATTATGAATCAACACAACACTTGTACTTCGAAATTCAATAGTTATTGAATTTTATTGTAAATATATTTCTCCATTGATGATTCAAAATTTGAATTTCAAAGTGAATACAGGGCGCACCTTTTTTTACTAAATAATAAAATTTATTTGAAATTTATTGAAAAATATTTTTTATATATGATTCATACACAAAAAAAAAATAATAAATTTATTACTATTTTTTGTAAAAAATCAATTACTTTCTTCATCTATTTTTGTGTCTGACGTTTGTGAGAAATATTCCAAAATGGATAAAATTCCAAATTAGTTATGAATTTGTCAAAATAAATATACAGTTATCCAGTTTTATTCAGTTACAACAATCTTGTCTACATATATTTTGAAAACACTAACATCACAAAAAATATTTGTTTACGCCCAATGTCATCACAGAGACAGCTGAACATGCATAAGAAAAAAAGACAATCATTTGTCAAAACAAACTTGATTTTTCTTTTTGGGTTTAACAACCTTTTGTGTACAGATATATTTCTTTTGCAAACAGCTCAGTAAAAGTGAATTTTGTTTTTCAGATCGGTTTTGTTTAGCCTTGAACCTTGATTGACAAAGATTTTAGTGGATGAAAATTTATTCATTGAATTTTAACAACTGAATGATATCATCTATTGACGAATTTAAATATTAAAATATATAAGTATCTTAGAATAATATAAAAATATATTTCAAAAGAAACACCATGTTCAGAAACAATAGAATACTAATACAATTTATTTTTATAAGATTTTTAAGAATGTTTTTCATGTAATTTTGAATTTAAAACTAAGAATAAGAAGAAGAAAAAGAAATAGAGTAGTAAAGTAAAGTTTGCGTGAAATAGAAAATATCCCATTGTGTTACAAAAATAAGGTTAAAGTTGTCAAATGAATTTTGTTATTTCATAATTGTTTTGAAATCGGAAAACAAATAAAACAATTATTAATTTCGATAAACAAAGCAATTTTATTTTATATTATTCATATTTTATTGTAATTCGTTGAACCAAAATTATTCCAAAACCAAAATGAATATAAATTTCCAAAATGAAATAAATATCTGTAATAATGTGGGATCATATACCAATTAATTTTATTCCGTTTCTTCGTATTTTGAAATCCACATCTTCGTTTGCGTTTATATAATTATAATAACAACATAAATCTTAGAAAATCTTAAGAGTCCTCAATCTTCTGTGGTCGACACTTGAGAATAACTTCCCACAAGAAATGTTCTTTGAAAATAAATTCACAGAAATAAATTTAATATTTTTATTTCAGTGTGAATTGTTTGCTAGACTAATAAAATTATTACACTATAAACTAATATAATTGCTGCGTAGATTTCTCATAATTCAATGATTGTTTTGACATTTCTAAAAAGGAAGAAAATACTTACTAATTTTGAGAATTGTTACGGTGCGAATTTTTCGCGAAACTATAATGTTTGATTAGTTTGTACTAACAAATAATATACTAATTAAGTAGTTATATTGTTGTTAGTATAATGTCAACATAGAATTAACAAATATAGCGTCATATATTTCTGAGAAAAATTATTGTTGATAGCATTATTTCCTATTAAAATTTGTACGTATTTCACACTTACAAAATAATAATCATTTGTATTTAGTATTTTTAGAAAAAAATTGTTGTGACCAGCACAAGACCTTCCGTCAATTCGATGTATTTTGTACAAATCCCAAACCAAAAGTTCCTTTGAAAAAATCTATAAATTCAACAAAATTATAACATGAACATACACTATGTAAATTGCTCTTGACACTTTCTTCTTTCTTCTTGCTGTTTCTTACTCTTCTCTTCCACTCATTCTTGTCCAGCGCACCTTCTTCACACAAATCTTCCTCTCTAAAGTCTTTTGCGATACAGTCCTTCCAGCTTCTCTTTGGCCTTCCTTGTACTCTCGGCATTAAAAGTTCCAATCTTGAGACGAGGCTGCAACTGCATGTCACTTGCAAGGAACACTATGACTTATCCCACTTCTGATCTTTGGTTTCCATATTTGGTTTTGTACTTGACACTGACATCTGTCAATTAGAATTTTTTGAATATATCAGCTGTTTGCATGATAAATAGCAAAGCTGACTGATTTTCGAAAGTTAATCTCTTTATAATTCTTTAACTCTATATATCTTTTGAATATGAAGGAAAATGTATAATCAAACCATATAGAAAAGAGCATTTTCTTTAATATTTATAACATAAAATGTCAAATAATATTTAACTGCGTTTTTTTAAGAAAAACTGTTAAAAACTTCAAATAAGGGTACTTCCGGTGGATCAATTATAAGTAAAATCTAATCACCTCTTCATATGGATGTAAAGAAGACGAATACGAAAGAATTATAATTTTTAGAATTGTATTGGAGTTATCGTCGGAGGAAAATTTGTTATACACTGACACACACGGACACACATACAGACATCATCTTATAAATAGCAAATTCGTATAGTAGGGACCCTAAAACGTGCTTATTCATTAAAAATTCACCACTGAATTTTTTTTTTTTTTTTGATCAAAGACAATACCTTCTTTACCTAAAGGTGACGGAAGGTAAAAAGAAGGTTCAATCACAGTTAATGTTTCATGCAAAACAATTTTTGTTGAATAAATTTTAAAGTAAAAATGGGGAGGTCGTATTCTACTCACTACAACATTATATTTAAGAACTTCAGATTCTATCAGTCACGTTTTATACATCTACAGAATTCTTAATTTTTTAATGGTACCTTCAGTGATTCTTACATTGAATTTTTAAGGTAAACTTGTCGTCCTTATCCTTAAATTCTTTATTTATTTTACTCTTCCGTATTTACTGGGTTTGCAAATAGAATTTATATTATTTGCAATACTCAATGCTATAAGGAAAAAGTCAATTCTTAATATTATTGACATTCATAATTATTTTACAATGCAAGATTTCTTTCTTGTTCCCAGCATTGTAAGAACTATTCTATTTCTTCCAATTTAATAAAAACAAAAGTCGTTGCTTAATATTTAATAACTTTCTTTAACAATGAAAGTAAAACTTGAACTTTTTGCCAAAAAATCTCAATTAAAAGTCGAACAGATTGAGAGAAAGTGGTCGAAATTTTGCAACTAATATTACCCATTAAACGCACTACAATTGAACAAACTTTACATAAATTTTGAAATGTTTGCCATGGTTTACAAAGCATAAAATAAGATCTTATTAAGTTTTTTACTTATGTAAGTTTTTGCTAAAGCATATTGAGTTCGATAAAATAAAACAATTATAACAAAAAACAATAAAAAACAACTGAGAAATTACAAATTCAAAATAAGTGCTTATTTTAACAAAATATAACTTTGTTATAAACATTTAACTGTTTAAAGGTGAAACAAAAGGCATAAATGGTTCACGTGTATTGTAAAATTCTTTATTATGGACGTTTCGGGCTTAGGGCAAACCGATCTTCAGCTCTCGGAAATTTACAAAATACTGATGAATTTATTACAAAATCTTAAAATTGTATCAGGCACTACAAATTATTAAGAGAGGTATTGGATTCATGCTAAAATTAGTATATTCAGATTTTAGTAAATAAGTGTGTGTGTGTGTGTATGTGTGTATGTGTGTGTGTATGTGTGGATGTTGGAGGGACGATTCCTCAAAAACTATAAGACTTAAAAAATATTTAACTGCAGTTTCCTCAATCTGACATTCCTGGGAAGAGCTGAAAAGGTTTTGGTAACAATTGAACAACCGGAAGTAGTAGTTTCTTAGAAAAATTCTTCTAAACATAATTTTTTAGGAGTTTTTTTTATTGAAGAACATAAAATTCTACATCTAATACACTTAAAATTTTTATTATATCTTCTATAAATTTAGAGATAAAGACACTATAATATATAAATGTCAGTGTCAAAAATCAAAAGTTTTAGTTACATTCTGAAAGCTTTTTCTGGGAAGTACATTTAATCTCTCTTATTGGTAACATGCATATATCCATTAGAAATACTGCCAATCTTGTTAATGAATTGGAAGAATCTCTGACATTTAGACACTTCCTCATACAGTGAAAAATAGATATAATTAGAATTGTATGTGTGCAAAAGACACATGTTAAATAGAATAAAAAACAATATTTGGGTAAAGTTCTGTAATTTTTTTGTTACAAAACGACGGTTCGATAACGAAGTGTAATACAATACTTTTATAACATAAAATGGAAATGACGAGAGGTCTTGTGCTGGGCACAACAGATTTTTTTAATTCACTTCTTGGATGCATTGGCTCTAATAGTTGTGGATCAGTTGTCTGTTAAATCATTTAGAACTACACCAATACAAATCCAGACTAACACAAAAGTTACGGGAAATAATTATCTATAAATTAAAATTGAAGTAAATAAACAAAAAACTAAAGGATTGCAATGTGAACAAATGAAAAATGAAAGTATTGTGTGTTGATTCGCAGCATGAATTTAGATTGAATTCATCATAATGGAATAGATTCTTGATGGTTATAACTTTATTATTAGTTAGTAATAATTCATTGCAATACTTTCTACTACTGTGTAGGAAGTAGTTAGCTACCATTATTTATTTATCACTGTACACTGTAGTTTTTTTTTTTTCATTTATTAAAATATTTCTTAAAAAATATCAGTCTCAATATTTAATATACATAAAATATTATTTTTTGATTATACTTTTCGTTTTACAAATTTTTCATTATTTATTTTTTAATGTGCACTGTAAAATATTAATTTTATTAAAATATTAAAAAAAATATATGGGTATGTATTATTTATCTGTCACGATTTGTTAATAAACAGTTATCTTTATCAATATTAATTATCCATAAAACATTATATTTTCATTGTACTATTCGTTTACGACCGTGACAATAAATCTAATTCCATTTTACATTTCTGAAATCCAAAGAATGTAAAATACCAAGTAGGTACTTGAAAAAAATCTGGAAGAATGCTTGAAGAAAATCTACCAAATTAATCATTGAATAGTTCATTAACCTTTAAAATAATCATAATCGAAGATGCCCTCTAGAAGAAAAAACCGCAACATCAACAGATGTTCATTTGTTGTAGTAATTTATTAGCTGAACCAAAATGAGCACCGTTCATCAAAACAACAGATAAATTCGAGGGAAGGCAAAACAACAGACTGATGAGACAAACAAAAGATGAACGGCAAAAAAGGACACTCAAAATGAGACATGGTCAAATCGTCCCGTACCAATATACCTCTGGAAAGATTAATAAATTATGCATATTTATGTAGAAAAATTCATACATTTATAAATTTAAAAAAGTTATATACCGTATTTTTTAACATGAAACATTGGGTTTGTCATATCCATGGTTACGACTTGACATTGGATTGACAGCAATACATTTGCCCGTTCCATTTTAAATGAAACATAGGGAACGAATTTGACATTTGATAAGACGTCAATAGAGGTTAATTTTCTAAATTAAAATTAGTTGTAGAAAAAATATAGTGTGCACCTTGTGTCCGAGTGGTTTTCTGACTCGGCTAAATTTCTTACAATATTTAAATATAATACTTCTGTCAAATTCATTCCCCATGTGTCATTTTAAATGAGACAAACAAAAACATTGCTGTCAATCAAATGTCAAAGCATAACTTATTGGAAAATTCAACGGTTATCTGTCATATTCACAAGATGACATTAGAGGTTAATTTTGTTTAAATAATTATACCTGTTTTCTAAAAATTAAATTTAGATGTAGAAAAAATACTGTGTTTATCTTGTGCCCGAAATATGTTTAGTGCTCTCGAGTGGTTTTCTGACTCCGCTAAATTTCTTACAATATTTAAATATAATACTTCTGTCAGATTCATTTCCTATATTTAATTTTAAATGGAACGGGCAAATACATTGCTGTCAATCAAATATCAAGTCGTAACCATGGATATGCCAAACCCAATGTTTCACTTTAAAAAATAATCACAGTATAATGTTACATTATGCGGTCGGGTGAAAGAGTACTTTATCTGACTGGCACTGGTACTGATGTTTCGAGTTTCATTCCTACTATAAACTTCAAAAATTATTTCTAATAAATCAAATGTAACTTAGTAGAATTTTTTTTGTACAACAGATCATAAAATTAGATCCATATTTAACTTTACAATTCAACCATAAAGAACGGTTTCATAAATACAAATCATATGTTAATTTTTTTAGTAGGTACTTAGTCACACGGTAAAATATATCGTCATCATTACCGATGTCTGCATGTGTTGTAGATACTGGCACACCCAGAAATGGGTAATATGCCGTGATGATATATTTATTTATTTATTTATAAAAGTACCAATGCATAATTTTACAAATATTTAATTGTATTGCATAACGATACTTGTGCTGTCACCTAGTACTTAAATCTCCCCTTTAAATTAAAATATATAAATTATTTTAAGATATGCAACATTCAACGAATCCTACCTTGGGTCTTTGTACAAATTTTAAAGGTTTAAATCAAAATGTCAAGAGATGTCCTTCCAGTTTCATAGTGGAGTTGTGTTTAATCGTCTTATGCCGATCCTTTAAGTTTAGAAAGTACTACGATATAAAGACAGATTGGCATACCCAGAAATGAGTATATTAGCGTTTTGCGGTCAATACCTATATTTCATATAACTTAATGTTTTATTTTCTATTATAATTTTGAACACAAGAATTGAAAAACAAAAACATATTGCAAAATTATGCATATGCATGCTAACAAATTTTGTTTTGAAAATATTAGCAATTTTATAAGTAAATAACAAATATTTAAATGGTATGGTAGTTTTATTTATGTATGAAAACAATTTTTTTTAATCAATACAAATAGGTTGTGGAAAAAGATTGACTAATTTATGATCCCGCAATTGGCACTTATTGATTTACAAACAACAATAAATTAATTGGAAAATCCTATATTTTATTATGGTCTTCTTATGCAAGTACTTGTCAATTTTTTTTATATTACTTTCCGTGCGTCACTCATTTTTTTGTGGTGTCATGTCCAAATAAAATACGACAAACTTGTATTAGTTTTAACAGAAATTTATTTGATTAGAATTTTTTACATTAATGATCAATATAATATAATTTTACTTTTAAAAAGTCTACTTTTAGTGCAATAGAATATTTGTAGCAGTAAATATTTAGAAAATAAAATATGACATTTTCGCCAAAAATCAGATAGCTATGGGAATAAAAAACAAATAAAACAAAATATCAATTAAAATCATGACACTAAAATATTTAATGCTGAATTATAACAATGCAAACACAGTGATTACAACAATAAAATTAAAAATACTGAACTGAACTAATATTTCAGTTTATAGGTATTAAAATTGATAAATTATCCTAAAATTTATATCAAATAGTTAATAATAAAATTAATCACAAATTCTTTGGTGCTGAACAAATCCATTTTATAATTAATGCACAAAGGTGCAGTAAAGTAATTTATGAACTATAACAATGTATACACAATGATTACAATAATTAACATGAATAACATTAAAACGGACCGTCAGAATGAGATTTTGTTCTATTTGTTTTGGACGAAAATGTCATATTTTATTTTCTAAATATCTAGTGCTACAGTTATTCTATTGCACTCAATGAAGACTTTTTAAAAATAAAAATAAATTTTATACAACTTTTCATTCTTGTACTTTTACTCTAAAATATATAGGAGAGCCAATTTCTGCACATTTTTAAAATCCTATGTTAAACTCCTATGTTCCGCGTTTTTTTTTGTACAGCCTGTATATATATATATATATATATATATATATATATATATATATATATATATATATATATATATATAAATTATATTGGTAATAAAAATGTGTAAAAACAAAGAGTAGGTAGGTAAAATCTTTTTGTGGGAGACTTCAATGCTACTTCAAGATAGAAATAGAAGATACAAGTTTTCATATTTATTTGTATAATTATGAATGAATAAACAATAAATATATCATGTTGTGTATATGATATATAGTGTAAAATATGTGACGTAAGACCGGAAGCGCAGCCAACTATGATATTTCACACTTTCTTGGTTTCCGAAAGCTGGCAGCCGCCCACCTTACCACTTCAGTGTTGGTTACAGCTCTAATTATTCATTTGTTTATCATCACACTAATACTAAATTGCTATTTAAAAACAAACGGTGTCTTTAAAGAAATGTAAACACAGGAAACGGAAAGCATTATAACATAATTTACTTTTAAAGATTATTACATTTCTGAAATTATACAATAGGTCAATTTAAACATTAACAACTGATTCTTTCAAACATTCTGAGATACCGCGAGTTTTTTTTTTTTTTTAACGTGAAACATTGGGTCATATCCATGGTTACGACTTGACATTTGATTAACAGCAATGTATTTGCCCGTTCCATTTAAAATGAAACATAGGGAAAGAATTTGACATTTGATAAGACGTCAATAGAGGTTAATTTTGTTTAAATAATTATACCTGCATTCTAAATTAAAATTAGTTGTAGAAAAAATATAGTGTGCACCATGTGTCCGAGTGGTTTTCTGACTCGGCTAAATTTCTTACAATATTTAAATATAAAAGAAGAAGTATAATTAAGTACATAGGTCATTCATACAATTTTAAAAAAGCTAATTTTACTAAATTGTATCATCTTATAGATGGGTTTAACTGGAACACTCTTACTCAATATAATGATGTTAACTTAGCTTGCGAATTTTTTTATGATACTTTGTACAGTTTTTTTGATGAATGTGTCCCACTCAAAAAGTCTCATAAAAGACAATTTCCACCTTGGTTTACGTCTGAAATTATCGCTGATATTCGTCGCAAGGAACATTTCCGCAAGCTAAGTAATAAGCACAAAGATAATGCATATTATATTAATTGTTACTCTGAAATTCGTGCTAAACTGAAACAAAATATCAAGAAGTCTTACAATGAGTATATTGCGCAGTGTGAGAGTAATATTCAAAATGATCCTAGTTCTTTTTGGAAATTTGTAAATTCAAAATGGAATACATCAACATTTCCCGAAATTATGTCATTGGACAATTCTAAATTCTCAACACCTGAAGATATAGCAAATGGATTTGCTTCTCATTTTAAATCGGTGTATACCTTACCTTCAACTAATCCTCCCCGTTCTTCCAATACTCTTTCGCAAACCCTTATTTCACTGAACCATGTGAGTAGAGATAATGTTCAATCTGCTATTTCTAAATTAAAGTCTAACTTTTCGTGTGGTCCTGATCTCATTCCTAGTTTCCTTATTAAAGATTGCGCCTACCCGCTGTCGAATGCTCTTTCCCATTTATTTAATTTATCACTAAAAACAAATACATTTCCTGATAAATGGAAAATTACACGGATCACTCCCATTCATAAATCAGGTGATACAGCTGATATAAAAAATTATCGTCCCATTGCTAATCTATCGAATTTCAGTAAAATATTTGAAAAACTAATATATGCAACTATTTATAACAAAGTTAAAAATCTTATTTCATGCTCTCAGCATGGGTTTATGGAAAAAAGATCGACAACTACCAACTTACTATATTTCACTCATACTGTTTCTTCTGTTCTAAATCTTAAAGGTCAGGTTGATTGCATATACACAGACTTTTCCAAAGCATTCGACAAGGTAGACCATTCTATTTTAATCAAGAAACTCCATGACTTTTCTTTATCATCATCATTAATTAATCTTCTTTCATCGTACCTGTCTCATCGCCAGTTATTTGTCCAGTTTCTTGGTCGCAAATCCTCACCCTTCATTTCTAGCTCTGGCATTCCCCAAGGTTCCAACCTAGGCCCTTTGTTGTTTTTATTATTTATTGATGATGTTACACATAATTTACACTCTAACAAACTGTTATTCGCTGACGACCTAAAAATATTCTATCCAGTTTCTTCCGCTATTGATTCTCAAGTTCTTCAAAACGATCTTAATAATTTATCTAGTTGGTGTTCAATAAATAACTTAAGCTTAAATTTAAATAAATGTACAGTCATGTCTTATACTAGGAAATCTTCACCTCTTTTATTTTCTTACAGCATTAATAACCTTCCTCTAGTTCGTTGCTCTTCTTTTGATGATCTAGGCGTCACGTTTGACTCTAAGCTCACTTTTGTGAGTCATATTAATCGTATTTGCAACTCATCCCTCCGTATGCTAGGTTTTATTATTCGTACAACTCGTTCGTTCAGTGATGTTACTGCTATTTTCTCACTTTATTATGCCTTTGTCCGCTCCAAACTAGAGTACTGCTCCATTATCTGGAATCCCATTTACGAAAATCATCAGGACCACATTGAATCCATCCAAAAAAAGTTCTTAAAATATATATATTTCAAAATTAACAGAAGTTATCCGGACAATTCATATAAGTACTTAGAGCTGTTACGAACATTTAAAATACACAGCTTAATTGAGCGTCGCGAATTCCAACTAGTGCATCATCTCTCTAAACTAATCCATGGTGATATAGATGATCCCACCTGCTTAAATCTACTCCCCTTCCACACTCCTTTCATACACACTCGCTATTTTCAAACCTTCTATCTTCCTACTCCACGCAATAATGCCTTATCTCTCTCTCCTGTATACAGAATGTGTCACATTTATTCAAACAAATTTTCAAATGTTGATGTATTCCGTTACTCCCCCAAAAAATTCATAAATATTCTTAAACACATACAGTGACATAGTTGCATGTTGTTCTTTTTAATAATTTTTTTTGCATTGTTCGTGCAGACATTTACTCATTTTTATGTAATGTAATTCATGTATTTTTTTTTTCCTGCCCTCTTACTGGGTCTTTACCTGTTGGGCATTGTATGGATAAAAAAAAAAAAAAAAAAAAAAAAAAAATACTTCTGTCAAATTCATTCCCCATGTGTCATTTTAAATAAAACAGACAAATACATTGCTGTCAATCAAATGTCAAATCATAACTTATAGGAAAATTCAACGGTTATCTGTCATATTAACAAGATGTCATTAGAGGTTAATTTTGTTTAAATAATTATACCTGTTTTCTAAAAATTAAATTTAGATGTAGAAAAAATACTGTGTGCACCTTGTGCCCGAAATATGTTTAGTGCTCTCGAGTGGTTTTCTGACTCCGCTAAATTTCTTACAATATTTAAATATAATACTTCTGTTAGATTCGTTCCCTATGTTTCATTTTAAATGGAAAGGGGCAAATACATTGCTGTCAATCAAATATCAAGTCGTAACCATGGATATGACAAACTCAATGTTTCAAGTTAAAAAATACTCACGGTATATTCCTCTTAGTGCCTCATTATATGATAATGTGGTCGCCCACACAACACTAACAATTTGAACATGCGACATTTTAAAAATGAGCTATAGTTTATAAAACATTGATTTCTTGTGTTTTGGTAATTAAAAGAAATAACCTCTCCAGCAAAACAAATAATTAAAGTCCGTTAGTCTGATTATAAATCACCCTGTATATGCCAGTACCTAAGCCCAAGTGTAAATTTCTAAATTCTTTTTTTATATTCCTTAGAAAATTCTCTCGTCCTACGCTGACGCGTTGATGAGTTAACATTTAAATTCTCTGACAGTCACAGCTGTTGAGATTTAAGGCTATTGAATATCGATATATCGATTATTTTACTATGCTAACCTTGTCGCCTCGCTATATTTTCACTGAAACCGATATTATTTATCCAATGATATTTAAATGTTGCTATCTTCGTCTCTTGACAGATATTCTTTATTAATAACTTCCAATAAGTCGACATTGAAATTTCAAATGAACTGTGTTTTGTTTCATACCCTAGTAACCTTTAGTCTCTGATTTTCAACATGGCCATGGATTAGTTTATTTATTTCATTTGTTTTAAACTGAAAGGGGAACGCATTGCGTTCAATGATGAACAAAAAAATCTATGAAGTATTTACAAAAAGGATACATCAAGCATTGAATCACACATGGATATATATATATATATATATATATATATATATATATATATATATATATACAGGGTATCTCTTAAATAGGGGGACATGGCTTAACCACAGATTCCTGAGGCTAAAATAAGACCATTTAACCAAACTTGCTTCTACCGGATAGTGTATCATTTAGCCAGAAATCTGCTTCAAAGTTCTTCGAAAAAAAATTAATTTTGCTTATAATAATCGGACGCTTTATTCGATTTGGATGAAATTTGATTCAATAGTAAACTTTTCTCTCTCTGTGTAATTTGTGATATCTGTTACGGTTCACACAGAAAAAAATAAAATCTTAGTGTCTGCACTGCTAAATTTTTAAAATAAATTTAATATAGCAGTCTATCCAAATGTCAAACAAGTAATTTTTAATGACAGTCACAATTGTTTTACGGGTTGCCAAAAATTTTCTTCGCAATATGCTAAAATTAGTAACATCCGTGTGTTCGGCCTAATAGTATTTTACTACCATTACATATCTTGTTGTAAAGATGACATTTGGATAGACTGCTATATTAAATTTATTTTAAAAATTTAGCAGTGCAGACACTCAGATTTTATTTTTTTCTGTGTGAACCGTAACAGATATCACAAATTACACAGAGAGAGAAAAGTTTACTATTGAATGTATCTTTTTGAAGAAAAATAATTTCACGTTTTCGGCATTGCCATTAAAAAGTTACAGTCTAATTAATGTTGGGAGACCTAAGTTTCATACACTAGTGGTTTACTAATAATAATAAGTATCACCTTAAAAGATGACTTATAACCATATAAACTGACATACCAAATTTCATCCAAATCGAATAAAGCGTCCGGTTATTATAAGCAAAATTAATTTTTTTTCGAAGAACTTTGAAGCAGAATTCTGGCTAAATG
Organism: Ophonus ardosiacus; assembly: GCA_943142095.1. Taxonomy (NCBI): domain Eukaryota; kingdom Metazoa; phylum Arthropoda; class Insecta; order Coleoptera; family Carabidae; genus Ophonus; species Ophonus ardosiacus. Next base: position 49,842,031 of record OW964832.1, read on the forward strand.
GTACACTTTCCGGTAGAAGCAAGTTTGGTTAAATCGTCTTATTTTAGCCTCAGGAATCTGTGGTTAAGCCATGTCCGCCTATTTAAGAGACACCCTGTATATATATATGATGTGTATATTTAATTGTATGATTTTTAAGAAAATGCAGCAAATGTAATTTATACAAAATTAAGCAATAGTTGCATGTGTAACATATGTTACAAATTAGTAATGCCTTCAAACGTACCTATATTTGGTGATCACGCCAATTATTTCTTGAGTTTCTCGATAATTAATTGATCATAGGCATTTTCTTTAAATAATTAAAATTCGTATTCCAAATCTAAAACGCAAATGAAGTCTGCGAAAACAATTACCTAGTCTTGATATCTTGGAAATAATAATAATAATTACCCAGGTGTTTAGATCAAAATTTTATAGTCGGACGTCAAGTGGAAAAAATGAGTTAATTCCGAAAACACGGTAGAAATTTATAGTACGATTATATTGGTTTATCATGGTTCTGTGAATGGAAACGAAAAAGTTTATGGCTTTTCGAAAAGGTTTAAAAACTTTTATAATAGGATGACACTATAAATTTGCGGTGCAAAAAAATAAACAGTTCGTAAAATTAAAAGATTTTAATGTCAAAAGTGACAACTTATTTCCACGCTATACAATAATAAATAGTTTCTGTCATGCTGTTTCCGCAACCGCTTTGAAGGCCCGTGAGGTGACGTTTGTTAAGCACCTCCCACAATAAACAGTAAAAAATTACTCTTGTTTTAATTTTTAGCGTGTAATTTTATACAACATTCTCTTTACAATCAAATAATATTACTACCAAATTTATATCTCTACACATTTTTGAATTATTGCCCCAAAAGTCAATATACCCCATATTTAGATAAAAACTTCAAAATTTTCAAAAATCTAATTTTTATGTATCTAGATACTTCTCAATGCGCTTATTCCAAATTTTGAAACCGCAGGTCGATATCTCTTTTCGTTCTCGAGATATTTAGATTCAAAATTTTGCTCAAAACTGCCCATTTTTGGGCAATAACCCAAAAATGGGTCGAGATATGAATTTGGCGACAACACCATTCGATTCTACGGGCAAAATTACATAAGTATACCAATTTTCAGAATTTTTGGACACCGCATACAATCTCTAAAGCAAAATAACTGAAAATGGCCAAAAATCGCAAAAATCGTAAGGGGTACCCCTTAGGATTTTTTCAGATTTTGGCCATTTTCAGGGGTTTTCAAACTTTTATTCATAAAAAATGAACCGGTTGGAGAAAAATTGTGAAAATTACTATACTTATGTATTTTTGTCCGTAGAATCGAATGGTGATGTCGCCAAATTCATATCTCGACCCATTTTTGGGTTATTACCCAAAAATGGACACGTTGGAGCAAAACTTTAAATCTAAATATCTCGAGAACGAAAAGAGATATCGACCTGCTGTTTCAAAATTTGGAATCAGCGCATTGAGAAGTATCTAGATACATAAAAATTAGATTTTTGAAAATTTTGAAGATTTTATCTAAATGTGGGGTATATTGACTTTTGGGGCAATAATACAAAAATGGGTAGAGATATAAACTATGTAGCAATAATATTTGATTGTAAAGAGAATGTTACGTAAGTGTACGCATTTTTAGAGTATTCGTGTAGAATAGTAGATAATTATTGCACAATTTGTAACTTCATCAAAAAATATGACTCCTGACGTAGATTATTATAGGCTTGTGTATTTTGCTCATTATTTTAAGTTAAATAATAATGTATTTTTCTTACGATTGTGGAAAAATTATATTTTCACTAATTTAACACCGTGGAACACTAAAATAAATTGTAGTGTTATTTTCAACACTAAAAATAATGTGGACACTAGCGTGTGTACCTTCTACGAATAACAGCAGATTGGCACACCCAGAAATGATTAATAATCCGTGATGATATATTTATTTGTAATTTTATTAAGTACGGTTCTGCTAATTGTTAAATGCAACCAACAATTGCATCTTACTGGATTCATAATGTAAAATATCGCGCACAAATCGGGTCAAAGGTCAAGTAGATCTGTTTGGGTCACGGTCCTCAGTTAAGGACAGACTATCCGCCAAATTTATTCCTTAATGACCAAATGTCACTCAACTCACGATTATTATCCTGTGTTTTTTGCGGACTACACTCCTTTTAAGTTAAATATTACCTTTAGAAAAAGATTTCAACCTTACATAAGTTACAAGAAGTTATGGAGAATATTACAGTGACATTTAAGTTTCCTTGTAAAATGATGGTACATATTGTTGTTTGTCTGACAATAAAATGTAATAAACATATTTACTACAATTGAAACATCGAAAAACAATATTAATAGAGTGAAAGCTTTAACATCTTTCTTAAGCGAATGTTTTTATGGGTATTAAGATAATTCCTATACTCTTCCTAATAAGTTAATCTATTTTAAAATGACTTTCTTCTCGGACGATCGCGAGTAAAATTTTTTGATTACTTTTAATCTGTAAGCCTTCTTACACGGACACAGAGCCCTAAAATACTGATAAAATGTAGAATGTTCGATGATTCCTGTATCTCCAAAAATAGTAAAAATCTGAATAATTTTTCACATCTGCCAAAGAAACAGAATTTATTAACAATGAAGGAAAGGATAAATTTTATCAATACCTTATTATCTCGGTAGATGGCTCTACATGTGGTTAGTTACCTCTTAAGCTATCTATCTTGCACGAGATGTATATCTTACGCCGTGCCCAGTCGGTGAATTGTCTCTGCAATGAGATGTCAGTTTCGCCACATTGATGAGCTCCAACAAGAGCGAAACGCGTCTGTAGTTACTAGCTCGGCAAGGCCGGCATTTGAAAAATGACCGAGAGGTTTGTTGATTCAAATGCTAAAATCTTGTGTAACGTGGCGAGTATTTTTTCTAATTCTTTATCACACTTACAAAAATAAAAAAATCTGTTGTGGCCAGCACAAGACCTCTCGCCATTTCCATATTAGGCTATATAAGTATTGTATTGCACTTCGCTTTCGAACCGTCGTTTTATAACAAAATATTACAGACCTTTACCGAAATATTGTTTTTTATTGTATTTAACATGTCTTCTGCACACATATAATTCTAATTATATCTATTTTTCATTGTATGAGGTAGTTTCTATATGTCAGAGATTGTTCCAATTCATTAACCAGATTGGCGGTATTTCTGATGGATATATGCATTTTACCTACACATATAATTTCAAATATTTAATTAATAGAACAATAAGAAAGATTAAATATACTTCCCAGAAAAAGCTATCAGAATGTCACTAAAACTGTTGAATTTTGACACTGACATGTGTCATTTACAAACTATGTTATAAACATTGGAATTTCTCAATTGGTTTCCTTAGTGCCTTAGCCTCTGCGATTAGTTTACTCTATAAATTATAGTGTCTTTATCTCTAAATCTATACAAGATATAATAACAATGTTAAGTGTATTAGATGGATAATTTTATGTTCTTCAATATTTAATAAAAAAAAAAAACTCCCAAAAAATTATATTTAGAAGAATTTTTCTAAGAAACTACTAATTCGGGTTGTTCAATTGTTACCAAAACCTTTTCAGCTCTTCCCAGGAATGTCAGATTAAGGAAACTGCAGTTAAATATTTTTTAAGTCTTATAGTTTTTGAGGAATCGTCCCTCCAAAATCCATACATACACACACACACACACACACACACACACATACACACATCCACGTATACACACACACAACAGATATAATTTTAAAAATATTATAATCGGATTCTAGCGACCTTAAATCGTGCTTATTCAATAAACGAACATGATTTGTTTAATTAGTGCGCGTCAACTTCAAGAAAAAACCCTAAAATCTAATTCCTAAAATCCTAAATAATCACTAGATTTAGGGCATATAAATTTAGGATTTAGATATTAGGGTGACAAAAGTGCAACATCGGACACAACTTAAATAGCCGAAACTGGTCACATTTTTAATATAGAACAGTGTGATTTTCTTTTCTTTATTTCCACGTCACACTTTGGTCCCCTTTCATTATCATTATTTTTAATTTTAGGAATACGAATTTTATTTAAATTGGCACCAAAGTAACCCATAAAATAAGATCTAGGAAATACCTCCCACAAAAATTAAAAATTATGACACTTTCTAATGAGTATAAACACTTGAAGAGTGATGATATATTTATTAATTTTCTTTAATGTTAATCATGTCGATAAAGGAAGTCAGGGATTTATCCAGGACCCTGACAAATGACGTCATGTCCCTAACCTCTCAAAGAGGCTCCACGGAGCATCGAAGAGTAGGTAGATCATAGATTACTCCCATATGACAATGCACTACTTCAAAACACCAACAAACATATAAGATACCTTGCCGATGACTTCTTCTATGTACTTTAATACATGCTTGACCTTGCGGTGTTTACTATAAGACAATATTTAACAAAATAAGAGTTGTTGACACTCTTTGTTGACAGACTCGTGAGGATACAGACCATGGGTTTAATTAAATATCACACCCACCAACTTTGAGTAAAAACAAATACATATTTTATGTTATTTATGCCACTGTTTATATCTTTGTTTCTTTTGAACCCTGTCGAATTGTTGAACTTCTCTGGGATGAAATTAAGAGACATGTCAATAAAACAGATCAACTAATACAGGGTGGAGCAGAAAGACCTCCTTGATTTGAACGGTTAATTGTAAGAAAACGGTTCAAGATACATAAAATAGGTGTTTATTGCTCGAAAGTACATATAATGCCGTTTTATTTTCACGATGTTTGGAAAATTATATCGTCCAAGTGCCGGCCTTGGCGAGCAATGCACATATTGAGCCTTTCAACGAAGCGCATTTTCATCTTTGTGGCACAGTAAATAAACAAAATTTTCATTACTGGGCATCTGAGAACCCTCGTATACTGCATCAAAGACCTCTTCACAGCCCCAAAGTAACAGTTTGGTGCGCTGTGTCCTCTATACGCATTATTGGACCTTATTTTTTGAATCCGAAGGATTAACTGTTCTGTTACCGTGAATTCGGCTCACTATTGTATGGAGAACTTTGTGCGCCCCAAAAAGGAAGAGTACACAGAAGCCTTTTGGTTTCAGAAACGGCTCATACTGCCCGTCGTTCACGCGAAATTCTGCAAGAGCTCTTTCCCGGTCGTCCGGTCTCTCACCGGGAAAATGTTCCATGGCCCCCTCGCTCCTCCGATTTGAGCCCGTGTGACTTTTTTCAGTGGGGATATGTCAAAGCTGTAGCTTGAAGCTCTGAAGGAGGCGATTGAGGACGTCATCGCTGGAATTTCGCAAGATATACTGGGAAGAGTGGCCGAAAACTTCTTTGAAAGGCTCAATATGTGCATTGCTCGCAAAGGTCGCCACTTGGACGATATCATTTTCCAAACATCGTGAAAATAAAACGGAATTATATGTACTTTTTTATGTATCTTGAACTGTTTTCTTAAAATTAACCCTTCAAATCAGGGAGGTCATTCTGCCCCACCCTGTATTGGGGACAAAAAAAAAACTGTAAATAACAATTAACGTCAATTTATTGGTTATTTCCGTAAATATCAGGTGTACCCATATTTGTGGTCGCTTTTGTATGTAGTTCTTGACCTACGTTTCCGAAAACAGTTTAAAGACGAAAGGAAACTCATTATATATTTAAGATCCATAGTCGATGAATGTTTTCATATGTAAGTAAATAAATACATCATTCTGTCTTCTCTGAATGTTTTAAACATGTGTAATGTATGTAACAACAACGTAAACAAACAATTGATAAATAAATAAATAAAAAACACAATCGCACGTGCAATATATGCATATTAAGGTAGAAATGTGAATCTTGTACTACTTATAGTATGTGTAAAGATGTAAATAATGAGTAACATGAACATACCTTCCGTATATATGTCATCAAAACATCTCTCCTCAGTGCCTCAAGTGTTGACGAAACTTTACGCGTGTATGTTTTTCCACCAACAGGGAAATTTCCAAATCAAAACAATCTTAGGTGTCAATATTTTGAATGGGAAGTAGGAAAATTTCATGACGTGCCCAGCATTTTGAATTAAGATTTGTTTACAATTACACTTATCTGAATAAAATATGATCCGAGAATCCAGATTTCAATATATTCTGTTCCTCGAATATCTAATATTTTCGAGATGACATTAACCTTATTCTAGTCTTGGTATTTCGAGACGAGACGAGAGTAATGCCCTTCGAGATTTGCTCGAGATGAAAATAGAAATTCGAAATTTCGATTTTACTACTTTTTTATATTTCGTAAATATTTCTAATTAAAATATACGAAATAACAAAATATTTGTCGTTATAAATAAATATTTTAATTGTCTCTTCATTACACATTCTCTCGCTAAGAGAGGTTTTGGATTCATGCTAACATTCGCAAATCCAGATTTCAGTGAATAAGCACGATTTAAGTTCCCTAGAATCCGATTATAACATTTTTAAAATTATGTCTGTGTGTGTGTTTAACTATGAATTCCTCAACCTGACATTCCTGGGAAGAGCTGAAAAGGTTTTGGTAACAATTGAACAAGCGGAAGTAGTAGTTTCTGAGAAAAATTCTTCTAAATATAATTTTTTGGAAATTTTTGTTATTAAATATTGAAGAACATAAAATTCTCCATGTAATACACTTAAAAAATTTATTATATCTTGTATAGATTTAGAGAATTTTTTTTTTGTTATAAAACGACGGTTCGAAAGGGAAGTGCAATTCAATACTTATATAGCCTAATATGGAAATGGCGAGAGGTCTTGTGCTGGCTACAACAGATTTTTTACTTATCATTCAAACACCAGACAAAATATTTAAATATGTAAAAATGATTTTTGTGTGTACCAGAAATGTTAAATATGTACAATACTTATATAGCTTAATATGGAAATGGCGAGAGGTTTTGTGCTGGCCACAACAGATTTTTTACTTTACGTTTCAATATCAGCTGTATTTATAAGTATACGTATCTGATGTTCCTGGTGAGTATTTATATGCATATAGAACTACAGAAAAAAAATTATCTCGTCGGTATATCGTCAAAGTTTTGATGATGCTATTCGTGGTAGGTATATCGTGCGTTTTAGCAATGGATCATTTCGGATGTCTGATTCGGATGTGTAGGTAATGTGTCACAAGCCAGGGCCAGGATCTTGACCCGTTTAGTCCACGGATGTTTCGCTTACCTTTACATGACTTATGACCCGAACACGCCGCACAACATTACTCATCAATAGCCGAGAAACAGCCAAATCAATTAGAAAAGATTCAGCCAGAACATAGACAATTAAAATAGTAAAAGACATTGTGTTAATCATTAAGATTGTGCAATTAAATTGTAAATTATATAAGGAGACGTTTAGTCTGCAACTTTTTCTTTTATTCGCATATCCATTTTGTTTAAGCATTATTTCATTTTTGGCGATACATTTCAATCACTTTTATCATTTCTAATATATTGGACTTGACTTATACAACGTTTTTATAGAAAAGTCGTATATTAGATCCCTTTGAATTAATTATGGGGCCCCGTGGCCGCGTGCTTTGATTGTCTGGTCGCGAACTTTGGGAACCGGGTTCGATCCCGACCGACGCCAAATATTTCCAATTTTAAATGGCACAAAAGTGACCCCTGTGGTGCACTCTCCACGCCAGCAATGAGTGCCCGTGAGTTGACGCCTGGTAAGCGCCTGCACGGTACAAATATGTCATAATCATTACCGATATCTGCGATAAAGCAGATTGTGGCACACTCAGAAATGGGTAATATTCCGTGATGATATATTTATTTATTTATATATAACTGTCACAAAATTATTGACGATCACCCATCTTAACACTGTTTGCAGGTATACAAGTTTGATATTATTTTATGAGTGAAGTCCTCCACCATATTAGAACATTAGTCATTTATATTAAAACTGTATAATAGGGTCGTAAATTTTATTAAAACTTTTTGATCCGTAATCCGTAGAATATTAAAAAATAGCAAGACATTAAACGTTGAAGGCACCACGGGAGTTACACGAAAAATAATGCCTTCAATCAACGTGCATTCCTCGGGCCAGGCATTATTGTCCTTATAACTGCCTTGGTACCTTAAGTACAATATTAAATTATTGTAAATTATTAGCCATTAGCCAAGTTACGTTCAACATAAATATTTAATTATATACATATTTTTATAAATGCTGAAAAGTCGAATAAATCATTGGAATAATACTACCTTTTTTAGTTTAAGTTCTGTATTTATTTATTTATTATTAAAACCCAACGTTTCGGCACCATAAACTGGTGCCTTCTTCAGGGCAAAACATTGACATAAATATGTGAAATAACAAAAACAACAAGTAACCAAGGTAACAAGAAAAGTTCGTAAATGTTACCTTTTTTCTGTATACAATTTTGTAGACGATATATGCATGCCCGGCAATAACTTGGACAGCGAACATGCATCTTCTTAGGAAAAAATCTCCTTTTGCCAGAGGAAAAACCGTCCCAAAAACTGGCAGAGAAGTGATCTGTATAACTCAGAGACGCTTTATCGGTAGCGAAATAACAGATGTTAGAAAAAGTCTAGAAAAAATTGTATACATATTACAAATTACAATTTATGTTACTCCACTGTTTAAAAACAAAATGAGCTTAACATTTACATCATAGAATATTAAAATAAATATTACTGATTAACGAATAATACTAAGACTTTATAGAACTACAGATCGTTAACATTTAAGATGGTTCCTTAAAAAAATAAAAAGTAGTGGAGGATCCCATTATAATTTCAAATTTTCATTGATACTATTCGAATGAATAAGCACCACACCTATTGTACGAAATTTGATATTTATTTAAATATGATTTTTAAATATGATTTTTGTTCAAAGATGATTCAAAATTTTGTTAAAAAAATATCGAAATAAAAAATGAAAATGACATATCTTTGATATGAATCAATTTACGTCATACTTGTCAAATAAAATGAGATCTTTCATGTGACCATATTGATATAGGTTACGTTTGACAACGGACGAGTTACAGAATACTTGTATAAGTTTTAAAAAATTAATACAAGTCTATCTTTTGCCTCGTAGTCTCGTGTTCCTTATCGTTTCTCGCATCGTTATTTTCTCTTTTTCATATATTATCTTCTTCTTATATAATTCGTCCGTTGTTCGTTCGTTAGCATATCACTTTAGTAGTTTTAGCTCATTATCACCAGCTGTTCCTAAGCAGGTTCGTCGCTGATTCTATCGTTGATGTCACCAATATTAGCATAATTTAGGCATAAACACCGCTACGGTGATATATCATCGCTGAGACGACGCGAACCTGGAAAGTTTTATAATGGATTTCTCAGATAAATAATGCTGAAATAATCACTAAATTTTATTTATGGAGATAATTAATACACGAATAATTATTGAGTTTTAAAGTTTTTTGTGGCTAAAATTAGTTACAAGAATTATTGTTTCTATTTTTATAGAAATGGACAAGGTGTTTGAACTTACGTTTGGTAGAATTATACCAATATTAGTGCCTCCAAAAATGTAAGTACACTTATATATCATATTAGAAAAAAATCTGTTGTGGCCAGCACAAGACCTTCCGTCAATTCGATGTATTTTGCACAAATCCCATACCAAAAGGACCGTGGAACAGTTTCTACATAATATCATGTAAAATCGAACACGAACACATACTATTTTTTACAAATTTCATACCAAAAGTTCATTTGAAAAGGTTCTATAAATCCAATAAAATTATGACATAAACATACACTAAGTAAAATGCACTTGACACATTTTACTTTCTGCTTCAGCTTTCCTCTATTTTATTAGGGGTCGTTGTTTCCTCTTCTCTTCCACTCATTCCTGTCCAACGCATCTTCTTCACACAGTCTTTCCTTTCTCAAGTCTTCTGTGATACAGTCCTTCCATCTTCTTTTTAGCCTTTCACTGCATGTCACTTGAGAGGACCACTATGAAATACTAATTTTTCATCCCATACTTTCCATATTTGGTTTTGCACTTGCAACACACATCTGTCAATTAGAATTTTGAATGTATCAGCTGTTTCCATGATAAATAGCAAAGCTGACTAATTTTTGAAAATTAATTTCTTTATAATGCTTTAATTCTACATCTATTGAACATGTAGGAAAATGAATAATCAAACCATATAGAGAAGAGTATTTTCTTTAATAAATATAATAACAAAATGTCAAAAATTAATATTTAACTGCGTTTTTTTAAGAAAAACTGTTAAAAACTTTAAATAAGAGTACTTCCGGTGGATCAATTATAACCAAAATCTAATGAACTCTTCATATGGATGTACAGAAGAGGAATACGAAAGAATTATAATTTTTAGAATTATAGTATTGGAGTTATCGTCGGAGAAAAATTTGTCACACACACACACACACGGACACACACATACACGGACACATACACATACATACAGACATCATCTTAAAAATAGTAAATTCGTATTGTAGGGACCCTAAAACGTGCTTATTCATTAAAAACACTACCGAATTTTTTGACCAAAGACAATACCTTCCTTACCTAAAGGTGACGGAAGGTAAAAAGAAGAAGAATTGCTGCTGCAATGGCAGTCTGCTAGACAACAAGTAATAAGGGAAAAAATTGTGACATTTCTTTTGAAATAATCACTAAACAAAATAGCTGAAAATGGTATCCTAGTAAATTGTCATAATGCATTAAGCCTTATGCACTAATCATTATGCATAAAGCATTAAAACATTCGGTGGAAATGAGACTTTATCATCGAATTTTTTGACCAAAGACAATACCTACCTTCCTTACCAAAAGTAACGGAAGATAAAAAACAATGATCTCCAATTTAGTCTCAATAAGAGCTCTGGATTTAAATTTGCCGCTATTTTTTTTTCTATTTGGTTGGTAACTCGCAATCTTTGATGTGTGTAATCTGTAATTGAACCAATTTAACGCTTCACGAAAAAACAACGCGTTATTATTGCGAAAACGGATTACAAATAAAACTGGAACCGCTGTACCGATAAATAGACTTGTTACCGCAATATGACTACGATGTTCTTTTAGTATCAACTAATTGATAAACAATGGGGCATTGCAGTTCAATTAATTACGAGAAAATAGTAAAAAATACGAAGCATATGCTTAATGATGAATATTAATAAAGAAATAAAATGATATAATTCAAATACTTCGGAAATAAGCGACTCGTCACTAATTTGAAAATATTACTAATGTCTGATTTAACCACAGTAACTTAAGTTATTGATTTACAATTACATTGGCAACAGTGTAATGCTGCCTGCCCTATGATTGGTCAATTTGAAATATAGCGACTCAAAATAAAATACTGGCTGTCAAATGTCAAAGCTGTCACTGTGTTTATAAAGATTTATGTTTGTATTTGTTCAATATTCGATATGGATACCGGATTTCCCTAATTTTGACGACGTTAACGTCGTAGGTACTATGAAGAAAGTTGATCTTGTCGATATTGTAGAACTCTGCCACAAATAAATTACAGAATTGATTTGTTCCAAACAGGGCATCGAACCCGCCAAAAACTGGGTTCGGTTTAGGTTCAGGTTTATTCGTTTTTTGAAAGATGGGTTCGGGTGCGGTTCTGGTTCAAGCATTAATAAAATTTGCAGTTTTGTTCACGGTTCAGGTTCGAAATAATGTAAAATGAGAGCCGGAATTTACGCAAAACGCAACAAGAAACGAACACAATTTTCACGAAAAGTCAGCCCAGACAGCAACGCAGACGCCTAAGATGTCGATTATTGGCTGTATTTACTTTTCGAACTAAAAATTAACCTGAACCGGAGTTGAACCCCGAACCTGAATTTTAATACTCGGTTCGGTTTCGATTCAGGTTCAATTAAAAATATGTCTGAGGTTCGGTTCTCGGTTTGGGTTCCCTAAAATGTTACGGTTTGGTTCCGGTTTTGGTTCGGTTCAGGTTCGGGTTCGATGCCCTGGTTCCAAATATATTACGAGGGGAGTTTTTTATGTTATCTACCTAGCTATGAAAACAATATGCTATCGCGACAATTTTCTTATGTTAAGTTACTGTGACCTTTTCATGTCTACAAAGACACAATTAAGAACTTGAAACCGGCTATACGCGAAAATAAGACCCCACAATTATGCTCAGAAAATGCTGCTTCTGCACAACAACTGCAGGGTGCATAAAGCACGAATTGTTCAAGCAATGGTCAGTGAATGCGGCTTTGACGAATTACAACATCCACCTTACAGTCCTGACCACGTCCGACTATTATTTCTTTCCAAAACTCAAAAAACATTTGAGAAAGAGTCGCTTTTTATCGAATGATGACTTGGAAAGCGCAGTGGAGTCGTATTTTGCAGAATTACCAAAAGATTTTTTTTGCAGGCGTAGCTTTATTAGACAAACGTTGGAATAAGTGTGTTAGTGTTAACGGTTCTTACGTTGAAAAATAAAATTTTATTTGTTCTCTAACTCGGTGTTTTCATAGCTAGGTAGATAACATAAAAAACTCCCCTCGTATATTATATATTTTTAATATTTCTATATGGACAACATTTGGAAATCATTTTTTACTAAAGTTTTATAAAAACTACGAGCAATAAAAAAATGCCTACCCATATTTTTTGACTATATTGGCTTACAATAATAATTAAAGTAACAATACTCTGATTCTAGTAACAGCAAAACATTTTGTGTACGAGTTTTTCTATCATGTTTTACCTATATATCTCTAAAGAGAAACTTAGAGTATAAAATAAAACTAATCGAATCATTCTTCGGTTCATTGAATAAACTGTAGACATTTTGTAACCATCGCATGATTCAGAATTCAGACTTTGAGAAGTTGGAAAGTGTCCATGGGAGAACAGATGCTTTGCATGTTCTATACGGTGACATTTCACAGAAGGTCAGGGTCGAACTGACCCCAGTGCCCTAGCCGAACGGGCACCGATGATCAATCACAACAAATAAATTTGCAGAAGACGGCACTGGATACTGCAAAATTAATAATGAAAATAACAGTTTCTCTCAAATCAAAAGAAATGGATGAGAATATTGTTTTATTTTCTTTTTAGCTCAATCTAATTAAGGGAAATTAGTATAAAAAAAAATAAATGAAACATGTTACAATAGTTATAAACTAAAATAATAATAATAATAATAATAATAATTACCTGGGGGAACCGGGTTCAATCCCGACAGACGCCAAATATTTCCAATTTTAAATGGCACAAAAGTGACCTCTGTGGTGCACTCTCCACATCAGCTATGAGTGCCCGTGAGGTGACGCCTGGTAAGCGCCCACACAGTAAAATATATCGTCATCATTACTGATGTCTACATGTGTTGTACATACTGGGACACCCAGAAATGGGTAATATGCCGTGATGATATATTTATTTATTTATAATAATAATAATATACGTAATAATGAATTATGAGTGTTAATAAAGAAAAAAATAATATCAATATTTTGATGGCGACTAAAAAAGACCACCTAAGTTAAATGTTAAACAAATGAGCGTAAATAGTCAAATAGCCAAAAAAACATGTGAAAAGTATTCTCAAACAGTTTTATTTGAATAGAACTTTTTGTATTAAACTTAATAAATTAAATACACTTGCAATTATAAAGTGTAGGTAGACCTATACGCTGTTGTAATATTAATTTATTTCTTAAAAATATAATTTAGAATATGAAAATATTGAACTTTAAGAACATTTAGTTCCATGAAAAAAACAATTTGAGATAAAATAGTTATTTGTTTAACTAAAAGACTAAAGTACCAGATTTACAGAGGCTGTTGCTTTAGTGACGAGACGAAACCGAGACAATGAATGCTGCCGAAGTTGTAAATCTGTTTTTGGTGCCGTGTTGATCACATTAACCGGTATTATTTACTCTTAAATAGGGGTGATTAAGCGTTGACTAAAGTAACAAATTCAGTTGTTTTTTAATCACCCCAATGTATTTTTGTAAATGGTACTCATGGTAATTAGTTAGGGTGACTATAATTTTGAGTAAATAGAACCGGTCATTATCTTTTTGTCGATTTCAAATTTGAAATTACTATAATGATTATTTATGATATCTATTTTGAAAGTTATCACCATCACATTATTTTGCTATGCGGTTGCTTTTAAGTAGCAATAACAAACAGCAGGAATATTTTTCCTACAACCGTGCCGAAAGTATATACTTTACACACTTTTTACAATGTGTGAAGTGTCACTTTTCAAACTCTAGTGGACTTAATAATGTACATATCGCTATATTTTATTAATTAGGCATGCATTAAGCATCAATATTTATTAAAATTATATTTCTGTACAATAGTAAATTTACCTTAATTATAAATATTTATTTAACTTATAATTAACAATAACCATATTTATTTATTAAAATATCTTTATTTAATAATAATAAATTAATTACCATTTGCACCCATATTTAGGCATAAAATTAAAATCGACGTTAGGTATGTATAAAATACATGTGTTGTTTTTATTTTAATTTTTGTTAAATTCGCAAGTAAAATATTGGTGCAATTGAACTTTAGAGAAATATAGAGCATAATTATAAATTTATTTAATTATTATTTGTACAATTATTTTTTAACTAATTTATAATTTATGTAAATATTTGTTACAGTTCCAACACTGCAGAATTCAAGATTCTTCAATTCTTCATCTTTCAAATGCAAAGAATGGTGATAAAATTAGTAAGTTTACGTTTATTTACTGATAATTTAACATTCATTTAACATTTAAATTTCCTTATTCATTTATAGTTTGTGCATAAATAACACTTACAACTTACATCTTTTCTCTTTTCCTATACAATTTTCCATACATTTTACATTAAAATTATATAATATACACAATATCTATTAACATTCACTCAGTAAAGTTCATAGCGTAATGTAAAACTATAAATTATAAACATAAACAGTTATTTCTACAATTAAAATGAAATAAAATTGTCTGCCGGCTAGACACAAATCCTCTTAAACTGCCTTACCACAGAATAATATTTCATTATTTTGACATCCCAAATACATTACGGGTTGTGTCTATAAAAAATTTGGAATTACGGCCTTGGTCCTGCAGTTTGTATTCATTAACAACAGAGCACACGAAATTTAATCAAAAAATCTGTTGTGGCCAGCACAAGACCTCTTGCCATTTCCATATTAGGCTATATAAGTATTGAATTGCACTTCCCTTTCGAACCGTCGTTTTATAACAAAAAAATACAGAACTTTATCCAAATATTGTTTTTTATTGTATATAAAATGTCTTCTGCATACATATAATTCTAATTATATCTATTTTTCATTGTATGAGGAAGTTTCTAAATGTCAGAGATTCTTCCAATTCATTAACCAGATTGGCGGTATTTCTGATGGATATATGCAATTTAACCTATAATTTCAAATATTTAATTAATAATAACAATAAGAAAGATTAAATATACTTCCCAGAAAAAGCTGTCAGAATGTCACTAAAACTGTTAATATTTGTCACTGACGTGAGTCATTTAAAAACTATGTTATAAACATTGGAATTTGTGAACTAGTTTCCTTAGTACCTTAGCCTCTGCGATTAAATTACTCTATATATTATAGTGTCTTTATCTCTAAATCTATACAAGATATAATAAAATTTTTAAGTGTATTAGATGGAAAATTTTATGTTCTTCAATATTTAATAACAAAAATTTCCAAAAAATTATATTTAGAAGAATTTTTCTCAGAAACTACTACTTCCGGTTGTTCAATTGTTACCAAAACCTTTTCAGCTCTTCCCAGGAATGTCAGATTGAGGAATCCATAGTTAAACAATTTTTAAGTCTTATGGTTTTTAAGGAATCGAGTCTACAATATCCAGACATACACACATACACACATCCACACACACACACACACACACACACATCCACACACACACACACACACATCCACACACACACACACACACACACACACACACACATCATTTTAAAAATGGATTCTAGGGACCTTAATTCGTGCTTATTCACTGAAATCTGGATATGCGAATTTTAGCATGAAACCAATACCTGTCTTAGCGAGAGGTAAATAGAGTAAAAATGCAGAGTCATCTATCGAAAAATCTCCAAAATGTACTAGCAGATATTAAAATAATTTTGGCCTAAGTGATCAAATCTCGTAGATGTTCCATAATATATATTTAATATAAATTAAGCTTGACTTGTGGAAAAACTTATATTTTTTACACTTAAATATCTTCGAATTTAAATGCTGCATTTATAATTATGATTTGGTGTGAGTATAGGAAAAACTTTCACCTAATAAATATCAGTTTATTCTATTTCCTAAATACTATTAAAGCTTTCTGTAAGGTTATAGATTTTAACATAAATAATGAAGTCTGAAGATAACTAGTTTTTGAAAATGATCAATTTATATTCTAATAAAATCCATCATAAAATGTTTACAATATGAAGGTCAAGGTTCACCGTAAGTCAATATAAAAAATAGCTACTTTAATATCAGAATGATATCACTACTTGTTTTTATTGGATAAAATATGTATTCTTTAAAAAACAATTGTGAGAATCCAGAAGGCGATGCCCTTGTCTACAAGGCAACAATTTATAATTGCAGCAACGCTCTTCAGATGTTGAAAATAATAACGCTTTCAAAATTAAACAATTCCATGCCATGCCAAATTATGGTTTAACCACCGTTACATCTAAACTAACCATAAAAAACATGGCTGGTATGTTACAAAACACAAATGATTTTCGAAATGTTACGTTTCAAATTTGCCCGAGAACTTGAAAAGTTTTTAAAACGCTTTCTCAAATTTTGTCACGAGAAATAAAATTATTATTGGTTTACAAATTGTGTGTTACGTTAAAGTTGATTTCAACATTATTAGTGTTTCTTTGTTTAAAAAAATTAATTAATACTCTAAATATTTATTTATCTTAATTTCATTAGAATCAATACAATATATTTAATTTTTAGAACGATTCCTATACCTCCCTTAGCTCGGGTAGCGGAAGGTAAAAATTTAATAAGAAATATTGTTACTCCCTACGAGTTATGTTACTGATTAAATTATAAATAAATATATCATCACGGCATATTACCCATTTCTGGGTGTGCCAATCTGCTTTATCGCAGATATCGGTAATGATGATGACATATTTGTACCGAGCGGGCGCTTGCCAGGCGTCACCTCACGGACACTCATTGCTGGCGTGGAGAGTGCACCACAGGGGTCACTTTTGTGCCATTTAAAATTCGAAATATTTGGCGTCGGTCGGGATCGAACCCGGTACCCCCAGGTTCGCGACCAGACACACTGATTAAATTTAGTGTACTTATTTCTGTTACACGCTTTATGTAATACGTAATTTTTAAAGGATGTAAATTTTTATTATATCTTTTCTGTAATCAAAATAGTGTATTATAAAGTTATAGATCTAGTTTTGATTTTCATATAAATGTCATAAAACTTAACTGTAGGCTGTAGATAGTTGTAGGTTTTGAGAATGAGAATAAATTTTGTGATATAATTTTTAAATATCATACACATAAAATCTGAACTTTAAAACGTTATACAATAAATTAAAACAATAGATGTCAATGATCTAAATCTGACATTAATTAATTTTAAAAAATGTTTTTTTTATAATTCTAGGAAAATTTTAAGATTAAATAATACGATTTTTTAATTTATGAATACTAAAAATTTTATTGATAAACTTTTATTGTATATATTCCTATTATAATAAATTTTATGTTTTATTATTATTATAATCTGTCCAAATAAATCTATTAAAAATAGTTCAGGAATATAACTTATTTGACTGCCAATTTTCCGTGTACATTCCGTGTAATTTTACAAAGTTTTACATACCACTCGTACACAGTTGAAAATAGGACCTTAATTGTTTCAAATTTGAACTCTGTAGTGATGAAATTATATGTAACCATTAAAAAAGTGGTTAAAACTTGATTAAAATTTCATTAAATCCGGCTTCAAAATCTTGTAATTTTTCTCAATAATTTTACAAAGTTTAGCGACATACCACTCGTACACAGTTGAAAATAGGGCCTCAATTGTTTCAAATTTGAACTTTGTAGTGATGAAATTATATGTAACCATTAAAAAAGTGGTTAAAACATGATTAAAAATGCATTAAATCCGGGTTCAAAATCTTGTAATTTTTCTCAATAATTTACAAAGTTTAGCGACATACCACTCGTACACAGTTGAAAATAGGGCCACAATTGTTTCAAATTTGAACTCTGTAGTGATGAAATTATATGTAACCATTAAAAAAGTGGTTTAAACATGATTAAAAATGTATTAAATCCGGGCTCAAAATCTTGTATTTTTTTTCAATAAATTAGCCAGGGGCTTCATTGCACGATAAGCACCCAAGTTCCGGGGCCTGGTCTGCCACACTCGCGGTGGTGCGAACCTCTTAGCCATTGCGGTGGATGCATCCGTGGCGGAGGAAGACCCTAGGGACGTACACACTTTACACAACTCAACACCGACGTTGAGTACACATTGTTAGGTTCCTTCATTTTAATATGTATATGTATATGTTTACTTTTCAGTTTTATCAGGAAGCCCTCATCATCATTTTTCATATGTATGTATTTACTTGTTTTTCTTAGCTAAAATGTAGGATGTTTAAAAACAATAATAATTAATAATAAATTATCTAATTGCGGTAAAATATAACTTAAACTGCGTCGAAAACGTCGAAATTTTCAAATAAACTTCAAAAAATAATGTACATTTTCTCTTTCAGGATTTCCTCACCTTCACAAATAGTTGAAGACAAATATTAACGACATTGTTGTTACAGAATTTCTGGACATCAAAAGTAGATTTATTTTCTGTCTAATAAAAAAAAAGGTTTCGAAAACTAAAAGAAATAGGGAATCGTCGTGTTCATATTTGAATTCAGGAGGGACGTTTTCAAAAGAAAAAGTTAGTTTCAGTGTTTCAGGATAGCTGAAACATATTTAAATACATCGTTTTCTGCATAAACACTACTGTTCGTATGTTGCGCTCTATATACTAAATTAATAAATTAGTACACTACCTTTATGCTCTTAATAGTGAATAGTGGAACGCAGCTAATATTCAATAGTTCAGCGTTTTCCTGCGGGATGGCGATAGGTGTTTAAATGCTAACTTTAAACAATTCAGTAGTCCACTAAAAATCAGACCACCTGTATTTAAATGGAAAGCATCATTTTCTCTTAATTCAAGCATGCTGATTACGGGAAAAACAATGAAAAAAATCTCTAGGCCTTAGTTTTTAAAATAGAAATTTTTATTTTTAAAGCAAAATTGACAATATTTTTTGACTTTGACGGACTATAACTTATGAATGGTAAAAGATCTTTAACGGGCGTTGCTCCATTCGATTCTATTGACATTTCTACACATGTTTACCAATTTTGAACAACCGTGTCTAGCTAGTATAGTAAGAGTAAGCAAAAATGAAAAAAATGGTAACTTTAAACAATTCAGTAGTCCACTAAAAATCCGATCACCCTGTATTTAAATTTAAAGTATCATTTTCTCTTAATTCAAGTATGCTGATTACGGGAAAAATAATGAAAAAAATCTCTAGGCCTTAGTTTTCAAAATAGAAATTTTTATTTTTAAAGCAAAATTGACAATATTTTTTGACTTTGACGGACTATAACTTATGAATGGTAAAAGATACTTTAACGGGCGTTGCTCCATTCGATTCTATGGATATTTCTACATATGTTTACCAATTTTGAACAACCGTGTCTAGCTAGTATAGTAAGAGTAAGCAAAAATGAAAAAAATGGTAACTTTAAACAATTAATTCAAGTATGCTGATTACGGGAAAAATAATGAAAAAAATCTCTAGGCCTTAGTTTTCAAAATAGAAATTTTTATTTTTAAAGCAAAATTGACAATATTTTTTGACTTTGACGGACTATAACTTATGAATGGTAAAAGATACTTTAACGGGCATTGCTCCATTCGATTCTATGGATATTTCTACATATGTTTACCAATTTTGAACAACCGTGTCTAGCTAGTATAGTAAGAGTAAGCAAAAATGAAAAAAATGGTAACTTTAAACAATTCAGTAGTCCACTAAAAATCCGATCACTCTTTATTTAAATTTAAAGTATCATTTTCTCTTAACTCAAGCATGCTGATTACGGGAAAAATAATGAAAAAAATCTCTAGGCCTTAGTTTTTAAAATAGAAATTTTTATTTTTATAGCAAAATTGACAATATTTTTTGACTTTGACGGACTATAACTTATGAATGGTAAAAGATACTTTAACGGGCATTGCTCCATTCGATTCTATGGATATTTCTACATATGTTTACCAATTTTGAACAACCGTGTCTAGCTAGTATAGTAAGAGTAAGCAAAAATGAAAAAAATGGTAACTTTAAACAATTCAGTAGTCCACTAAAAATCCGATCACTCTTTATTTAAATTTAAAGTATCATTTTCTCTTAACTCAAGCATGCTGATTACGGGAAAAATAATGAAAAAAATCTCTAGGCCTTAGTTTTCAAAATAGAAATTTTTATTTTTAAAGCAAAATTGACAATATTTTTTGACTTTGACGGACTATAACTTATGAATGGTAAAAGATACTTTAACGGGCATTGCTCCATTCGATTCTATGGATATTTCTACATATGTTTACCAATTTTGAACAACCGTGTCTAGCTAGTATAGTAAGAGTAAGCAAAAATGAAAAAAATGGTAACTTTAAACAATTCAGTAGTCCACTAAAAATCCGATCACTCTTTATTTAAATTTAAAGTATCATTTTCTCTTAACTCAAGCATGCTGATTACGGGAAAAATAATGAAAAAAATCTCTAGGCCTTAGTTTTTAAAATAGAAATTTTTATTTTTATAGCAAAATTGACAATATTTTTTGACTTTGACGGACTATAACTTATGAATGGTAAAAGATACTTTAACGGGCGTTGCTCCATTCGATTCTATGGATATTTCTACATATGTTTACCAATTTTGAACAACCGTGTCTAGCTAGTATAGTAAGAGTAAGCAAAAATGAAAAAAAATGGTAACTTTAAACAATTAATTCAAGTATGCTGATTACGGGAAAATTAATGAAAAAAATCTCTAGGCCTTAGTTTTCAAAATAGAAATTTTTATTTTTAAAGCAAAATTGACAATATTTTTTGACTTTGACGGACTATAACTTATGAATGGTAAAAGATACTTTAACGGGCATTGCTCCATTCGATTCTATGGATATTTCTACATATGTTTACCAATTTTGAACAACCGTGTCTAGCTAGTATAGTAAGAGTAAGCAAAAATGAAAAAAATGGTAACTTTAAACAATTCAGTAGTCCACTAAAAATCCGATCACTCTTTATTTAAATTTAAAGTATCATTTTCTCTTAACTCAAGCATGCTGATTACGGGAAAAATAATGAAAAAAATCTCTAGGCCTTAGTTTTTAAAATAGAAATTTTTATTTTTATAGCAAAATTGACAATATTTTTTGACTTTGACGGACTATAACTTATGAATGGTAAAAGATACTTTAACGGGCGTTGCTCCATTCGATTCTATGAACATTTCTACACATGTTTACCAATTTTGAACAACCGTGTCTAGCTAGTATAGTAAGAATGGTAATTTTAAACAATTCAGTAGTCCACTAAAAATCCGATCAGCCTGTATTTAAATTTAAAGTATCATTTTCTCTTAATTCAAGCATGCTGATTACGGGAAAAATAATGAAAAAAATCTCTGGGCCTTAGTTTCCAGAATAGAAATTTTTATTTTTAATTACGTAAATTTATCTCCGATTAAAAATTACGATTTAATTGTTTATTTCTGTCTGCTGTGCAGGACTTTTGCCGGTTGTTACGTCATTAACAAAGTATTAGGTAACTAATTGTTTTAAAAAATATACCTGTTAAAGTAGTAAACAGCCATTTACAATTTGTCTTTCATAGTGAAAGGATGGTTGTACTCTTCTGGTTTGCTGGACCGTGCTCGACCATTCCTTTGTATTTTTTTTTTGTATTTGTATTTCATAGTATATAAATCTGTGGTAGTTACCTCTACCCTTAAAATAAATTATTAAATTTTAGAATTAAATTCTTTAAATCAAAGTGCGCCTAGATCAACCCAGGGCCCAGAAGGACAACGTGGGGATACTCATATTTTATAGTGGTAGTTTGGTAAAATGTCCAGGTTTATCCTGAGACAAGGTATGTGAAAATAAACTTCCCAGCAAATTGAACATTTTTCAATTTTTACATTTTATATCAATTTTTAAAATATTTTAGGTCAATTAACTTGACATGTTTCTCCATCTAACAATTGTTGCTGTACCCATAATTTTAGGGTATAAGGCATAACAATACGATATAAATACAATACAATAAATTGTACAACAATTCAAATTTAATATTTTAAAACACAGTATTTGTACTAGTGTTACATAATACATAAAATATCTAAAATACTTATATATTTTTTAAACTATTTAAAACATACAATTTCAAAATTTATTTGCCCAAAAAACATTACAATATATGTCTCTTAGATTGTGACACGGATTTTTCCATTTATTTATTTAAATATGGAAACTATCAAATAAAAAAAAATTAGGTAAAACTATTAATCAGACTTGTATTAAATATATTTTGATTTCAACTTTAAATAAACTTAAAACTGAGTACAATGTGGCATATAAAGGAATGACAGTGTGTGAGTGATTGGATAAGCGAAATCTTGCTCTATAAAATTGCCCGGGAAATTTTATAGTGTAAGACTAGCTTTAATTAAGGTTAGCTTAGGATAAGTTAGTTATAAGATAGGGCGCCATATTTGTACTCAGTTTTTTTTTCATATTAATAAATAGTTAATTATTAATAAACAATTATTTGAATATATTTCTATAATAATAATTTGGGAAAATCCTGTCTGCAAAATTCATTAAAAATTGTTTCATTTTCAATAATTTCAATTCATTCTTTTAATTGATTTTTCTATATTTTTTAACTGTTATTGTATGCCAATTAGTTTTGGGTTCAAATCCCGCACTCAACAATTGCTAAACAGAGGAAATGTTTAAGTTTTTGACCCAATTTTTTTAATTTTTACAAATTTAGAATAACGTATTGCATTTTATTTTTTCAAAATTAAATTCGTAATGGTTGTTATTACTATTTTGTCAAAATTAAATAAAATATTACATAAACTACGTGAGTTAAGAATGTTTATTCAGTCGAAGAAATTAACCAACTCGCCCTTACGGCCTCGTGGGTTAAGCTTTCTTCTCATGAATTAATATTATCTTAGCTCATTTGGTGTATAAATATCTATTAACAAATATATATTTTACTATATTATATGCTTTTGAAAACTTGGATTTTTAAAGTGTTACCTATTACAATTTTGCTGGGAAGTTGCTGTACATTGCAATGAATGTTCAATTATTAATAAATGAGAACAAAATAATTTAGAATGAAAGGTATGTGTGAGTGTGGATCGTATATATGGATAAAACAAAAAGAATAAAAAAAAAATAAGAATAATATGAAAATAAAAACCAATTTTTATTTATGAATGATCCCCTGAATGTTTTGTGTGATTGAGGTTTATTTAACATTGATAAATATTTGATAAAATACATAGTATTTCAACATTTTTATTCAAACAATAATATTTTGCAATATTTATATATCTGAAAGAAAATTTTGAATCTATTTTATTTAGATGAAATGAGATTTTCTGGGTCATAAGAGAAAAGATGCCACACCCAACTAGGGGTAAAGAACATTATAATAAACAGATATTTTGCATTTATACAAATCTTAAAATTTAAATGAAATGAATATTAAGTCAAATAAAAACGTTCATTGCGGTACAGCCTAGTTAAGTTTAGCTTAAGGGGGCGCGTCGTCATCCTAACTTTAACTTGTAAATCTAACTTAAATTGTAACTTTCGTCCCGGATGAATTTGCTCGCGTAACCCGGCATGAGGTCCGGGTCGCTAACTTCCGCATATCCGGCATGAGATCCGGATCGTTTCAGTTCCATTGACATCGTACAGGCCAGGATCCTTTTGGACCTGGATATTGTCGTCCTTCTAGACTCCGTGGGATATAATCATCATCCTAACTTTAACTTTTAAATGGTAGATTTCATGCCGGCATGAGGTCCGGATTGTTTTAGTTTTTTTAAATTATTATTAGCTCGTGTAATCCGGTATGAGGTCCGGATCGATTAGGCCAGGAACCCAGGACCTGGACAACGGGGGACAACGAGGGATCGAGAAAGGAGCAAGTCTTCAAGGTGAATTAAAGACGCGAATATATTCGGAATTTGTTGCGAACCGGGTACGGGAAATTTTGAACAGATTTTGATAATATTGGTTTTATTTTTTGTTTTGTGTCGGGAATATTTTTTTATAAACTGTAGTTTGGGGTTTGCAGGGTTAATATTTGCCATAAATTCGTTCGCGAAAATCGATTTATAAATGATATATTTGGGGTGGGATTGGGATTGTTTATATTATATTATCTTATATTATATATGCTCGTATATAATATAAATATGATATAATATATTTATTTTATATGTTATGCTTTTTTCCTAGCGCACTGAGTATTTGGCGTGCCAGTATTTTTAATACTGTGCAATGAATACTCATCAAATTCCGCCGAAAGTCTCTCGCGGGCATGAAAATGTTCGGTGGACTTTATACATGGTAAAAAAGAGCCTTGTTGCAGATTACTAAAATTAGTACCAGCAGCTAATTTGGTAATCACAATGAAGTTGTTTTTTATCGTGAGGTGAGCAACCCTCGTCCAAGAAAACTTACCCTCCTATATGGATTGCACGGGGTCGGTTTTCGCGGAATGGGGAGGGCGCGGTCGTAGGTCCAAACACTGTATGGAATATGACGATGAGCAATAGTTTATCGGTGTATGCATATCAGTGGTTGGAACGCGCTTGGCCCCAGCAGGCCGCGTCCGTGAACAAGCCACAAATAGGTTCATTTCATCTCATTATCATTTTTGTTAGGGTTTCAGGCGCGGGCGATTCTATTTATAGTTGATATGAGATCGTTAGGGTTTTGTAGGACACCCCAGTCGTGGTTAGACTGGGGTGGCTCTGTCCTCAACTCCTTTGAATCGCAGGAGGTTTGGACAGGGTTCCCTGCCCACGTGGAGAGACCTTGTCGTGGTGGCAGGGCTTAACCATTCCCAAATTGGGGTGGGACCAACGTCTCCACAAACTATCGAATTAATATCTGTTTCTGGTTAATACATTAACAAAATAATTATTTTGGCACATATTAATTCGATAATTTTTATTTAAATGCAATTATTTTAATAAATGAACAAATAAAATATTAATTTTTGCGGAATATAGTTATAAAATTTGATGACCTCCCGCCAATTCCATGTTTAAAATAGCAATGATCTTTAAGTAAAGTATCATTTCCGGTTGATCTAATTTATTGTTCCAATAAAAAAAAGGTTTGTAATACCAAATTTTGGATTATATTTTATTATGTTTTTCCTCAAAAATCTGTTAAGAGCTTCATGTAAAGTACCACTTCCGGTTTATCTAAGTCAAAATCTAATATGTTTCAAATTATATACGAGTTTTAAATACCAAAGTTTTGGATCATATTTTAATAGATTTTAAGGAGAAATTATCACACACACATTATTGTAAAAGTAGTAAAAACGTATTGTAGGGCCCTAATTCGTGCTTATTCACTGAAAACTCTGTATCGAATTTTTGGACCAAAAACGTTACTTCCCTTATCTATGGTATGGCGGGAGGTAAAAATACATAATATACACAAAATAAACTAATACAAAAATTGTCAATTTAGTAATTTTTTCAGAAAATAGCCCAATTTAGAACAGCTGATGTTCCTTTAGCCAGATCTTCTCTCGTGCATTCCTCTTCTAAGATGGCGCACGTGAGCAGGTGGGTCTTATTATTTCTTGACTACAATGACAAGAAGTGGGTTCTACTTAGTACCCCCAGTTGTGCCTAGGTATTTCATAGGCGATTTAAAATTTTCCAAATGGGCCATTTTTGGTCATTATCTGGTGGTGGTTTTTCATCTTTTGCAAATAAAGTAAAAAGAAAATTATGATAAATTATTTAACAATGAATTTAATTCAAGCAATTTGAAATAAAATATTAGATATCTTTATGAGGATTTTCAATGTGTCTTTGCTTATAACACAAAAAATAGGGGTTAGACACTTTAAATTTAAATATTAAAATATATTTTATTTTTAAAATATCCTAATTTTTATTTATTTTGAATGTTACAGGGTTCTATGCAGTATGGCCGATACACCTTTCGCATATACCCTCATGAAACCTGATTTCTTCCAGTATCATCGTTGGAGCATGAATCCCGAGACGTGGAGAAGAATTTCCCGAAACAAATGCACCCTTATGCCCTCCCCATAAACCCCATTTTAAAGGTATTTATGCCCATTGCCATCTACTTATCAGTAAAACCAAATTAATTCATAATATTTCTTGTATTATGTTATTATTTATGTATAATTTCCGGTAAAAATTGATGTACGCTGTTGTATGATGAATTTAAATTACAAATTATTATTTAAACATCTTAAATTAATGATTGTTTTCAAATAAATACTCTTCATCCGTTCAAAATTGATAGGATTTGTATTCGAATTCTCGCTGTATTTCCACCAATCACAAGCTTCGTTATTTTTACCAATCACAATCGTTAGTTCACCAGATTTCCACCAATCACATGAGACCACACCGTAAGCGTCACTGCGTTACATGTGTTGCAAGGAAGTTGATGTTAACAAGTGGTTTTATGTTTTTGTGATATATTTTGTGATTAAAATAACTTATTTACGTGTTATATTTGTGAAATGGACTTGGAGCAGTTGAATTCGAATGCTTAGCTGTAGTTTGAAAGGTAAATTACTTGATTTTCTAATAAATTTAAGGACAAAAATTTTGACGTAACCTTACTTATATCTTCAAGTTCTACATAAATATGTATTTGTATATTGAATTCATCATAAAACAGCCTTAATACATGTAATATATTGTTGCATTTAACATTCTTTTACATTAGTAAAGTATTAATACATTCTTATAAGACGCAGAATGTCTAACCTTGCTTTTTGAAGGTTGTACATGATTTGCAACTTTCAGTATCATATTTTTAAGAATTTAAACGTAAAATCGTGTAGTGTAGAAATCTAGCTGCAGTTTGAAAGGTATATTATGTAATTTTATAATAAATGTAAGGACAAAAATAATATTGAAATATCTAATGACGCTACGTACA
Source organism: Ophonus ardosiacus (assembly GCA_943142095.1). Lineage (NCBI taxonomy): Eukaryota > Metazoa > Arthropoda > Insecta > Coleoptera > Carabidae > Ophonus > Ophonus ardosiacus. The sequence continues at coordinate 49,869,548 of OW964832.1, forward strand.
TCTTCAAGTTCCAAATGTACATTTGTATAGGTATCAAATTCATCATTAAACAGCAGCTAATACATTTTTATATTTGAGTATTTTTAATCTTGCTTTTTGAATATCATATGCAACTTTATAGAAATGTCCATAATGTTATGGTATCTATAGAGGTGTGCAAAAGTTTTAAGCCAAACAGATTTTTAAACCATGATCATATATTGTAAAGGTGATACAACAATGAAACAATTATATTAATAAATATATGCATTTTTGCATAAAATATGTTCCTATTATAAAACAGAAACTATGTAGGTAAATAAAATTATGTAGTAACAAAATAATTTCTAGTGCTATGCAAAAATATTGCGCCAAAAATATGCGTATTTCAAAACAACTAATAAATCTGTTCAGTCTTATTTTGTTATCCATATTTAATAGTTTATCATCATCCCTTTTTAAACAATTACTGCAGAATACTATCGAGACATTAATTTAATTAAATTTGTATTACGTCTTGTGGGGTACATCTTGTCATTCATTTTCTAAATAGTTCCATAATGGCTTGTTTTTCTTTTCCATCGCGGATGTTTAACTTCTGGCTTAAATGTTTTATTGGATTTAAATTCGGAGATTAGGGTGGTCAAACAAGAATTTGGGCTTTTGTTGACCTAAAAATTAGTTTATTACTTTAGATTTTAGTTTATTTATTTTATCTGTTCGCTTTGTTGGTTTACGGGGGTCTATTGCATCTTGGCTTGTCACCTAATGATTTTGGCAATGTATATTTGGTGATAATTCCATTTCCTGTGCTTTTATCGATCATTAGGAAGTCTGCTGTCTCACGAGAATACTTTCCTTGTCGAGAAAGGTTTATTGCGGATTCTCGTACCTGAAAGTGGGTGTATTTCATCAATTTATTAGACAATAAGAAGTTAATATTGAATTGTGTATTTACATTATATAGAGTTTGGATTACAGTAACCTATATAATTACATTTGTGTGTAATTTGGTGTAAAATATTGTGATAGTGAATATGTGATAGTGAATATATCAGTATTATATTATAATTGCTCTATTTTATTTCCTATTGATACAGTTTTTTTCTAAGACAGTCACAATATAGCAGTTAGTATATTCAAATTAAACATATATTTGTTTAAAAAACTTTGTGTTCAGTTATTGATCTATTTTTAATTGTATCTCTGTATATAAATCTCTGCATAATTATTATTTATTTGGAAGTATTTACATAGGTATATTAAAGTAATCTATATCTCGATAAGTCTTAGAAAAAAATGTTATACATTATACTCGCAAAAATCTGTAATATTATGTAACAACTTATACGATACAATTTAATAAATATTTGGCGATATATATTTCATTATTTATTTATTTACAAGTCCTCATAGAATAATATCATTACAATATGTAACACAAATAAAATGTATTATATAAATTTCCAATAAAAACAGTAAAAAAGAATACAATTTCTCAATTCAAAAACCTATTTTCCTATCCTCAAAAATTGCATTTCAGCAACCAGAAATTCACCAAAATACGAACTAGATCATCAAAATGAGATCAGCAGGATATGAACGATTTACGGCCTATAGGTAAACAACTAGCAAAAATCGATTCGAGAGCACCGCAAAGCAATCGCCGATCTGCAACCTGCATTAATAATTTTAGCGCCTAAATTTCAACCTAGTGCACAACAGATTACAAAAGCAAGTAGCCTACACGAAAAAATTCCAAGCCAGCAAAATCCGATCCGCGAGCACCAGCAAGGCTTCTGGTCGACAAAATCGCAAAAATCGTGTAAAATCGACGTTTTAGAGCCGTAGCGGCCGAAAAGTAGCACTTTACTGCCGTTACGAGCATTTTTGAGCTCTCAGACGGATTTTCAGCCGATCGCAAGGCATTTACCCACCAAAATTCAGAAATCCATCGATCGCAATGCTGTTGCTAGGCTTCTGGCTTTCAGAATCTAAAAAATCGTGTAGAATCGGCGATAGACAACCCGTAGCAAGAATACTAGTCACGAAAACGAGAATTCGTGAGCTCTCTGGCCGAAGCGAATGTATTCACCCACAAAAATTCAAATTTCTGACAATACGATAGACTGAAGTAAGGCCTGGTGAGCAAAACATGAATCTCAAGTCTCCCACCACAGATTTCTAGCTAGGTATAATACTGGCTGTCTGTTGAATTTACAGCCATTCGTGCAGCGAGAGCGGTGGCGTCCTACCGGAGACTCTTTGTCGTGAAATTACGTAATAACGTCTATTTCAAGCTATATACAGATTTCTAGAAATTTTTTGCTGGCTAGGCCCCAGGAACCAGCGGAGCGATCCGATCCTAGCTCCCAGCAACCCGCCTAGCACCCACGTGCTCGCCTTCGGCTCGTGGATGGCTAGGGCGGGCTGCTGGTAGCTAGGATGGGATGCTCGGCTGGTTCCTGGTGGCTAGTAAGCGGGATTCGAACCTGGATCTTTAGAATGGGAGATTTTTGTAGGTCGTCGTTCTGGTTGTGGATCTATAGGCTGTGAACTGGTTTCTAAGCGGGATATGAACTTAGATCTTTGGATTGCAAGTTTTTTGTTCTGGAAATAGGGTGTTAGAATGAAATATTATATAGTATTATCGGTATTTATTGGTCATAAATATATTACATAATGGTGTACATAATGCATTGCTATATTTTGCAAAGATATTGTTTTAATGCAGAGATATATGCGATTGACAATTACATATATAAATAAATGTATCTTGATCTGTAACACTTTGAAAGATGATATTTGATATCGGTTGTTTTTAATTATATATATATAAGAACATACGATACAAATTCTTTATTATGATTCATTGAAATATACAAGTAGGCTAACATATATGATTGTCAACAATCGATCGATTAATTGTTGAAAGAACTTTTATAAGGATCATTTGTTTTAACAAATAGAAATAATAGAAGACATTAATTATGTATAAGATGATCATATATTTATTTATAACAGAAAATCCTTACAAAGTTTTTCCCTAACATTTTTTGGGTATTGAAAATATATTCTAAGTTTAAAATAATATATTTTACAACTTCAAAATGAATTATCTCTCTTGCTATAAACTTTTGGGATTCAAATTCGAAATCGCACATAGCTAAAAGATATATTTAAAAATATGTAAACTAAAATTTAAACAAAATGAAAAGAAAATTTTGAGATGGTTTTTTTTAATCCAATTGTTGAATATAAAAATGAAGTTTAAAAAATTTTCAATCATGCAAACAATATATAAAATATTTTTGAACTATTAGCTGTATTTGTTTTAAATTGTATCAAACATGTAAATGTTAATATATTGATTAACTCTGTGGAATCGAAATATGAGGCCCAAAATTTTGTGATCTATATAATTAGGGATAATGTATTAATTTATCAGTTTCATATCTTAATTAATGCATTTCGAAGTTTAAAATGTAACATTATTAATTACGTCGAAACTCTTATTACGTCATTCTTACAGGAGAGATAATTATTTTGTGATACAGATTAAAAGACTTGGTACATAGGTGATTTGAAAGCAAAATGTTTTTATCATCTTTTTCAACGGACGTAGAAAAAGTATGTGTGTAAATTATCATTTTCCGCTCTAGATACACAAATAACTATTTTTCAATGTGCGAATATGTTATTAAGTGTATTTTAAATATAATAATACAAATTAGGTTTTTTCTTACTATGTTTTATTAAGAACGATCAGTGTATTAGATTACAAGTGTGTACTCGTATGTATGCAGGGGATGCAAATGATGGTACAGAAAAATAGAGCTAAGTCCTAATTACTTATATAGTTTCGAGATATTGAAATTTTAAAGTTCTAAATATGTACTATTGATGCATATATTGTTCATAATAACTTTAAAATTAAATTCTTCAAGATCTAAGAGTGATAGTAAATTATCCTAATCTTATTTTTATTTGTTGGATTATTTTCTATAAGTAAACGTAATTTCAGCACTTTGGAATCTCTGAAAACATTTTCAGCAATGCTTGTTTCACAACAGGTATTTATATTGACAATAGCAATTTAAAAAAATGAGTATATGAAAAACTACAAGAAAAAGCGACTTGCATTTTCAAAATTTAGTTGTAGAGGGTTATTTCGTATCTTTATACAAAATTTAAAAAGTTTTAAATCGCTGAAAATTTTTTCAGTAATGTTTATTTCAAAACGTGCAAAATAGCAACTTTGAAATTGAATATCACGAAAACTAAGAAAAATAGCGTCTCGTACTTTTTAAATTTGTATATAGAAAGTAATTTTCTATATGTATAATTTTAAAATGTTTCAATCACTGGAAAAGAAAATCAGTAATGTTTATTTTTAGACGTGTATGTTTATTGAAAATTAAGAGATATAGCGACTTTTTAAAGTGATATTAAGGAATTTATTTACTATAATGGTAAACTTAATTTTAGAATATATAAATCGCTGAAAAAGTTGTCAGTAATGCTAGTTTCAAGACGAGTACATCTCTATTGAAAATAGCAAGTTTAAAAATTAATATCTCGTAAACTAACAGAAATAGCCATTTGTACTTTTCAAATGTGAATGTAGGAAATTATTTTGAATATGTATAATTATTTTCCAAATGTATAAATCGTTAAAAAAAAAAATCAGTAATGTTTAGACTTAGCTCTTTCGTTTCTTGTACCCTTCAAATAATATGTATGTATGTAATATGTGTTTGTAATGTATGAGAACCTTATGTAATACGCTTTGAGATGTTGAAATATAATTATGAAAATGAAAATGGGAATTGTATAATGACATGATTTTATTCTCTGTCATTTAAATATGCTTATATGTATGAGTGTTTTCAACATTTGTTTATTAAGTTTTTATTAGTAGAGTAGATGATTTTTCACGTTAAATGGTTATATCATATAAGTACTTCATAGGTGTGAGGTGGTTTTATTTATTTATTTACATAAATTTGATAAATATGACTTGGGGTGTACAAAATTCATGTAGGAGTTGTTTTGGGGTGCGATTATCTGCTACAGGGTGACCATCTCCAATGCGGAAATCAGGATTCATGAACTGCAACTCTCTCGGGTACTTTTGCAGTATCGTCTGTTTAAGTGCATCTTTCTGCAACAATAGAAAATATACTCGAAAGCAACAAATATAACTTAGTGGTTAATGGTCATAGAAAATAATATGATTTTATTTGTAGATTATTAAGAATTATTTCAAGTATATATAATTATTATTTAAAAATATATATTAATGCCAAAGAAAGTGCGAGATATTCAATATTACAAAAGAATGAATAAATATTTCAATCAATCAATTATAGATTTTAATGCATAATGTGTACGATATTAAAGTATTTTAATAATGAGGTATAAGTTACGTAATTTCACCAATAAAAAAAGACGTTACCATTTGTCGTATTATCGTACACATTCATAATTACGTATATATGGAACAAAATATATGTAGTAAAATATATAGGACATACAATGATATGATATATTAAATTATATACAAGATGAACACAATTCGTGACGGATGTTTAACATTAGAAAACATTTTTTTTCAAATATCTTTGTCGTAAAACTATATGGGGCCTTATACATAGTATTTACAGAATAAAATGTTAGAAGATTGTATATGGTAGAAATATTAAATAATTATCAATTAATGCAAACTATTTTCGATATAATATGAACAATTATTTACATATAGCTTATATCTTGTATCTATACTAGAATAATCCCTCCAAATTAATGGTTAATATATCAAATGAAAATACAACTATGTATGAAGTATTATAAAAACAAAAAAAAAACTCACTTTGAACAAATGAAATCTATGGATATAACTCCCAAGTAATGCAGGTATCCTAACGTCCTCTCCAAGCACCAGGAAGTCGTCCTCGTGGTCACACTACACCAGCACACTACACACACGTCTTTACACTAGCACTGTAACAAACAAACTGAAAGAATTAATCCATGTAATAGTGAGGGTGTTAAATAATTTACCCCGTAGAAATACAAGTCAACAATTTAATAATAATGAGTCATTATAAATAATAATTGCTTTTTATGTATTATGTAATTCGTTCACGTGATTTGAATTTTATGAATGTAGAAGTAGCGCGAAAAAAATTGAGTAAACAAAATACAAAATTACCTTTTATTATTATAACATTTTATTAAATATGTGTGTCCTTTTCAGATGCAGCCGTGTGAAAAGCAGACATCCTGGTGTTGCAGACTTAGCGACTTGGAGTCCCGACATTGTAACCTGAAGCACTCAACAATGGTGAGTTACATTGTTGTTGATATTTCTTGTAATCTCGCCCATGGGGATTAGCTGTTAAATCTTCGTTTTCATAAAGACAATCCCTGTAAAATTAAATTAAACAATATAATACTATATGTAGTTCACTAAAAGTCCAACTATTTTCCCTTAATTTGAACACGCTGATTAAGGGAAAAATAATGAAAAAAATCTCTAGGCCTTGGTTTCCAAAATAGAATTTTTTATTTTTAATGCAAAATTGACAATATTTTTTGACTTTGACGGCCTATAACTAATGAATAGTTGAAGATACATTAACGGGCGTTGCGCCATTCGATTCTACGGACTTTTCTACATGTGTTTACCAATTTTGAATAATCGTGTCTAGCTAGTATAGTAAGAGTAAGCAAAAATGAAAAAAATGGTAATTTTAAACAATTCAGTAGTCCAATAAAAATCCGACCAGCCTGTATTTAAATGGAAAGTATCATTTTCTATTAATTCAAGCATGCTGATTACGGGAAAAATAATGAAAAAAATCTCTAGGCCTTAGTTTTTAAAATAGAAATTTTTATTTTTAATGCAAAATTGACAATATTTTTTTACTTTGACGGCCTATAACTAATGAATGGTAAAAGATACATCAACGGGCGTTGTGCCATTAGATTCTACGGACTACCAATTTTGAATAACCGTGTTTAGCTAGTATAGTAACAGCAAGCAAAAATGAAAAAAATGGTAACTTTAAATAATTCATTACTCCACTAAAAATCCGATCACCCTGTATTTAAATGGAAAGTATCATATTCTCTTAATTCAAGAATGCTGACGAGAAAAATAATGAAAGAAATCTCTAGGCATTAGTTTCCAAAATACAAATTTTTATTTTTAATTCAAAATTGACAATATTTTGTGATTTTGAGGGCCTATAACTAATGAATGGTAAAAGATACTTTAACGGGCGTTGCGCTATTCGATTCTACGGACTTTTCTACATATGTTTCCAATTTTGAATAATCGTGTCTAGCTAGTATAGTAAGAGCAAGCAAAAATGAAAAAAAATGGTAACTTTAAATAATTCAGTAGTCCACTAAAAATCCGACCACCCTGTATTTAAATGGAAAGTATCATATTCTCTTAATTCAAGCATGCTGATTACGGGAAAAATAATGAAAAAATTCTCTAGACCTTAGTTTCCAAAATAGAAATTTTTATTTTTAATGCAAAATTGACAATATTTTTTGACTTTGACGGCCTATAAATAATGAATGGTTGAAGATACATTTACGGGCGTTCCGCTATTCGATTCTACGGACTTTTCTACATATGTTTACCAATTTTGAAAAACCGTGTGTAGCTAGTATAGTAATAGCAAGCAAAAATGAAAAATATGGTAACTTTAAATAATCCAGTAGTCCACTAAAAATCCGACCACCCTATATAACTTTAAAATGAAATTATTGAAGAACTAAGTGAAACAGTTGTTTTCTACAGCTACGTAAGGTTGCAAGGATTTCGAATTGCTGAAAAAAAATTCAGTCATGTTTGTTTCAAGATAGCTAAATTAACTGTTGTGTATACCATGATAAAAATAAAATAAATTAAAAACTAAGTGAGATAGCGATTTGCAGTTTTCAAATTTGGATTCCGGGGGTCGTTTCAAATATGTATACATAGTTTTAGAAATTTGAATCGCCGGATACAGAGTTAAATTAATATAAAAAATATATGAAATTAGCTTTTTGATTTTCTGTACCTTTTGAATAGTATGTATGCATGGATGTATGGTATGTGAATTTCTTATATAATGAACTGTAAAATTTATGACAATGAAGATATATGTGTTGCATAATGACATGAATTGATTATGTGCCAATTTTTCTTGCCATATAATAGTTATACGAGTACATAATGTTTAGGAGGATAACTTTTATTTATTCATTTACATAAATCTTATAAATAAGTCTTGAGGGGCACCAATACATGTTGCGCTGCAATATGATCATCTCCAATGCTGAAATCAGGATAGATATCTTTCTGCAACTCACCCACATCCTTCTACGGCTTGGCAAGGATTGTAATTCATCTCAGTTACATGTTTCTGTAACAATAAAAGTATAATCGAAATAATATTTGGATTAGTGGTTACAGATAATAATTGGATGGACTTAGAACTGTTTCAATCGTTCGTAATTATTAAAAATAAAATACCTAATATGAAAACTTACACTTCCGTGAGAAATTCAATATTGAAAAGAATATTTAAATTTTTAATTATTTGAAATAAAATATTTGTAGTAAAATATATAGTATGTCCCCAATAATATATGATATGTGTATATGATATTAACACTATAAATACCTCTAAATTAATTCAAATTCTTTTCCACACAACATCAACAATTATAATTCAAATATAAAGTATATATACACCCGAAATAGACGTTAGAAATAATGGCTGATATACCCAATAATGGTTACTAAAAGTAGTTTAAAAATGAAAAAAAAACTTACAATGAATAAATTATTTCCCTAAGTATAAGTTCAAGACTTGAAGATGTCCAAAAGTCCTCTCCAGGCACTAGGAAGTCGTCCTCGAAGGCACAGTACACGAGCACACCACACGTCTGTTCACTACCACTGTAACAATGAAACTGACAAACTGACAAAATTGATCCATGTAACAGTTAGGCATTAGATAACAATAATAAAAAAAAATGGTAGTCAACAATCAAAATAATGAGTATAAATTATAGTTGATGTCTATGCATTACATAATTTTGTAGTAGCTCGTAAGATTTTTTTTAAATTAGTATTTTTAAGCAAGGTCTATGGATTACACGCGAAATAGAATTTATGAGCTTTAGGGTTGATAGAAAGGGTGCTACTGTATGTATACTAAGTTTCAGGAATTCGAATTACTGAAAAAAGAAATTCTGTCATGTTTGTTTTAAGATAGGAAAATGTCTTTTGTGTATACCATGATAAAAGTAAAATATCTTAAAAACTAAGTGAGATAGCGACTTGCAGTTTTCAAATTTGAATTCAGGGGGTGTTTTTCTACATGTACGCTAAGTTTCAGGAATTCGAATTGCTGAAAAATAAAATTCAGTGATGTTTGTTTCAAGATAGGAAAATGTCTTTTGTGTATACCATGATAAAAGTAAAATATTTTAAAAACTAAGTGAGATAGCGACTTGCAGTTTTCAAATTTGAATTCAGGGGGTATTTTCTATATGTACGCTAAGTTTCAGGAATTCGTATTACTGAAAAAAGAATTCAGTGATGTTTGTTTCAAGATAGGAAAATGTCTTTTGTGTATACCATTATAAAAGTAAAATATTTTAAAAACTAAGTGAGATAGCGACTTGCAATTTGCAAATTTGAATTCAGGGGGTGTTTTTCGATATGTACGCTAAGTTTCAGGAATTCGAATTACTGAAAAAAAATTCTGTCATGTTTGTTTCTAGATAGGAAAATGTCTTTTGTGTATACCATGATAAAAGTAAAATAGTTTAAAAACTAAGTGAGATAGCTACTTGCAATTTCCAAATTTAAATTCAGGGGGATGTTTTCTATATATATACTAAGTTTCAGGAGTTTGAATTCGATATTTCAACTTTAGGCCTCTAAATTTCTGAAACTAAGTGAGACAGGAAATAATACATTTCAAATTTGATTTGCACATGCATCTTTGTATACATAAGCAACGTTTTAAAATTGTTGAAATGTTAACAAATACTTTTCTATAGAATATTTCAACTTTACATATTAATATGAATAGAAAAGTGGTATTATTAATACAAACACAAAGTGCAGATACAATAAATAAGTTATTACATTTATAATTTTATTAATAAACCATTTCTTTTTGCAGATGATCACGTTTTCGGCGTTCCAGTGGTAAGAGACGCAGACATCGCGACTTGGAGAACCCGTTCGTGTGTCTACAGTATCCTGGGGCTTCTCTCCGGACCTGGTGGACATGATTTCGTTGTCTGAATCAGGAAACCATCCCCTGCGGTATCGTGAAGTCGTGAACCGGTTTGTCTGATCTCCATACTTGAAATTCTATGAAATATAAATGTGAGAGTTAAACTGTATATTCCACTAAACTTTGTCATGCGTTATTTCACATTCTTGTTTATTACTCCTACATGGTTAAAGATAGCAACTTGCACAATGAAAATTTGGAATCTACATAAAATTCTCTGTACGATACGTCTGATTATAATTTTTAACTTCGATTGGTTTAGGAGTTACGGGGCGTTAAAATACATGTATTTTCATCAAGTTTTCTCTGTACACTTTTCCATATTTTCATTTATCACTACTACAAGAATAAAGATAGTAAATAGGGAAGAAAAAATTTATATTTAAATAAAATTCGTTATTGGCAGACACATTTGTTTTGTGTTCAACAACTTAGAAGAAATGTAAATGTAATATCAAAGGTTCTTACTTACCTATGGTGAATTTTCATAATATATCATCCGCTGTTGTATCATCACTGTAATATATCATCGGCGATTTTCACAGATCAGAATACACTTTGTAGTAAATATTACGTAACCCTTACTCCAATTAGAATAACTTGTATAACACTTGGTATTAGTAAAACACTTTTACGGACAATTATACACATTTTAATAATAGGAAAGACTTTTTTTAAAATATACAGCAACTCTATAGTAAACTGACTCACGACACAATATAATTTTGAATAAGGATTAAACAATGAACACTAACGGAAGGACAGAGTCTTATGCAACATTTTAAATAATATCTAAAATTATAAGAAGCAGAAATACGTTGTATAAGTTAAAATGAATTTTGAATATTTAGATTTTATTGTAAATAATAATATACATATGAACATTTAAATTTAGTGTACTATTAACTTATTAAATTTAGATTTTTTTAAAAAGTTTAAACAAAATGAAAATTATTTAAAATTATTTAAATAATTTTTAAAAAGTTTATTGGGTAAATCTAACATTTTTAAAATATATTGCGAACTATACGATGTAAATAGAGAACGATTTCAATAAAAATTTCAAACTTTTTCGTTGCTATATGCACTACACGATTATTCACAAGCACACGATGTTCACTTCACCAAAGACTGAAAGGAACTGAAGTCTTCATTCTAAAAACATAATATTAATATTATCACGTAATACCCCCACTCTAATTAAGTGTTTATTTATTATATCTTTTGTACTTTGGCGCTCAAAATAAACAATGTTTATGTTTGTTTACAAGTTCTGCGAAGGGCCTAGTACACCCAGCGATAGGATTCGGTGACTACAACACTGGATGATGATAATATATGACCTTTTATAAGAATAAATAAATAAAATAGTAGTTTTCTTACCTTTCCTATGTAATAACAAAAGGGATAGGGAAATATCTTAATATTTAAGGATTTTTCCGAATTTTCCTATGCTATCTTTTAGTATTAAGTTCTCTAGGTACGGAAATAACCATCCGATAGGAGTCCGCCCTTTTATAAAGGGCTAAGGGTTTATTTGAGCCTTTAGGGAAAATTTTACCACGGATTTTATTTATGCAGATCTAAGTAGGTTTAACAACACTTGTCCGGATTTTCTAGCTCTTTTAGTTCAGGAATTAGCGCAGGCCCTTCGCCACAAACTTGAAGGGCAAATATATTGTGAACCAAAGGGTTTTCATCAATTCTGTGCAAGCCAATGGAAAGCGCGGATTCGAATCCCCCCGATTCGCTATTTTCCGGCCCTTTAGCCCTATAAATGGACGAATTTAAGTGTTAGTCCCTTTAAAAAACTTTAAGGGCCCATATCTCGAAAACGGCTGGGTTTTCAGCGTTTTCCTTAAAACGCTGTTCCTTAGGGGAATTCGAATGAGTAATATAGGGTCAAATTACATCATACCAAAGTTTGAAGGGCGTAGGGCAAAGTTTTTTATAATAAGGGTTTTTGAAAATTTTTGAACATTTTTTGATTTTTTTTTGTTTACACCAAAATTTTATTATTTATTTTTTAAGCTCTATAAGCAATAAAATAACCATCCGTAGAACTCTTTCTCATTTTTGTTCCCCGGATACTATGGAAAATTATCGACTCAAAATGCGACACTTTTTAATTAAGAAATGCTTTATATCTCCTAAACTACAAAAGGTTGAAGGGCCGGACAATGTTTTTTAGACTAATTACGACCCGTAGAACACGAATCCGGTCTCACATTTAAAATATGAGAACTCTTTTCATTCCTGTTATCCGGATACCATCAAAAATTTTCGACTCAAAAACTGAGTAAATTCAGGTCATTGACCCCAAAAATTGTGTTAAGAAAAGTGTTGTAGCTCGTAAACTACAGAAGTTAGAAGGGCCGGACAGGGTTTTTTAGACTAATTACGACCCGTAGAACACGAATCCGGTCTCACATTGAAAATACGAGAACTCTTTTCATTCCTGTTATCCGGATACCATCAAAAATTTTCGACTCAAAAACTGAGTAAAATTGAGTAAAATTGGGTTTAAAAAAAGTGTTATAGCTCCAAAACTACAAAAGCTAGAAAGGCCGGACAGGGTTTTTTAGACTAATTATGACCCGTAGAACACGAATCCGGTCTCACATTTAAAATATGAGAACTCTTTTCATTCCTGTTACCCGGATACCATCAAAAATTTTCGACTCAAAAACTGAGTAAAATTGAGTAAAATTGGGTTTAAAAAAAGTGTTATAGCTCCAAAACTACAAAAGCTAGAAAGGCCGGACAGGGTTTTTTATACTAATTACGACCCGTAGAACACGAATCCGTCGTCACATTCAAAATATGAGAACTCTTTTCATTTCTGTTATCCTGATACCATCAAAAATTTTCGATTCAAAACCTGGGTAAAGTTAAGAAAAAAATGTTACAGCTCTGAAACTATAAAAGCTAGAAGGGCCGAACAAGTTCTATTAGACTAATTACAATCCGTAGAACACGAATGCACATAAAAAATTTCTCATGTCTTATTTCCCTTATAAATGTTATATAACTAGATACTTCCCTGTCTCTTTGTTGTTGTACATCCCCTCGAAATAAATGACGGGTTGTTAAATAAAAATTGTATTGGTTTAAGAAATATTTGTTTATTATGTTCATAGCTTAAATTGTATGTATTCTTATTTGTATTTTATAAATAAATATACTTAGGGATGTTTAAATAATAATCTATATAAATTTCACTTGTATTTGTAATTCACATTGTTGTATTTCGTGTAATTACCCTTAATGTACTTTGTAAATAAATAATATACTTACCCTTGTCCTGAAAAATTAGAAATAGAGATGTTTAAATAATAGTTTGTATAAATTTTACTTGTATTTATTGTTTATTTGCACTTTACATTGTTGTATTTCATGTAACTACCATTAACGTACTTTGTAAATAAATAATATACTTACACTTATCCTAAAAATTAGAAATAGGGATGTTTAAATAATAGTTTGTATAAATTTTACTTGTATTTATTGTTTATTTGTATTTTACATTGTTGTATTTCATGTAACTACCCTTAACGTACTTTGTAAATAAATAATATACTTACACTTATCCTAAAAATTAGAAATATGGATGTTTAAATAATAGTTTGTATACATTTTACTTGTATTTATTGTTTATTTGTATTTTACATTGTTGTATTTCATGTAACTACCCTTAATGTACAATATATTACACAATAAAATATAAATTAAGATATAATTTGTTTATTTTTTAACCATTTATTACCCCTACACGTATATAGTTCTTAAAATGTCCGCTAGAGGGCAGCACCTATTAGAAAGGGGTTTGTTCCTAAAATATAGGCAACCGGAAATACTTCTCTACTTTGAACATACATACGTACATACACCACTTTGGGGTTCTACCTAATGGGAATTTAACACTCTATATATGGGAAGTTTAAAAATTGGACGAAAAGGCTCTAAAAAAGATGTATACGCCATGGGAATTTAACACATTAATTATGGGACGTTTACTATGGGAAAATTAGAAAACGTGATGATACATGGATGTTTGCAATGCTGAATGGAATCTCAAGTTTGTATGGAATTTATTAAGTAAATCTGAATAGATTCTTATCTACTACACAAGAGTCGTTGTGTCTTCTATAATAGTATTTAAATCCTATTTCTAATATATCTAAATACTAAAGGCATCAAAAATTAGGTATGTACGTACGTATGTACACAAATGAAATTTTTTTGATTGATTTTAGACTCAAAGTTGGAACGTTTATCAATAGGAGCTGCCCCCTGGTGGTCGTTTTAAAAATTATATACGTGTAGGGACTTAGAAAAAAAAATCAATTTTTAAACATAAAAATATATTTGTATTATATCAAAATTACAAGACTTTTTCTTATAAAATTTAAAGTTTATTGACATTACTAAAGACGTTTGACATTAAAATAAATTGTTATTAGATTTGTTGACAAATTTAGTAACAATTGTGAACAGAATTACAACACAAAAGAAACGTAGAAGATATTTGTGTTTAAAACTTCTTTTTATAATTATTTCTCACTAAGTTTGTTAACAAATTTGGTGACAATTTTTTAACGTTGCCAAACAGGCTTTAATTGTAAAATTTAAATGTTTGTTACCAAGTAAAATTATCATTATTTTGGTTGCAGATATTATAAACTATTTCGCATCTTTATTTTGTAATAAAAGTAACTTCTATTACAAAATAAAGGTACAAAATACTTGGCATTTACAATCAAAATAATGATAATTTTGCTCGGTAACAAACATTTCAATTTTACAACTAAAGCCTGTTTGACACGTTAAAATATTGTCACCAAATTTGTTAACAAACTTAGTAAGAAATAATTATGAACAATATTTAAACACTAATGTCTTTTACGTTTCTTTTGTGTTATAATTCTGTTCACAATTGTTACTAATTTTGTCAACAAATCTAATAATTTATTATAATGTTAAACATGGCTTAGTTATAAAACTAAAACGTTTGTTACCGAATAAAATTATCATTATTATAGTTCTATTATTTGTTGTTAATTATTTTGCATCTTTATTCTGTGACTGAATAAAGATGCACTAGAATTGAACACAAATAATATTACCATAATTTTATTTGGTAACAAACATTTCAGTTTTATAACTAATACGAAACTCTACCTTTATATTATTTAAGTTTTAAGGTAAAATAATACTATATTAAGTAGAGTTTCGTTTACAATACTAATTTACTGCTATT
The DNA here is from genome assembly GCA_943142095.1 of Ophonus ardosiacus. Classification (NCBI taxonomy): domain Eukaryota; kingdom Metazoa; phylum Arthropoda; class Insecta; order Coleoptera; family Carabidae; genus Ophonus; species Ophonus ardosiacus. The sequence goes on from OW964832.1 coordinate 49,885,106, forward strand.
ACAAAAAACTGTTTAACATTATAATAAATTTTTATTAATTTGTTGACAAATTTAGTAACAATTGTGAACAGAATTATAGTACAAAAGACACGTAAAAAACATTTGTTTAAAAATTCGGTTCATAATTATTTCTCACATAGTTTGTTAACAAATTTGGTGACAATCTTTTAACGTTGCCAAACAGGCTTAGTTGTAAAATTGAAATGATTGTTACCAAGTAAAATTAACATTATTTTGATTGTAAACATTATAAACTAGTTTGCATCTTTATTTTGTAATAAAAGTAACTTCCATTACAAAATAAAGATACAAAATTAATAATATTCATAATCAAAATAAGGATTATTTTACTTAACATTTCACTTTTACAACTAAAGCCTGTTTGGCAACGTTAAAATATTGTCACCAAATTTGTTAACAAACTTAGTAAGAAATAATTATGAACAGAATTTTTAAACACAAATATCTTTTACGTTTCATGTGTGTTATAATTCTGTTCACAATTGTTACTAAATTTGTCAACACATCTAATAACAATTTATTATAATGTTAAACATGGTTTAGTTATAAAACTAAAACGTTTGTTGCCGAATAAAATTATCATATTAATAGTTTTATTATTTGTTGTTAATTATTTAGCATCTTTATTCTGTGACTGAATAAAGATGCACTAGAATTGAACACAAATAATATAACCATAATTTTATTTGGTAACAAACATTTCAGTTTTATAACTAATACGAAACTCTACCTTTATATTATTTAAGTTTTACGGTAAAATAATACTATATTAAGTAGAGTTTCGTTTACAATACTAATTCAACAAATTAAATCTTGGTGGTTCCTAAATAAGATTCCCTGTTCCCATTTTTAAAGGTACAAAGATTTCTTATTCAGCTTAAGACCGTTTCCGAAACTTTATATTATATTATATATTTTGTTACCACCCAAACCTCCCACTTACCAAAATATATATTTATTAATACAAAGTTTCGTTTACAATACTTAAAATCTAACTTTGCCCTGACCGCGTCTAAATACCTAATAATAATTACAATTTTTACTAAAACTACCTACTTTGCAACTAAAGGAACATGGGTATTAATTTAAAATAAACGCAATAAAAGTTTGTTTTATTGTACATACATTTTAAACAAATGAAGAAGAAGCCATGGTCTGCGTCTCCAATCGGCACTGCAATCTTGAAGATAGTGGCGGTGGGGAGTTTTTTTAAACTTTAAAACTATCTTAGAACTAAAAACGAAACCCTTTATTTAATAAATAGTATATATAAGGGTAACACCGCCCTTAAATACCAAACCCACGTTTCCTTATATATACCATTTATTAAATACAGTTCCGTGTACAATAATACTTATAATCTAACTTAAATTATTGTAGTTCCCCCCCAAATTAAATTAGTGAAGTGCGCAAAAAACCCTATCTTACGTTAAAGATCTATTTCAAAGAAAAACAAATCTAAAAAAGCCTATCTTACGTTAATAACGATTTCAAAGAAAAGCAAGTCTAAAAATGTGAAGTTACGTTAATTTTTCTCTCTCTCTCGAAAAGCAAAAACAACCCTTCCTACTTATATCTAAGCTATCTTATGTCTACGCGAACTATCTTATATCTAGATTAAACTAAGCTAAAGGCGAAGTGTGTGAGAGAGAGAGAGACAGTACGAGCTAAGCAAATGGTGAGCACGCCGTGGCGTCGAACGCCGTTGTTGGTACTCACCGGAAGTTTACGAGGGGGTTAAGCCGACCCCACGCGATGCAAAGCATTTACTGCCTACAAACCGAACTAGATAGAGACCCGGACAGCAGTCACACGTAACTGGCTAGGCAGGACGCCACCTATCTAGCTACTCCCGGAGACATTCGCCCGCGCCTCTCGCGGATACCCTACACCGAACGCGGTTATTAACCCGTGTGCTCAACAAAGTTAATTCAAACAAAAACTTTACCTATTCGTTGCCATTACCATTAAATGATGATTACGTTGCCTCCGGATGAGGAGAGCACATACGGCCATAAGAAAGCTTCCTGTGTAATTATATTTCTTAATCTCCCTTGATCCCTTGATCCCATCACATAGGAGTGAAGCGATAACAACAGGGTTTACAAGGTTGTGTGCTGTACATATCAGTCCACTCAATTATGGCTATCGCGCACGAAACCTACCTACCCAGACCCTCTGACAGTGTTGTATAGTATTTGAAATATATGTAATTGAAATAAGTATTTGAATGAGATTTTTAATATTAATAAAATTAAGCGATTAAGTTGAATAAAAAAAAAAAAAAAAAAAACATTTTTACACTACCCTAACTTATCTTATTTGCTTTTAAATAATTGAAAGTAATATATTTGAAATACTAAAAAAATAATTGTATTTTATCAAACATATGAAATATTTTTATTTAGTATTTAATACAACACTGCCCTCTGACCGTGTGAAGTTAATTGAATAAGGAACCCGAACACCCACATCAAAGTTTCGCACTGTTACCTCCTTCCTGACTCACTCATCCATCCACTCACTGATCCATGCCCCGATACGTCCGTATTTTCTTTTCCCAAGCACTCTCCCTAGCTACCGTCTGGGTAAGCCACGCGTACGGTTACCGCTGCAACCGTAGACGCACGATTTTATGATGATCGCCACGGAAAGCACTTCAAATTAATCAATTTATTTTTAATTTTTAAAGAAAACGCGTGTTTGCTCGACGGCGCGATGAGCCAAAGTTTAATTAAAACCTGAAAATACATTTCCAAGAACTTAAAACTATAGTATTCCTCACGTACGAATGGCATTGCACAAGTTCAATTCGCTTTATAATCTGTGCTGACATCTAATGAGAAACTATCTTTTCCCGCATCAAGAAACGCACATGAATTCATAAAACAACACTAAACAGAAAAATGTTAAAACACCCGTCAATGTATACGAACTATGTTGACAGTTTCAAATTATATCCTTAACAGAGTTACGACATATGTTACCTCATGAACAGATTTTATAAGTTATGTGCCAAAAAAACTATTTCAATTACGTGTCTTTAACAAGTATACACTTTATTGCGCGCAATGTCATTCTTACGTAAATAATACTAAAACTTATAAAACTACTTTTATTTTTAATCTTCTAGATGTCCGATTCCTGAAAGATAAATGCTAATCATTTGTTCCCAGATATTGATTTTATTGATAAATAGTCGATATTTAAATTTCAAATTGTTTTGATTTTATAAGGATATTTATGAAAGTTATATTTCGTTTACTACAGTACTCAAAACTGAATTTGAGTTCTAGATAATATTTAGGCATATAGTCATATTCCTTTGACTATAAGTTCTCATGGTTGAGTATGAGAACAAAATAATAATAATGCATAGTCATATTCCCTAGACTATACGTTCTCATGGCTGAGTATGAGAACAAGATAATAATTAAGCATATAATCAAATTCCTTTGACTATAAGTTCTCATGGTTGAGTATGAGAACAAAATAATAGTAATGTATAGTCATATTCCCTAGACTATACGTTCTCATGGCTGAGTATGAGAACAAGATAATAATTAAGCATATAATCATATTCCTTTGACAGTAAGTTCTCATGGTTGATCATGAGAACAAAATAATAGTAATGTATAAGATACAAAATAATAATAATGCATAGTCATATTCCCTAGACTATACGTTCTCATGGCTGAGTATGAGAACAAGATAATAATTAAGCATATAATCAAATTCCTTTGACTATAAGTTCTCATGGTTGAGTATGAGAACAAAATAATAGTAATGCATAGTCATATTCCCTAGACTATACGTTCTCATGGCTGAGTATGAGAACAAGATAATAATTAAGCATATAATCATATTCCTTTGACTGTAAGTTCTCATGGTTGATCATGAGTACAAGATAGTATTTTATAAACGTTACATCTACGAAAAAAATAAAGTTTCATACCAGTTCATCCATCGATGGCCGCCTACGTCGAAGATTTGTCTGGTGCTCAGCTATCCTTAAAGTTGCAAACTAAAGAAGCTTTTGTAAAACTGCTTTATAATATCTGCAGTGTTGAAATCCATAGATCGAAAGTTGTATCCAAATTTGTCAAGTTTCTTGACGCATCAGACCAACAAACGTCTTCCTATTAAATATTAATTATTAGTTTGTTGTATTCCTTAAACCATTTAAAAAACTGTTGGATACAATTTCGTATGGCAAACGAGTATTCATTACGCAAGACACTTGTACAATGCGATAATTTATCCAACAGATTTAAATGGTTACAAATACATTTGAAATTTTCTTTAATTTGATATTTCGAAAGCACATTTCATAAGAAATAGTACAGAGAAGGCCGCCCAGTTACTACACTCAAACAACGTAAGATAAACATTCATATATTAACATCTTATACTTCATTTCACGTAAGAAAATAGTGATGAATAGATTGCAGTTTGATCTTGTTTGACCAAAATCAAACTGCACTTATCTTCTCATCACTATTTTCTTATGTGAAATAAAGTATAGTAACTGTACATGACTAACTGTGCACTATTTTTTAATCAAATGTCCTTTTGAAACATCAAATTAAAACAAACAGATTTAAGCAACAGTTTCTAGAAGATTTCGAATGATTTTCACGTAAAAATATTGACTTAGCGATCTGACTATATGTTTAATAATACGACGAATAATTTACGGCCTTATTGTAATACAAATAATTGGACATTTTCGTTTGCAATTATTCTAAATACGAGCCCAAACTCATAATAGTTCGGCCGGTTTACGTTTTCAACAAACAAGTTATAAAACCTACGCAAATGGTGAGAAACTTCTACAAATTTCTTTCGACTAGTTTAAAAAAATTGTTCCCAACTGCCTAAAATGTATACAGAATTGCCGGAAACGATGTTAAATTGTTCTCAACTGTCTAAAATGTATTCAGAACTGCCGGAAACTATTTTAACTACTTCTCAACTATTTAAAAATAATTCGGCCGGTTAACATTTTCAACAAACAAATTATAAAATTATCCAAATTTCTACAAATTTCTTTCTACTAGTTTAAAACAGATTTTAAACTTACAAAAACTGAGTATGTTATTCAAGTACTCCGCCATTTAATATTGGGTTACTTCGACTTTATTAATAATACCAGCTTTAATTATATAAGGCACTATATCTCTATGCTCTGCACATTTTCCTGTGAGTATTGTCCCATATATCTTGCAAGATAGATTTTACTGTACGCACTTGATTTTTACGGAGTTATTTTTCATTATACCAAAAAGTAAAGGGTCTCGGTAGAAGCTAAATCTGGACTAGAAGATGACCATTAAAAGACCAGTCGAACTATTATCACCAGTTTTAAGTCTATATTCAAAGTAGCAGAAAGAATTTTGTAGAAATTTGTGTAAATTTTTATAATTTGTTGAAAATGTTAACCGGTCTAATTATTATGAATTTGCACTCGTAAATAGAAACAATTTATAAAGTACTGAAAATTTTACATTAGAAAATATTTTACTGCATGATTTCTTGCAAAAATAAACACTTTAGCAACATAAATAACTATTACTATAGATGAAACATTGTTTAAACTTACTATTGTTGTTAATTTGTAACAATATAAAACACTGTATATATTTATTTTAACGTATTGTATCTTTCACTGTGAACGAGTGGCAGATGAAAATATTATATTCCACGCACTAGAGAGATACAACTGTTTCAAGTAATCATTCAACTTTAATAATATTGGCCAGTAACTAGATTTGAACTAGTTCATTTTTATTCTACGATTCCACTAGTAGATTATAAAGTATTGCTGCATTACCAACAATAATAGCTGTTCCAACAAAAAAAAAAAAAATGACAGAAATATAAAATAATAGATAAACATAAATAATAGTATTGGCCAATAACTAGATTTGAACTAGTTAATTTTTTATTCTACGATTCGACTCGTAGACTTTAAAGTATTGTTGCATTACCAACAATATTAGCTGTTCCAATAAAAAATAATGACAACAGAAATATAAAATAATAGATAAACATAAATAGTAATATTGGCCAATAACTAGATTTTAACTAGTTAATTTTTTATTCTACGATTCGACTCGTAGACTTTAAAGTATTGTTGCATTACCAACAATATTAGCTGTTCCAACAAAAAATAATGACAACAGAAATATAAAATAATAGCTAAACATAAATAATAGTATTGGCCAATAACTAGATTTGAACTAGTTAATTTTTTATTCTACGATTCGACTCGTAGACTTTAAAGTATTGTTGCATTACCAACAATATTAGCTGTTCCAACAAAAAATAATGACAACAGAAATATAAAATAATAGATAAACATAAATAATAGTACTGGCCAATAACTAGATTTGAACTAGTTAATTTTTTAATCTACGATTCGACTCGTAGATTTTGAAGTATTGTTGCATTACCAACAATATTAGCTGTTCCAACAAAAAATAATGACAACAGAAATATAAAATAAGAAATAAATATAAATATCCACTTACATTTGGTGATTTCTTGCTGTCTGAACCGCTGGGATTAAATTCTCTGTTCTTTTAAATTTGTATCTGAACATTCTGAACCACTAGGATTCTGTTCTCTGCTCTTTTAAATTTGTATCTCGACTCTGGATATCATTTTAAATGGTTTGGAACACTGCAGATTCGATGATTTCTTCTGAAAAGAAAATAATTCATAATACACAATAAAATTATCATTCCGATTGACATTAGTATATTTGAGAAAGATTATTGACAGATAAAAATAATGTATAGTTGAAATATTGTTTAAATTTACTATTATTGATAATTTGCAAGAATATGAAACCCCAAATATATGCACTTTAAATAAATAAAATTACTTACAAATCAAGTACATCTTTTGCTCGTTTTAACCTTCAAACTTTGCTATATATTTAGTCAAAAATACGAATGGATACACCACTGACAATTTTACTAATCGATTTTTGGTACAAAGATTAACAAATTCACAAATTTTCAGAATAATTACTGAAGTAATTCAAATTTTATGGATCAAAGTAAGTAGACGAAACGAAAACAAACAACATGTACAAAATGGCGATAGTAGAAAGTTGTTGTACTATCCAACCTACATAACATTAGCTCTGATATCAGCGCAAAAATTTTCGAACTAAATACCGACAGATTAATAATAAATTATAATTAAGGGAAAATGGCACTTTTCATTTAAGCGAGTCAATGTATCTTTTAACATTCATTAGTTATAGGCCGGCAAAGCGAAAAAACCATGAGAGGCTACTAATCAAAATAAAAATTTCTATTTTGAAAACTAAGACCTAGGGATTTTTTTAATTATTTTTCCCGTAATCAACATGTTTGAATTAAGAGAAAATGATACTTTTCAATACAGGGTGATCGGATTTTTACTCGGATAGTGACTATTTGAAGTAACATTTTTTTTTATTATTTGCTTTGTCTAACTGTACCAGAGGGGTACGACTATTGAAAGTTTGAACACATATGTAAAAAAGTTCATAGAATCGAATGGCGCAAAGCGCGTCAACGTATCTTTTACCGTTCGTTAGTTATAGGCCGGCAAAGCGAAAAATCCATGAGAGGTTTCTAATCAAAATAAAAATTTCTATTTTGAAAACTAAGGCCAAGGGAATTTTTTAATTATTTTTCCCGTAATCAACATGTTTGAATTAAGGGAAAATGATACTTTTCATTTAAATACAGGGTGATCGGATTTTTACTCGGATAGTGACTATTTGAAGTTACCATTTTTTATTATTTGCTTCGTCTAACTGTACCAGAGGGGTACGACAATTGAAAGTTTGAACACATATGTAAAAAAGTTCATAGAATCGAATGGCGCAAAGCGCGTCAACGTATCTTTTACAGTTCGTTAGTTATAGGCCGGCAAAGCGAAAAATCCATGAGAGGTTTCTAATCAAAATAAAAATTTCTATTTTGAAAACTAGGGACCTAGGGAATTTTTTAATTATTTTTGACGTAATCAACATGTTTGAATTAAGGGAAAATGGTACTTTTCATTTAAATACAGGCTGACCGGATTTTTACTCGGATAGTGACTATTTGAAGTTACCATTTTTTTATTATTTGCTTTGTCTAACTGTACCAGACGGGTACGACAATTGAAAGTTTGAACACATAAGTAAAAAAGTTCATAGAATCGAATGGCGCAAAGCGCGTCAACGTATCTTTTACCATTCATTAGTTATAGGCCGGCAAAGCGAAAAAACCATGAGAGGTTTCTAATCAAAATAAAAATTTCTATTTTGAAAACTAAGGCCTAGGGAATTTTTACATTATTTTTCCCGTAATCAACATGTTTGAATAAAGGGAAAATGATACTTTTCATTTAAATACAGGCTGATCGGATTTTTACTCGGATAGTGACTATTTGAAGTTACCATTTTTTTATTATTTGCTTTGTCTAACTGTACCAGAGGGGTCCGACAATTGAAAGTTTGAACACATATGTAAAAAAGTTCATAGAATCGAATGGCGCAAAGCGCGTCAACGTATCTTTTACCATTCATTAGTTATAGGCCGGCAAAGCGAAAAATCCATGAGAGGTTACTAACCAAAATAAAAATTTCTATTTTGAAAACTAAGGCCTAGGGAATTTTTTAATTATTTTTCCCGTAATCAACATGTTTGAATTAAGGGAAAATGATACTTTTCATTTAAATACAGGGTGATCGGATTTTTACTCGGATAGTGATATATGAAAATACCATTTTTTTATTATTTGCTTTGTCTAACTGTACCAGAGGGGTCCGACAATTGAAAGTTTGAACACATATGTAAAAAAGTTCATAGAATCGAATGGCGCAAAGCGCGTCAACGAATCTTTTACCATTCATTAGTTATAGGCCGGCAAAGCGAAAAAACCATGAGAGGTTACTAACCAAAATAAAAATTTCTATTTTGAAAACTAAGGCCTAGGGAATTTTTACATTATTTTTCCCGTAATCAACATGTTTGAATTAAGGGAAAATGATACTTTTCATTTAAATACAGGCTGATCGGATTTTTACTCGGATAGTGACTATTTGAAGTTACCATTTTTTTATTATTTGCTTTGTCTAACTGTACCAGAGGGGTCCGACAATTGAAAGTTTGAACACATATGTAAAAAAGTTCATAGAATCGAATGGCGCAAAGCGCGTCAACGTATCTTTTACCATTCATTAGTTATAGGCCGGCAAAGCGAAAAATCCATGAGAGGTTACTAACCAAAATAAAAATTTCTATTTTGAAAACTAAGGCCTAGGGAATTTTTACATTATTTTTCCCGTAATCAACATGTTTGAATTAAGGGAAAATGATACTTTTCATTTAAATACAGGGTGATCGGATTTTTACTCGGATAGTGACTATTTGAAAATACCATTTTTTTATTATTTGCTTTGTCTAACTGTACCAGAGGGGTACGACAATTGAAAGTTTGAACACATATGTAAAAAAGTTCATAGAATCGAATGGCGCAAAGCGCGTCAACGAATCTTTTACCATTCATTAGTTATAGGCCGGCAAAGCGAAAAAACCATGAGAGGTTTCTAATCAAAATAAAAATTTCTATTTTGAAAACTAAGGCCTAGGGAATTTTTACATTATTTTTCCCGTAATCAACATGTTTGAATTAAGGGAAAATGATACTTTTCATTTAAATACAGGCTGATCGGATTTTTACTCGGATAGTGACTATTTGAAGTTACCATTTTTTTATTATTTGCTTTGTCTAACTGTACCAGAGGGGTACGACAATTGAAAGTTTGAACACATATGTAAAAAAGTTCATAGAATCGAATAGCGCAAAGCGCGTCAACGTATCTTTTACCATTCATTAGTTATAGGCCGGCAAAGCGAAAAAACCATGAGAGGTTTCTAATCAAAATAAAAATTTCTATTTTGAAAACTAAGGCCTAGGGAATTTTTACATTATTTTTCCCGTAATCAACATGTTTGAATTAAGGGAAAATGATACTATTCATTTAAATACAGGGTGATCGGATTTTTACTCGGATAGTGACTATTTGAAGTTACCATTTTTTTATTATTTGCTTTGTCTAACTGTACAAGAGGGGTACGACAATTGAAAGTTTGAACACATATGTAAAAAAGTTCATAGAATCGAATGGGGCAAAGCGCGTCAACGTATCTTTTACCATTCATTAGTTATAGGCCGGCAAAGCGAAAAAACCATGAGAGGTTTCTAATCAAAATAAAAATTTCTATTTTGAAAACTAAGGCCTAGGGAATTTTTACATTATTTTTCCCGTAATCAACATGTTTGAATTAAGGGAAAATGATACTTTTCATTTAAATACAGGGTGATCGGATTTTTACTCGGATAGTGACTATTTGAAGTTACCATTTTTTTATTATTTGCTTTGTCTAACTGTACCAGAGGGGTCCGACAATTGAAAGTTTGAACACATATGTAAAAAAGTTCATAGAATCGAATGGGGCAAAGCGCGTCAACGTATCTTTTACCATTCATTAGTTATAGGCCGGCAAAGCGAAAAAACCATGAGAGGTTTCTAATCTAAATAAAAATTTCTATTTTGAAAACTAAGGCCTAGGGAATTTTTACATTATTTTTCCCGTAATCAACATGTTTGAATTAAGGGAAAATGATACTTTTCATTTAAATACAGGGTGATCGGATTTTTACTCGGATAGTGACTATTTGAAGTAATAATTTTTTTATTATTTGCTTCGTCTAACTGTACCAGAGGGGTACGACAATTGAAAGTTTGAACACATATGTAAAAAAGTTCATAGAATCGAATGGCGCAAATCGCGTCAACGTATCTTTTACCATTCATTAGTTATAGGCCGGCAAAGCGAAAAAACCATGAGAGGTTTCTAATCAAAATAAAAATTTCTATTTTGAAAACTAAGGCCTAGGGAATTTTTACATTATTTTTCCCGTAATCAACATGTTTGAATTAAGGGAAAATGATACTTTTCATTTAAATACAGGGTGATCGGATTTTTACTCGGATAGTGACTATTTGAAAATACCATTTTTTTATTATTTGCTTTGTCTAACTGTACCAGAGGGGTACGACAATTGAAAGTTTGAACACATATGTAAAAAAGTTCATAGAATCGAATGGCGCAAAGCGCGTCAACGTATCTTTTACCATTCATTAGTTATAGGCCGGCAAAGCGAAAAAACCATGAGAGGTTTCTAATCAAAATAAAAATTTCTATTTTGAAAACTAAGGCCTAGGGAATTTTTACATTATTTTTCCCGTAATCAACATGTTTGAATTAAGGGAAAATGATACTATTCATTTAAATACAGGGTGATCGGATTTTTACTCGGATAGTGACTATTTGAAGTTACCATTTTTTTATTATTTGCTTTGTCTAACTGTACCAGAGGGGTCCGACAATTGAAAGTTTGAACACATATGTAAAAAAGTTCATAGAATCGAATGGCGCAAAGCGCGTCAACGTATCTTTTACCATTCATTAGTTATAGGCCGGCAAAGCGAAAAATCCATGAGAGGTTACTAACCAAAATAAAAATTTCTATTTTGAAAACTAAGGCCTAGGGAATTTTTTAATTATTTTTCCCGTAATCAACATGTTTGAATTAAGGGAAAATGATACTTTTCATTTAAATACAGGGTGATCGGATTTTTACTCGGATAGTGACTATTTGAAGTTACCATTTTTTTATTATTTGCTTTGTCTAACTGTACCAGACGGGTACGACAATTGAAAGTTTGAACACATAAGTAAAAAAGTTCATAGAATCGAATGGCGCAAAGCGCGTCAACGTATCTTTTACCATTCATTAGTTATAGGCCGGCAAAGCGAAAAAACCATGAGGTTTCTAATCAAAATAAAAATTTCTATTTTGAAAACTAAGGCCTAGGGAATTTTTACATTATTTTTCCCGTAATAAACATGTTTGAATTAAGGGAAAATGATACTATTCATTTAAATACAGGGTGATCGGATTTTTACTCGGATAGTGACTATTTGAAGTTACCATTTTTTTATTATTTGCTTTGTCTAACTGTACCAGAGGGGTACGACAATTGAAAGTTTGAACACATATGTAAAAAAGTTCATAGAATCGAATGGCGCAAAGCGCGTCAACGAATCTTTTACCATTCATTAGTTATAGGCCGGCAAAGCGAAAAATCCATGAGAGGTTACTAACCAAAATAAAAAGTTCTATTTTGAAAACTAAGGCCTAGGGAATTTTTACATTATTTTTCCCGTAATCAACATGTTTGAATTAAGGGAAAATGATACTTTTCATTTAAATACAGGGTGATCGGATTTTTACTCGGATAGTGACTATTTGAAGTAACAATTTTTTTATTATTTGCTTCGTCTAACTGTACCAGAGGGGTACGACAATTGAAAGTTTGAACACATATGTAAAAAAGTTCATAGAATCGAATGGCGCAAAGCGCGTCAACGTATCTTTTACCATTCATTAGTTATAGGCCGGCAAAGCGAAAAAACCATGAGAGGTTTCTAATCAAAATAAAAATTTCTATTTTGAAAACTAAGGCCTAGGGAATTTTTACATTATTTTTCCCGTAATCAACATGTTTGAATTAAGGGAAAATGATACTTTTCATTTAAATACAGGCTGATCGGATTTTTACTCGGATAGTGACTATTTGAAGTTACCATTTTTTTATTATTTGCTTTGTCTAACTGTACCAGAGGGGTACGACAATTGAAAGTTTGAACACATATGTAAAAAAGTTCATAGAATCGAATGGCGCAAAGCGCGTCAACGTATCTTTTACCATTCATTAGTTATAGGCCGGCAAAGCGAAAAAACCATGAGAGGTTTCTAATCAAAATAAAAATTTCTATTTTGAAAACTAAGGCCTAGGGAATTTTTACATTATTTTTCCCGTAATCAACATGTTTGAATTAAGGGAAAATGATACTTTTCATTTAAATACAGGGTGATCGGATTTTTACTCGGATAGTGACTATTTGAAGTAACAATTTTTTTATTATTTGCTTCGTCTAACTGTACCAGATGGGTACGACAATTGAAAGTTTGAACACATATGTAAAAAAGTTCATAGAATCGAATGGCGCAAAGCGCGTCAACGTATCTTTTACCATTCATTAGTTATAGGCCGGCAAAGCGAAAAATCCATGAGAGGTTACTAACCAAAATGAAAATTTCTATTTTGAAAACTAAGGCCTAGGGAATTTTTTAATTATTTTTCCCGTAATCAACATGTTTGAATTAAGGGAAAATGATACTTTTCATTTAAATACAGGGTGATCGGATTTTTACTCGGATAGTGACTATTTGAAGTAACAATTTTTTTATTATTTGCTTCGTCTAACTGTACCAGAGGGGTACGACAATTGAAAGTTTGAACACATATGTAAAAAAGTTCATAGAATCGAATGGCGCAAAGCGCGTCAACGTATCTTTTACCATTCATTAGTTATAGGCCGGCAAAGCGAAAAATCCATGAGAGGTTACTAACCAAAATGAAAATTTCTATTTTGAAAACTAAGGCCTAGGGAATTTTTACATTATTTTTCCCGTAATCAACATGTTTGAATTAAGGGAAAATGATACTTTTCATTTAAATACAGGGTGATCGGATTTTTACTCGGATAGTGACTATTTGAAGTAACAATTTTTTTATTATTTGCTTCGTCTAACTGTACCAGATGGGTACGACAATTGAAAGTTTGAACACATATGTAAAAAAGTTCATAGAATCGAATGGCGCAAAGCGCGTCAACGTATCTTTTACCATTCATTAGTTATAGGCCGGCAAAGCGAAAAAACCATGAGAGGTTTCTAATCAAAATAAAAATTTCTATTTTGAAAACTAAGGCCTAGGGAATTTTTACATTATTTTTCCCGTAATCAACATGTTTGAATTAAGGGAAAATGATACTTTTCATTTAAATACAGGCTGATCGGATTTTTACTCGGATAGTGACTATTTGAAGTTACCATTTTTTTATTATTTGCTTTGTCTAACTGTACCAGAGGGGTACGACAATTGAAAGTTTGAACACATATGTAAAAAAGTTCATAGAATCGAATGGCGCAAAGCGCGTCAACGTATCTTTTACCATTCATTAGTTATAGGCCGGCAAAGCGAAAAAACCATGAGAGGTTTCTAATCAAAATAAAAATTTCTATTTTGAAAACTAAGGCCTAGGGAATTTTTACATTATTTTTCCCGTAATAAACATGTTTGAATTAAGGGAAAATGATACTATTCATTTAAATACAGGCTGATCGGATTTTTACTCGGATAGTGACTATTTGAAGTTACCATTTTTTTATTATTTGCTTTGTCTAACTGTACCAGAGGGGTACGACAATTGAAAGTTTGAACACATATGTAAAAAAGTTCATAGAATCGAATGGCGCAAAGCGCGTCAACGTATCTTTTACCATTCATTAGTTATAGGCCGGCAAAGCGAAAAAACCATGAGAGGTTTCTAATCAAAATAAAAATTTCTATTTTGAAATCTAAGGCCTAGGGAATTTTTACATTATTTTTCCCGTAATCAACATGTTTGAATTAAGGGAAAATGATACTTTTCATTTAAATACAGGCTGATCGGATTTTTACTCGGATAGTGACTATTTGAAGTTACCATTTTTTTATTATTTGCTTTGTCTAACTGTACCAGAGGGGTACAACAATTGAAGGTTTGAACACATATGTAAAAAAGTTCATAGAATCGAATGGCGCAAAGCGCGTCAACGAATCTTTTACCATTCATTAGTTATAGGCCGGCAAAGCGAAAAATCCATGAGAGGTTACTAACCAAAATAAAAAGTTCTATTTTGAAAACTAAGGCCTAGGGAATTTTTACATTATTTTTCCCGTAATCAACATGTTTGAATTAAGGGAAAATGATACTTTTCATTTAAATACAGGGTGATCGGATTTTTACTCGGATAGTGACTATTTGAAGTAACAATTTTTTTATTATTTGCTTCGTCTAACTGTACCAGAGGGGTACGACAATTGAAAGTTTGAACACATATGTAAAAAAGTTCATAGAATCGAATGGCGCAAAGCGCGTCAACGTATCTTTTACCATTCATTAGTTATAGGCCGGCAAAGCGAAAAATCCATGAGAGGTTACTAACCAAAATAAAAATTTCTATTTTGAAAACTAAGGCCTAGGGAATTTTTTAATTATTTTTCCCGTAATCAACATGTTTGAATTAAGGGAAAATGATACTTTTCATTTAAATACAGGGTGATCGGATTTTTACTCGGATAGTGAAAATAAAAATTTCTATTTTGAAAACTAAGGCCTAGAGAATTTTTACATTATTTTTCCCGTAATCAACATGTTTGAATTAAGGGAAAATGATACTTTTCATTTAAATACAGGGTGATCGGATTTTTACTCGGATAGTGACTATTTGAAAATACCATTTTTTTATTATTTGCTTTGTCTAACTGTACCAGAGGGGTACGACAATTGAAAGTTTGAACACATATGTAAAAAAAGTTCATAGAATCGAATGGCGCAAAGCGCGTCAACGTATCTTTTACCATTCATTAGTTATAGGCCGGCAAAGCGAAAAAACCATGAGAGGTTTCTAATCAAAATAAAAATTTCTATTTTGAAAACTAAGGCCTAGGGAATTTTTACATTATTTTTCCCGTAATCAACATGTTTGAATTAAGGGAAAATGATACTATTCATTTAAATACAGGGTGATCGGATTTTTACTCGGATAGTGACTATTTGAAGTTACCATTTTTTTATTATTTGCTTTGTCTAACTGTACCAGAGGGGTACGACAATTGAAAGTTTGAACACATATGTAAAAAAGTTCATAGAATCGAATGGCGCAAAGCGCGTCAACGAATCTTTTACCATTCATTAGTTATAGGCCGGCAAAGCGAAAAATCCATGAGAGGTTACTAACCAAAATAAAAATTTCTATTTTGAAAACTAAGGCCTAGGGAATTTTTACATTATTTTTCCCGTAATCAACATGTTTGAATTAAGGGAAAATGATACTTTTCATTTAAATACATGGTGATCGGATTTTTACTCGGATAGTGATATTTGAAAATACCATTTTTTTATTATTTGCTTTGTCTAACTGTACCAGAGGGGTACGACAATTGAAAGTTTGAACACATATGTAAAAAAGTTCATAGAATCGAATGGCGCAAAGCGCGTCAACGTATCTTTTACCATTCATTAGTTATAGGCCGGCAAAGCGAAAAATCCATGAGAGGTTACTAACCAAAATAAAAATTTCTATTTTGAAAACTAAGGCCTAGGGAATTTTTTAATTATTTTTCCCGTAATCAACATGTTTGAATTAAGGGAAAATGATACTTTTCATTTAAATACAGGCTGATCGGATTTTTACTCGGATAGTGACTATTTGAAGTTACCATTTTTTTATTATTTGCTTTGTCTAACTGTACCAGACGGGTACGACAATTGAAAGTTTGAACACATAAGTAAAAAAGTTCATAGAATCGAATGGCGCAAAGCGCGTCAACGTATCTTTTACCATTCATTAGTTATAGGCCGGCAAAGCGAAAAAACCATGAGGTTTCTAATCAAAATAAAAATTTCTATTTTGAAAACTAAGGCCTAGGGAATTTTTACATTATTTTTCCCGTAATAAACATGTTTGAATTAAGGGAAAATGATACTATTCATTTAAATACAGGGTGATCGGATTTTTACTCGGATAGTGACTATTTGAAGTTACCATTTTTTTATTATTTGCTTTGTCTAACTGTACCAGAGGGGTACGACAATTGAAAGTTTGAACACATATGTAAAAAAGTTCATAGAATCGAATGGCGCAAAGCGCGTCAACGAATCTTTTACCATTCATTAGTTATAGGCCGGCAAAGCGAAAAATCCATGAGAGGTTACTAACCAAAATAAAAAGTTCTATTTTGAAAACTAAGGCCTAGGGAATTTTTACATTATTTTTCCCGTAATCAACATGTTTGAATTAAGGGAAAATGATACTTTTCATTTAAATACAGGGTGATCGGATTTTTACTCGGATAGTGACTATTTGAAGTAACAATTTTTTTATTATTTGCTTCGTCTAACTGTACCAGAGGGGTACGACAATTGAAAGTTTGAACACATATGTAAAAAAGTTCATAGAATCGAATGGCGCAAAGCGCGTCAACGTATCTTTTACCATTCATTAGTTATAGGCCGGCAAAGCGAAAAAACCATGAGAGGTTTCTAATCAAAATAAAAATTTCTATTTTGAAAACTAAGGCCTAGGGAATTTTTACATTATTTTTCCCGTAATCAACATGTTTGAATTAAGGGAAAATGATACTTTTCATTTAAATACAGGGTGATCGGATTTTTACTCGGATAGTGACTATTTGAAGTTACCATTTTTTTATTATTTGCTTTGTCTAACTGTACCAGAGGGGTACGACAATTGAAAGTTTGAACACATATGTAAAAAAGTTCATAGAATCGAATGGCGCAAAGCGCGTCAACGTATCTTTTACCATTCATTAGTTATAGGCCGGCAAAGCGAAAAAACCATGAGAGGTTTCTAATCAAAATAAAAATTTCTATTTTGAAAACTAAGGCCTAGGGAATTTTTACATTATTTTTCCCGTAATAAACATGTTTGAATTAAGGGAAAATGATACTATTCATTTAAATACAGGCTGATCGGATTTTTACTCGGATAGTGACTATTTGAAGTTACCATTTTTTTATTATTTGCTTTGTCTAACTGTACCAGAGGGGTACGACAATTGAAAGTTTGAACACATATGTAAAAAAGTTCATAGAATCGAATGGCGCAAAGCGCGTCAACGTATCTTTTACCATTCATTAGTTATAGGCCGGCAAAGCGAAAAAACCATGAGAGGTTTCTAATCAAAATAAAAATTTCTATTTTGAAAACTAAGGCCTAGGGAATTTTTACATTATTTTTCCCGTAATCAACATGTTTGAATTAAGGGAAAATGATACTTTTCATTTAAATACAGGCTGATCGGATTTTTACTCGGATAGTGACTATTTGAAGTTACCATTTTTTTATTATTTGCTTTGTCTAACTGTACCAGAGGGGTACGACAATTGAAGGTTTGAACACATATGTAAAAAAGTTCATAGAATCGAATGGCGCAAAGCGCGTCAACGAATCTTTTACCATTCATTAGTTATAGGCCGGCAAAGCGAAAAATCCATGAGAGGTTACTAACCAAAATAAAAAGTTCTATTTTGAAAACTAAGGCCTAGGGAATTTTTACATTATTTTTCCCGTAATCAACATGTTTGAATTAAGGGAAAATGATACTTTTCATTTAAATACAGGGTGATCGGATTTTTACTCGGATAGTGACTATTTGAAGTAACAATTTTTTTATTATTTGCTTCGTCTAACTGTACCAGAGGGGTACGACAATTGAAAGTTTGAACACATATGTAAAAAAGTTCATAGAATCGAATGGCGCAAAGCGCGTCAGCGTATCTTTTACCATTCATTAGTTATAGGCCGGCAAAGCGAAAAATCCATGAGAGGTTACTAACCAAAATAAAAATTTCTATTTTGAAAACTAAGGCCTAGGGAATTTTTTAATTATTTTTCCCGTAATCAACATGTTTGAATTAAGGGAAAATGATACTTTTCATTTAAATACAGGGTGATCGGATTTTTACTCGGATAGTGACTATTTGAAGTAACAATTTTTTTATTATTTGCTTCGTCTAACTGTACCAGAGGGGCACGACAATTGAAAGTTTGAACACATATGTAAAAAAGTTCATAGAATCGAATGGCGCAAAGCGCGTCAACGTATCTTTTACCATTCATTAGTTATAGGCCGGCAAAGCGAAAAAACCATGAGAGGTTTCTAATCAAAATAAAAATTTCTATTTTGAAAACTAAGGCCTAGGGAATTTTTACATTATTTTTCCCGTAATCAACATGTTTGAATTAAGGGAAAATGATACTTTTCATTTAAATACAGGCTGATCGGATTTTTACTCGGATAGTGACTATTTGAAGTTACCATTTTTTTATTATTTGCTTTGTCTAACTGTACCAGAGGGGTACGACAATTGAAAGTTTGAACACATATGTAAAAAAGTTCATAGAATCGAATGGCGCAAAGCGCGTCAACGTATCTTTTACCATTCATTAGTTATAGGCCGGCAAAGCGAAAAAACCATGAGAGGTTTCTAATCAAAATAAAAATTTCTATTTTGAAAACTAAGGCCTAGGGAATTTTTACATTATTTTTCCCGTAATAAACATGTTTGAATTAAGGGAAAATGATACTATTCATTTAAATACAGGCTGATCGGATTTTTACTCGGATAGTGACTATTTGAAGTTACCATTTTTTTATTATTTGCTTTGTCTAACTGTACCAGAGGGGTACGACAATTGAAAGTTTGAACACATATGTAAAAAAGTTCATAGAATCTAATGGCGCAAAGCGCGTCAACGTATCTTTTACCATTCATTAGTTATAGGCCGGCAAAGCGAAAAAACCATGAGAGGTTTCTAATCAAAATAAAAATTTCTATTTTGAAAACTAAGGCCTAGGGAATTTTTACATTATTTTTCCCGTAATCAACATGTTTGAATTAAGGGAAAATGATACTTTTCATTTAAATACAGGCTGATCGGATTTTTACTCGGATAGTGACTATTTGAAGTTACCATTTTTTTATTATTTGCTTTGTCTAACTGTACCAGAGGGGTACGACAATTGAAGGTTTGAACACATATGTAAAAAAGTTCATAGAATCGAATGGCGCAAAGCGCGTCAACGAATCTTTTACCATTCATTAGTTATAGGCCGGCAAAGCGAAAAATCCATGAGAGGTTACTAACCAAAATAAAAAGTTCTATTTTGAAAACTAAGGCCTAGGGAATTTTTACATTATTTTTCCCGTAATCAACATGTTTGAATTAAGGGAAAATGATACTTTTCATTTAAATACAGGGTGATCGGATTTTTACTCGGATAGTGACTATTTGAAGTAACAATTTTTTTATTATTTGCTTCGTCTAACTGTACCAGAGGGGTACGACAATTGAAAGTTTGAACACATATGTAAAAAAGTTCATAGAATCGAATGGCGCAAAGCGCGTCAACGTATCTTTTACCATTCATTAGTTATAGGCCGGCAAAGCGAAAAATCCATGAGAGGTTACTAACCAAAATAAAAATTTCTATTTTGAAAACTAAGGCCTAGGGAATTTTTACATTATTTTTCCCGTAATAAACATGTTTGAATTAAGGGAAAATGATACTATTCATTTAAATACAGGCTGATCGGATTTTTACTCGGATAGTGACTATTTGAAGTTACCATTTTTTTTATTATTTGCTTTGTCTAACTGTACCAGAGGGGTACGACAATTGAAAGTTTGAACACATATGTAAAAAAGTTCATAGAATCTAATGGCGCAAAGCGCGTCAACGTATCTTTTACCATTCATTAGTTATAGGCCGGCAAAGCGAAAAAACCATGAGAGGTTTCTAATCAAAATAAAAATTTCTATTTTGAAAACTAAGGCCTAGGGAATTTTTACATTATTTTTCCCGTAATCAACATGTTTGAATTAAGGGAAAATGATACTTTTCATTTAAATACAGGCTGATCGGATTTTTACTCGGATAGTGACTATTTGAAGTTACCATTTTTTTATTATTTGCTTTGTCTAACTGTACCAGAGGGGTACGACAATTGAAAGTTTGAACACATATGTAAAAAAGTTCATAGAATCGAATGGCGCAAAGCGCGTCAACGTATCTTTTACCATTCATTAGTTATAGGCCGGCAAAGCGAAAAATCCATGAGAGGTTACTAACCAAAATAAAAATTTCTATTTTGAAAACTAAGGCCTAGGGAATTTTTTAATTATTTTTCCCGTAATCAACATGTTTGAATTAAGGGAAAATGATACTTTTCATTTAAATACAGGGTGATCGGATTTTTACTCGGATAGTGAAAATAAAAATTTCTATTTTGAAAAACTAAGGCCTAGAGAATTTTTACATTATTTTTCCCGTAATCAACATGTTTGAATTAAGGGAAAATGATACTTTTCATTTAAATACAGGGTGATCGGATTTTTACTCGGATAGTGACTATTTGAAAATACCATTTTTTTATTATTTGCTTTGTCTAACTGTACCAGAGGGGTACGACAATTGAAAGTTTGAACACATATGTAAAAAAAGTTCATAGAATCGAATGGCGCAAAGCGCGTCAACGTATCTTTTACCATTCATTAGTTATAGGCCGGCAAAGCGAAAAAACCATGAGAGGTTTCTAATCAAAATAAAAATTTCTATTTTGAAAACTAAGGCCTAGGGAATTTTTACATTATTTTTCCCGTAATCAACATGTTTGAATTAAGGGAAAATGATACTATTCATTTAAATACAGGGTGATCGGATTTTTACTCGGATAGTGACTATTTGAAGTTACCATTTTTTTATTATTTGCTTTGTCTAACTGTACCAGAGGGGTACGACAATTGAAAGTTTGAACACATATGTAAAAAAAGTTCATAGAATCGAATGGCGCAAACGCGTCAACGAATCTTTTACCATTCATTAGTTATAGGCCGGCAAAGCGAAAAATCCATGAGAGGTTACTAACCAAAATAAAAATTTCTATTTTGAAAACTAAGGCCTAGGGAATTTTTACATTATTTTTCCCGTAATCAACATGTTTGAATTAAGGGAAAATGATACTTTTCATTTAAATACATGGTGATCGGATTTTTACTCGGATAGTGACTATTTGAAGTTACCATTTTTTTATTATTTGCTTTGTCTAACTGTACCAGACGGGTACGACAATTGAAAGTTTGAACACATAAGTAAAAAAGTTCATAGAATCGAATGGCGCAAAGCGCGTCAACGTATCTTTTACCATTCATTAGTTATAGGCCGGCAAAGCGAAAAAACCATGAGGTTTCTAATCAAAATAAAAATTTCTATTTTGAAAACTAAGGCCTAGGGAATTTTTACATTATTTTTCCCGTAATCAACATGTTTGAATTAAGGGAAAATGATACTTTTCATTTAAATACAGGGTGATCGGATTTTTACTCGGATAGTGACTATTTGAAAATACCATTTTTTTATTATTTGCTTTGTCTAACTGTACCAGAGGGGTACGGCAATTGAAAGTTTGAACACATATGTAAAAAAGTTCATAGAATCGAATGGCGCAAAGCGCGTCAACGTATCTTTTACCATTCATTAGTTATAGGCCGGCAAAGCGAAAAAACCATGAGAGGTTTCTAATCAAAATAAAAATTTCTATTTTGAAAACTAAGGCCTAGGGAATTTTTACATTATTTTTCCCGTAATCAACATGTTTGAATTAAGGGAAAATGATACTTTTCATTTAAATACAGGCTGATCGGATTTTTACTCGGATAGTGACTATTTGAAGTTACCATTTTTTTATTATTTGCTTTGTCTAACTGTACCAGAGGGGTACGACAATTGAAAGTTTGAACACATATGTAAAAAAGTTCATAGAATCGAATGGCGCAAAGCGCGTCAACGTATCTTTTACCATTCATTAGTTATAGGCCGGCAAAGCGAAAAAAACCATGAGAGGTTTCTAATCAAAATAAAAATTTCTATTTTGAAAAACTAAGGCCTAGGGAATTTTTACATTATTTTTCCCGTAATCAACATGTTTGAATTAAGGGAAAATGATACTATTCATTTAAATACAGGCTGATCGGATTTTACTCGGATAGTGACTATTTGAAGTTACCATTTTTTTATTATTTGCTTTGTCTAACTGTACCAGAGGGGTACGACAATTGAAAGTTTGAACACATATGTAAAAAAGTTCATAGAATCGAATGGCGCAAAGCGCGTCAACGTATCTTTTACCATTCATTAGTTATAGGCCGGCAAAGCGAAAAATCCATGAGAGGTTACTAACCAAAATAAAAATTTCTATTTTGAAAACTAAGGCCTAGGGAATTTTTTAATTATTTTTCCCGTAATCAACATGTTTGAATTAAGGGAAAATGATACTTTTCATTTAAATACAGGCTGATCGGATTTTTACTCGGATAGTGACTATTTGAAGTTACCATTTTTTTATTATTTGCTTTGTCTAACTGTACCAGACGGGTACGACAATTGAAAGTTTGAACACATAAGTAAAAAAGTTCATAGAATCGAATGGCGCAAAGCGCGTCAACGTATCTTTTACCATTCATTAGTTATAGGCCGGCAAAGCGAAAAAACCATGAGGTTTCTAATCAAAATAAAAATTTCTATTTTGAAAACTAAGGCCTAGGGAATTTTTACATTATTTTTCCCGTAATAAACATGTTTGAATTAAGGGAAAATGATACTATTCATTTAAATACAGGGTGATCGGATTTTTACTCGGATAGTGACTATTTGAAGTTATCATTTTTTTATTATTTGCTTTGTCTAACTGTACCAGAGGGGTCCGACAATTGAAAGTTTGAACACATATGTAAAAAAGTTCATAGAATCGAATGGCGCAAAGCGCGTCAACGTATCTTTTACCATTCATTAGTTATAGGCCGGCAAAGCGAAAAATCCATGAGAGGTTACTAACCAAAATAAAAATTTCTATTTTGAAAACTAAGGCCTAGGGAATTTTTACATTATTTTTCCCGTAATCAACATGTTTGAATTAAGGGAAAATGATACTTTTCATTTAAATACAGGCTGATCGGATTTTTACTCGGATAGTGACTATTTGAAGTTACCATTTTTTTATTATTTGCTTTGTCTAACTGTACCAGA
This sequence comes from Ophonus ardosiacus, assembly GCA_943142095.1. Taxonomy (NCBI): domain Eukaryota; kingdom Metazoa; phylum Arthropoda; class Insecta; order Coleoptera; family Carabidae; genus Ophonus; species Ophonus ardosiacus. The sequence goes on from OW964832.1 coordinate 49,908,969, forward strand.
GGGGTACGACAATTGAAAGTTTGAACACATATGTAAAAAAGTTCATAGAATCGAATGGCGCAAAGCGCGTCAACGTATCTTTTACCATTCATTAGTTATAGGCCGGCAAAGCGAAAAATCCATGAGAGGTTACTAACCAAAATAAAAATTTCTATTTTGAAAACTAAGGCCTAGGGAATTTTTTAATTATTTTTCCCGTAATCAACATGTTTGAATTAAGGGAAAATGATACTTTTCATTTAAATACAGGGTGATCGGATTTTTACTCGGATAGTGAAAATAAAAATTTCTATTTTGAAAACTAAGGCCTAGAGAATTTTTACATTATTTTTCCCGTAATCAACATGTTTGAATTAAGGGAAAATGATACTTTTCATTTAAATACAGGGTGATCGGATTTTTACTCGGATAGTGACTATTTGAAAATACCATTTTTTTATTATTTGCTTTGTCTAACTGTACCAGAGGGGTACGACAATTGAAAGTTTGAACACATATGTAAAAAAAGTTCATAGAATCGAATGGCGCAAAGCGCGTCAACGTATCTTTTACCATTCATTAGTTATAGGCCGGCAAAGCGAAAAAACCATGAGAGGTTTCTAATCAAAATAAAAATTTCTATTTTGAAAACTAAGGCCTAGGGAATTTTTACATTATTTTTCCCGTAATAAACATGTTTGAATTAAGGGAAAATGATACTATTCATTTAAATACAGGCTGATCGGATTTTTACTCGGATAGTGACTATTTGAAGTTACCATTTTTTTATTATTTGCTTTGTCTAACTGTACCAGAGGGGTACGACAATTGAAAGTTTGAACACATATGTAAAAAAGTTCATAGAATCGAATGGCGCAAAGCGCGTCAACGTATCTTTTACCATTCATTAGTTATAGGCCGGCAAAGCGAAAAATCCATGAGAGGTTACTAACCAAAATAAAAATTTCTATTTTGAAAACTAAGGCCTAGGGAATTTTTTAATTATTTTTCCCGTAATCAACATGTTTGAATTAAGGGAAAATGATACTTTTCATTTAAATACAGGCTGATCGGATTTTTACTCGGATAGTGACTATTTGAAGTTACCATTTTTTTATTATTTGCTTTGTCTAACTGTACCAGACGGGTACGACAATTGAAAGTTTGAACACATAAGTAAAAAAGTTCATAGAATCGAATGGCGCAAAGCGCGTCAACGTATCTTTTACCATTCATTAGTTATAGGCCGGCAAAGCGAAAAAACCATGAGGTTTCCAATCAAAATAAAAATTTCTATTTTGAAAACTAAGGCCTAGGGAATTTTTACATTATTTTTCCCGTAATAAACATGTTTGAATTAAGGGAAAATGATACTATTCATTTAAATACAGGGTGATCGGATTTTTACTCGGATAGTGACTATTTGAAGTTATCATTTTTTTATTATTTGCTTTGTCTAACTGTACCAGAGGGGTCCGACAATTGAAAGTTTGAACACATATGTAAAAAAGTTCATAGAATCGAATGGCGCAAAGCGCGTCAACGTATCTTTTACCATTCATTAGTTATAGGCCGGCAAAGCGAAAAATCCATGAGAGGTTACTAACCAAAATAAAAATTTCTATTTTGAAAACTAAGGCCTAGGGAATTTTTTAATTATTTTTCCCGTAATCAACATGTTTGAATTAAGGGAAAATGATACTTTTCATTTAAATACAGGGTGATCGGATTTTTACTCGGATAGTGACTATTTGAAGTTACCATTTTTTTATTATTTGCTTTGTCTAACTGTACCAGACGGGTACGACAATTGAAAGTTTGAACACATAAGTAAAAAAGTTCATAGAATCGAATGGCGCAAAGCGCGTCAACGTATCTTTTACCATTCATTAGTTATAGGCCGGCAAAGCGAAAAAACCATGAGGTTTCTAATCAAAATAAAAATTTCTATTTTGAAAACTAAGGCCTAGGGAATTTTTACATTATTTTTCCCGTAATAAACATGTTTGAATTAAGGGAAAATGATACTATTCATTTAAATACAGGGTGATCGGATTTTTACTCGGATAGTGACTATTTGAAGTTACCATTTTTTTATTATTTGCTTTGTCTAACTGTACCAGAGGGGTACGACAATTGAAAGTTTGAACACATATGTAAAAAAGTTCATAGAATCGAATGGCGCAAAGCGCGTCAACGAATCTTTTACCATTCATTAGTTATAGGCCGGCAAAGCGAAAAATCCATGAGAGGTTACTAACCAAAATAAAAAGTTCTATTTTGAAAACTAAGGCCTAGGGAATTTTTACATTATTTTTCCCGTAATCAACATGTTTGAATTAAGGGAAAATGATACTTTTCATTTAAATACAGGGTGATCGGATTTTTACTCGGATAGTGACTATTTGAAGTAACAATTTTTTTATTATTTGCTTCGTCTAACTGTACCAGAGGGGTACGACAATTGAAAGTTTGAACACATATGTAAAAAAGTTCATAGAATCGAATGGCGCAAAGCGCGTCAACGTATCTTTTACCATTCATTAGTTATAGGCCGGCAAAGCGAAAAAACCATGAGAGGTTTCTAATCAAAATAAAAATTTCTATTTTGAAAACTAAGGCCTAGGGAATTTTTACATTATTTTTCCCGTAATCAACATGTTTGAATTAAGGGAAAATGATACTTTTCATTTAAATACAGGGTGATCGGATTTTTACTCGGATAGTGACTATTTGAAGTTACCATTTTTTTATTATTTGCTTTGTCTAACTGTACCAGAGGGGTACGACAATTGAAAGTTTGAACACATATGTAAAAAAGTTCATAGAATCGAATGGCGCAAAGCGCGTCAACGTATCTTTTACCATTCATTAGTTATAGGCCGGCAAAGCGAAAAAACCATGAGAGGTTTCTAATCAAAATAAAAATTTCTATTTTGAAAACTAAGGCCTAGGGAATTTTTACATTATTTTTCCCGTAATAAACATGTTTGAATTAAGGGAAAATGATACTATTCATTTAAATACAGGCTGATCGGATTTTTACTCGGATAGTGACTATTTGAAGTTACCATTTTTTTATTATTTGCTTTGTCTAACTGTACCAGAGGGGTACGACAATTGAAAGTTTGAACACATATGTAAAAAAGTTCATAGAATCGAATGGCGCAAAGCGCGTCAACGTATCTTTTACCATTCATTAGTTATAGGCCGGCAAAGCGAAAAAACCATGAGAGGTTTCTAATCAAAATAAAAATTTCTATTTTGAAAACTAAGGCCTAGGGAATTTTTACATTATTTTTCCCGTAATCAACATGTTTGAATTAAGGGAAAATGATACTTTTCATTTAAATACAGGCTGATCGGATTTTTACTCGGATAGTGACTATTTGAAGTTACCATTTTTTTATTATTTGCTTTGTCTAACTGTACCAGAGGGGTACGACAATTGAAGGTTTGAACACATATGTAAAAAAGTTCATAGAATCGAATGGCGCAAAGCGCGTCAACGAATCTTTTACCATTCATTAGTTATAGGCCGGCAAAGCGAAAAATCCATGAGAGGTTACTAACCAAAATAAAAAGTTCTATTTTGAAAACTAAGGCCTAGGGAATTTTTACATTATTTTTCCCGTAATCAACATGTTTGAATTAAGGGAAAATGATACTTTTCATTTAAATACAGGGTGATCGGATTTTTACTCGGATAGTGACTATTTGAAGTAACAATTTTTTTATTATTTGCTTCGTCTAACTGTACCAGAGGGGTACGACAATTGAAAGTTTGAACACATATGTAAAAAAGTTCATAGAATCGAATGGCGCAAAGCGCGTCAGCGTATCTTTTACCATTCATTAGTTATAGGCCGGCAAAGCGAAAAATCCATGAGAGGTTACTAACCAAAATAAAAATTTCTATTTTGAAAACTAAGGCCTAGGGAATTTTTTAATTATTTTTCCCGTAATCAACATGTTTGAATTAAGGGAAAATGATACTTTTCATTTAAATACAGGGTGATCGGATTTTTACTCGGATAGTGACTATTTGAAGTAACAATTTTTTTATTATTTGCTTCGTCTAACTGTACCAGAGGGGTACGACAATTGAAAGTTTGAACACATATGTAAAAAAGTTCATAGAATCGAATGGCGCAAAGCGCGTCAACGTATCTTTTACCATTCATTAGTTATAGGCCGGCAAAGCGAAAAAACCATGAGAGGTTTCTAATCAAAATAAAAATTTCTATTTTGAAAACTAAGGCCTAGGGAATTTTTACATTATTTTTCCCGTAATCAACATGTTTGAATTAAGGGAAAATGATACTTTTCATTTAAATACAGGCTGATCGGATTTTTACTCGGATAGTGACTATTTGAAGTTACCATTTTTTTATTATTTGCTTTGTCTAACTGTACCAGAGGGGTACGACAATTGAAGGTTTGAACACATATGTAAAAAAGTTCATAGAATCGAATGGCGCAAAGCGCGTCAACGAATCTTTTACCATTCATTAGTTATAGGCCGGCAAAGCGAAAAATCCATGAGAGGTTACTAACCAAAATAAAAAGTTCTATTTTGAAAACTAAGGCCTAGGGAATTTTTACATTATTTTTCCCGTAATCAACATGTTTGAATTAAGGGAAAATGATACTTTTCATTTAAATACAGGGTGATCGGATTTTTACTCGGATAGTGACTATTTGAAGTAACAATTTTTTTATTATTTGCTTCGTCTAACTGTACCAGAGGGGTACGACAATTGAAAGTTTGAACACATATGTAAAAAAGTTCATAGAATCGAATGGCGCAAAGCGCGTCAACGTATCTTTTACCATTCATTAGTTATAGGCCGGCAAAGCGAAAAAACCATGAGAGGTTTCTAATCAAAATAAAAATTTCTATTTTGAAAACTAAGGCCTAGGGAATTTTTACATTATTTTTCCCGTAATCAACATGTTTGAATTAAGGGAAAATGATACTTTTCATTTAAATACAGGCTGATCGGATTTTTACTCGGATAGTGACTATTTGAAGTTACCATTTTTTTATTATTTGCTTTGTCTAACTGTACCAGAGGGGTACGACAATTGAAAGTTTGAACACATATGTAAAAAAGTTCATAGAATCGAATGGCGCAAAGCGCGTCAACGTATCTTTTACCATTCATTAGTTATAGGCCGGCAAAGCGAAAAAACCATGAGAGGTTTCTAATCAAAATAAAAATTTCTATTTTGAAAACTAAGGCCTAGGGAATTTTTACATTATTTTTCCCGTAATAAACATGTTTGAATTAAGGGAAAATGATACTATTCATTTAAATACAGGCTGATCGGATTTTTACTCGGATAGTGACTATTTGAAGTTACCATTTTTTTATTATTTGCTTTGTCTAACTGTACCAGAGGGGTACGACAATTGAAAGTTTGAACACATATGTAAAAAAGTTCATAGAATCTAATGGCGCAAAGCGCGTCAACGTATCTTTTACCATTCATTAGTTATAGGCCGGCAAAGCGAAAAAACCATGAGAGGTTTCTAATCAAAATAAAAATTTCTATTTTGAAAACTAAGGCCTAGGGAATTTTTACATTATTTTTCCCGTAATCAACATGTTTGAATTAAGGGAAAATGATACTTTTCATTTAAATACAGGCTGATCGGATTTTTACTCGGATAGTGACTATTTGAAGTTACCATTTTTTTATTATTTGCTTTGTCTAACTGTACCAGAGGGGTACGACAATTGAAGGTTTGAACACATATGTAAAAAAGTTCATAGAATCGAATGGCGCAAAGCGCGTCAACGAATCTTTTACCATTCATTAGTTATAGGCCGGCAAAGCGAAAAATCCATGAGAGGTTACTAACCAAAATAAAAAGTTCTATTTTGAAAACTAAGGCCTAGGGAATTTTTACATTATTTTTCCCGTAATCAACATGTTTGAATTAAGGGAAAATGATACTTTTCATTTAAATACAGGGTGATCGGATTTTTACTCGGATAGTGACTATTTGAAGTAACAATTTTTTTATTATTTGCTTTGTCTAACTGTACCAGAGGGGTACGACAATTGAAAGTTTGAACACATATGTAAAAAAGTTCATAGAATCGAATGGCGCAAAGCGCGTCAACGTATCTTTTACCATTCATTAGTTATAGGCCGGCAAAGCGAAAAATCCATGAGAGGTTACTAACCAAAATAAAAATTTCTATTTTGAAAACTAAGGCCTAGGGAATTTTTTAATTATTTTTCCCGTAATCAACATGTTTGAATTAAGGGAAAATGATACTTTTCATTTAAATACAGGGTGATCGGATTTTTACTCGGATAGTGAAAATAAAAATTTCTATTTTGAAAACTAAGGCCTAGAGAATTTTTACATTATTTTTCCCGTAATCAACATGTTTGAATTAAGGGAAAATGATACTTTTCATTTAAATACAGGGTGATCGGATTTTTACTCGGATAGTGACTATTTGAAAATACCATTTTTTTATTATTTGCTTTGTCTAACTGTACCAGAGGGGTACGACAATTGAAAGTTTGAACACATATGTAAAAAAAGTTCATAGAATCGAATGGCGCAAAGCGCGTCAACGTATCTTTTACCATTCATTAGTTATAGGCCGGCAAAGCGAAAAAACCATGAGAGGTTTCTAATCAAAATAAAAATTTCTATTTTGAAAACTAAGGCCTAGGGAATTTTTACATTATTTTTCCCGTAATCAACATGTTTGAATTAAGGGAAAATGATACTATTCATTTAAATACAGGGTGATCGGATTTTTACTCGGATAGTGACTATTTGAAGTTACCATTTTTTTATTATTTGCTTTGTCTAACTGTACCAGAGGGGTACGACAATTGAAAGTTTGAACACATATGTAAAAAAGTTCATAGAATCGAATGGCGCAAAGCGCGTCAACGAATCTTTTACCATTCATTAGTTATAGGCCGGCAAAGCGAAAAATCCATGAGAGGTTACTAACCAAAATAAAAATTTCTATTTTGAAAACTAAGGCCTAGGGAATTTTTACATTATTTTTCCCGTAATCAACATGTTTGAATTAAGGGAAAATGATACTTTTCATTTAAATACATGGTGATCGGATTTTTACTCGGATAGTGACTATTTGAAGTTACCATTTTTTTATTATTTGCTTTGTCTAACTGTACCAGACGGGTACGACAATTGAAAGTTTGAACACATAAGTAAAAAAGTTCATAGAATCGAATGGCGCAAAGCGCGTCAACGTATCTTTTACCATTCATTAGTTATAGGCCGGCAAAGCGAAAAAACCATGAGGTTTCTAATCAAAATAAAAATTTCTATTTTGAAAACTAAGGCCTAGGGAATTTTTACATTATTTTTCCCGTAATCAACATGTTTGAATTAAGGGAAAATGATACTTTTCATTTAAATACAGGGTGATCGGATTTTTACTCGGATAGTGACTATTTGAAAATACCATTTTTTTATTATTTGCTTTGTCTAACTGTACCAGAGGGGTACGGCAATTGAAAGTTTGAACACATATGTAAAAAAGTTCATAGAATCGAATGGCGCAAAGCGCGTCAACGTATCTTTTACCATTCATTAGTTATAGGCCGGCAAAGCGAAAAAACCATGAGAGGTTTCTAATCAAAATAAAAATTTCTATTTTGAAAACTAAGGCCTAGGGAATTTTTACATTATTTTTCCCGTAATCAACATGTTTGAATTAAGGGAAAATGATACTTTTCATTTAAATACAGGCTGATCGGATTTTTACTCGGATAGTGACTATTTGAAGTTACCATTTTTTTATTATTTGCTTTGTCTAACTGTACCAGAGGGGTACGACAATTGAAAGTTTGAACACATATGTAAAAAAGTTCATAAAATCGAATGGCGCAAAGCGCGTCAACGAATCTTTTACCATTCATTAGTTATAGGCCGGCAAAGCGAAAAATCCATGAGAGGTTACTAACCAAAATAAAAAGTTCTATTTTGAAAACTAAGGCCTAGGGAATTTTTACATTATTTTTCCCGTAATCAACATGTTTGAATTAAGGGAAAATGATACTTTTCATTTAAATACAGGGTGATCGGATTTTTACTCGGATAGTGACTATTTGAAGTAACAATTTTTTTATTATTTGCTTCGTCTAACTGTACCAGAGGGGTACGACAATTGAAAGTTTGAACACATATGTAAAAAAGTTCATAGAATCGAATGGCGCAAAGCGCGTCAACGTATCTTTTACCATTCATTAGTTATAGGCCGGCAAAGCGAAAAAACCATGAGAGGTTTCTAATCAAAATAAAAATTTCTATTTTGAAAACTAAGGCCTAGGGAATTTTTACATTATTTTTCCCGTAATCAACATGTTTGAATTAAGGGAAAATGATACTTTTCATTTAAATACAGGCTGATCGGATTTTTACTCGGATAGTGACTATTTGAAGTAACAATTTTTTTATTATTTGCTTCGTCTAACTGTACCAGAGGGGTACGACAATTGAAAGTTTGAACACATATGTAAAAAAGTTCATAGAATCGAATGGCGCAAAGCGCGTCAACGTATCTTTTACCATTCATTAGTTATAGGCCGGCAAAGCGAAAAAACCATGAGGTTTCTAATCAAAATAAAAATTTCTATTTTGAAAACTAAGGCCTAGGGAATTTTTACATTATTTTTCCCGTAATCAACATGTTTGAATTAAGGGAAAATGATACTTTTCATTTAAATACAGGCTGATCGGATTTTTACTCGGATAGTGACTATTTGAAGTAACAATTTTTTTATTATTTGCTTCGTCTAACTGTACCAGAGGGGTACGACAATTGAAAGTTTGAACACATATGTAAAAAAGTTCATAGAATCGAATGGCGCAAAGCGCGTCAACGTATCTTTTACCATTCATTAGTTATAGGCCGGCAAAGCGAAAAAACCATGAGGTTTCTAATCAAAATAAAAATTTCTATTTTGAAAACTAAGGCCTAGGGAATTTTTACATTATTTTTCCCGTAATCAACATGTTTGAATTAAGGGAAAATGATACTTTTCATTTAAATACAGGCTGATCGGATTTTTACTCGGATAGTGACTATTTGAAGTAACAATTTTTTTATTATTTGCTTCGTCTAACTGTACCAGAGGGGTACGACAATTGAAAGTTTGAACACATATGTAAAAAAGTTCATAGAATCGAATGGCGCAAAGCGCGTCAACGTATCTTTTACCATTCATTAGTTATAGGCCGGCAAAGCGAAAAAACCATGAGGTTTCTAATCAAAATAAAAATTTCTATTTTGAAAACTAAGGCCTAGGGAATTTTTACATTATTTTTCCCGTAATCAACATGTTTGAATTAAGGGAAAATGATACTTTTCATTTAAATACAGGGTGATCGGATTTTTACTCGGATAGTGACTATTTGAAAATACCATTTTTTTATTATTTGCTTTGTCTAACTGTACCAGAGGGGTACGGCAATTGAAAGTTTGAACACATATGTAAAAAAGTTCATAGAATCGAATGGCGCAAAGCGCGTCAACGTATCTTTTACCATTCATTAGTTATAGGCCGGCAAAGCGAAAAAACCATGAGAGGTTTCTAATCAAAATAAAAATTTCTATTTTGAAAACTAAGGCCTAGGGAATTTTTACATTATTTTTCCCGTAATCAACATGTTTGAATTAAGGGAAAATGATACTTTTCATTTAAATACAGGCTGATCGGATTTTTACTCGGATAGTGACTATTTGAAGTTACCATTTTTTTATTATTTGCTTTGTCTAACTGTACCAGAGGGGTACGACAATTGAAAGTTTGAACACATATGTAAAAAAGTTCATAGAATCGAATGGCGCAAAGCGCGTCAACGTATCTTTTACCATTCATTAGTTATAGGCCGGCAAAGCGAAAAAACCATGAGAGGTTTCTAATCAAAATAAAAATTTCTATTTTGAAAACTAAGGCCTAGGGAATTTTTACATTATTTTTCCCGTAATCAACATGTTTGAATTAAGGGAAAATGATACTATTCATTTAAATACAGGCTGATCGGATTTTTACTCGGATAGTGACTATTTGAAGTTACCATTTTTTTATTATTTGCTTTGTCTAACTGTACCAGAGGGGTACGACAATTGAAAGTTTGAACACATATGTAAAAAAGTTCATAAAATCGAATGGCGCAAAGCGCGTCAACGAATCTTTTACCATTCATTAGTTATAGGCCGGCAAAGCGAAAAATCCATGAGAGGTTACTAACCAAAATAAAAAGTTCTATTTTGAAAACTAAGGCCTAGGGAATTTTTACATTATTTTTCCCGTAATCAACATGTTTGAATTAAGGGAAAATGATACTTTTCATTTAAATACAGGGTGATCGGATTTTTACTCGGATAGTGACTATTTGAAGTTACCATTTTTTTATTATTTGCTTTGTCTAACTGTACCAGAGGGGTACGACAATTGAAAGTTTGAACACATATGTAAAAAAGTTCATAGAATCGAATGGCGCAAAGCGCGTCAACGTATCTTTTACCATTCATTAGTTATAGGCCGGCAAAGCGAAAAATCCATGAGAGGTTACTAACCGAAATAAAAATTTCTATTTTGAAAACTAAGGCCTAGGGAATTTTTACATTATTTTTCCCGTAATCAACATGTTTGAATTAAGGGAAAATGATACTTTTCATTTAAATACAGGATGATCGGATTTTTACTCGGATAGTGACTATTTGAAGTTACCATTTTTTTATTATTTGCTTTGTCTAACTGTACCAGACGGGTACGACAATTGAAAGTTTGAACACATAAGTAAAAAAGTTCATAGAATCGAATGGCGCAAAGCGCGTCAACGTATTTTTTACCATTCATTAGTTATAGGCCGGCAAAGCGAAAAATCCATGAGAGGTTACTAACCAAAATAAAAATTTCTATTTTGAAAACTAAGGCCTAGGGAATTTTTACATTATTTTTCCCGTAATCAACATGTTTGAGTTAAGGGAAAATGATACTTTTCATTTAAATACAGGGTGATCGGATTTTTACTCGGATAGTGACTATTTGAAGGAACATTTTTTTTATTATTTGCTTCGTCTAACTGTACCAGAGGGGTACGACAATTGAAAGTTTGAACACATATGTAAAAAAGTTCATAGAATCGAATGGCGCAAAGCGCGTCAACGTATCTTTTACCATTCATTAGTTATAGGCCGGCAAAGCGAAAAATCCATGAGAGGTTACTAACCAAAATAAAAATTTCTATTTTGAAAACTAAGGCCTAGGGAATTTTTACATTATTTTTCCCGTAATCAACATGTTTGAATTAAGGGAAAATGATACTTTTCATTTAAATACAGGGTGATCGGATTTTTACTCGGATAGTGACTATTTGAAAATACCATTTTTTTATTATTTGCTTTGTCTAACTGTACCAGAGGGGTACGGCAATTGAAAGTTTGAACACATATGTAAAAAAGTTCATAGAATCGAATGGCGCAAAGCGCGTCAACGTATCTTTTACCATTCATTAGTTATAGGCCGGCAAAGCGAAAAAACCATGAGAGGTTTCTAATCAAAATAAAAATTTCTATTTTGAAAACTAAGGCCTAGGGAATTTTTACATTATTTTTCCCGTAATCAACATGTTTGAATTAAGGGAAAATGATACTTTTCATTTAAATACAGGCTGATCGGATTTTTACTCGGATAGTGACTATTTGAAGTTACCATTTTTTTATTATTTGCTTTGTCTAACTGTACCAGAGGGGTACGACAATTGAAAGTTTGAACACATATGTAAAAAAGTTCATAGAATCGAATGGCGCAAAGCGCGTCAACGTATCTTTTACCATTCATTAGTTATAGGCCGGCAAAGCGAAAAAACCATGAGAGGTTTCTAATCAAAATAAAAATTTCTATTTTGAAAACTAAGGCCTAGGGAATTTTTACATTATTTTTCCCGTAATCAACATGTTTGAATTAAGGGAAAATGATACTATTCATTTAAATACAGGCTGATCGGATTTTTACTCGGATAGTGACTATTTGAAGTTACCATTTTTTTATTATTTGCTTTGTCTAACTGTACCAGAGGGGTACGACAATTGAAAGTTTGAACACATATGTAAAAAAGTTCATAAAATCGAATGGCGCAAAGCGCGTCAACGAATCTTTTACCATTCATTAGTTATAGGCCGGCAAAGCGAAAAATCCATGAGAGGTTACTAACCAAAATAAAAAGTTCTATTTTGAAAACTAAGGCCTAGGGAATTTTTACATTATTTTTCCCGTAATCAACATGTTTGAATTAAGGGAAAATGATACTTTTCATTTAAATACAGGGTGATCGGATTTTTACTCGGATAGTGACTATTTGAAGTTACCATTTTTTTATTATTTGCTTTGTCTAACTGTACCAGAGGGGTACGACAATTGAAAGTTTGAACACATATGTAAAAAAGTTCATAGAATCGAATGGCGCAAAGCGCGTCAACGTATCTTTTACCATTCATTAGTTATAGGCCGGCAAAGCGAAAAATCCATGAGAGGTTACTAACCGAAATAAAAATTTCTATTTTGAAAACTAAGGCCTAGGGAATTTTTACATTATTTTTCCCGTAATCAACATGTTTGAATTAAGGGAAAATGATACTTTTCATTTAAATACAGGATGATCGGATTTTTACTCGGATAGTGACTATTTGAAGTTACCATTTTTTTATTATTTGCTTTGTCTAACTGTACCAGACGGGTACGACAATTGAAAGTTTGAACACATAAGTAAAAAAGTTCATAGAATCGAATGGCGCAAAGCGCGTCAACGTATTTTTTACCATTCATTAGTTATAGGCCGGCAAAGCGAAAAATCCATGAGAGGTTACTAACCAAAATAAAAATTTCTATTTTGAAAACTAAGGCCTAGGGAATTTTTACATTATTTTTCCCGTAATCAACATGTTTGAGTTAAGGGAAAATGATACTTTTCATTTAAATACAGGGTGATCGGATTTTTACTCGGATAGTGACTATTTGAAGTAACAATTTTTTTATTATTTGCTTCGTCTAACTGTACCAGAGGGGTACGACAATTGAAAGTTTGAACACATATGTAGAAAAGTTCATAGAATCGAATGGCGCAAAGCGCGTCAACATATCTTGTACCGTTCGTTAGTTATAGGCCGGCAAAGCGAAAAAACCATGAGTGGTTTCTAATCAAAATAAAAATTTCTATTTTGAAAACTAAGGCCTACGGAATTTTTTAATTATTTTTCCCGTAATCAACATGTTTGAATTAAGGGAAAATGATACTTTTCATTTAAATACAGGGTGATCGGATTTTTACTCGGATAGTGACTATTTGAAGGAACATTTTTTTTATTATTTGCTTCGTCTAACTGTACCAGAGGGGTACGACAATTGAAAGTTTGAACACATATGTAAAAAAGTTCATAGAATCGAATGGCGCAAAGCGCGTCAACGTATCTTTTACCATTCATTAGTTATAGGCCGGCAAAGCGAAAAATCCATGAGAGGTTACTAACCGAAATAAAAATTTCTATTTTGAAAACTAAGGCCTAGGGAATTTTTTAATTATTTTTCCCGTAATCAACATGTTTGAATTAAGGGAAAATGATACTTTTCATTTAAATACAGGGTGATCGGATTTTTACTCGGATAGTGACTATTTGAAGTAACAATTTTATTATTTGCTTCGTCTAACTGTACCAGAGGGTTACGACAATTGAAAGTTTGAACACATATGTAAAAAAGTTCATAGAATCGAATGGCGCAAAGCGCGTCAACGTATCTTTTACCATTCATTAGTTATAGGCCGGCAAAGCGAAAAAACCATGAGAGGTTTCTAATCAAAATAAAAATTTCTATTTTGAAAACTAAGGCCTACGGAATTTTTTAATTATTTTTCCCGTAATCAACATGTTTGAATTAAGGGAAAATGATACTTTTCATTTAAATACAGGCTGATCGGATTTTTACTCGGATAGTGACTATTTGAAGTTGCCATTTTTTTATTATTTGCTTTGTCTAACTGTACCAGAGGGGTACGACAATTGAAAGATTGAACACATATGTAAAAAAGTTCATAGAATCGAATGGCGCAAAGCGCCTCAACGTATCTTTTACCATTCATTAGTTATAGGCCGGCAAAGCGAAAAAACCATGAGAGGTTTCTAATCAAAATAAAAATTTCTATTTTGAAAACTAAGGCCTAGGGAATTTTTACATTATTTTTCCCGTAATCAACATGTTTGAATTAAGGGAAAATGATACTTTTCATTTAAATACAGGGTGATCGGATTTTTACTCGGATAGTGACTATTTGAAGTTACCATTTTTTTATTATTTGCTTTGTCTAACTGTACCAGAGGGGTACGACAATTGAAAGTTTGAACACATATGTAAAAAAGTTCATAGAATCGAATGGCGCGTTAGTTATAGGCCGGCAAAGCGAAAAACCCATGAGTGGTTTCTAATCAAAATAAAAATTTCTATTTTGAAAACTAAGGCCTAGGGAATTTTTACACGGATAGTGACTATTTGAAGTTATCATTTTTTTTATTATTTGCTTTGTCTAACTGTACCAGAGGAGTACGACAATTGAAAGTTTGAACACATATCGTCGGATTTCTGGTAAAAAGACTTAACCGCCTTTTGACTAGTTTTGAGATAAACAGGAAAAACTTGTTTTTATTTACAATATTGATTTATTTAACAAGATATTGTGTTATATCGATGAGATTAATATTTTATACATTTTTCAACATACTTTCGCAACATTTTGAAGCATATATCATGAAATATTTAATAAAAATGTTTCTTTTTTTGTTCAATATAGCTTAATACCTAAATTTTTAATATTTATATAGTTGTGAACACCAGATTAATAAATAATATCAAAATAAATTAACTTTTGTGGAACACAACTCGTTAACATCTCCCATTACATTAACACAGAATGGCGTTTAAGACATTTCGTATAAAATTTCCGTGCGCATCAAATAGTGTCAGATGGCGTTTACGAAACTTTAGAATGAATTACCTTCTAACATAAATTTTTTGGCGCTCAGATATTGTGTTTAGAGCATGCGTCGTGAAGAGACGTATCCGTTTATGTGCATAACTCATTTTATCATTTTTTGGCGGTTAAGTCTTTTTACCAGAAATCCGACGATATGTACAAAAGTTCATAGAATCGAATTTTAGTAGTAAGAATAGGAAAGTTAATTTTCAATCAGATTATGCAATAATAAAATAATATTAATTTATTATTAACAAATAAAAATTTAATTTCATATGTACAAATAGTATAAAAAAAATACATTCCTATTCCTATCCTTAGCTTACAAGTCTACATAATATATTTTTATAATCACTTACATTTGCTGGAGATCTCGATCTAACATCGCCAGTCTATCTCTGCAAACAGCAATCATGAAATGAAGAATCAGCAATTTCGATGATGTCTATTGCATCTGAAATAATTTAAAAAGTATTAATTATCGCTGGCAACCATTACTGTATTTATAAAAACGGTATATACTTTTTCAGAACAATCTGTGGCCTGAAAAATGCATTTTCATCAACGATATCTTATATTTACTTCAAATTATTTTTAATTTATGTAAACTCTAAATTATTATCATTTTTATGCTAAAATCATCATATTTGTAATTGCAAAAATGGGTTGTTTTGAGCAAAACTTCAAATCTAAATATCTCGAGAACGAAGAGATATCGACCTGCGGTTTCAAAATTTGGAATCAACGCACTGAGAAATATCTAGATACATAAAAACTAGATTTTTGGAAATTTTTAAGTTTTTATCAAAATGTGGGGTATATTGACTTTTGGGGCAATAATTCAAACATGGGTAGAGATATAAACTTGGTAATTTGATTGTAAAGAGAATGTTACGTAAGTGTACGCATTTTTAGAGCATTTATATGTGAGTATACATAATGTATATTCATGTGGTAATTTTATTGGATTTATAAAATAGTTTCCAAGGAACTTTCTGTATGGAATTCGTAAAAAATTGTATTATGTTCATGTTACAATTTTACTGGATATATAGAATATTTTCCAATGAACTTTTGGTGTGGGATTTGTACAAAATACATCAAATTAACAGAAGGTCCTGTGCTGGCTTTTAAATTAAGATTCCATAGATTTGGACAAAAACGATACTGTTCTTTTAAATTTCTAATATTATTTTCGCTCATTCCATTGTGCTAAATAAACTAAACACAAACCTAAACTTCAACGTCCACAATGAAAATGCTGTCCGCTACGAGTTGGCGAACAGTTTCTTAGATCATGAAGTGATCTTCCGAACACACGATCCGCACCCGAGCTATAGCTGCCGTCAAATGAGTATGAACTGGAGATTTCTACACTGTTGCCAATTTACGGGCTGTTGAAAATGCAAGGTTATAAAGAAGCGGCAACATCGCCGGGCAAGAGACAGAGTGCGGAGAAGGGGAAAAAATGAGAATCCGTCCAATCTCATTTGACGGCGAATATAGTATAGACAGGGATCGTCACTTGTTCGCGAGCAGCTAGCGAATTTGTTGCGTACGCGCTTTTAGATATGCTTTGGTTAAAAAAATCTATTAATTGTACTAAGTTAAATGCTGCGACAACCTGACCAATATTTAATATTCAATAATATTTTTTTTAATTCTAATAATTCTATGTATGCCAGTATTTTGTACGCTACTGAATTTGTTACATAATTCTGGCTGTAAATACGGATCTTCATAACATTTTATCACCAATGCTACTTGCTTTCAAGACTATTAAATATTTTTCTAATAAATTTATAAATATAAACAATAATCAACGACCGCAATAATTATCAAAAAATCCATTGTTAATTACCAGATATTATAAATGTTGCATATTCTATTCATATTGTTTTAATTTTGTGGACAGAAAAAACCCTTGACAAAAATTCCTGTATGCGACATCTATAAAATTCTGTCTGTCCATAATTTATAGACCGTGACATACGGGCATTGGAAATGCTTTGTACTACTTTTTAATATTTATATTACAAAAATTGAGAACAACCATAGTCCAAATACTGTAAATTTGTGTTAACATATTCAGCGATCCACTTTCAAGAATATTTAACAGTTTGCTAAAACTGTTTTTCGAAAAAAAATCTTAGTCACAAGATATTACATGAGAAAATGTTCTTTTATTTTCTGTTTGCCAATTATATTTCTTACAAATCAATTAATGTCTATAACAGTTACTAATAATTACGTAATTGCCAAAATTATTATCTATATTTTAATATTGAATCATGGCTTTTAATTAAATTGAATTACATAAATCTCTAACGAGAATGTAGTTTTTTTTATTATTTCAAATTCAAAATAATGGACTAAGGTTTTGCTCCTCAATTAAAATCCAAAGTTATTAAACGGTAAAAAAATAATAAAAATAAAACTTATCCTACCTTATACACGAGAAGATCCCCTAGGTCGCGATGTCTGTCTTTTCCTCCATTTGCTCTATTATTCCTTTAGCTGTAGGGCCCCATTTACAACAACATCTATTCAAATAATTTCCGTTTCATTCTGTAATAAAATATAGAGAAATAGTGCGCAATATTACGATATATTACTCTTATAATCTCAAAACATATTTGCTTTTTAAAACAATTTACAACACTGTAATATTATCTGTACTAAAAAAAAAAACTATATACTAAAAAACTACTATCAATGTAATATGTTAAAAAGTTATTAAACGATAAAAAGTAATAAAAATAAAACTTATCCTACCTTATACACAAGATCCTCCAAGGAGCGATGTTTTCCCTTTCCTCCAGTTGCTCTATTAAGCCCGATTTATGGATTGAACAGAAAAGAATGGAATAGAATGACGTCACTTTTGTGTCACTTCTATATTAAATTTCTATGTGATTTGAATAACGTCGGTTCACAAGCAAAACACATTGTCATTTTTTTTCAATTACGACTTATTCACACTATGCCATACCTTTCTTGCAGTTCTATCGCCTGATAAATTTCATTAAGTTCTATCAAAACTGGTTTTATCATTATTTTCATTATATTGTTTATAAGTCCCAAATTACGAATTTTACTCAATTTTCTCAATACTAATACTTTTGACAATGTGTTTTGTTTGTAAACCGACGATAATGTCATTGTTTGTTTTTGCAATATTTCTGCTATAAAATATAATATTTCTGCAAAAGAACTGTTACCTACAGAAAGTTTTTACGTTAAAGCAACGAAGTCACACGAATATTATCGGAGCAAGCTGAATGGAATAGAATAAGAAATAAAATTTGGTTATATCCTATTCCATTCCATTCTGTGCAAGTATAAATAGTTCCATGCATTTACATTTGTTTATATTTCTATTCCCTGTGCTATTCCATTCCTTATTCTATTCTGTGCAATCTATAAATCAGGTTTTATTCCTTTCGCTATAGGGCCCCATTTACAAACACATCTATTCAAATAATTTCCGTTTCAATCTGTAAAAAAAAAGTAATAATAGAGAAATAGTACGGAATATTATTATATATTACTCTCTCAATCTCACACATATTTGCTTTTTAAAACAATTTGTTCCACTTTGTAATATTATCTGTACTAAAAAAAACTCCATATACTAAAAAAATTACAATCAATATATGTTCTAACTTGTTTCTATTCTTGAAAACGATTAAAACAATTTTATTTTTTATGTAGATTGTACGCTTTGAAAATGAGCTTAACTAATTGTTAATTAATCTAATATAAAGCAATGTTAGTTCTAATAATTGCAATACTCAAAATTTTCTAACAAATTATTTTATGTAGATTGTAATTCATAAAAAAATAAACAATATTCACATAAATATATTGAAATAAATATTACCGGCTACGAATCAAAATTATGTAACATGTGCTTACATTTCGAGAAGAAATTCTTTGGCCAGGCATATTCTACATTTTTAATAACAATGCTTTTCTCTGTTCATAATAATCTTATTCTGTTGTTGTTTGTTGTACAGTTGTCCGCCAAAACGCTTTTTGAGATCTACAACCTGTTGAAGTTGAATCAATGTACACAAATCCACAAAAATTCCACCCGTAATTTTACCAAATATAGTTAAACACCATGATATACTATCACAACAAGCATTTTCTTTATTATTTTCACTATAAAACTATCATAAAATATCAAAAACGCTGTTGAAATCTCTTTTGTCGTTGAGAAATGCTAAGCGTCTTCTTGAAGATAACGAACAAGCCGTGCTCTGAGTGGACCGCGGTAGACGCGTTAGGCTCACCTGATTGGCTGTAATAACGAAGCCTGTGATTGGTCATAAATGCCATCGTTCGAATGCAGCATCGAAGTATGAAATATTCTATCAATTTTGCGCTATTTGCGTTTAGTTATTTCGAATATATTTACAAATATAAATATCTGAATGATTATTTCTGACTTGTATTCGTTAAATTCATCATTCAACAGTATGTTTTAATAATAAAAGAGTATATTAATTATTTATTAAGCAAATAAACTTGGAAAGTGGACCAAATATACAACAAAAATAACATATTTTCCAAACATTGACGATGTTATCACAAATATAAATAAGTGGCTGGCATAAGAAGAAAAGGAATTTATTTTCCACAGGCATCGAAGCCCTTTTCAACGATATCCAAATGTATTACTAACATTTTCAGAGATTATTTTGAAAAATAAAATTGCTTTAAACGTTCCAATTGTTTCTTTCTATGTTAAGTATGAAAATACGTTAAATGACCTTTGTATATGTTTCAAATTCACAAGAGAAACGAATTTAGGATGCAAACTATATAGGTGTATCACAATTTCGATACAAACATAAAGGCCTACCTATAGTATTATGACTAAAATGAGTTAAAAAAATTTAAACATGGGTCCTACCTTCAATAGTTTCCGATATATAAGACGGTGAAAATAAAATTTTTATTTCGGAAACTATAATAGTTACGACTTGGATTAAATGAGACTTTTTGTTTACCTTTGAAAGATCATCTTAAGCCGCGCACAGACCAAAATGAACTGTTGCTATTTATTCGCGAGCAATTTAAGAACTATGCGAACAGTTCACACAACATATTTGAATTAAGGACTCATGTTCGTCGTGTGTTCGGAAAAAGTTCCCGCTTGAAATTAGCAAAGAAAAAAAAATGTCAAAATGTTGATATCAACGAGTGAGAATCATTATAAAATAATCGAGAAAAAGAAAAAACAAAATAGACGTAGAATAGACGTTGTTGGTGAATGGTTAATGAATAAGCACGTTTGATGGTCCCTAGAATACGAATTTCCTAGAAAGAAAATGCTCTTCTCTACACGGTTTGATTATACATTTTCCTTCATAGTCAAAGAATTATAAAGAGATTAATTTTCAAAAATCAGTTAGCTTTGCTATTTATCATGGAAACATCTGCTATATGTAAAAAATTCTAATTGACAGATGTCAGTGCCAAGTGCAAAATCAAGTATTGGATCAAAATGTCGGGAGTACGAGGAAGGCGAAAGAGAAGATGGAAGGACTGAATCGCAGAAGACTTGAGAGAGGAAGAACTGTGTGAAGAAGATGCGTTGGACAGGAATGAGTGAAAGAGAAGTGTAAGAACCAGTGACCCCTATTAAAATTGGAGAAAGCTGAAGAAGAAAAAAGGAATGGGGGATTCCAGCTCAATCGAATTAAAGGAAAATAGTAAAAAAATACGAATGTATATGCTGAATAACGAATATTAATAAAAAAAAATGAAATGGTATAATTGTTATAGCACTTCGACACTAATATGAAAATATTTTGATTGGCGACCGAAAGACCGCCTATTCATGCATAACAAATAGCGTGTTAAGAGGTGGGGATTACTACCAATGGAAGTTAAGAAATTCAAATTCGAAAGAAGGGGCTAACATTCCTGTACTGCAGTTTCCTTTTTATTTTAACATAAATTTCTTGCATTAAACTTAATAATTTAAATACACCTGTAATTATAAAGTATGTAGACTTATACACTGTTATAATATTCATTTATTTTTATGTAAATATAACTTAAAATAGCATATATTTCAAGAACATTTAGGTCCATGATGAAAACAGTTTGACATAAAAACACATAAATGTGACGTCGTCAATCTTTTCAAAATTCGGGAGACCATAACTCGCTTATTAATAGGAATTTTTTCACCGGATTTTCATCAATAGTCTTAGTTTTCCTAATATTTTCAGATAAAATTATATAAAAAAAAAAAATGGTGGAATCCCCCATTGTCAAGTGCAATTTACATAGTGTATGTTCATGTGTTTTTATTTTATTGGATTTATAGAATCTGTTCAAAGGAACTTTTGGTATGAAATTTGTAAAAAAAAGTATGTGTTCGTGTTATAATTTTATTGGATACATAGAATCTTTTCCAATGAACTTTTTTATAGCATTTATCCATTTTTATTTCAATACTTTTATTTCTAATAATTCACACAGTTGTTCAAATGCTCTAAATATGCGTATACTTACGTAACATTATCTTTACAATCAAATAATATTACTACCAAGTTTATATCTCTACCCATTTTTGAATTATTGCCCCAAAAGTCAATATACCCCACATTTAGATAAAATCTTCAAAATTTTCAAAAATCTAATTTTTATGTATCTAGATACTTCTCAGTGCGCTGATTCCAAATTTTGAAACCGCAGGTCGATAACTCTTTTCGTTCTCGAGATATTTAGCTTCAAAGTTTTGTTCAAAACTGCCCATTTTTGGGTAATAACCCAAAAATGGGTCGAGTTATGAATTTGGCGACAACACCATTCGATTCTACGGGCAAAATTACATAAGTACACCAATTTTCAGAATTTTTGAACACTGCATACAATCTCTAAAGCAAAATAACTGAAAATGGCCAAAAATCGCAAAAATCGTAAGGGGTACCCCTTAGGATTTTTTCAGATTTTGGCCATTTTCAATCTTTTATTCATAAAAAATGAACCAGTTGGACAAAAATTATGAAAATTGCTATACTTATGTATTTTTGTCCGTAGAATCGAATGGTGATGTCGCCAAATTCATATCTCGACCCATTTTTGGGTTATTACCCAAAAATGGGCTGTTTTGAGCAAAACTTTGAATTTAAATATCTCGAGAACGAAAAGAGATATCGACCTGCGGTTTCAAAATTTGGAATCAGCGCGTTGAGAAGTATCTAGATACATAAAAATTAGATTTTTGAAAATTTTGAAGTTTTTATCTAAATGTGGGGTATATTGACTTTTGGGGCAATAATTCAAAAATGGATAGAGATATAAACTTGGTAGTAATATTATTTGATTGTAAAGAGAATGTTACGTAAGTGTATTTTCAAAATTATAAAACCTTAATGCATAATCAGTTATTGATTTGATATCTGTACCTTTCGAACTATCTAAAATTCTGTCAGTATCCAGTCCAACCGGTTCATTTTTTATGAATAAAAGCTTAAAAACCCCTGAAAATGGCCAAAATCTGAAAAAATCGTAAGGGGTACACCTTAGATTTTTGCGATTTTTGGCCATTTTCAGTTATTTTGCTTTAGAGATTGTATGCGGTGTTCAAAAATTCTGAAAATTGGTGTACTTATGTAATTTTGGCCGTAGAATCGAATGGTGTTGTCGCCAAATTCATATCTCGACCCATTTTTGGGTTATTACCAAAAAATGGGCAGACATAAACTTGGTAGTAATATTATTTGATTGTAAAGAGAATGTTGCGTAAGTATACGTATTTTTAGAGTATTTATATATGAGTATACATAATGTATATTCATGTGATAATTTTATTGGATTTATAGAATATTTTCCAAGGAACTTTCTGTATGGAATTTGTAAAAAAATGTATTATGTTCGTGTTACAATTTTACTGGATATATAGAATCTTTTTCAATGAGCTTTTGGTACGGGATTTGTACAAAATACATCAAATTAACGGAAGGTTTTGTGCTGGTCAAAACAGATTTTTTTCATTAAAATGGATTTATAAAATATGTTTTTTAACACAATAAAAATGTAATAAAAAGTGCACTTTTTTAATGCAAACGCGTTAAATAATGAAAAGTTATGGCAGTAACACTTTTTTATTTGTAGGCGTATAAAAATTTATGCAACTTAAGTAAAAAATGTCTTGTTTCACTCACAGGATTTGACGAACTCGCCTGCGGCTCGTTCGGTCAAACTTTCCTGTTCATGGAATAAAACTATACTTTTATTCTTGTTGCATGAATAACAATAATAACAAAAAGAATACAAGTTAAATGAAACGCACTGTTGTGGGTAGGTTTTTTATATTAGCGTAAAGCAACAATTAGATATAAATTAATTATAAAATAATATAAGCTACTACTTTTCCTGCAACTATTTGATAAATAATAATACGGATATGTTATGGTTTTATTATAATCTCACACTAATATTTTCCATAAATATGAAATAAGAGAAAAAATAAATATCCACTTACATTTGGTGATTTCTTGCTGTCTGAACCGCTAGGATTCTGTTCTCTGCTCCCTTAAGATTTGTAGTTCAACTCAGGATTTCATTTCAAGTGGTTTGAACACTGTAAATTCGCTGATTGTGCTCTCTGTTCCTTTTGAGATTCTACTGAAAAGAAACTAATTCATTGTAATATACATACGAGGTGTGGCAATTAAATAACAAGATTTTTTTTTCCGGCTTCCCTGTAAATTTGGCAACATTGCAAGTTATGTCATATTAATTTGTCATCTTCCCTCTATCCACTGTTAAAATTTCAGGAGAATTAGGCAAACCGTTCGGCAGTAGCCTTGGATTGACGTTAACTACTTTCTCGTACTCCGCCGGAATTATGTTAGTGTCAATATGAAATTCTGTGTGAAACTTAAAAAATCCGCTACAGAAATGTACGAATTGTTGAAGAATGTTTATGCTGATGAGGGTCTATCTAGAACTCAAGTTTTCGAGCAGTTTAGAAGATATAAAGAGGGAAGAGATCGGAGACGATTGACGCCTCAGTCGTGCACTGACATTTTTTTTTTTTTTGAAATGCTAGTGATTGTTCACATGAATTGAGTGCCTGAGGGGCATTTCGTTAACCAAGCATATTACAAGAAGGTTTTGATAACCTTTCATGCACAGGTGAGAAGAAAAAGGTCTGAAATGTGATGGATTCTCTATGAAGACAACGCTTCGTCTAACTGTACCAGAGGGGTACGACAATTGAAAGTTTGAACACATATGTACAAAAGTTCATTAGTTATAGGGCAGCAAAGTGAAAAAACTATGGGAGATTTCTAATGAAAATTAAAATTTCTATTTTGAAAACTAAAGCCCAGAGAATTTTTAGATTATTTTTTCCTGTAATCAGCGTGGTCGGATTAAGAGGATATTAAAAATACCCCATTGTTAAAATGGCGCTTACGTCTTTATGAGATCATTGTCCTTGATATTATCATCATTAATGATAACTATGTTGATTGACACACCCACAAACCGTGATGATTTATTTATTTATTATCAAAAGAGAAAAATGAATTTATTTAGCATGACTTACATTAGAAATCTCAGCTACTCGGCATCTCTGCAATCTCGTACTCAACTGCTCGGTATCTCTGCAAACTCGTTTTCAATTACTCGGGAACTCGCCAATTTACATTCGCCTGCAAATTAACAAAAAAAATTAAATTGTTGTTTGCTATTGAATGCATTTCGTTCGATTTCTAATAAATAAATTACTTAAAAGCTATTTTGTTATTATTCAAATTTTAGTTTGTTACCAATATGTTTGCTATGAAATATTTAATAATTTATAAAATTGTACACAAAGCTTAACTATAATTATGAAACATTTTATTCTCATACAAACAAATTATCAACTTATATAACCATTAATGAAGTTGGGAGGTTATTTAAACTTACGATTGTTATTAATTTGCAACAGTAGTTAACAATATTTCACTATTAAAACAATAATATATCAACAATAAATGCATTTTTAGCAGCAAAATAAAATAGATATTTGCTTGAAGACGGCAGCTATACAAGTTACCAGTAAGAACATTGCAGACGAACACAAATGAGTTTAATTTGGAATGCCGACCGTAATTATGCTTGATTTTGTTAATTCAATGCAGATAGAAAAATTATTTACAAAATAAAAATAATACAAAATAAAGGACTTCAAAATGCATTCATGAATATTTGAACGTAAAATTACATACCAATAAAATTTATTAAGAATTGCCAGAAACTATTTGAAATTGTTCTCAACTGCCGAAACTTTAAATTAATATAATTGAAGCATTGTTTAAACTTACTATTATTATTAATTTGCAACAATATGAAACACCAAATACATTATATTTTAACGAATAGATATTTTTACATTATGTGCACAAAATACGCCATTTTCCAAACAAACCCACGCTAAACTTGTATGCACATTATTATGAGAACACTTCAAAATACATATAAAATCATGTAAAATATAAAGAAAAATAACACTTAGCAGTATATTTCCAATTTCTATGCACAAATAAAACTGTACTCACGATTTCAACATTGTAATTCGCCAGTAATTTTCTCGTACAAATATATCAACTTCAACAACAAATATTGTCTCAAACGTTCAACCAACACTTTATCTCACTTTTCTATATGATTTTTCATACGTTTCCCAAGTTTTAACGAAGAAAATAAACGTCTATTACACTACAATGCAAACCGGTCACTTTTGTACAACATGTACCAAGAGCTGTGTTCATATTTTACGTAATTTTCTTGCACAAATAGTCGACCCCGGTAACAATTATTATCTCAAACGATGAACACTCACTTTATAAAACTTTTCTACATAATTTTTCTTATGTGTCTTGAGATTTAACGAGGAAAATAAACGTTTTATCACAGCAAAATGCAAGTTGGCGTCACCTCGCCATTTTGTTCTAACATGTAGTTATGTGGCCGCGTACGCGTAGGAATATCAAGTACTACGTGATTCAAGTTGAAATTTATTTGTAAATAAATTACGCAAAATATAAAATTTGTCGTGAAATTATTTAATATTTAATTATTTTAATATCAATTTTGAATTTATCTATGTGTTTCAGGCGTTTTAAAGAAACATGTCTTATTTTGTCTGATGTGCATAAAATTCGATGGGATTACTTTTTCAACAAATCATAAACTCTGGACAAATGATTAAAAATTCCTACAAAATTCTTTAAATATAGACTTAAAACTATAAAAAAAATTGTGGAACAAATAATTCTTCGACCGATATTTTAATACAAAAACCCTAAAAAGTCAATTTTTGAATTGATTTTTTTTCATTATTTTCTTTCTAAAAATTGTTTTATATGCTTAATAAATGAAAATTCGCATAATTATAAAGCTATATTCGCAGAATCGATTTGTGATATCGCCAAGTATGTATTTCCATCCGTTTTAGGGTTATTACCCAAAAATGGGTAACTGTTTTAAGGGAAAATACTTTTCTTTTAAATACAGGGTGATCGAATTTTTAATAGACTACTGTCTATTTGAAGATCTCATTTTTTGGTTTTTCGCTTTGTCTGACTGTACCAGATGGGCATGACAATTGAAAATTGAAACACATGTGCACGAAAGTCCATAAAATCGAATGCCGTAAAGCGCGTCAATGTATCTTTAACCGTTCATTAGTTATAGCCCGGCAAAGTGAAAAAAACTATGGGAGATTTCTAATCAAAATAAAAATTTCTATTTTGGAAACTAAAGCCCTGAGAATATTTATATTATTTTTCCTGTAACCAACGTAGTCGGATTAAGTGAAAATTACAAATACCCCATTGTTAAAATGGGGTTTACGCCTTTATGAGATCATTGCCCCTCATATTATCATCATTACTGATAACTGTGTTGATTGACACACCCACAATTTGTGAAATATTCAAACCGTGATGATTTATTTATTTATTATCAAAAAAATTAATTAATTTAGAATGACTAACGATATTATTGATTCTATATGCTTTAAAAATAAAAATTTCTATTTTAAAAACTAAGGCCTAGATATTTTTTTCATTATTTTTCCCGTAATCAGCATGCTTGAATTAAGAGAAAATAATACTTTCCAATTAATTATAGGGTGGTCGGATTTTTAGTGGACTACTGAATTGTTTAAAGTTACCATTTTTTTCATTTTTGCTTACTCTTACTATACTAGCTCAACACGGCTATTCAAAATTGGTTACCATATGTAGAAAAGTCCATAGAATCGAATGGAGCAACGCCCGTTACTGTATCTTTTACCATTCATTAGTTACAGTCCGTCAAAGTCAAAAAATATTGTCAATTTTGCTTTAAAAATAAAAATTTCTATTTTAAAAACTAAGGCCTAGAGATTTTTTTCATTATTTTTCCCGTAATCAGCATGCTTGAATTAAGAGAAAATAATAATTTCCAATTAATTATAGGGTGGTCGGATTTTTAGTGAACTACTGAATTGTTTAAAGTTACCATTTTTTTCATTTTTGCTTACTCTTACTATACTAGGTCAACACAGCTATTCAAAATTGGTTACCATATGTAGAAAAGTCCATAGAATCGAATAACGCAACGCCCGTTAAAGTATCTTTTACCATTCATTAGTTATAGTCCGTCAAAGTCAAAAAATATTGTCAATTTTGCTTTAAAAATAAAAATTTCTATTTTAAATACTAAGGCCTAGAGATTTTTTTCATTATTTTTCCCGTAATCAGCATGCTTGAATTAAGAGAAAATAATACTTTCCAATTAATTATAGGGTGGTCGGATTTTTAGTGGACTACTGAATTGTTTAAAGTTACCATTTTTTTCATTTTTGCTTACTCTTACTATACTAGCTAAACACGGTTATTCAAAATTGGTTACCATATGTAGAAAAGTCCATAGAATCGAATGGCGCAACGCCCGTTACTGTATCTTGTACCATTCATTAGTTATAGTCCGTCAAAGTCAAAAAATATTGTCAATTATGCTTTAAAAATAAAAATTTCTATTTTAAAAACTAAGGCCTAGATATTTTTTTCATTATTTTTTCCCGTAATCAGCATGCTTGAATTAAGAGAAAATAATACTTTCCAATTAATTATAGGGTGGTCGGATTTTTAGTGGACTACTGAATTGTTTAAAGTTACCATTTTTTTCATTTTTGCTTACTCTTACTATACTAGCTCAACACAGCTATTCAAAATTGGTTACCATATGTAGAAAAGTCCATAGAATCGAATAACGCAACGCCCGTTAAAGTATCTTTTACCATTCATTAGTTATAGTCCGTCAAAGTCAAAAAGTATTGTCAATTTTGCTTTAAAAATAAAAATTTCTATTTTAAATACTAAGGCCTAGAGATTTTTTTCATTATTTTTCCCGTAATCAGCATGCTTGAATTAAGAGAAAATAATACTTTCCAATTAATTATAGGGTGGTCGGATTTTTAGTGGACTACTGAATTGTTTAAAGTTACCATTTTTTTCATTTTTGCTTACTCTTACTATACTAGCTAAACACGGTTATTCAAAATTGGTTAACATATGTAGAAAAGTCCATAGAATCGAATGGCGCAACGCCCGTTACTGTATCTTGTACCATTCATTAGTTATAGTCCGTCAAAGTCAAAAAATATTGTCAATTATGCTTTAAAAATAAAAATTTCTATTTTAAAAACTAAGGCCTAGATATTTTTTTCATTATTTTTTCCCGTAATCAGCATGCTTGAATTAAGAGAAAATAATACTTTCCAATTAATTATAGGGTGGTCGGATTTTTAGTGGACTACTGAATTGTTTAAAGTTACCATTTTTTTCATTTTTGCTTACTCTTACTATACTAGCTCAACACGGCTATTCAAAATTGGTTACCATATGTAGAAAAGTCCATAGAATCGAATGGCGCAACGCCCGTTACTGTATCTTTTACCATTCATTAGTTATAGTCCGTCAAAATCAAAAAATATTGTCAATTTTGCTTTAAAAATAAAAATTTCTATTTTAAAAACTAAGGCCTAGAGATTTTTTTCATTATTTTTCCCGTAATCAGCATGCTTGAATTAAGAGAAAATAATACTTTCCAATTAATTATAGGGTGGTCGGATTTTTAGTGGACTACTGAATTGTTTAAAGTTACCATTTTTTTCATTTTTGCTTACTCATACTATAGTAGCTAAACACGGTTATTCAAAATTGGTTACCATATGTAGAAAAGTCCATAGAATCGAATGGCGTAACGCCCATTACTGTATCTTTTACCATTCATTAGTTATAGTCCGTCAAATTCAAAAAATATTGTCAATTTTGCATTAAAAATAAAAAGTTCTATTTTGGAAACTAAAGCCCAGAGATTTTTTATATTATTTTTCCCGTATTCGGCATGTCTGAATTAAGGGAAAATGATACTTTTCATTTAAAGACAGGGCGATCTGATTTTTAGTAGACTACTGCTTGTTTAAACATTCCATTTTTTTGTTTTTTGCTTGGTTTAACTGTACCAGTCGGACACGATAATTTCAAATTGCCTCACATATGTACAAAAGTCCATAGAAACGAATGGCGCAAAGCGCGTCAATGTATCTTTAACCGTTCATTAGTTATAGGTCGGCAAAGTGAAAAAAACTTTCTATTTTGGAAACTAAAACCCTGAGAATTTTTAGTTTATTTTTTTCTAAAATCAGCGTGGGCGGATTAAGAGAATATTAAAAATTGCCCCTGATATTATCATCATTACTGATAACTGTGTTGATTGACACACCCACAAATTATGAAATATTCGAACCGTGGTGATTTATTTATTTATTATCAAAACAAAAAAAAAATTATTTAGTATGACTTACATTAGAAGATCTCAGCTACTCGGCATCTCTGCAATCTCGTACTCAACTGCTCGGTATCTCTGCAAACTCGTTTTCAATTACTCGGGAACTCGGCAATTTCTGTTCACCTGCAAATTGACAAAAACATAAAAATTAAAGTGTTGTTTTCTATTGAATTCATTTTAATCGATTTCTAATAAATAAATTAGTTAAAACATTTGTTATTGTTCAAATTTTAGTTTGTTATCAATATGTTTGCTATGAAATATTTAATAGTTTATAAAATTGCACACAAAACTTAACTAAAATTATGAAATATTTTATTCTCATACAAACACATTATTAACTTATATAATGAAGTTGGGATGTTATATAAACTTACGATTGTTATTAATTTGCAACAGTAGATAACAATATTTCACTATTAAAACAATAATATATCAACAATAAATGCATTTTTAGCAGCAAAATAAAATAAATATTTGCTTGAAGACGACAGCTATACAAGTTACAAGTAAGAACATTACAGACGAACACGAACGAGTTTAATTTGGAATGCCGACCGTAATTACGCTTGATTTTGTTAATTCAATGCAGATAAAAAATTTATTTACAAAATAAAAATAAAATAAAATACGGGATTTCTATTTTGGAAACTAAAGCCCAGAGAATTTTTTCATTACTTTTCCCGTAATCAGTATGACCGAATTAGAGGAAAATGATACTTTTCATTTAAATACAGGATGAATGGCTTTTTACTGTACTACAGACTATATGAAATTTCCATTTTTTGTTTTTTGCTTTCTCTGACTGTATCAGCTGGGAACGACAATTGAAAATTCATACACATATGCACAAAGATCCATACTTATAGGGACTTTTAAGAAAAAGTAGCACATGATCCAGTTTTTCTTTAAAA
This sequence comes from Ophonus ardosiacus, assembly GCA_943142095.1. NCBI lineage: Eukaryota > Metazoa > Arthropoda > Insecta > Coleoptera > Carabidae > Ophonus > Ophonus ardosiacus. Next base: position 49,939,761 of record OW964832.1, read on the forward strand.
GTCTATTTGTTTGTCTCTCTTGCACTTATGCCATTGTGCGAGAGAGAAAACTTTTCAAGTCACTTGAAAAGAAAAACTTGATCGTGTGATGCACGCTTAAGATTGCTTGACATAAGGGCGAATAAATTATTCATTATTTTTAAAACTATGATAATTGTATATTAAACTAAAGATAAGTTGTAAAAATCAATGTTCCAAATGCTTTCAAATAGATAAAGATTTAAAAAATTAGCATAATCACGGACGCTAAGAAGTAATAATTATTAGAATTACATAATATAGCATACTTTATATTATTAATTATGGAAATAATTGAACAATTAAAATCGCTGGAGTCTCACAGAATCTATGCCTTTGTAAAACAAAGTTTTAATTTCATTCTACATATCAATTTTAGAAAACATATCTTGCTATATGTCATTAGAACGACAAAATGTCTAATATTAATAAAAAATTGGCAATAATTTATAGTAGTTATTATCTAAATCATATAACTAATTAAATTAAATTGGGTGGGCCAATTAATATGCGACGGGGTTCGTATTTATGCATAAACAAACGAAATATAAATATGAAATAAATAATAATTTCACTTACCTTTTGAGGTTAATCCAGGACCAGTGTAAAACGAACAGCAAATAAAACTGGCACCAAACAGCGTGTTAAAATTGCAATAAAGTCCTCAGCAACTATTATCGGCTCGGCATTGTTCGTAAACATCAATAAATGTTCTTAAATTTGATCACTTATTTCACCAAATGTTATTCAACAACACAATATTCCTTCAAACACACGTACACTTTCTCAATTTCATTGTAAAATGTTATTAAAATATCGTAAACACTATTTAAATAATTATTAGTGTTGATAAACACCCAGTTACGTTCAATGAACACGAAATAACTTGGAATCTTGTGCAAGTGTCACAACGTGAAACTAGATGGCGCCTTCGCGGAGCAGCGCGACGTGGACACATCGCGAGCTGAATCTAGACTGAATCATGGAGTCTCTCGCGAACTTGCATAAGAGGACGTGTGTTGGAGAGAGATAGAAGATACCCAATGTCAGATTGATGATGAATGATTTGGAATTATCAATTATCATTAAATGATAAATAATCTTTATAAAAACATGCCATTTTATATGCTATTCATGAAAAAGTACTTAAAACATTTGTAGATTTTAGTATTTCCGAGAAATCGGTGAAAATTCAACGACTTGAAGTTGGAACTGTCAGCTGTTAACCAAGAATATTGTTAAAATGTTGATTATAGTTATTGACTTTGTTTAAACATTATTGTAATATGTTTTTGAATAAAAATGATCCTTATTAATCCTATTTTAATATTCCATGCTTGCTTTTACTGTAATTAATAATAAATTGTTGTATTATGCCAGAGTTACATAATACCTTTACCAAGTATTTATGTATTTGTTTTAATAACTATGCAATATATTTTTATCAAAAAATGATGCTTATTATTCATATTATAATATTCTATAAACAATTTTTCATTATTTATTTATAAATTGTCAATATTTGCAATGTTTTCATTGTAGATTTGACTCCGGGAATAGGGGCACATATTGAACTATTTCATTAAATATTTCTATAATTTATTAGTAAAAAATCAATATTCAAACATTATTTCACATATTTCTATTTACAATATTGCCCTAATTGTTCCATAAATGTAATAATTTGATTCTAAATGTTATTGCAAAAACAGCCGATTCCAAGATGTGACTGTTTCAAAGTATATATCTTTAAAAATATAAAATATTTGGAACTATACATTGTTGTTAAATAGTCTCAAATACTTGTAAATTGTTGTACATTAACTTTTATTGATATATAAATAAAAATATGTACGCAAAATATAGTTTAAGATATGTACAAAATCTGATAAAATGATTCCAGAATCTTATGTTTAATCATTGTTTTTTGGAAGAATATCATATATTTTTTGAATAATAAACTTATTTTCTTATCAATTTATATTATAACACATTCTACAAAAATATATAATTTGTTGTACATTAACCTTTATTACGTTGCTGGAAAATGTTTCATTTTAAATGATGAGTTATTTTTCTATCAAGAACTCTGATAAAAATGCAAATACATGGTTTAACTTTGAGACTATTCGTGATGAAGAAGAACCAAGAAGAATAAACACGTTTTAGGATCCCTAGAATACGATTTTACTAGTTTTACGATGATGTCTGCATGTGTGTCTGTCTGTGCGTCTGTGTGTGAGTGTCAAAAATTTCTCTGACGATAACACCAACATTACAATTCTAAAAATCATAATTCTTTCGTATTCCTCTTCTTTACATCTATATGAACAGCTGATAAGATTTTGGTTATAATTGGAGAACCGGAAGTACCCGTATTTGAAGTTTTTAAGTACCACAAAAAAATTAGTAAAACTATTTTTGAATAGCGATATTAATACCATTGTTGATAAATGTTACATTAAAAAATGGACCATTCAAAATACATATGTATACCAAATTTCATTAAAATATTTAAACAAATGGCCATTTAATTAAAAAATTATTAAAGGTCGTTGACCCCAAAAAAAATACGGTTTTAAATCGTTTTTTACTAGGCTTAAACCACTCGCACAATAATTCTGAAAATTTGCACACTTGTATTAAAAAATACATAGAATTTAATGATCAAGTCGACAGGTTGCATTCTCCACCCAGTTTTGGGTAGCGTGTATCTACCCATTTAAGGGTTAAAGACAGAGATTTAATTTTATCAAAAATCGATTCCTCGTGTCAAAATACATATGTGTACTAATTTTTATTAATTTTCTGCAAAGGATATACTAAATATTTGAACTTGTATTTGCCCTAAATTTCAGGAATTTTGTCGGCGTCCAACGCGTAGCTTGCGCACTAAAAATTCAAAGATTTGCGGTAAAATTCAAAGTGTGTTTATTTGAAACTCCTTCAACAAAAAAAATTGAAAATTGGTACACTTATGTAACAATATACGTAGAATCTGATGGTGAAGTCGAAAATTGTTTATCTGTACCCAGTTTTGGGTGGTAAATATCTATTCATTTAAGGGTTGAAGGTACGACTTTAATTTTATAAAAAATCGATTCTTTGGGTCATAATACATATGTTTACTAATTTTTGTTAAAATATTGCAACAGGTAATTCAGTAATATCAAAACAAAATTTTCACATGTCATTGATTTTAAAGGTGTGTGATTCAGGACCTTATATTACTGTAGTACAATAATTCTGAAAATTGGTATACATGTAAAAAAAAATATGTAGATTCGAATGGTAAAGTCGACAGGTTTGTATCTCTACCTAGTTTTGGGTAGCGTATATATACCCATATAAGGATTGAAGATAGGGGTTTAATTTTAGAAAAAATCGATTCTTCGTGTCAAAATACATATGTGTACTAATTTTTGTTAATTTTCTGCAAAGGATATACTAAATATTTGAACTTGTATTTGCCCTAAATTTCAGGAATCTTGTCGGCGTCCAACGCGTAGCTTGCGCACTAAAAATTCAAAGATTTGCGGTAAAATTCAAAGTGTGTTTATTTGGAATTCCTTCAACAAAAAAAATTGAAAATTGGTACACTTATGTAACAATATACGTAGAATCTGAAAATGAAGTCGAAAATTGTTTACCTTTACCCAGTTTTGGGTGGTGATTATCTACTCATTTAAGGGTTGACGGTGCGACTTTAATTTTACGAAAAATCGATTTTTTGGGTCATAATACATATGTTTACTAATTTTTGTTAAAATATTGCAACAGGTAATTCAGTAATATCAAAACAAAATTTTCAGAGGTCATTGACCCTAAAGGTGTGTGATTCAGAACCTTATATTACTGCAGTACAATAATTCTGAAAATTGGTATACATGTATAAAAAAATATGTAGATTCGAATGGTGAAGTCGACAGGTTTGTATCTCGACCCAGTTTTGGGTACTATATACCCAACCATTTAAGGGTTGAAGATAGGGGTTTAATTTTAACAGAAATGAATTCCATGATTCAAAATATATATGCACTGTAATTTTCATCAAAATATTTTGAATGGTCCAGTTTTAATTGTAACATTTATTAACAATGGTATCTGAATCGTTACTCAAGAACGGTTTTAATAATTTATTCATGGTACTTAGACCAATTAAGCAATTGAAGACTGGGTTATTTATATAAGATAGTACGTAGAATCTAATGATATTATAGAAAAAAATACATCTCCACCCATTTACGGGTGGTGAATTTATACTCATTTTTGGGTAACAGATGTGGATTTAATTTTATCAAAAATCGATTCCTCGCTTAAAAATACATATGTGTACCAATTTTCATTCAAATATTCCTCAGAATACAAAAGTTATTCAAGTTTTCATGCACATGCAATGTGTAGTTAAAGTTAAAAAAAAATATATAACAATATACAAATACAGTATTATGTAACTTTTAATTGTGAGTAAATATCTTCAAATAAACTTTTTTAAAAAATGAGAAATAAAGCCGTTATTTAATAATTTATGATTCAATAATTCTAATAAAATATTGGTATAGCATAGCCACCTATTGACAAGAATTATAAACACTGGAAAGAAAAAAGTTTCAAATGAAATTTGCTCAAAATATTCTATTTTAATTATTTATATAACAATCTTAATTATATTATAGTTTGTATTTTTAGAAATATAAATGTTTAAATAAATAGAACATTTTCTCAAGAGCTATACGTAAATAAAATAAATTAAAATATATTTAGAATTAAATAATAAATAGAGTTTGTTACAAAAATTATTTTGTAAACAATTTTGTTTGCGAGAAATAAATTGATTTTTATTTTTATTCATTATCTCTGGAATTAAAACGAATATTAAAAAAAGTTTCAACCAAACTGCCTTTTATTTTTAATTACAAATATTTTTTCTTATGACAAACTTGGGCGAAATGTTATTAGTTTAGCCAAAAAATGGATTTTTTCAAATTCTTTAATATCAAAACAATACTGCTGCTGTACTCTATGATGAAACTTATGAACTATATTTTTTGTTGTCCTGTAAGAAAGTACGTTAAACTTCTCATTTTAAATAAATTAATAATTAAAATATAGTTTAATACACGATTTTATGTTTATTATAATTAAAATATGCTTTTCTTTGTTAATTTTATTTGACGTTTGTTATATCTGCAGCATGATGTCTCCACGTGTATTACAGCAAATCTGACCTTCATAAAATCCAGGACTGTAATTAAAAATTATTGGTTATAGAAAATATTTAACAGTTTTTTGGGCCAAAATTTATATATATTTCAACAAGGATAAGATAATAGTTTATAAAAAATACAAAATAAATGATCAAACTTGTTTATTTAAGAATATATACGGAAATATTGACTAGCAGAAAATTTCCTGAATACGTCTTGTGTGATAGCAACAAATTATTTATGGAATGCAAAATATGACTGGCGCTGGCGCTTAAATACCATAAAATGTACATTGGAATTTCTTGAAAATTTGACTATATACAATAATTTTTCAATTAAATATTGTTATTATATGTAATTTGGAGGTTAAATAAATATAATATTGTTCATATTACTAATTTTTTATTATAATAAATACCATATTTTGTTATATACATTTTATAGAGTGTACAGAATAAAAGTATTTCATTGTTTATTAATATTATATAAAATAATTGTTATTATTATAAACATTATGCTAATAATACAGTTTACAGAAATAAACACATAATACAAAATAAATAAAAATTATTATGTATTACACTGACATGGCATCTACATTTTTTTGTTTTTATTTTTCTTCACTAAATTTTCATAAAAAGTTAATGTGTTATACATCAGAAGATTTAGCACAAAATTCTGAGTATAAAAATATAAAATTCATAAATTATAACTATAATATATCGCTAATATCTTATACTTTTCATCTGACATACTTGGACTTTTTTCAGTTACAATTTTCAATACAAAATTTTCATTAAAAGTTAATAAATTATACATCAGCAGATTCAGCGTGAAGCACTGAGTAAAATGATACTAAATACTTGTACTAAAATATTAAAGTAACACTAACATTATCCATCTAGTCTTATTAAAGGTTATTTATCATTATTTTGTTGTTTGATGTCATCTGTTTGTGTTTTGTCTTCTTTGATTCGTCCCACATTCTTCGTCTACATAAAAATAACCCCCGGAGTTTAGTCCTGCGATATTTTATCCCTTAAACTACAATATTCTTCGCTAGACAACTCCAAACAATTGTAATGTTTGCATTTAATAGGATCTTGTAATCATCTCATTTGGCATTCTGTAAAAAAACTTATACAATGATAATAATAATGCTATGTATTGATTATTAAATACAAATATACATACCGTAATATAATACATGAAATATTGCTATGTCCATTTGGTTTAAGAGGCATTGACAGCTGTAGCATCTTTGCAAAAATCTATAAAATGAACCAAAAGTGTTGTTATTAAATTTGTAAAAATTATTGGCTGAAGCTCTACGTAAGAGCTAATACACCTTGTTGTCTCTAAACCAGTTTTGCAAACCAGTTTTTCTAACTAGTTCCTATTAAAAACCGGTTTCGGTACTAGTTTTTATGAAGAGTTTCTTCCCAAACCGGTTTTTCAAGTTCAATACTCGCTCAAAATCTGGTTTATTATACTGAAAAACTGGTTTCATGCCCTGAAATACAATTTATTTACATATCCATTGTTTAAACAAATGTTTACTAACCATATATCACCTTGTAACAAAATAAAAACTGAATAAATTACTTTTGTTTTCAGTTCCAATTATATACATTTGTTTATCCATTATTGTTGTCATCTGTGATTTGAGGTTATAACAATTGTTATTAACAATTAATAAAATATTAGTTATTATTAATTTCTGGTGCATAAAATTGACAAATATATTCAAAAAAATAATTAAACAAATTAAATTTCATAAATTTATTCATAAAAAAAACAATTTGACTTACTGCGCATGATCAGAATTATTGATTTCTCGATCGATCAATCTTACACATTCCAAACCATACCTGTCGGTGCAAAGTTTTTGCCATGTGTTATTTATATGAGTATTTGGGGGCATGTTAAAAAACAGGCCCCCTAAAGAAGGCGTCTGCACTGGAAAAACTAAAGAATTTCAAGGTTGTGTGGGTGGATTTTACATATGGTGCCACCTGCCATAAGAAATTTAAACTAGGAAAACAAGTGTTACATTTTATTTGTATTTAAACCATTTTAAATAGTTTTCTTATTATGGCTTAAACTATTCGTACAATAATTCTGAAAATTGGTATACTTGTAGTAAAAAATACGTAGAATTTAGTGGTAAAGTCGACAGGTTTGTATCTCTACCTAGTTTTGGGCAGCATACATGTACCCATTTAAGGGTTTAAGATAAGGGTTTTATTTTTTTTTAAATCGATTTCTCGTGTCAAAATACATATGTATACCAATTTCTGATAATTTTCACTGAAGGATATACCAAATATTTGAACTTGTATTTGCCCTAAATTTCAGGAATCTTGCCGGCGTCTGACGCGTAGCTTGCGCACTGAAAATTCAAAGATTTGCGGTAAAATTCAAAGTGTGTTTATTTGGAATTCCTTAAAAAAAAAAAAATTGAAATTCGGTATATTTATGTAAGGATATACGTAGAATCTGATGGTGAAGTCGAAAATACCCAGTTTTGGATGGAGAATTGCATAATTGGAAAAAAATTATTTCCGGCTAAATGGTTTACATGAGGACAAAATTTATTTGAAATAAGTTTCTCAAAATTAAATTCTAGGTGGGGTTAGTTTGAAACTTTTTTTAAAATTCTCACATTTTTGAAAACAAGATGTTGTGTAATTTTAAATTAAAAGAAAATTTTTGAAAAAAAACTTTTTTGTTTATTATCATAAATGAACCAAATTTTGAGTACATATATAACTCGAGCCGTAGATTCCAAAAATCGATAAGCCAATTTTCTAACACTACCCATTTTTGGGTAAAGGGCAGTCACCCAAAAAATTAATAGACCTACAAAGTCGACCTATCGATTTTTGGAATCTACGGATCGAGTTGCATATAAACCCAAAATTTGATTGTGAAATTTTTATAAGTACAGCCCTGGCGAATTTTTAAATGTAATTGCATAATTGGAATAAAAATCATTTCCGGCTAAACGGTTCACTTGAGAACAAAATTTATTTGAAAAAAGTTTCTTAAAAGTAAATTCTAGATGGGGTTAGTTTGAAACTTTTTTTAAAATTCTTACATTTTTGAAAATAGGATCTGCGAGTAATTTTAAATTAAAAGAAAATTTTTGAAAAAAAACTTTTTTGTTTATTATTATTAATTAACCAAATTTTGGTTACATATATAACTCGAGCCGTAGATTTCAAAAATCGATAAGCTAATTTTCTAAAACCACCCATTTTTGGGTAAAGGGCAATCACCTCAAAAATTAGTAAACTTACGAAGTCGATATATTTATTTTTGGAATCTACGGATCGAGTTGCATATAAACCCAAAATTTGGTTGTGAAATTTTTAAAAGTACAGCCCTGGCGAATTTTTAAATATAATTGCACAATTGGAATAAAAATCATTTCCGGCTAAACGAATTACTTGAGGACAAAATTTATTTGAAAAAAGTTTTTTAAAATGAAATTCTAGGTGGGGTTGGTTTGAAACTTTTTTTAAAATTCTTACATTTTTGAAAACAGGATCTTTGAGTAATTTTAACTTAAAAGAAAATTTTTGGAAAAAAACTTTTTTGTTTACTATTATTAATAAACCAAATTTTGGATACATATATAACTCGAGCCGTAGATTCCAAAAATCGATAAGCCAATTTTCTAACACCACCCATTTTTGGGTAAATGGCAGTCACCCCAAAAATTGGTAAACCTACGATGTCGATCTATCGATTTTTGGAATCTACGGATCAAGTTGCATATAAGCCCAAAATTTGGGTGTGAAATTTTTATAAGTACAGCCCTGGCAAATTTTTAAATGTAATTGCATAATTGGAATAAAAATCATTTCCGGCTAAACGGTTTACTTCAGGACAAAATTTATTTGAAAAAAGTTTCTCAAAATTAAATTATAGGTGGGGTTAACTTGAAACTTTTTTTAAAATACTCACATTTTCGAAAACAGGATCTTGGACTCATTTTAATTTGATTTACTGCGCATGATCAATATTATTGATTTTTCGATTGAGCGATCTTACACATTCCAAACCATACCTGTCGGTGCAAAGTTTTTGCCATGTATTATTTATATGAGTATTTGGGGGCATGTTAAAAAACAGGCCCCCTAAAGAAGGCGTCTGCACTGAAAAAACTAAAGAATTTCAAGGTTGTGTGGGTGGATTTTACATATGGTGCCACCTGTCATAAAAAATTTAATCTAGGAAAACAAGTGTCATATTTTATTTGTATTTAAACCATTTTAAATAGTTTTCTTATTATGGCTTCTTGAACCATTCGTACAATAATTCTGAAAATTGGTATATTTGTATTAAAATATACGTAGAATTTAGCGGTGAAATTGACAGGTTTGTATCTCTACCCAGTTTTGGGTAGCATATATATACCCACTGAAGGGTTTCAGATATGGTTTCAATTTTATAAATAATCGATTCCTCGGGTCAAAATACATAAGTATACCAATTTTTGTTAATTTTCTGCAAAGGATATACTAAATATTTGAACTTGTATTTGCCCTAAATTTCAGGAATTTTGTCGGCGTCCGACGCGTAGCTAGCGCACTAAAAATTCAAAGATTTGCGGTAAAATTCAAAGTGTGTTTATTTGGAATTCCCTCAACAAAAAAATTTGAAAATTGGTACATTTATGTAAGAATATACGTAGAATCTGATGGTGAAGTCGAAAATTGTTTATCTATACCCAGTTTTGGGTGGTAAATATCTATTCATTTAAGGGTTGAAGTTACGACTTTAATTTTATGAAAAATCGATTCCTTGGGTCATAATACATATGTTTACTATTTTTTGTTAAAATATTGCAACAGGTAATTCAGTAATATCAAAACAAAATTTTCACATGGCATTGATTTTAAAGGTGTGTGATTCAGGACCTTATATTACTGTAGTACAATAATTCTGAAAATTGGTACACATGTATAAAAAAATATGTAGATTCGAATGGTAAAGTCGACAGGTTTGTATCTCTACCTAGTTTTGGGTAGCGTATATATACCCATATAAGGGTTGAAGATAGGGGTTTAATTTTAGAAAAAATCGATTCTTCGTGTCAAAATACATATGTGTACTAATTTTTATTAATTTTCTGCAAAGGATATACTAAATATTTGAACTTGTATTTGCCCTAAATTTCAGGAATCTTGTCGGCGTCCAACGCGTAGCTTGCGCACTAAAAATTCAAAGATTTGCGGTAAAATTCAAAGTGTGTTTATTTGGAATTCCTTCAACAAAAAAATTTGAAAATTGGTACACTTATGTAACAATATACATAGAATCTGAAAATGAAGTCGAAAATTGTTTACCTTTACCCAGTTTTGGGTGGTGATTATCTACCCATTTAAGGGTTGACGGTGCGACTTTAATTTTACGAAAAATCGATATTTTGAGTCATAATACATATGTTTACAAATTTTTGTTAAAATATTGCAACAGATAATTCAGTAATATCAAAACAAAATTTTCAGAGGTCATTGACCCTAAAGGTGTGTGATTCAGAACCTTATATTACTGCAGTACAATAATTCTGAAAATTGGTATACATGTATAAAAAAATATGTAGATTCGAATGGTGAAGTCGACAGGTTTGTATCTCGACCCAGTTTTGGGTACTATATACCCAACCATTTAAGGGTTGAAGATAGGGGTTTAATTTTAACAGAAATGAATTCCATGATTCAAAATATATATGCACTGTAATTTTCATCAAAATATTTTGAATGGTCCAGTTTTAATTGTAACATTTATTAACAATGGTATCTGAATCGTTACTCAAGAACGGTTTTAATAATTTATTCATGGTACTTAGACCAATTAAGCAATTGAAGACTGGGTTATTTATATAAGATAGTACGTAGAATCTAATGATATTATAGAAAAAAATACATCTCCACCCATTTACGGGTGGTGAATTTATACTCATTTTTGGGTAACAGATGTGGATTTAATTTTATCAAAAATCGATTCCTCGCTTAAAAATACATGTGTACCAATTTTCATTCAAATATTCCTCAGAATACAAAAGTTATTCAAGTTTTCATGCACATGCAATGTGTAGTTAAAGTTAAAAAAAAATATATAACAATATACAAATACAGTATTATGTAACTTTTAATTGTGAGTAAATATCTTCAAATAAACTTTTTTAAAAAATGAGAAATAAAGCCGTTATTTAATAATTTATGATTCAATAATTCTAATAAAATATTGGTATAGCATAGCCACCTATTGACGAATATTAAAAAAAGTTTCAACCAAACTGCCTTTTATTTTTAATTACAAATATTTTTTCTTATGACAAACTTGGGCGAAATGTTATTAGTTTAGCCAAAAAATGGATTTTTTCAAATTCTTTAATATCAAAACTATACTGCTGCTGTACTCTATGATGAAACTTATGAACTATATTTTTTGTTGTCCTGTAAGAAAGTACGTTAAACTTCTCATTTTAAATAAATTAATAATTAAAATATAGTTTAATACACGATTTTATGTTTATTATAATTAAAATATGCTTTTCTTTGTTAATTTTATTTGACGTTTGTTATATCTGCAGCATGATGTCTCCACGTGTATTACAGCAAATCTGACCTTCATAAAATCCAGGACTGTAATTAAAAATTATTGGTTATAGAAAATATTTAACAGTTTTTTGGGCCAAAATTTATATATATTTCAACAAGGATAAGATAATAGTTTATAAAAAATACAAAATAAATGATCAAACTTGTTTATTTAAGAATATATACGGAAATATTGACTAGCAGAAAATTTCCTGAATACGTCTTGTGTGATAGCAACAAATTATTTATGGAATGCAAAATATGACTGGCGCTGGCGCTTAAATACCATAAAATGTACATTGTTCATATTACTAATTTTTTATTATAATAAATACCATATTTTGTTATATACATTTTATAGAGTGTACAGAATAAAAGTATTTCATTGTTTATTAATATTATATACAATAATTGTTATTATTATAAACATTATGCTAATAATACAGTTTACAGAAATAAACACATAATACAAAATAAATAAAAATTATTATGTATAACACTGACATGGCATCTACATTTTTTTGTTTTTATTTTTCTTCACTAAATTTTCATAAAAAGTTAATGTGTTATACATCAGAAGATTTAGCACAAAATTCTGAGTATAAAAATATAAAATTCATAAATAATAACTATAATATATCGCTAATATCTTATACTTTTCATCTGACATACTTGGACTTTTTTCAGTTACAATTTTCAATACAAAATTTTCATTAAAAGTTAATAAATTATACATCAGCAGATTCAGCGTGAAGCACTGAGTAAAATGATACTAAATACTTGTACTAAAATATTAAAGTAACACTAACATTATCCATCTAGTCTTATTAAAGGTTATTTATCATTATTTTGTTGTTTGATGTCATCTGTTTGTGTTTTGTCTTCTTTGATTCGTCCCACATTCTTCGTCTACATAAAAATAACCCCCGGAGTTTAGTCCTGCGATATTTTATCCCTTAAACTACAATATTCTTCGCTAGACAACTCCAAACAATTGTAATGTTTGCATTTAATAGGATCTTGTAATCATCTCATTTGGCATTCTGTAAAAAAACTTATACAATGATAATAATAATGCTATGTATTGATTATTAAATACAAATATACATACCGTAATATAATACATGAAATATTGCTATGTCCATTTGGTTTAAGAGGCATTGACAGCTGTAGCATCTTTGCAAAAATCTATAAAATGAACCAAAAGTGTTGTTATTAAATTTGTAAAAATTATTGGCTGAAGCTCTACGTAAGAGCTAATACACCTTGTTGTCTCTAAACCAGTTTTGCAAACCAGTTTTTCTAACTAGTTCCTATTAAAAACCGGTTTCGGTACTAGTTTTTATGAAGAGTTTCTTCCCAAACCGGTTTTTCAAGTTCAATACCCGCTCAAAATCTGGTTTATTATACTGAAAAACTGGTTTCATGCCCTGAAATACAATTTATTTACATATCCATTGTTTAAACAAATGTTTACTAACCAAATATCACCTTGTAACAAAATAAAAACTGAATAAATTACTTTTGTTTTCAGTTCCAATTATATACATTTGTTTATCCATTATTGTTGTCATCTGTGATTTGAGGTTATAACAATTGTTATTAACAATTAATAAAATATTAGTTATTATTAATTTCTGGTGCATAAAATTGACAAATATATTCAAAAAAATAATTAAACAAATTAAATTTCATAAATTTATTCATAAAAAAAACAATTTGACTTACTGCGCATGATCAGAATTATTGATTTTTCGATCGATCAATCTTACACATTCCAAACCATACCTGTCGGTGCAAAGTTTTTGCCATGTGTTATTTATATGAGTATTTGGGGGCATGTTAAAAAACAGGCCCCCTGAAGAAGGCGTCTGCACTGGAAAAACTAAAGAATTTCAAGGTTGTGTGGGTGGATTTTACATATGGTGCCACCTGCCATAAAAAATTTAAACTAGGAAAACAAGTGTTACATTTTATTTGTATTTAAACCATTTTAAATAGTTTTCTTATTATGGCTTAAACTATTCGTACAATAATTCTGAAAATTGGTATACTTGTAGTAAAAAATACGTAGAATTTAGTGGTAAAGTCGACAGGTTTGTATCTCTACCTAGTTTTGGGCAGCATACATGTACCCATTTAAGGGTTTAAGATAAGGGTTTTATTTTTTTTAAAATCGATTTCTCGTGTCAAAATACATATGTGTACCAATTTCTGATAATTTTCACTGAAGGATATACCAAATATTTGAACTTGTATTTGCCCTAAATTTCAGGAATCTTGCCGGCGTCTGACGCGTAGCTTGCGCACTGAAAATTCAAAGATTTGCGGTAAAATTCAAAGTGTGTTTATTTGGAATTCCTTAAAAAAAAAAAAATTGAAATTCGGTATATTTATGTAAGGATATACGTAGAATCTGATGGTGAAGTCGAAAATACCCAGTTTTGGATGGAGAATTGCATAATTGGAAAAAAATTATTTCCGGCTAAATGGTTTACATGAGGACAAAATTTATTTGAAATAAGTTTCTCAAAATTAAATTCTAGGTGGGGTTAGTTTGAAACTTTTTTTAAAATTCTCACATTTTTGAAAACAAGATGTTGTGTAATTTTAAATTAAAAGAAAAATTTTTGAAAAAAAACTTTTTTGTTTATTATCATAAATGAACCAAATTTTGAGTATATATATAACTCGAGCCGTAGATTCCAAAAATCGATAAGCCAATTTTCTAACACTACCCATTTTTGGGTAAAGGGCAGTCACCCAAAAAATTAATAGACCTACAAAGTCGACCTATCGATTTTTGGAATCTACGGATCGAGTTGCATATAAACCCAAAATTTGATTGTGAAATTTTTATAAGTACAGCCCTGGCGAATTTTTAAATGTAATTGCACAATTGGAATAAAAATCATTTCCGGCTAAACGGTTTACTTGAGAACAAAATTTATATGAAAGAAATTTTTTAAAAGTAAATTCTAGATGGGGTTAGTTTGAAACTTTTTTTAAAATTCTTACATTTTTGAAAATAGGATCTTCGAGTAATTTTAAATTAAAAGAAAATTTTTGAAAAAAAACTTTTTTGTTTATTATTATTAATTAACCAAATTTTGGTTACATATATAACTCGAGCCGTAGATTTCAAAAATCGATAAGCTAATTTTCTAAAACCACCCATTTTTGGGTAAAGGGCAATCACCTCAAAAATTAGTAAACTTACGAAGTCGATACATTTATTTTTGGAATCTACGGATCGAGTTGCATATAAACCCAAAATTTGGTTGTGAAATTTTTAAAAGTACAGCCCTGGCAATTTTTTAAATGTAATTGCATAATTGGAATAAAAATCATTTCCGGCTAAACGGTTTACTTCAGGACAAAATTTATTTGAAAAAAGTTTCTCAAAATTAAATTATAGGTGGGGTTAACTTGAAACTTTTTTAAAATTCTCACATTTTCGAAAACAGGATCTTGGACTCATTTTAATTTGATTTACTGCGCATGATCAATATTATTGATTTTTCGATCGATCAATCTTATACATTCCAAACCATACCTGTCGGTGCAAAGTTTTTGCCATGTATTATTTATATGAGTGTTTGGGGGCATTTAAAAAACAGGCCCCCTAAAGAAGGCGTCTGCACTGGAAAAACTAAAGAATTTCAAGGTTGTGTGGGTGGATTTTACATATGGTGCCACCTGCCATAAAAAAATTATACTAAGAAAACAGGTGTCATATTTTATTTGTATTTAAACCATTGTAAATAGTTTTCTTATTATGGCTTAAACAATTCGTACAATAATTCTGAAAATTGATATACTTGTATTAAAAAATGCGTAGAATTTAGCGGTAAAGTTGACAGATTTGTATCTCTACCCAGTTTTGGGTAGCATATATGTACCCACTGAAGGGTTTCAGATATGGTTTCAATTTTATAAATAATCGATTCCTCGGGTCAAAATACATAAGTATACCAATTTTTGTTAATTTTCTGCAAAGGATATACTAAATATTTGAACTTGTATTTGCCCTAAATTTCAGGAATTTTGTCGGCGTCCGACGCGTAGCTAGCGCACTAAAAATTCAAAGATTTGCGGTAAAATTCAAAGTGTGTTTATTTGGAATTCCCTCAACAAAAAAATTTGAAAATTGGTACATTTATGTAAGAATATACGTAGAATCTGATGGTGAAGTCGAAAATTGTTTATCTATACCCAGTTTTGAGTGGTAAATATCTACCCATTTAAGAGTTAAGGGTACGACTTTAATTTTACGAAAAATCGATTCTGTGGGTCTTAATACATATGTTTACTAATTTTTGTTAAAATATTGCAACAGGTAACTCAGTAATATCAAAACAAAATTTTCACATGTCATTGATTTTAAAGGTGTGTGATTCAGGACCTTATATTACTGTAGTACAATAATTCTGAAAATTGGTATACATGTATAAAAAAATATGTAGATTCGAATGGTGAAGTCGATAGGTTTGTATCTCTACCTAGTTTTGGGTAGCGTATATCTACCCATATAAGGGTTGAAGATAGGGGTTTAATTATATCAAAAATCGATTCTTCGTGTCAAAATACATATGTGTACTAATTTTTATTAATTTTCTGCAAAGGATATACTAAATATTTGAACTTGTATTTGCCCTAAATTTCAGGAATTTTGTCGGCGTCCAACGCGTAGCTTGCGCACTAAAAATTCAAAGATTTGCGGTAAAATTCAAAGTGTGTTTATTTGAAACTCCTTCAACAAAAAAAATTGAAAATTGGTACACTTATGTAACAATATACGTAAAATCTGATGGTGAAGTCAAAAATTGTTTATCTGTACCCAGTTTTGGGTGGTAAATATCTATTTATTTAAGGGTTGAAGTTACGACTTTAATTTTATGAAAAATCGATTCCTTGGGTCATAATACATATGTTTACTATTTTTTGTTAAAATATTGCAACAGGTAATTCAGTAATATCAAAACAAAATTTTCACATGTCATTGATTTTAAAGGTGTGTGATTCAGGACCTTATATTACTGTAGTACAATAATTCTGAAAATTGGTACACATGTATAAAAAAATATGTAGATTCGAATGGTAAAGTCGACAGGTTTGTATCTCTACCTAGTTTTGGGTAGCGTATATATACCCATATAAGGGTTGAAGATAGGGGTTTAATTTTAGAAAAAATCGATTCTTCGTGTCAAAATACATATGTGTACTAATTTTTGTTAATTTTCTGCAAAGGATATACTAAATATTTGAACTTGTATTTGCCCTAAATTTCAGGAATCTTGTCGGCGTCCAACGCGTAGCTTGCGCACTAAAAATTCAAAGATTTGCGGTAAAATTCAAAGTGTGTTTATTTGGAATTCCTTCAACAAAAAAATTTGAAAATTGGTACACTTATGTAACAATATACGTAGAATCTGAAAATAAAGTCGAAAATTGTTTACCTTTACCCAGTTTTGGGTGGTGATTATCTACCTATTTAAGGGTTGACGGTGCGACTTTAATTTTATGAAAAATCGATTTTTTGGGTCATAATACATATGTTTACTAATTTTTGTTAAAATATTGCAACAGGTAATTCAGTAATATCAAAACAAAATTTTCAGAGGTCATTGACCCTAAAGGTGTGTGATTCAGAACCTTATATTACTGCAGTACAATAATTCTGAAAATTGGTATACATGTATAAAAAAGTATGTAGATTCGAATGGTGAAGTCGACAGGTTTGTATCTCGACCCAGTTTTGGGTACTATATACCCAACCATTTAAGGGTTGAAGATAGGGGTTTAATTTTAACAGAAATGAATTCCATGATTCAAAATATATATGCACTGTAATTTTCATCAAAATATTTTGAATGGTCCAGTTTTAATTGTAACATTTATTAACAATGGTATCTGAATCGTTACTCAAGAACGGTTTTAATAATTTATTCATGGTACTTAGACCAATTAAGCAATTGAAGACTGGGTTATTTATATAAGATAGTACGTAGAATCTAATGATATTATAGAAAAAAATACATCTCCACCCATTTACGGGTGGTGAATTTATACTCATTTTTGGGTAACAGATGTGGATTTAATTTTATCAAAAATCGATTCCTCGCTTAAAAATACATATGTGTACCAATTTTCATTCAAATATTCCTCAGAATACAAAAGTTATTCAAGTTTTCATGCACATGCAATGTGTAGTTAAAGTTAAAAAAATATATATAACAATATACAAATACAGTATTATGTAACTTTTAATTGTGAGTAAATATCTTCAAATAAACTTTTTTAAAAAATGAGAAATAAAGCCGTTATTTAATAATTTATTAATCAATAATTCTAATAAAATATTGGTATAGCCACCTATTGACAAGAATTATAAACACTGGCTGGACTTTGTGAATTTTATCTTATTTATATTCAGAAATTATTATCTCAAAACTGGGGCGTTAAATAGAAAAAAGTTTCAAATAAAATTTGCTCAAAATATTCTATTTTAATTATTTATATAACAATCTTAATTATATAGTTTGTATTTTTAGAGATATAAATGTTTAAATAAATAGAACATTTTCTCAAGAGCTATACGTAAATAAAATAAATTATAAGTTAAAATATATTTAGAATTAAATAATAAATAGAGTTTGTTACAAAAATTATTTTGTAAACAATTTTGTTTGCGAGAAATAAATTGATTTTTATTTTTATTCATTATCTCTGGAATTAAAACGAATATTAAAAAAAGTTTCAACCAAACTGCCTTTTATTTATAATTACAAATATTTTTTCTTATGACAAGCTTGGGCGAAATGTTATTAGTTTAGCCAAAAAATGGATTTTTTCAAATTCTTTAATATCAAAACAATACTGCTGCTGTACTCTATGATGAAACTTATGAACTATATTTTTTGTTGTCCTGTAAGAAAGTACGTTAAACTTCTCATTTTAAATAAATTAATAATTAAAATATAGTTTAATACACGATTTTATGTTTATTATAATTAAAAGATGCTTTTCTTTGTCAATTTTATTTGACGTTTGTTATATCTGCAGCAAGATGTCTCCACGTGTATTACAGCAAATCTGACCTTCATAAAATCCAGGACTGTAATTAAAAATTATTGGTTATAGAAAATATTTAACAGTTTTTTGGGCCAAAATTTATATGTATTTCAACAAGGATAAGACAATAGTTTATAAAAAATACAAAATAAATGATCAAACTTGTTTATTTAAGAATATATACGGAAATATTGACTAGCAGAAAATTTCCTGAATACGTCTTGTGTGATAGCAACAAATTATTTATGGAATGCAAAATATGACTGGCGCTGGCGTTTAAATACCATAAAATGTACATTGGAATTTCTTGAAAATTTGACTATATACAATAATTTTTCAATTAAATATTGTTATTATATGTAATTTAGAGGTTAAATAAATATAATATTGTTCATATTACTCATTTTTTATTATAATAAATACCATATTTTGTTATATACATTATAGAGTGTACAGAATAAAAGTATTTCATTGTTTATTAATATTATATACAATAATTGTTATTATTATAAACATTATGCTAATAATACAGTTTACAGAAATAAACACATAATACAAAATAAATAAAAATTATTATGTATAACACTGACATGGCATCTACATTTTTTTGTTTTTATTTTTCTTCACTAAATTTTCATAAAAAGTTAATGTGTTATACATCAGAAGATTTAGCACAAAATTCTGAGTATAAAAATATAAAATTCATAAATTATAACTATAATATATCGCTAATATCTTATACTTTTCATCTGACATACTTGGACTTTTTTCAGTTACAATTTTCAATACAAAATTTTCATTAAAAGTTAATAAATTATACATCAGCAGATTCAGCGTGAAGCACTGAGTAAAATTATACTAAATACTTGTACTAAAATATTAAAGTAACACTAACATTATCCATCTAGTCTTATTAAAGGTTATTTATCATTATTTTGTTGTTTGATGTCATCTGTTTGTGTTTTGTCTTCTTTGATTCGTCCCACATTCTTCGTCTACATAAAAATAACCCCCAGAGTTTAGTCCTGCGATATTTTATCCCTTAAACTACAATATTCTTCGCTAGACAACTCCAAACAATTGTAATGTTTGCATTTAATAGGATCTTGTAATCATCTCATTTGGCATTCTGTAAAAAAACTTATACAATGATAATAATAATGCTATGTATTGATTATTAAATACAAATATACATACCGTAATATAATACATGAAATATTGCTATGTCCATTTGGTTTAAGAGGCATTGACAGCTGTAGCATCTTTGCAAAAATCTATAAAATGAACCAAAAGTGTTATTAAATTTGTAAAAATTATTGGCTGAAGCTCTACGTAAGAGCTAATACACCTTGTTGTCTCTAAACCTGTTTTGCAAACCAGTTTTTCTAACTAGTTCCTATTAAAAACCGGTTTCGGTACTAGTTTTTATGAAGAGTTTCTTCCCAAACCGGTTTTTCAAGTTCAATACTCGCTCAAAATCTGGTTTATTATACTGAAAAACTGGTTTCATGCCCTGAAATACAATTTATTTACATATCCATTGTTTAAACAAATGTTTACTAACCAAATATCACCTTGTAACAAAATAAAAACTGAATAAATTACTTTTGTTTTCAGTTCCAATTATATACATTTGTTTATCCATTATTGTTGTCATCTGTGATTTGAGGTTATAACAATTGTTATTAACAATTAATAAAATAATAGTTATTATTAATTTCTGGTGCATAAAATTGACAAATATATTCAAAAAAATAATTAAACAAATTAAATTTCATAAATTTATTCATAAAAAAAACAATTTGACTTACTGCGCATGATCAGAATTATTGATTTTTCGATCGATCAATCTTACACATTCCAAACCATACCTGTCGGTGCAAAGTTTTTGCCATGTGTTATTTATATGAGTATTTGGGGGCATGTTAAAAAACAGGCCCCCTAAAGAAGGCGTCTGCACTGGAAAAACTAAAGAATTTCAAGGTTGTGTGGGTGGATTTTACATATGGTGCCTCCTGCCATAAAAAATTTAAACTAGGAAAACAAGTGTTACATTTTATTTGTATTTAAACCATTTTAAATAGTTTTCTTATTATGGCTTAAACTATTCGTACAATAATTCTGAAAATTGGTATATTTGTATTAAAATATACGTAGAATTTAGCGGTAAAATTGACAGGTTTGTATCTCCACCCAGTTTTGGGTAGCATACATGTACCTATTTAAGGGTTTAAGATAAGGGTTTAATTTTATTAAAAATCGATTTCTCGTGTCAAAATACATATGTATACCAATTTCTGATAATTTTCACTGAAGGATATACCAAATATTTGAACTTGTATTTGCCCTAAATTTCAGGAATCTTGCCGGCGTCTGACGCGTAGCTTGCTCACTGAAAATTCAAAGATTTGCGGTAAAATACAAAGTGTGTTTATTTGGAATTCCTTTAAAAAAAAAATTGAAATTCGGTATATTTATGTAAGGATATACGTAGAATCTGATGGTGAAGTCGAAAATTGTTTATCTATACCCAGTTTTGGATGGAAAATTGCATAATTGGAAAAAAAATCATTTCCGGCTAAATGGTTTACATGAGGACAAAATTTATTTGAAATAAGTTTCTCAAAATTAAATTCTAGGTGGGGTTAGTTTGAAACTTTTTTTAAAATTTTCACATTTTTGAAAACAGGATGTTGTGTAATTTTAAATTAAAAGAAAATTTTTGAAAAAAAACTTTTTGTTTATTATCATAAATTAACCAAATTTTGAGTACATATATAACTCGAGCCGTAGATTCCAAAAATCGATAAGACAATTTTCTAACACCACCCATTTTTGGGTAAAGGGCATTCACCCCAAAAATTGGTAATCCTACGAAGTCGACTCATCGATTTTTGGAATCTACGGGTAGAGTTGCATATATACCCAAAATTTGGTTGTGAAATTTTTATAAGTACAGCCCTGGCGAATTTTTAAAAGTTATAGTATAATTGTAAAAAAAATCATTTCCGGCGAAACAGTTCACTTGAGAATAAAATTTATTTAAAAAAAGTTTCTCAAAATTTAAATTTAGGAGGAGTTAGTTTGAAACTTTTTTAAAAATTCTCACATTTTTGAAAACAGGATCTTGGGAGTTATTTTAATTTAAAAGAAAATTTTTGAAAAAAAACTTTTTTGTTTATTATTATTAATTAACCAAATTTTGGGTACATATATAACTCGAGCCGTAGATTCCAAAAATCGATAAGCCAAATTTCTAACACCACCTATTTTTGCGTAAAGGGCAGCCACCCCAAAAATTGGTAGACCTACGAAGTCGACATATCGATTTTTGGAATCTACGAGTTGAGTTGTATATATATCCAAAATTTGGTTGTGAAATTTTTACAGGTACAGCCCTAGCGAATTTTTAAATGTTATTGCATAATTGTAAAAAAAATCATTTCCGGCTAAATGGTTTACTTGAGAACAAAATTTATTTGAAAAAAGTTTCCCAAAATTAAATTCTAGGGGGTCTTAGTTTGAAACTTTTTTTAAAATTATCATATTTTTGAAAACAGGATCTTTGAATAATTTTAATTTAAAAGAAAATTTTTGGAAAAAAACTTTTTTGTTTATTATTATTAATTAACCAAATTTTGGGTACATATATAACTCGAGCCGTAGATTCCAAAAATCGATAAGCCAATTTTCTAACACTACCCATTTTTGGGTAAAGGGCAGTCACCCCAAAAATTAATAGACCTACAAAGTCGACCTATCAATTTTTGGAATCTACGGATCGAGTTGCATATAAACCCAAAATTTGATTGTGAAATTTTTATAAGTACAGCCCTGGCGAATTTTTAAATGTAATTGCATAATTGGAATAAAAATCATTTCCGGCTAAACGGTTCACTTGAGAACAAAATTTATTTGAAAAAAGTTTCTCAAAATTAAATTATAGGTGGGGTTAGTTTAAAACTTTTTTTAAAATTCTCACATTTTTGAAAACAGGATCTTTAACTCATTTTAATTCGATTTACTGCGCATGATCAATATTATTGATTTTTCGATTGAGCGATCTTACACATTCCAAACCATACCTGTCGGTGCAAAGTTTTTGCCATGTATTATTTATATGAGTATTTGGGGGCATGTTAAAAAACAGGCCCCCTAAAGAAGGCGTCTGCACTGAAAAAACTAAAGAATTTCAAGGTTGTGTGGGTGGATTTTACATATGGTCCCACCTGTCATAAAAAATTTAATCTAGGAAAACAAGTGTCCTATTTTATTTGTATTTAAACCATTTTAAATAGTTTTCTTAATATGGCTTAAACCATTCGTACAATAATTCTGAAAATTGATATACTTGTATTAAAAAATACGTAAAAATTAGCGGTAAAGTTGACAGGTTTGTATCTTTACCCAGTTTTCGATTCATTATGTCAAAATACATACGTATACCTATTTTTGTTAATTTTCTGCAAAGGATATACTAAATATTTGAACTTGTATTTGTCCTAAATTTCAGGAATCTTGGCGGCAACCGACGCGTAGCTTGCGCACAGAAAATTCAAAGATTTGCGGTAGAATTCAAAGTGTGTTTAATAGGAATTCCTTTAATAAAAAAATTTGAAATTTGGTATATTTATGTAAGGACATACGCAGAATCTGATGGTGAAGTCGAAAATTGTTTATCTTTACCCAATTTTGAGTGGTAAGTGTATACCCATTTAAGGGTTGAAGATAAAGGTTTAATTTTATGAAAAATCTATTCTTTGGGTCAAAATATATATGTTCAGTAATTTTTATTAAAATATTTTGGGTGGTCCATTTTGGTTTTTTTATTAAATGACATATTTGTACATTAACTTGTAAATAAATAATTATTAAGAATTGTTATTTAATACAATATCCCTATTAAAATAATTTATACTAGAACAATAACTTTAAATAAATTTGTGAAAAAGGTCGTTATGTCTTGTACTAATGAATAAATCGATATTTTATAAATTATCTGGTATAAAATAATGATACAGTAAAATATGTATTAATACAAATGAAATCTTGAAACATGTAACTTTAATAACATTTATTAAACAATACAATTTTCAAAAATGATTGTATTATTGATTTAAACAAAAAAAACGATATATTTGTGTTTCATTAGCCCAAAACGATATTGGTAGTGACATCTGTGTCAATATCGTGGAACTACTATTTATTTATTTATTTATTTAATAAACAATCCAACAAATTTATTTAATTATATTTTTTTGATTATATTTTTCAGTTTCATGTATTAGAAATTAATAACAACCAATGTTTTGTTAATTGTTAATAACAATTTTATAACCTTAAACGTCAAATGTCAGCTGATGGGCAATTGTTAATAACAAATGTACAATATGAGAAGAACGGGAAACAATAATAATTAAGACTTTTTGTTTTATTGCAAAGTTATATTTGGCAAGAAAACATTTGTTTAAACAATGGATATACAAACAATATTTCTTATTTCAGGTGCAGGCAATTAGTTTTTAGGAAATGTATAAAATAAACCGGTTTTCGAGGAAGTATCGAAATGAAACCGGTCTGATATCAAATACTAAATTTCAAGCCGGTTTTCAAAGCAAGTACTAGAGTTGAAAAACTGGTTTTTATATGAAAATCAGTTAAAATAACGAGTTCTCATAACACTACACAAGATCTGGCGAAGACAATACTTTACTAGTGCTTGTTTTGCACTTTAATTATTACAAATTTAATAACAACAGTTTTGGTTAATTTTATAGATTTTTGCAAAGATGCTACAGCTGTCAATGCCTCTTAAACCAAATGGACATAGCAATATTTCATGTATTATGTTACGGTAGCATTATTATTATCATTGTATATGTTTTTTACAGAATTCCAAATGAGATGATTACAATATCCTATTAAATGCAAACATTACAATTGTTTGGAGTTGTCTATCGAAGAATATTGATGTTTAAGGGATGAAATATCGCAGGACTAAACTCCGAGGGTTGTTTTTATGTAGACGAAGAATGTGGGACGAATCAAAGAAGACAAAACACAAACAAATGACATCAAACAACAAATTAATTATAAATAACCTGTAATGAGACTAGATGGATAATGTTGGTGCTACATTAATATTTTAGTACAACTATTTAGTATAATTTTACTCAGTGCTTCACGCTGAATCTGCTGATGTATAATTTATTAAGTTTTAATGAAAATTTTGTATTGAAAATTGTAACTGAAAAAAATCCAAGAATGTCAGATGAAATTATAAGATATTAGTGATATATTATTGTTATAATTTATAAATTTTATATTTTTATACTCAGAATTTTGTGCTGAATCTTCTGATGTATAACTCATTAACTTTTTATGAAAATTTAGTGAAGAAAAATAAAAACAAAAAATGTAGGTGCCATGTCAGTGTTATACATAATAATTTCTATTTATTTATATCATATGTTTATTTCTGTAAACCGTATTATTAGCATAATGTTTATAATAAGTTATAGTTAACAATTATTGTTTATAATATTAATAAACAATGAAATACTTTTATTCTGTACAGTATATAACAAAATATGGTATTTGTTATAATAAAAAATGGATAATATGTACAGTATTATATTTATTTATCCTCCAAATTACATATAATAACAACATTTAATTGAAAAATTATTGCATGTGGTCAAATTTTATAGAAATTCCAATGTACATTTTATGGTATTTAAGCGCCAGCGCCAGTCATATTTTGCATTCCATAAATAATTTGTTGCTATCACATAAGACGTATTCAGGAATTTTTCTGCTAGTCAATATTTCAGTATGTATTCTTAAATAAACAAGTTTGATCATTTATTTTGTATTTTTTATAAACTATTGTCTTTTTCTTGTTGAAATACATATAAATTTTGGCCCAAAAAAC
Source organism: Ophonus ardosiacus (assembly GCA_943142095.1). Classification (NCBI taxonomy): domain Eukaryota; kingdom Metazoa; phylum Arthropoda; class Insecta; order Coleoptera; family Carabidae; genus Ophonus; species Ophonus ardosiacus. The sequence goes on from OW964832.1 coordinate 49,965,608, forward strand.
TGTTAAATATCTTCTGTAGACAATAATTTTTAATTACAGTCCTGGATTTTATGAAGGTCAAAATTGCTGTAATACAGGTGGAGACATCTTGCTGCAGATATAACAAACGTCTAATAAAATTAACAAAGAAAAGCATATTTTAGTTATAATAAACATAAAATCGTGTATAAAACTTTATTTTAATTATTAATTTATTTAAAATGATAAATTTAACAAATATTCCATGTGTCATTTGATTAATAATCAAATGACATTTGTTTAAACAATTTTTCTTCCCGCTTAGATCCTATACACATTTCCATGAGCATGATTCATTAATTGATTTGTAGATATTATTGATTTTCTCACATTTACACGATACATCAACGTATTTTCTTACAATGCAACACAAAAGTATAGTTCATAAGTTTCATCATAGAGTACAGCAGCAGTATTGTTTTGGTATAAATAATTTTGAGAAAATCCATTTTTTGACTAAACTAATAACATTTCGCCGAAGTTTGTCATAAGAAAAAATATTTGTAATTAAAAATAAAAGGCAGTTTGGTTGAAACTTTTTTTTTAATTCGTTTTAATTTCAGAGAATTACAGTAATACACGATTCTGAATGCTACACCTTTAGGGTCAATGACCTCTGAAAATTTTGTTTTGTTATTACTGAATTACCTGTTGTAATATTTTAACAAAAATTCGTAGACATGTGTATTATGACCCAAAGAATCGATTTTTCGTAAAATTAAATTGGCACCCTCAACCCTTAAATGGGTAGATTCTTACCACCAAAAATTGAGTAGAGATAAACAATTTTCAACTTAACCATCAGATTCTACGTATATCCTTACATAAATATACCAAATTTCAAATTTTTTTATTAAAGGAATTCCTAATAAACACACTTTGAATTTTACCGCAAATCATTGTATTTTCAGTGCGCAAGCTACGCGTCAAGACGCCGACAAGATTTTAAGAATTTAGGGCAAATACAAGTTTAAATATTTAGTATGTCCTTTTGCAGAAAATTGACACGAAGAATCGATTTTTTATAAAATTGAGGCCCTATGTTTAACCCTTAAAAGATAGACATACGCTACCCAAAACTGGGTAGAGATACAAACCTGTCGACTTGATCATTAAATTCTACGATTTTTTTTTTATCTAAGTTTATTAGTTTTAGAATTATTGTACCAATTATTTAAGCCCAATAAAAATGATTTTTGAAACCCGTATTTTTTAACATGAGTCTGAAAACGAATAACTTTTGTGAACTTAAAAATATTCAAATGAAAATTGGTACACATATGTCTTCTGGACAGGGGAATCAATTTATGTTAAAATTAAACTCATATCATTTACCCAAAAATGGGTGTATATGTACCACCCGAAAATGGGTGGAGCTATATTTTTTTCTATAACACCATTAGATTCTACGAACTTTCTTATATAAACAACTCAGTTTTCAAATTTTTTGCTTAATTGCTCTAAGTACCATAAATCAATTAGTAAAACCTTTTTGAGTAGCGATATATGTAAATACCATTGTTGATAAATGTTACAATTAAAACTGGACCGCTCAAAAGAATTTGATAAAAATCACTGTACATACGAATTTTGACCCGATGAATCGATTTTTAATAAAATTAAACCTCTATCTTCAACCCTTAAATGGGTAGATATATGCTACCCAAAACTGGGTAGAGATACATATACGTCGGCTTCACCATTAGAATCTACATATTTTCTGTACATGTGTACCTATTTTCAGAATTATTGTACAGTTGGTATAATTATAGTAATGAAATATCCCGTGGCCGCGTGCCTGAGTGTCTGGTCGCGAACCTGGGGGTACCGGGTTCGATCCCGACAGACGCCAAATATTTCCAATTTTAAATGGCACAAAAGTGACCCCTGTGGTGCACTCTCCACGCCAGCTATGAGTGCCCGTGAGGTGACGCCTGGTAAGCGCCCACACGGTAAAATATATCGTCATCATTACCGATGTCTACATGTGTTGTAGATACTGGCACACCCAGAAATGGGTAATATGCCGTGATGATATATTTATTTATTTATTTAAATATCCTGAATCCTACACATTTAGGGTCAATGACCTCTGATAATTTTATTTTGATATTACTAAATTATTTCTTGTAATATTTTAACAAAAATTAGTAAATATGTGTCTTATGGCCCAAAGAATCGATTTTTCGTAAAATTAAAGTCGTACCCTCAACCCTTAAATGGGTAGATATTCACCACCCAAAACTGGGTACAGATAAACAATTTTAGACTTCACCGTCAAATTCTACGTATAGTCTTACATAAGTATACCAAATTTCAAATTATTTTGTTGAAAGAATTCCAAATAAACACACTTTGAATTTTATCGCAAATCTTTGAATTTTCAGTGCGCAAGCTACGCGTCAGACGCCGACAAGATTCCTGAAATTTAGGGCAAATACAAGTTCTAATATTTAGTATATTGTTTAGTGAAAATTAACAAAACTTGGTGTACATATGTATTTTGACACGAGAACTCGTTTTTTTATAAAATTAAATCCCTATGTTAAACCCTTAAATGGGTACATATATGCTGCCTAAAACTGGGTGGAGATACAAACCTGTCGACTTCATCACTAAAATCTACGTATTTTTTAATACAAGTATACCAATTTTTAGAATTATTGTACGAATGGTTTAAGCCGTAATAAAAAAACTATTTAAAATGGTGAAACCCGTAATTTTTCTGGTCAACGCCATTTAAAAATTTATTAATTAAATGGCCTTTTGTTGAAATATATTAATGAAATTTGGTACACATATGTATTTTAATCCATTAAATCAATTTTTTATAAAATTAAAACCGTACCTCCCGCTAATTAATTGTTAGATTTTTGCTACCGAAAAATGGTTTGAGATACAAATTTGTCGATAGCGTCTTTGGATCCTATGTACTTCTGACGATCTTACGAATACAATATTTAATTGAAAAATTATTGTGTGTGGTCAAATTTTGTAGAAATTCCAATGTACATTTTATGGTATTTAAGCGCCAGCGCCAGTCATATTTTGCATTCCATAAATAATTTGTTGCTATCACACAAGACGTATTCAGGAAATTTTCTGCTAGTCAATAGTTCAGTATATATTCTTAAATAAACAAGTTTGATCATTTATTTTGTATTTTTAATAAACTAGTGTCTTATCCTGGTTGAAATACATATAAATTTTGGCCCAAAAAACTGTTAAATATGTTCTGTAGTCAATAATTTTTAATTACAGTCCTGGATTTTATGAAGGTCAGATTTGCTGTAATACACGTGGAGACATCTTGCTGCAAATATAACAAACGTCAAATAAAATTGACAAAGAAAAGCATATTTTAATTATAATAAACATAAAATCATGTATCAAACTATATTTTAATTATTAATTTATTTAAAATGATAAATTTAACAAGTTTTCCATGTGTCATTTGATTAATAATCAAATGACATTTGTTTAAACAATTTTTCTTCCCGCTTAGATCCTATACACATTTCCACGAAATTGATTGGTTAATTGATTTGTCGATATTATTGATTTTCTTTTATTTACACGATACATCAACGTATTTTCTTACAATACAACATAAAAATATAGTTCATAAGTTTCATCATAGAGTACAGCAGCAGTATTGTTTTGGTATTCATAATTTTGAGAAAATCCATTTTTTGGCTTAACTAATAACATTTCGCTCAAGTTTGTCATAAGAAAAAATATTTGTAATTAAAAATAAAAGGCAGTTTGGTTGAAACTTTTTTTTTATATTCATTTTAATTTCAGAGATAATGATAAAAAAATCTGTTGTGGCCAGCACAAGACCTTCCGTCAATTCCATGTATTTTGTAAAATCCCATACCAAAAGGTCCTTGGAACAGATTCTATATAATATCATGTAAAATCGAACACGAACACATACTATTTTTTACAAATTCCATACCAAAAGTTCATTTAAAAAGGTTCTATAAATCCAATAAAATTATAACATAAACTACACTAAGTAATGTCCTTCCATCTTCTCTTTGGCCTTTCTCTGCGTGTCACTTGCGAGCAACACTATGACATACCAATTTTAGATCCTATATACTTTTTTCCATATTTGGTTTTGCACTTGCAACTGACATCTGTCAATTAAATTTTTTTGAATAATTATGTCAGCTGTTTCCATGATAAATAACAAAGCTGACTAATTTTTGAAAATTAATTTCTTTATAATGGTTTAACTCTACATCTATTGAATATGAAGGAAAATGAATAATCAAACCATATAGAGAAGAGTATTTTCTTTAATAAATATAATAACAAAATGTCAAAAAATAATATTTAACTGCGTTTTTTTAAGAAAAACTGTTAAAAACTTCAAATAAGGGTACTTCCGGTGGATCAATTATAACCAAAATCTAATCAACTCTTCATATGGATGTACAGAAGAGAAATACGAAAGAATTATAATTTTTAGAATTGTAGTATTGGAGTTATCGTCGGAGAAAAAATTGTCACACACGGACACACATACACACACACGCACGCACACACACACACACACACACACACGCGGACACACACACACACACACATACATACAGACATCATCTTAAAAATAGTAAATTCGTATTGTAGGGACCCTAAAACGTGCTTATTCATTAAAAACTCACTACCGAATTTTTTGACCAAAGACAATACCTTCCTTACCTAAAGGTGACGGAAGGTAAAAAATCAATTTATTTATCAGAAAATTTTTCACAAAATAATTTTTGTAAAAAACTATTTATTATTTAATTCTAAATATATTTTATCTAATAATTTATTTTATTTACGTATAGTTCTTGAGAAAAGCTGTAAATTTAATATAAAAAAATTTATAATTATGTTTTTGTGTTCACAGCTTTGCCAAATTTTAACCGCTTGTTCAAACGGGTTGAAATTTGAGTCAAATATACCTCAAACCTTCCCTAATCTATCCCTGAAAGCAGATTTAAAATATCTGTCCCCATTTTGAAATTATAACTTTTAAAGATAGGGTTGTCATAAAATAAAATTAACTAACAAAAATTACAACTTTTATTTTGACATGGGTGAATAAAAATATATATAAATCAAAAACGGAGGCAGATATTTTAATTCTGTTTTCAGCATTTGATAAAAAAAGGTTTGATGTATATTTGGGCCAAATTTCAACTTTTTTGGAATAGCGATGAAAATTTCGCAAAGCGCTAAACAAAAAAGAAAAATTATAAAACTTTTTGTATCTAATTTACCGCTTTCTCGAATTTTTACCGCTTGTCCAACACGATTGAAATTTAGGTGAAATATACTCCAAATTTTTCCTAATATATCTTTGAAAACAGATTTAAAATATCTGTCTTTATTTTGAAATTATAACTATTTAAAGACAGGGCCGTCATAAAATAAAATTAACTAACAAAAATTACAAACACAAAAGAAAAATTATAAAATTTATTGTATAAAATTTACCGCTTTGTCAAATTTTTACCGCTTATTCAACAAAGTTGAAATTTAAGTCAAATATACTCCAAACCTTTCCTAATCTATTTCTGAAAACAGATTTAAAATATCTGTTTTAATTTTGACATTATAATATTTTAAAGACAAGGCCGTCATAAAATCAAATTAACTAACAAAAAATTACAACTTTTATTTTGACATGGGTGAATAAAAATATATATAAATCAAAAACAGGGGCAGATATTTCAAATCTGTTGTCAGCAGTAGATAAAGAAAGGATTAGAGTATATTTGCACCAAATTTCAACTCTTTTAGGATAGCGAAAAAATTTGGCAAAGCGGTAAACACAAAAGAAATATTATAAATTTTTTGTATCAAATTTACTGCTTTGTCAAATTTTTACCGCTTATTCAACAGTGTTGAAATTTAGACAAAATATACATCAAACCTTCTCTAATATATCCCTGAAAACTGATTTAAAATATGTGTCTTCATTTTGCAATTATAACTTTTAAAGACAGGGTTGTCATAAAATAAAATTAACTAACAAAAATTACAACTTTTATTTTGACATGGATGAATAAAAATATATATAAATCAAAAACGGGGGCAGATATTTCAAATCTGTTTTTAGTGATAAATAAGGTAAGATTTGATGTATATTTGGGATAAATTCTAACTATTTTGGAATAGCTATAAAAATTTGGCAAAGCGGTAAACACAAAAGAAAAATTATAAAATTTATTGTATAAAATTTACCGCTTTGTCAAATTTTTACCGCTTATTCAACAAAGTTGAAATTTAAGTCAAATATACTCCAAACCTTTCCTAATCTATTTCTGAAAACAGATTTAAAATATCTGTTTTAATTTTGACATTATAATATTTTAAAGACAAGGCCGTCATAAAATCAAATTAACTAACAAAAAATTACAACTTTTATTTTGACATGGGTGAATAAAAAAATATATAAATCAAAAACAAGGGCAGATATTTCAATTCTGTTTTCAGCAATAGATAAAGGAAGGATTAGAGTATAATTGGGCCAAATTTCAAGTCTTTTGGGTTAGCAATAAACATTTTTACCGCTTGTCCAACAGGGTTGAAATTTAAGTCAAATATACTCCAAACCTTTCCTAATCTATTTCTGAAAACAGATTTAAAATATCTGTTTTTATTTTGAAATTATAACTCTTTAAAGACAGGGCCGTCATAAAATAAAATTAACTAACAAAAATTACAACTTTTATTTTGACATGGGTGAATAAAAATATATATAAATCAAAAACAGGGGCAGGTATTTCAAATCTGTTTTCAACGGTGCATAAAGAAAGATTTGAAGTATTTTTGAGCCAAATTTTAACTCTTTTGGATTAGCGATAAAATATTGGCAAAGCGGTAAACACAAAAAAAAATTATATTTTTTGTTATAAATTTACCGCTTTGTTAAATTTTTACCGCTTGTCGAAAAGAATTGAAATTTAAACCAAATATACTCCAAACCTGTCCTAATCTATATCTGAAAACAGATTTGAAATATCTGTCTTTATTTTGAAATTATAATTTTTTAAAAACAAAGCCGTCATAAAATAAAATTAACTAACAAAAAATTACAACTTTTATTTTGATATGGGTGGATAAAAAAATATATAAATCAAAAACGGGGACAGATATTTCAATTCTGTTTTCAGAAATAGATAAAGGAAAGATTGAGGTATATTTGAGCAAAATTTCAAGTTTTCTGGTTAAGCGATAAAAAATTGGCAAAGCGGTAAATTTGATACAAAAAAAATTATAATTTGTTTTTGTGTTTACCGTTTTGCTAAAATTTTACCGCTTGTCCAACAGGGTTGAAATTTGGGTCAAATATGCTTCAAATCTTTCCTAATCTATCTTTGAAAACAGATTTAAAATATTTGTCTCCATTTTGAAATTATAAGTTTTTAAATACAGGGCCGTCATAAAATAAAATTAATAACTAACAAACTTTTATTTTGACTGGGGTGGATAAAAAAATATGTAAATCAAAAATGAGGGCAGATATTTTAAATCTGGTTTCAGTGGTAGATAAGGGAAAGATTGGAGTATATTTGACCCAAATTTTAACCTTTTTGAACAAGCAGTAAAAATTTGGCAAAGCAAAAAATAATTATAATTTTGTTTTTGTGTTCACCGCTTTGCCAAATTTTTACCGCTTGTCCAAAAGGGTTGAAATTTGGGTCAAATATACTTCAAACCTTACCTAATCTATCCCTGAAAACAGATTTAAAATAAAATATCTGAATTTTTGATATTCTAAGTATGTGTGTATATAAAGCCTGTAAGATATTTGTAAAGAAATGGATATTAACAATTAATCACAAAATATCCGCATATATGTATTTTTATTCTTTTTAATTTAATACATGATTTTTAAAGATGTTAGAGTATTATTATACTATTCCTGGGGCATAAGTTATATTTTAAAAAAATATATTTTTTAACATTTCTTGTGCCATACAAAGTATTTTGTTTTATATTTTTATATTTATTGTATAAAAATACAGTAATTAACTCCAATTATCAAGCTTGGTAACGTAATAAAACCTGTCCGTTCCGTTAAAACTAAAGGCAAGTTCGTAGCGCGCCGACCAATTCTCGTTCACTTCCCTTCCAGCCTTTGTCCGCATCGCACGCTCTGTGTATGAGGTGTGCATGGTATTCCGACCCAGATCCACCTACGAGGGATGGGATCCAACCCCTACAGCTGAGCCCAGCAGTAGAGCACCAGGTATTCCTTGAGTAAAAGCAGGATATTCCTGAATAGAAGCAGTGGGTCTCCCCAGCACGTGGAAAACGTTATCGTTTATATTGTAGGAAAGGACGCCCGCTCATATTCGTCACAATAAACTTAGCGAAAGTGTATACCTGCTACATATAGGCTCGCCCGTAAAGCGAAAGTCTGTAGCTGTAAATATATACTAGTAGCTTTGTGGTTTGGGGCGAAAGGTTAACTATTATTATTGAGCGAAGCCCAACTGCAGTTCTTATTATAAAAACCCTGGCCAGGTGGCTGCAGTTGGGTGGATCCGGGGGCGGCGATAACGCAGAGTACCGTGTACGTAAGCGAGAGATTGTAAATCTGCAAAAATCAGGGGGGTGCTTGGTGCGCGACCATCGCTCCACGGCAGTTACAGTCAAGTAGGGCCCCAAGCGGTCGAAATAGGACTGGTGGTCGCGAAGCAGACGAATCCTTGGACGGCAGCTGAAAGTGGATCGAAGAACGGGACATGACGCACAACAAAATGGCCGACAATCTGGCACGGCCAGGTAAATATCGTTCCAAATAATGAAGATGTAAATGTATGATTTTATATACTATAAATGTTTTGTTCAGGTTTTTCAGGTGCAAGATCGAATCTGGAGGTGCCTGCAGTCAAAAAGGCCCAAGTTCCAGGCAACACGGCTCCAAAACAACAGCCAAAAGAGCCTCCAGATCCAGTCAATCGAGCCCCAAAGCAACGGCGGTGAGAATAATTTTCTGTAGTCAAAAAAGTTTATTAAAGTCTTTTATCATCTACAGACTTTAATCATCATTAAAATTGTTGTTCACATTGTTATTAATTTGTTAGAATTTTTTGGGAAAAAAATAACAAAGTTTAGCAGCATAACCACTCGTACACCGTTAAAAGGGCCTTAATTGTTTTATATTTGAATTCTACAAGATTGAAACTATATGAAATCATCAAAAAACTCGTAAAAACGAGTTTAAAAATGCATTAAATTCGAGTTGAAAAACTTACTTTATCTCAAAAAATTGACAAAATTTAGGAGCGTACCACACTGGTGGCCTTAATTATTTCAAATTTGAACTCTACAGGATTGAAACTATATGTAACCATCAAAAAAGTGGTTGAAACATAATTAAATATACATTAAATCCGGGTTCAAAAACTTGAATTTTTTCTCAATAATTTTACAAAGTTTAGAGACATACCATTTGTACACAGTTGAAAATAGGGCGTTAATTGTTTCATATTTGAACTCAGTAGGGTTGAAATTATAGGTAATCATTAAAAAAGTGGTTGAACCGTAATTAAAAATACATTAAATAGGGGTTAAAAACTTATAATTTTTTCCCAAAAATTTGACAAAGTTTAACTGCGTACCACTCTTGCACGCTTATAAATAGGGCCTTAATTGATCAAATTTGAATTCTACAGGGTTGAAATTATATGTAACAATTAAAAAAGTGGTTGAAACGTAACTAAAAATACATTAAATCCGGGTTCAAAAACTTGAATTTTTTCTCAATAATTTTACAAAGTTTAGAGACATACCATTTGTACACAGTTGAAAATAGGGCGTTAATTGTTTCATATTTGAACTCAGTACGGTTGAAATTATATGTAATCATTAAAAAAGTGGTTGAAACGTAATTAAAAATACATTAAATCCGGGTTCAAAAACTTGAATTTTTTCTCAAAAATTTGACAAAGTTTAGAGACATACCATTTGTACACAGTTGAAAATAGGGCCTTAATTGTATCAAATTTGAACTCTGTAGGATTGAAATTATATGTAATCATTAAAAAAGTGGTTGAAACGTAATTAAAAATACATTAAATCCGGGTTCAAAAACTTGAATTTTTTCTTAATAATTTTACAAAGTTTAGAGACATACCATTTGTACACAGTTGAAAATAGGGCCTTAATTGTATCAAATTTGAACTCTGTAGGATTGAAATTATATGTAATCATTAAAAAAGTGGTTGAAACGTAATTAAAAATACATTAAATCCGGGTTCAAAAACTTGATTTTTTTCTCAATAGTTTTACAAAGTTTAGAGACATACCAATTGTACACAGTTGCAAATAGGGCCTTAATTGTATCAAATTTGAACTCTGTAGGATTGAAATTATATGTAATCATTAAAAAAGTGGTTGAAACGTAATTAAAAATACATTAAATCCGGGTTCAAAAACTTGAATTTTTTCTTAATAATTTTACAAAGTTTAGAGACATACCATTTGTACACAGTTGAAAATAGGGCCTTAATTGTATCAAATTTGAACTCTGTAGGATTGAAATTATATGTAATCATTAAAAAAGTGGTTGAAACGTAATTAAAAATACATTAAATCCGGGTTCAAAAACTTGAATTTTTTCACAATTATTTTACAAAGTTTAGAGACATACCATTTGTACACAGTTGAAAATAGGGCCTTAATTGTATCAAATTTGAATTCTACAGGGTTGAAATTATATGTAACAATTAAAAAAGTGGTTGAAACGTAACTAAAAATACATTAAATCGGGGTTAAAAACTTATAATTTTTTCCCAAAAATTTGACAAAGTTTAGAGACATACCATTTGTACACAGTTGAAAATAGGGCGTTAATTGTTTCATATTTGAACTCAGTACGGTTGAAATTATAGGTAATCTTTAAAAAAGTGGTTGAAACGTAATTAAAAATACATTAAATCGGGGTTAAAAACTTATAATTTTTTCCCAAAAATTTGACAAAGTTTAGAGACATACCATTTGTACACAGTTGAAAATAGGGCCTTAATTGTATCAAATTTGAACTCTGTAGGATTGAAATTATATGTAATCATTAAAAAAGTGGTTGAAACGTAATTAAAAATACATTAAATCCGGGTTCAAAAACTTGAATTTTTTCTTAATAATTTTACAAAGTTTACAGACATACCAATTGTACACAGTTGAAAATAGGGTCTTAATTGTATCAAATTTGAACTCTGTAGGATTGAAATTATATGTAATCATTAAAAAAGTGGTTGAAACGTAATTAAAAATACATTAAATCCGGGTTCAAAAACTTGAATTTTTTCTTAATAATTTTACAAAGTTTAGAGACATACCATTTGTACACAGTTGAAAATAGGGCCTTAATTGTATCAAATTTGAACTCTGTAGGATTGAAATTATATGTAATCATTAAAAAAGTGGTTGAAACGTAATTAAAAATACATTAAATCCGGGTTCAAAAACTTGAATTTTTTCACAATTATTTTACAAAGTTTAGAGACATACCATTTGTACACAGTTGAAAATAGGGCCTTAATTGTATCAAATTTGAACTCTGTAGGATTGAAATTATATGTAATCATTAAAAAAGTGGTTGAAACGTAATTAAAAATACATTAAATCCGGGTTCAAAAACTTGAATTTTTTCTTAATAATTTTACAAAGTTTAGAGACATACCATTTGTACACAGTTGAAAATAGGGCCTTAATTGTATCAAATTTGAACTCTGTAGGATTGAAATTATATGTAATCATTAAAAAAGTGGTTGAAACGTAATTAAAAATACATTAAATCCGGGTTCAAAAACTTGATTTTTTTCTCAATAGTTTTACAAAGTTTAGAGACATACCATTTGTACACAGTTGAAAATAGGGCTTTAATTGTATCAAATTTGAACTCTGTAGGATTGAAATTATATGTAATCATTAAAAAAGTGGTTGAAACGTAATTAAAAATACATTAAATCCGGGTTCAAAAACTTGAATTTTTTCTTAATAATTTTACAAAGTTTAGAGACATACCATTTGTACACAGTTGAAAATAGGGCCTTAATTGTATCAAATTTGAACTCTGTAGGATTGAAATTATATGTAATCATTAAAAAAGTGGTTCAAACGTAATTAAAAATACATTAAATCCGGGTTCAAAAACTTGATTTTTTTCTCAATAGTTTTACAAAGTTTAGAGACATACCATTTGTACACAGTTGAAAATAGGGCCTTAATTATATCAAATTTGAACTCTGTAGGATTGAAATTATAGGTAATCATTAAAAAAGTGGTTGAAACTTAATTAAAAATACATTAAATCGGGGTTAAAAACTTATAATTTTTTCCCAAAAATTTGACAAAGTTTAACTGCGTACCACTCTTGCACGCTTATAAATAGGGCCTTAATTGATCAAATTTGAATTCTACAGGGTTGAAATTATATGTAACAATTAAAAAAGTGGTTGAAACGTAACTAAAAATACATTAAATCCGGGTTCAAAAACTTGAATTTTTTCTCAATAATTTTACAAAGTTTAATAGCATACCACTTGTACACAGTTGGAAATAGGGCCTTAATTGTTTCAAATTTGAACTCTACAGAGTTGAAATTATATGTAACAATTAAACAAGTGATTAAAACACGATTAAAATTGCATTAAATCCGGGTTTAAAAACTTGTAATTTTCCCCCAAAAATTTGGCAAAATTTAACGGCATACCACTCGTACACAGTTACAAATAGGGTCTTAATTCTTCCAAAATCGTATTCCCCGATGTTTAAAATTCTTTTAACAATGATTAAAGTGTATTAAAGCCTTTTGATGATGATTAAAGTATTGTAGAATAAGTTTAAATTGTTGTTGACATTGTTACTGACTTGCTAGTGTTTTTTCAGGGCATCAGCGTCATGTCCCGGGTTCCAGAGCAACGGGGTCCAGCGGCAGAGTATGAATGTTGTGTGTGAGGGCCCTCAGACTGAATGGTGTGTGCTGTATGTTGCATTAATCATTAATCATTTTCCTTTCCTTCCTGGTCGGCCGACCCCTCTGCCTAAGTGGAGGGACCTTGACGCGGTGGCAGAGCTTAACCATCCCTTAAATTAGGGGTGGGACCAACGACTCCACAAATCTTTTAATCATTTCAATGTTTTAAATGTTTTATGTGTTCTTATGTTCACAGGAAAGAAAAACAACAACAAGAAACAAATATATTGTAAAATAAATAAAGCATTGTTAAATAAATATGTTTTTATTTCCCTATCCTAAACCACCCTAACCCCTTCAGGGTAGAAAAGGGTCGGTGAACTACTAGCGACACCATACCCTAATTTGGGGTGTGTGTCCCTGCTAAATTGCTAAGCGGTTACTGTCCGCGCTACGTAGTTCGCCGTAAGCAACCCGCATTACGTATATGTTAAGTGGATCACGTGCTATTTAAATAAATATATTATTTTACCCATTTCTGGGTGTGCCAATCTGCTGAAATTATAATTTAAACTGTAAAATGTTGATATTTAAGTTTATATGACATTATATCATGTATTTGTAATAAAAGAAATAAATTTTTATACCTATTTTGTTGACTGTTTTGTGTTGATTTGTAACCTGTAACCAAATATAATCAAATCTCAGCAGAAGTTTTGAAGTTTGGGGTTCGTTTTGAAAGGAAATCTTCTATTTTATTTTGAAAAATGGGGCGATAAAGAACTATTTAGTGTTTTAATACTTGTGCCAATGATGAATTTACACAAGTTTCACAACAAATATCACAAGATTTATATGCGAAATGATTGTTGTAACATTGGCGGAAAATGATGAACAATACAGCTTTAAAACCGAGTTTCAGGGCCCCTTCAAAGACAGACTACATTAAAGGTATAAAAAACACATTTTACAACATATTGTTTAATAGTTCTCTTGTTGTTATTTTCATATAAATAAAACATATCCTTTACAGATAGGATTGAAGAAAGTGGCACAAATAGACACAATACGTTTAATATATCCTTTATATTTTAATTGTTTGCCCCAAAAATGGGTATAGGGGTTTAAAATGATGTAGACTTTGATTTTTATATCAGAAATCCCGGTTCGAAAATGTAAATCTACCAAAAATTAACCTTCATATAGCAGAAGTTGTGGAAGGTGTTTTTGATCCGAAGCAAAATCAATTGCTTCCCATTCTCTTATAAATTAATCAATTACCCTAAAAATGGGTGTAGATGTTCGAAATGATGCCTATTTTGATTTTCATACAAAAAACCTGGTTTGGTTACATATATAACCACTTTGAGAGTCTGTCTGTTGTGTTGTGGTCCCGGTAGTTCAAGGAGTTCATTTATCTCATGAACCCAAAACTGGGTTTTATGGGCTGACACTTGGGTAGATTGTTTGGAATGATGTCTATTTTAAGTTTCGTATGCCAAAAGGGACTTAGATTGAAGAAAAATTAGTGAAATTGTGAATAATCGGTCTTACATCGTGGATATTTATGTCTTAATTTCGAACCCTAAAATATGTTTTTAGGGTTTGTGGCTGCGGCTAGTTTATTCATTTGGACTGCATTTTAAATTTCTTGCGGCAAAAGGGCCGTAAATTGTGTGCGAAATGAATAATCAACGAAATACCTCCTAACCTGAATAGCATTGCGAGATGGAAATTCGTTGATTTAGGGTATTAAATCAATAAATAGGGGTTGAAAACTTATCATAATATGTTTTTATTATTATTTATCATCGTTTTAGGGTGTGAAACATGTATATAGAGCTTTAATTCGTTCAGAATCATTATTCAAAAGTAGAAATGTCAAATTCTAGCCTCGAAAGTTTGGAGGCTATTTTCTCCTATTAAAAAAAATATAATCGCAAAAGTAAATATACCATTAGAATCAGCAAAAAATAGCACATCTTTTTAGCATATTAATTTATTTTTAGAATAAAATTAATTTTTGGTCTAAATTACAATTTTTATTGGGTTATATTCGCCTGGTGCGCTACGACATGCGTCTTCCAGTTACTTCTTTTTTCGTTGCGTGTATGCAGTCAACGACGTATGTCTGATCGGGCCCTCTTGGTTCTTGTAAAACAAGTCCGTTTCTGTTCATTTCAGTTTTTCGTTGAAAGTCTCGGAGTTTGGACGTACGCTTGATCACTCCTCAAAAACAATTATTTTATTAAATAATTACAATAAAATATTAAGTGAAACAATTATTATAGTACGTAATTAACAAATATTGATTGGAATTTATATATTTGGGAATGCAAATTAATTTTTTTTATCGCGGACGTTTACATTGTTGTAATAAAGGAATTACAAGTGGAAAAAAAAAAATTAAAGTGTTTTGTGGACTCTTAGTGAACAAATATAAAAAATTAGTGTTCAATAAATGACAATTGTTGATCAATGTGCCATGTGCCGGGTTCAGAACAGCAGGTGCGGATTTCATCCCTAGTATGCAGTTTCCCACAGCAGTTGGAGCGGTATTCCAGGCTTTTCCAAAGGTTTACATCATAAAAAGGTAGGAAATATTTTATTAGCCATTTTGCCTTCCAGCACATTTACTAAAATGTAAATTTTCTCTCCCAATGGTTAGCTACTAGTTGTAGAAATTTACTAACCCATGTTTTCAGCCTAATTAAATTAGTTCACAGCTAACCTTTTCTTTCAGCTCTCTTTCAGCTAGTATTAAGTTATTTTCTTAGTCTTTCAGAGGTAGGGAACTTTAGATTAGCCTGCCGCGCAGAGCCTGAAGTCCTGAAGCTGAAGGCGCCCCTCTGCGACCAAAGAACATCGGGATTAATAATTTTTCTTTCTTAATTTCAGTTAAGCTAGATATAATTAGGTTAAGGAATTTTGAATGCTTGTAAAAATTTCCTATCGTACAAATACAAGTAAGTTTTAAAGTTTTTTGAATGTTTTGGACAAAAATCGTACGATGTTTGGAATTTTTACGGTGAATATATATACCTATTTGTTCAATTAAATAATTGTTATTATTTTAATAATTGGATGTCTTCATAAATAGCAAAGTACCGTTATATTTTCAATAAATATTCTTTATTTTGTTTAAATACCTAATCATTTTAAACAAATGAAATATTTAAAAATATTCTTGTTTAGTATATTTGTAGTTTTACAACAATTAATTCGGTGCTTTGTTAATAAATAAATCAACAATTAATATTTTTGTGTTAGTATCTGTTGTTTAATATTTATGGTATATATTTCACACCCGCTGGAAGGCAAAACCTTGTTATATTTTGGATAATTATCCATATTTACCCTCCGTGAAAGAGCCGTTAAGAGGCTAAAGCGATTAACAATGTTTAATGTTACTAATGACAACTTTTTGGCGTCAAACAATAAACATTTTAATAATTTATTTTTAATTGATATATTTCACTACTAGCCTATAAATATTTTATTATTAACTCATTATTAGTCCGAGAAATTGCTTATATTAATGCAAAAATTATTAACATTAGTTTCATTTTAATATTTTTCCCAAATATTAATAAATAAATAAAGATGACTGTTTTAATAATATTAAAATTATTTCATTTTATTGTTGTGTAAGGGTATAATATATGTATTTAATATTGGACATTGAACAATAAATAATTTAATAGTTTGTATTTTATTAATTTTATCAAATGTAAAGTTAATCATTATGGCTAATTACCGGCTCAAAAACCAGATGCGTGCCTAAAATTATCCAGAGTAAAATAAGGGGCACCCATTTCTTTTATATTGTTGTTTTTGAAGTGCACCCGTGCCCGTACCTTAGAATAAGTGTTTAGGGACAAAGCCCTGCAAATTAGTTGCGCCTTAGTTTTAAGTTAGTTTTTCGATTCCGCGTTTTACGATCGGTCGTCGGCAGGCATTAAATGGCCCCGCGAGGCTTTTGCGGGCTCTTGTATTACCGCCCTAGAGCCAGAATATTAATTTATGCTGGCACTAGGGTACGACTTTACGTCGGTGGTAATATCCAATGAATCGGAATTTTGCTTTTCGTTCTCGCGATTTTCAGGAAATCAGGATAAACAAATTTGCTCTTATTGGGTTCGATTCCCGAAGGGGTAAATATGATAATACAAATATTAGGTTAGGTTAGGTTTACCATTTATAGGGTTTAGTTTTCAAACAGAAATATTAGGTAGTTTATAATTAGGGACAAATATAATGTGTTATAGGCTCTTTCAAAATGATTGATCGAATTAACATAATCCTAGGTTAAGAGTTGAATTGTTAAGGTATGTTTAGATAAATTACAAGCTAAATGTCCAAAAATTCATTTCACAATTCGTCTAGTCATTTTGAAAAAGCCTGGGCGTATTATAAAAATACGGATTTTACAATCTGTGTACATTAGATGAATACAGGGTGTTTCATGTAACAGTACAAGGCTTTCATCCTCCGAAGCCTTTTAGTGTTACATGAAACACCCCATATTTCAGGTGTCCATGATAATTCATGACATAGATGGTTAATATGGAACAAGACAACTGCGCCTGACAATCAATTGTTGGGCCCTTTATTTAATTTTAAGTACCGCCTTTACGGGTACGGGACCGGCACTATATTTATATTTATGTATGTTTCTTGCGCCTTGCCACCCCTAGACGCTAGTTTCTACGGGGTGGCCCATTATTATAAAGTTTCAGCTCATCAAAAGTTGTCGCCTAGAAGTCGTGCTAACGTCACGCAAAGTTAAGTCCTCCTAACGTGAGGCAAATTTATGAATAGACTTTGAAAATTATGCCATTATATTGCAAAAGTATATAAAAAATTAATATTTAATAGAGAAAAATAAGTAAACACACACATACATACATACATACACACACTCACACACAGTCACACACACACACATGTTATTTATTAAATTATGCCATATTATTGAAAAAAGTATGAAAAATTAATATAGATATAGGAACAGAAATAAACACACACACACACACATACACGTACACACACACACACACAAATGGTATTTTTCAGTATGAATTCAAGATGGACCGAAGACCATTTCAAAACCACCCCAAACCACTCGGACGTTGAGAAAACATCTCTTAAGGATGAATGGAAAAGTATGTCAAATTTAAATACAAAAAATATAATCAAATACTAAAATATATATTTATTTATAGAGAGAAAATAGAAGAACTACTCAGGTACTGCAAATATATGAAGAAAATATCTGCGTCGCCAAACAAAGGTATTAAATTAATATATTTCTCCCCCAGAATAATATAATACAATAATTTTATTTTTTTACAGGAAGCATCCACCGATCCCCCCATATTTTGAAGAATCCCCCCTATTTTGAAGAATCCCCTCCCCCAAATGAAATGTTATATAAAAAAATAACATATGAAATGAGTCTACCATTTATTTTTTTAATTATTTAATTATTTCAGCTCTTATTTTATTTATAAGTGTGTATTGATTGTCATATTTCGATGTAATTGCACTACACATAAAAAAATTACACAACACAATCACAAAATAGTAGGTTAAAATAATGGCATGGTTTTCGAAGTCTGCGCCCAAAATACAAGAAAAATCGGTTCGCGATTACGTAATATAATATTGGGTAGTTAACAATTAATGAAATCGTAACAGTATTTATTGCTTATCCTATTAGTTTTTCATTTGAATTAATAATTATACAGTATGAAAAATGGGATCCTCCATCATAGTAAGAAACAATTATAACATGGGTCATTTATATTAAAAATAGGCCTTAAAACGTTATGAGAATGTACGTAGGGATAAGGACTGTATAATAGGACCTATTAATCTTTAAAAAAGTTAGTAGTTATTAAACATTACAAACTAATTAAATACATGTTTCAATCTATGGTGCTATGCCAGATAAAAACAACGTGCGTTTGCATGAAGGTGAAAGAAATGTTGAATGAGATAGGCTGCCAGTGGCAATCAAACGTAGGGAAAATGAGGTTAACATCTACGTCATACAATATTAAAAAATTAGTACGGCATAATGAATAACAATTAATGCCCAGTTGGTCCACCGACAGTTAAAAGTTAAACTTCGTTTTATTCAGTTAGCCAAATAAATTGATGTTAATTCTTGTTGAATATTTTTACAGTGTAAAATTGAATTGACTGACCAAGTTTAAATTTTAAATGTTACTGGTGCAACTGGGCATAAGATATTTTAGAGCTATAGATCGCTCTTATTTAGATTAAGTATAATAAAACAATAGTGGAGGATCCATGAAAAAATAAAGATATCTTTAGAGGATTTCAGGTGTTGTTTAGATATGTCGGCCTCTTAAGGTGTCTTTAATTATATATTATAGAGAACAGATCACCTTAGGAGGATTTCAGGTGTTATTGTTTTATTTATATGTTGGCCTTATAAGGTGTCTATAATTCACGCTATTCACAAAGTATTTTAAATGAAAGTTTATAACATATTTTTCATAGTAATAAAAAAATAATAATTTGTTATTAATTTCGTAAATAATTGCTATAGTTTATTACATATATAGCTGTATGAACTTTGATGTTACATCCTATTTCAAATCAACTGACTTTTTCAAAATATTGTACAAATTTCAATAGTTAATTATTGATTTAGCATACTTTCATGAAACCGGGTAAAATATTTAACAGACATTTCGAGATACTTTCAAATTTGAGGCTATTTAAAGAACAATATTTTTTTTTAAATCTAGTGCTTAGAAGGCATATAAAAATTCTTGCAACAGCACTATTCTATAGTTTGTAATTATAGATAATAGACTACCTTTAGAGGATTTCAGGTGTTATTGTTTTATTTATATGTTGGCCTCTCAAGATAGATATCTGTAATTTACAAGAAATTATAGATAATCTTTTGAGGATTTCAGGTGTTACTGTTTCATTTATATATTTATATGTATGTCTCGGCCTCTATAAGATATCTATAGTTAACTACCCAATATTGCGGTAAAAATACGGTTTGCGGTTGCGTACGAAATAAATAGTAATATTGCTCATATAACCAAAATATTTCAAAAAAAATAAATGAAATAATTTTGGCTAATATTACAGTAAAAATATTGTTTTCGGTGCATCTATGCACAGTGAAAATAAAACGGTGGTACAAAATAAATAATATTAATATTGCGTCTATAAACCAATACTTAGATATTTCCAAAAATAAAAAAAATAATTTTGGAATCAATGTAAAAATGATAAAAAAATTCTATCAGGTACGCTGTAAAAATATTAATAAAGTATATATACGTCATACAAATAAGCAATTCAGATGGAATAAAAAAAAAAATAATTTGGGCAATAATAAAAATATATGTGATCAAGTATAATTTATAAGTTTTGCGGGTGATAAAAATTACTCGATAAAATATATAGTCCAGTATACAAAACTATTTTTTCTACAAAAGGTCAAATAGTTCTGTATTTTTAAAGTATTTTAGATTTTTCACTAAAGTAGGGACTTTTATTCTGACTGAAAAGTCTTGTAAATCATGTTTTTTCATGCACCACTCATACACGGTTGAATATAAAATAACGCACAATAAAAATCTGAATCTAGCATGAAATTCTCTTTCTTTTCATGTCACGCATGATTTTTTACATTATCGGATCTCGAGTTACAGCCATTTGAAGTTACATGATTTTTCATCGTAATATTGTGTATTTTTAATAATCATGTAATTTCAAACGGCTGTAACTCGAGATCCAATGATGTAAAAAAATCATGCGTTACATGAAAAGAAAGAGAATTCCATGCTGAATTCAGATTTTTATTGTGCGTTATTCTATCTCTAACCGTGTGTGAGTGGTGCATGAAAATATGTTTCTTCATAAATAGACAATAATTATTATATTTCAATATATTTTCTTTCAGATTAATAAATGAATATTTCTAAAACTAATAAAGATAGGAACTTGTAATAACTATATTTGCTTTCAGGAGGATTGTTTTCATGAAAAAAAGTTAGTTTCAGAATTTCAGGACAGCTGAAACTTATTGAAATGTACTTAAGAAAGTACACTACTTTTCAAATTTTATGATCTTAAGGCATATATATGGAATGCAGTAAATTTTGAAACATCTCTCTACAAAGTTACGTACTTTACGGTACCTCCCGTTTTTGTGATTATTGAGGACCCTCCCGCGATGGAAGTAGATGAATTCGAGGTTTTCAAGATACCGAGTAGCCGAGATACCGAGTAGCGTAAGTCAAAATGTTTCTCTTCTTCTTTATCGCCATTTGATTTTTGATAAAATGAGCCAGTTTTACTTTTTTTAGTATCTAATAATATTTTGAAATTTTCGGCTTAAAACTTCAAAATTTTCAAAAATCCAATTTTTATTCCCTTAGGTACTTCTCAACGCGCTGATTTCAAATTTTGAAACCGCAGGTCGATATCTTTATTCGTTCCCGAGATATTCGTGTTCAAATTTGGACCCCAAAAACACCCATTTTTGGGTAATAACCCTAAAATGGGTGGGAATACAGACTTGCCGATATCACCATTCGATTCTACGGGCAAAATTACATAAGTATACCAATTTTCATAATTTTTGAACAACGCATACAATTTCTAGAACAAAATAACTGAAAATGGCCAAAATCTGAAAAAATGGCAAGGGGTATACCTTCGATTTTTTGCGATTTTTGGCCATTTTACTCTGGAAATTATATGCGTTGTTCAAATATTTTGAAAATTGGTATACTTATGTAAATTTGCCCGTAGAATCGAATGGTGATGTTGTCAGGTCTGTATTTCCACCCATTTTAGGGTTATCACCCAAAAACGGGTATTTTTGGCTATGACTTTAAATGCAAATATCTCGGAAACGAAAAAAGATAGCGACCTGCGGTTTCAAAATTTGAAATCAGCGCGTCGAGAAGTATCTAATAGTATAAAAATTGGATTTTTTAATTTTTGAACTTTTTACCCAAAAATAACTTTTGAGATAACAACTGAAAGTGTTGTTATTTAAAGTTCTTAACAGTTTGAAAAAATCTGATGTGGCCAGCACATTACCTCCCACCAATTCAATTTTTAAAATAACAATAACCTTTAAGTAAAGTATCACTTCTGGCTGATCTATTTGAAAAGTTTTGGATTATATTTTAATATAGTTCTTCATTAAAAACTGGTATGAGCTTCAAGTAAAGTACTCCTTCCGGTTGGCCAATTTTACCTAAAATCTAATCAACTCTTTATATTACTGCAGAAAGCTCAAATACTGAATATAGACATTTTTGGTGGCTTGATATAAAAGTTATCGTGGACCAAAAAATCGTCACACACACATGCACACACACATCAATAAGAAAGAATATCATATTGTCTTTACGGATTATACATTTTCCTTCATATTCAATAGATATAGAGTAAATAATTTAGTAGAAATTGATACATTTTTAATTAAATATAGGCTGTTTCAATATTTTGGTTTATACTTGGCTACTGAAAAATCCAAGGTACCATTTTTTGATTTATTGCATGGTAATATTGTATCAGCTGAATACGAAAGTTAAAAATTAGTGTACATACGTAGAAATGTCCATAGAATCGATTGCCGCAAAGCCCGTTAACATATCTTTTACCGTTCATAAGTTATAGACCGGCAAAGTGAAATAAACGTTTTAGATTTCCATTGGAAATAAAACTTTGTATTTCTAAAACTAGATTCCTGGGAATTTTTTTACTCTTTTTACCGCAATCAGCACGTTTGATTTAATAGAAATTGATACATTTATATTTAAATATAGGGTGTTTCAATATTTTGGTCTATAACTGGCTACTGAAAAATCCAAGGTACCATTTTTTGATTTATTGCATGGTAATATTGTATCAGCTGAATACGAAAGTTAAAAATTAGTGTACATACGTAGAAATGTCCGTAGAATCGATTGCCGCAACGCCCGTTAACGTATCTTTTACCGTTCATTAGTTATAGCCCGGCAAAGTGAAATAAACGTGTTAGATTTCCAGTGGAAATAAAACTTTGTATTTCTAAAACTAGATTCCTGGGAATTTTTTTACTATTTTTACCGCAATCAGCACGTTTGATTTAATAGAAATTGATACATTTATATTTAAATATAGGGTGTTTCAATATTTTGGTTTATAACTGGCTACTGAAAAATCCAAGGTACCATTTTTTGATTTATTGCATGGTAAATTTTTATCAGCTGAAAACGAAAGTTAAAAATTAGTGTACATACGTAGAAATGTTAATAGAATCGATTTCCGCAACGCCCGTTAACGTATCTTTTACCGTTCATAAGTTATAGACCGGCAAAGTGAAATAAACGTTTTAGATTTCCATTGGAAATAAAACTTTGTATTTCTAAAACTAGATACCTGGGAATTTTTTTACTCTTTTTACCGCAATCAGCACGTTTGATTTAATAGAAATTGATACATTTATATTTAAATATAGGGTGTTTCAATATTTTGGTCTATAACTGGCTACTGAAAAATCCAAGGTACCATTTTTTGATTTATTGCATGGTAATATTGTATCAGCTGAATACGAAAGTTAAAAATTAGTGAACATACGTAGAAATGTCCATAGAATCGATTGCCGCAACGCCCGTTAACGTATCTTTTACCGTTCATTAGTTATAGCCCGGCAAATTGTAATAAACGTGTTAGATTTCCAGTGGAAATAAAACTTTGTATTTCTAAAACTAGATTCCTGGGAATTTTTTTTACTATTTTTCCCGCAATCAGCACGTTTGATTTAATAGAAATTGATACATTTATATTTAAATATACGGTGTTTCAATATTTTGGTCTATAACTGGCTACTGAAAAATCCAAGGTACCATTTTTTGATTTATTGCATGGTAATATTGTATCAGCTGAATACGAAAGTTAAAAATTAGTGTACATACGTAGAAATGTCCATAGAATCGATTGCCGCAACGCCCGTTAACGTATCTTTTACCGTTCATTAGTTATAGCCCGGCAAAGTGAAATAAACGTGTTAGATTTCCAGTGGAAATAAAACTTTGTATTTCTAAAACTAGATTCCTGGGAATTTTTTTACTATTTTTACCGCAATCAGCACGTTTGATTTAATAGAAATTGATACATTTATATTTAAATATAGGGTGTTTCAATATTTTGGTTTATAACTGGCTACTGAAAAATCCAAGGTACCATTTTTTGATTTATTGCATGGTAATTTTGTATCAGCTGAAAACGAAAGTTAAAAATTAGTGTACATACGTAGAAATGTCCATAGAATCGATTTCCGCAACGCCCGTTAACGTATCTTTTACCGTTCATTAGTTATAGCCCGGCAAAGTGAAATAAACGTGTTATATTTCCAGTGGAAATAAAACTTTGTATTTCTAAAACTAGATTCCTGGGAATTTTTTTACTATTTTTAGCGCAATCAGCACGTTTGATTTAATAGAAATTGATACATTTTTATTTAAATATAGGGTGTTTCAATATTTTGGTTTATAACTGGCTACTGAAAAATCCAAGGTACCATTTTTTGATTTATTGCATGGTAATATTGTATCAGCTGAATACGAAAGTTAAAAATTAGTGTACATACGTAGAAATGTCCATAGAATCGATTTCCGCAACGCCCGTTAACGTATCTTTTACCGTTCATTAGTTATAGCCCGGCAAAATGAAATAAACGTGTTAGATTTCCAGTGGAAATAAAACTTTGTATTTCTAAAACTAGATTCCTGGGAATTTTTTTACTAATTTTACCGCAATCAGCACGTTTAATTTAATAGAAATTGATACATTTTTATTTAAATATAGGGTGTTTTAATATTTTGGTTTATAACTGGCTACTGAAAAATCCAAGGTACCATTTTTTGATTTATTGCATGGTAATATTGTATCAGCTGAATACGAAAGTTAAAAATTAGTCTACATACGTAGAAATGTCCATAGAATCGATTGCCGCAACGCCCGTTAACGTATCTTTTACCGTTCATTAGTTATAGCCCGGCAAAGTGAAATAAACTTGTTAGATTTCCATTGGAAATAAAACTTTGTATTTCTAAAACTAGATTCCTGGGAATTTTTTTACTATTTTTCCCGCAATCAGCACGTTTGATTTAATAGAAATTGATACATTTATATTTAAATATAGGGTGTTTCAATATTTTGGTCTATAACTGGCTACTGAAAAATCCAAGGTACCATTTTTTGATTTATTGCATGGTAATATTGTATCAGCTGAATACGAAAGTTAAAAATTAGTGTACATACGTAGAAATGTCCATAGAATCGTTTGCCGCAACGCCCGTTAACGTATCTTTTACCGTTCATTAGTTATAGCCCGCCAAAGTGAAATAAACGTGTTAGATTTCCAGTGGAAATAAAACTTTGTATTTCTAAAACTAGATTCCTGGGAATTTTTTTACTATTTTTCCCGCAATCAGCACGTTTGATTTAATAGAAATTGATACATTTTTATTTAAATATAGGGTGTTTCAATATTTTGGTTTATAACTGGCTACTGAAAAATCCAAGGTACCATTTTTTGATTTATTGCATGGTAATATTGTATCAGCTGAATACGAAAGTTAAAAATTAGTGTACATACGTAGAAATGTCCATAGAATCGATTTCCGCAACGCCCGTTAACGTATCTTTTACCGTTCATTAGTTATAGCCCGGCAAAGTGAAATAAACGTGTTATATTTCCAGTGGAAATAAAACTTTGTATTTCTAAAACTAGATTCCTGGGAATTTTTTTACTATTTTTAGCGCAATCAGCACGTTTGATTTAATAGAAATTGATACATTTTTATTTAAATATAGGGTGTTTCAATATTTTGGTTTATAACTGGCTACTGAAAAATCCAAGGTACCATTTTTTGATTTATTGCATGGTAAATTTTTATCAGCTGAAAACGAAAGTTAAAAATTAGATTACGTACGTAGAAATGTCCATAGAATCGATTTCCGCAACGCCCGTTAACGTATCTTTTACCGTTTATTAGTTATAGCCCGGCAAAGTGAAATAAACGTGTTAGATTTCCAGTGGAAATAAAACTTTGTATTTCTAAAACTAGATTCCTGGGAATTTTTTTACTATTTTTCCCGCAATCAGCACGTTTGCTTTAATAGAAATTGATACATTTTTATTTAAATATAGGGTGTTTCAATATTTTGGTCTATAACTGACTACTGAAAAATCCAAGGTACCATTTTTTGATTTATTGCATGGTGATTTTGTATCAGCTGAAAACGAAAGTTAAAAATTAGTGTACATACGTAGAAATGTCCATATAATCGATTTCCGCAACGCCCGTTAACGTATCTTTTACCGTTCATTAGTTATAGCCCGGCAAAGTGAAATAAACTTGTTAGATTTCCATTGGAAATAAAACTTTGTATTTCTAAAACTAGATTCCTGGGAATTTTTTTACTATTTTTACCGCAATCAGCACGTTTGATTTAATAGAAATTGATACATTTTTATTTTAATATAGGGTGTTTCAATATTTTGGTTTATAACTGGCTACTGAAAAATCCAAGGTACCACTTTTTGATTTATTGCATGGTAATTTTGTATCAGCTGAAAACGAAAGTTAAAAATTAGTGTACATACGTAGAAATGTCCATAGAATCGATTTCCGCAACGCCCGTTAACGTATCTTTTACCGTTCATTAGTTATAGCCCGGCAAAGTGAAATAAACTTGTTAGATTTCCATTGGAAATAAAACTTTGTATTTCTAAAACTAGATTCCTGGGAATTTTTTTACTATTTTTACCGCAATCAGCACGTTTGATTTAATAGAAATTGATACATTTTTATTTAAATATAGGGTGTTTTAATATTTCGGTTTATAACTGGCTACTGAAAAATCCAAGGTACCATTTTTTGATTTATTGCATGGTAATTTTGTATCAGCTGAATACGAAAGTTAAAAATTAGTGTACATACGTAGAAATGTCCATAGAATCGATTGCCGCAACGCCCGTTAACGTATCTTTTACCGTTCATTAGTTATAGCCCGGCAAAGTGAAATAAACTTGTTAGATTTCCATTGGAAATAAAACTTTGTATTTCTAAAACTAGATTCCTGGGAATTTTTTTACTATTTTTACCGCAATCAGCACGTTTGATTTAATAGAAATTGATACATTTTTTTTTAAATATAGGGTGTTTCAATATTTCGGTTTATAACTGGCTACTGAAAAATCCAAGGTACCATTTTTTGATTTATTGCATGGTAATTTTGTATCAGCTGAATACGAAAGTTAAAAATTAGTGTACATACGTAGAAATGTCCATAGAATCGATTGCCGCAACGCCCGTTAACGTATCTTTTACCGTTCATTAGTTATAGCCCGGCAAAGTGAAATAAACTTGTTAGATTTCCATTGGAAATAAAACTTTGTATTTCTAAAACTAGATTCCTGGGAATTTTTTTACTATTTTTCCCGCAATCAGCACGTTTGATTTAATAGAAATTGATACATTTATATTTAAATATAGGGTGTTTCAA
Source organism: Ophonus ardosiacus (assembly GCA_943142095.1). Lineage (NCBI taxonomy): Eukaryota > Metazoa > Arthropoda > Insecta > Coleoptera > Carabidae > Ophonus > Ophonus ardosiacus. Next base: position 49,993,131 of record OW964832.1, read on the forward strand.
TATTTTGGTCTATAACTGGCTACTGAAAAATCCAAGGTACCATTTTTTGATTTATTGCATGGTAATATTGTATCAGCTGAATACGAAAGTTAAAAATTAGTGTACATACGTAGAAATGTCCATAGAATCGTTTGCCGCAACGCCCGTTAACGTATCTTTTACCGTTCATTAGTTATAGCCCGCCAAAGTGAAATAAACGTGTTAGATTTCCAGTGGAAATAAAACTTTGTATTTCTAAAACTAGATTCCTGGGAATTTTTTTACTATTTTTCCCGCAATCAGCACGTTTGATTTAATAGAAATTGATACATTTTTATTTAAATATAGGGTGTTTCAATATTTTGGTTTATAACTGGCTACTGAAAAATCCAAGGTACCATTTTTTGATTTATTGCATGGTAATATTGTATCAGCTGAATACGAAAGTTAAAAATTAGTGTACATACGTAGAAATGTCCATAGAATCGATTTCCGTAACGCCCGTTAACGTATCTTTTACCGTTCATTAGTTATAGCCCGGCAAAGTGAAATAAACGTGTTATATTTCCAGTGGAAATAAAACTTTGTATTTCTAAAACTAGATTCCTGGGAATTTTTTTACTATTTTTAGCGCAATCAGCACGTTTGATTTAATAGAAATTGATACATTTTTATTTAAATATAGGGTGTTTCAATATTTTGGTTTATAACTGGCTACTGAAAAATCCAAGGTACCATTTTTTGATTTATTGCATGGTAAATTTTTATCAGCTGAAAACGAAAGTTAAAAATTAGATTACGTACGTAGAAATGTCCATAGAATCGATTTCCGCAACGCCCGTTAACGTATCTTTTACCGTTTATTAGTTATAGCCCGGCAAAGTGAAATAAACGTGTTAGATTTCCAGTGGAAATAAAACTTTGTATTTCTAAAACTAGATTCCTGGGAATTTTTTTACTATTTTTCCCGCAATCAGCACGTTTGCTTTAATAGAAATTGATACATTTTTATTTAAATATAGGGTGTTTCAATATTTTGGTCTATAACTGACTACTGAAAAATCCAAGGTACCATTTTTTGATTTATTGCATGGTGATTTTGTATCAGCTGAAAACGAAAGTTAAAAATTAGTGTACATACGTAGAAATGTCCATAGAATCGATTTCCGCAACGCCCGTTAACGTATCTTTTACCGTTCATTAGTTATAGCCCGGCAAAGTGAAATAAACTTGTTAGATTTCCATTGGAAATAAAACTTTGTATTTCTAAAACTAGATTCCTGGGAATTTTTTTACTATTTTTACCGCAATCAGCACGTTTGATTTAATAGAAATTGATACATTTTTATTTTAATATAGGGTGTTTCAATATTTTGGTTTATAACTGGCTACTGAAAAATCCAAGGTACCACTTTTTGATTTATTGCATGGTAATTTTGTATCAGCTGAAAACGAAAGTTAAAAATTAGTGTACATACGTAGAAATGTCCATAGAATCGATTTCCGCAACGCCCGTTAACGTATCTTTTACCGTTCATTAGTTATAGCCCGGCAAAGTGAAATAAACTTGTTAGATTTCCATTGGAAATAAAACTTTGTATTTCTAAAACTAGATTCCTGGGAATTTTTTTACTATTTTTACCGCAATCAGCACGTTTGATTTAATAGAAATTGATACATTTTTATTTAAATATAGGATGTTTTAATATTTCGGTTTATAACTGGCTACTGAAAAATCCAAGGTACCATTTTTTGATTTATTGCATGGTAATTTTGTATCAGCTGAATACGAAAGTTAAAAATTAGTGTACATACGTAGAAATGTCCATAGAATCGATTGCCGCAACGCCCGTTAACGTATCTTTTACCGTTCATTAGTTATAGCCCGGCAAAGTGAAATAAACTTGTTAGATTTCCATTGGAAATAAAACTTTGTATTTCTAAAACTAGATTCCTGGGAATTTTTTTACTATTTTTACCGCAATCAGCACGTTTGATTTAATAGAAATTGATACATTTTTTTTTAAATATAGGGTGTTTCAATATTTCGGTTTATAACTGGCTACTGAAAAATCCAAGGTACCATTTTTTGATTTATTGCATGGTAATTTTGTATCAGCTGAATACGAAAGTTAAAAATTAGTGTACATACGTAGAAATGTCCATAGAATCGATTGCCGCAACGCCCGTTAACGTATCTTTTACCGTTCATTAGTTATAGCCCGGCAAAGTGAAATAAACTTGTTAGATTTCCATTGGAAATAAAACTTTGTATTTCTAAAACTAGATTCCTGGGAATTTTTTTACTATTTTTCCCGCAATCAGCACGTTTGATTTAATAGAAATTGATACATTTATATTTAAATATAGGGTGTTTCAATATTTTGGTCTATAACTGGCTACTGAAAAATCCAAGGTACCATTTTTTGATTTATTGCATGGTAATATTGTATCAGTTGAATACGAAAGTTAAAAATTAGTGTACATACGTAGAAATGTCCATAGAATCGCTTGCCGCAACGCCCGTTAACGTATCTTTTACCGTTCATTAGTTATAGCCCGCCAAAGTGAAATAAACGTGTTAGATTTCCAGTGGAAATAAAACTTTGTATTTCTAAAACTAGATTCCTGGGAATTTTTTTACTATTTTTACCGCAATCAGCACGTTTGATTTAATAGAAATAGATACATTTTTATTTAAATATAGGGTGTTTCAATATTTTGGTTTATAACTGGCTACTGAAAAATCCAAGGTACCATTTTTTGATTTATTGCATGGTAATTTTGTATCAGCTGAAAACGAAAGTTAAAAATTAGTGTACATACGTAGAAATGTCCATAGAATCGATTTCCGCAACGCCCGTTAACGTATCTTTTACCGTTCATTAGTTATAGCCCGGCAAAGTGAAATAAACGTGTTATATTTCCAGTGGAAATAAAACTTTGTATTTCTAAAACTAGATTCCTGGGAATTTTTTTACTATTTTTAGCGCAATCAGCACGTTTGATTTAATAGAAATTGATACATTTTTATTTAAATATAGGGTGTTTCAATATTTTGGTTTATAACTGGCTACTGAAAAATCCAAGGTACCATTTTTTGATTTATTGCATGGTAATATTGTATCAGCTGAATACGAAAGTTAAAAATTAGTGTACATACGTAGAAATGTCCATAGAATCGATTTCTGCAACGCCCGTTAACGTATCTTTTACCGTTCATTAGTTATAGCCCGGCAAAATGAAATAAACGTGTTAGATTTCCAGTGGAAATAAAACTTTGTATTTCTAAAACTAGATTCCTGGGAATTTTTTTACTATTTTTACCGCAATCAGCACGTTTAATTTAATAGAAATTGATACATTTTTATTTAAATATAGGGTGTTTTAATATTTTGGTTTATAACTGGCTACTGAAAAATCCAAGGTACCATTTTTTGATTTATTGCATGGTAATATTGTATCAGCTGAATACGAAAGTTAAAAATTAGTCTACATACGTAGAAAAGTCCATAGAATCGATTGCCGCAACGCCCATTAACGTATCTTTTACCGTTCATTAGTTATAGCCCGGCAAAGTGAAATAAACTTGTTAGATTTCCATTGGAAATAAAACTTTGTATTTCTAAAACTAGATTCCTGGGAATTTTTTTACTATTTTTCCCGCAATCAGCACGTTTGAATTAATAGAAATTGATACATTTTTATTTAAATATAGGGTGTTTCAATATTTTGGTTTATAACTGGCTACTGAAAAATCCAAGGTACCATTTTTTGATTTATTGCATGGTAAATTTTTATCAGCTGAAAACGAAAGTTAAAAATTAGATTACGTACGTAGAAATGTCCATAGAATCGATTTCCGCAACGCCCGTTAACGTATCTTTTACCGTTCATTAGTTATAGCCCGGCAAAGTGAAATAAACGTGTTAGATTTCCAGTGGAAATAAAACTTTGTATTTCTAAAACTAGATTCCTGGGAATTTTTTTACTATTTTTCCCGCAATCAGCACGTTTGATTTAATAGAAATTGATACATTTTTATTTAAATATAGGGTGTTTCAATATTTTGGTCTATAACTGGCTACTGAAAAATCCAAGGTACCATTTTTTGATTTATTGCATGATGATTTTGTATCAGCTGAAAACGAAAGTTAAAAATTAGTGTACATACGTAGAAATGTCCATAGAATCGATTTCCGCAACGCCCGTTAACGTATCTTTTACCGTTCATTAGTTATAGCCCGGCAAAGTGAAATAAACTTGTTAGATTTCCATTGGAAATAAAACTTTGTATTTCTAAAACTAGATTCCTGGGAATTTTTTTACTATTTTTACCGCAATCAGCACGTTTGATTTAATAGAAATTGATACATTTTTATTTTAATATAGGGTGTTTCAATATTTCGGTTTATAACTGGCTACTGAAAAATCCAAGGTACCATTTTTTGATTTATTGCATGGTAATATTGTATCAGCTGAATACGAAAGTTAAAAATTAGTGTACATACGTAGAAATGTCCATAGAATCGATTTCCGCAACGCCCGTTAACGTATCTTTTACCGTTCATTAGTTATAGCCCGGCAAAGTGAAATAAACGTGTTATATTTCCAGTGGAAATTAAACTTTGTATTTCTAAAACTAGATTCCTGGGAATTTTTTTACTATTTTTAGCGCAATCAGCACGTTTGATTTAATAGAAATTGATACATTTTTATTTAAATATAGGGTGTTTCAATATTTTGGTTTATAACTGGCTACTGAAAAATCCAAGGTACCATTTTTTGATTTATTGCATGGTAAATTTTTATCAGCTGAAAACGAAAGTTAATAATTAGATTACGTACGTAGAAATGTCCATAGAATCGATTTCCGCAACGCCCGTTAACGTATCTTTTACCGTTCATTAGTTATAGCCCGGCAAAGTGAAATAAACGTGTTAGATTTCCAGTGGAAATAAAACTTTGTATTTCTAAAACTAGATTCCTGGGAATTTTTTTACTATTTTTCCCGCAATCAGCACGTTTGATTCAATAGAAATTGATACATTTTTATTTAAATATAGGGTGTTTCAATATTTTGGTCTATAACTGGCTACTGAAAAATCCAAGGTACCATTTTTTGATTTATTGCATGATGATTTTGTATCAGCTGAAAACGAAAGTTAAAAATTAGTGTACATATGTAGAAATGTCCATAGAATCGATTTCCGCAACGCCCGTTAACGTATCTTTTACCGTTCATTAGTTATAGCCCGGCAAAGTGAAATAAACTTGTTAGATTTCCATTGGAAATAAAACTTTGTATTTCTAAAACTAGATTCCTGGGAATTTTTTTACTATTTTTACCGCAATCAGCACGTTTGATTTAATAGAAATTGATACATTTTTATTTTAATATAGGGTGTTTCAATATTTCGGTTTATAACTGGCTACTGAAAAATCCAAGGTACCATTTTTTGATTTATTGCATGGTAATTATGTATCAGCTGAATACGAAAGTTAAAAATTAGTGTACATACGTAGAAATGTCCATAGAATCGATTGCCGCAACGCCCGTTAACGTATCTTTTACCGTTCATTAGTTATAGCCCGGCAAATTGAAATAAACTTGTTAGATTTCCATTGGAAATAAAACTTTGTATTTCTAAAACTAGATTCCTGGGAATTTTTTTACTATTTTTACCGCAATCAGCACGTTTGATTTAATAGAAATTGATACATTTATATTTAAATATAGGGTGTTTCAATATTTTGGTTTATAACTGGCTACTGAAAAATCCAAGGTACCATTTTTTGATTTATTGCATGGTAATTTTGTATCAGCTGAAAACGAAAGTTAAAAATTAGTGTACATACGTAGAAATGTCCATAGAATCGATTTCCGCAACGCCCGTTAACGTATCTTTTACCGTTCATTAGTTATAGCCCGGCAAAGTGAAATAAACGTGTTATATTTCCAGTGGAAATAAAACTTTGTATTTCTAAAACTAGATTCCTGGGAATTTTTTTACTATTTTTAGCGCAATCAGCACGTTTGATTTAATAGAAATTGATACATTTTTATTTAAATATAGGGTGTTTCAATATTTTGGTTTATAACTGGCTACTGAAAAATCCAAGGTACCATTTTTTGATTTATTGCATGGTAATATTGTATCAGCTGAATACGAAAGTTAAAAATTAGTGTACATACGTAGAAATGTCCATAGAATCGATTTCTGCAACGCCCGTTAACGTATCTTTTACCGTTCATTAGTTATAGCCCGGCAAAATGAAATAAACGTGTTAGATTTCCAGTGGAAATAAAACTTTGTATTTCTAAAACTAGATTCCTGGGAATTTTTTTACTATTTTTACCGCAATCAGCACGTTTAATTTAATAGAAATTGATACATTTTTATTTAAATATAGGGTGTTTTAATATTTTGGTTTATAACTGGCTACTGAAAAATCCAAGGTACCATTTTTTGATTTATTGCATGGTAATATTGTATCAGCTGAATACGAAAGTTAAAAATTAGTCTACATACGTAGAAAAGTCCATAGAATCGATTGCCGCAACGCCCATTAACGTATCTTTTACCGTTCATTAGTTATAGCCCGGCAAAGTGAAATAAACTTGTTAGATTTCCATTGGAAATAAAACTTTGTATTTCTAAAACTAGATTCCTGGGAATTTTTTTACTATTTTTCCCGCAATCAGCACGTTTGAATTAATAGAAATTGATACATTTTTATTTAAATATAGGGTGTTTCAATATTTTGGTTTATAACTGGCTACTGAAAAATCCAAGGTACCATTTTTTGATTTATTGCATGGTAAATTTTTATCAGCTGAAAACGAAAGTTAAAAATTAGATTACGTACGTAGAAATGTCCATAGAATCGATTTCCGCAACGCCCGTTAACGTATCTTTTACCGTTCATTAGTTATAGCCCGGAAAAGTGAAATAAACGTGTTAGATTTCCAGTGGAAATAAAACTTTGTATTTCTAAAACTAGATTCCTGGGAATTTTTTTACTATTTTTCCCGCAATCAGCACGTTTGATTTAATAGAAATTGATACATTTTTATTTAAATATAGGGTGTTTCAATATTTTGGTCTATAACTGGCTACTGAAAAATCCAAGGTACCATTTTTTGATTTATTGCATGATGATTTTGTATCAGCTGAAAACGAAAGTTAAAAATTAGTGTACATACGTAGAAATGTCCATAGAATCGATTTCCGCAACGCCCGTTAACGTATCTTTTACCGTTCATTAGTTATAGCCCGGCAAAGTGAAATAAACTTGTTAGATTTCCATTGGAAATAAAACTTTGTATTTCTAAAACTAGATTCCTGGGAATTTTTTTACTATTTTTACCGCAATCAGCACATTTGATTTAATAGAAATTGATACATTTTTATTTTAATATAGGGTGTTTCAATATTTCGGTTTATAACTGGCTACTGAAAAATCCAAGGTACCATTTTTTGATTTATTGCATGGTAATATTGTATCAGCTGAATACGAAAGTTAAAAATTAGTGTACATACGTAGAAATGTCCATAGAATCGATTTCCGCAACGCCCGTTAACGTATCTTTTACCGTTCATTAGTTATAGCCCGGCAAAGTGAAATAAACGTGTTATATATCCAGTGGAAATAAAACTTTGTATTTCTAAAACTAGATTCCTGGGAATTTTTTTACTATTTTTAGCGCAATCAGCACGTTTGATTTAATAGAAATTGATACATTTTTATTTAAATATAGGGTGTTTCAATATTTTGGTTTATAACTGGCTACTGAAAAATCCAAGGTACCATTTTTTGATTTATTGCATGGTAAATTTTTATCAGCTGAAAACGAAAGTTAATAATTAGATTACGTACGTAGAAATGTCCATAGAATCGATTTCCGCAACGCCCGTTAACGTATCTTTTACCGTTCATTAGTTATAGCCGGCAAAGTGAAATAAACGTGTTAGATTTCCAGTGGAAATAAAACTTTGTATTTCTAAAACTAGATTCCTGGGAATTTTTTTACTATTTTTCCCGCAATCAGCACGTTTGATTCAATAGAAATTGATACATTTTTATTTAAATATAGGGTGTTTCAATATTTTGGTCTATAACTGGCTACTGAAAAATCCAAGGTACCATTTTTTGATTTATTGCATGATGATTTTGTATCAGCTGAAAACGAAAGTTAAAAATTAGTGTACATATGTAGAAATGTCCATAGAATCGATTTCCGCAACGCCCGTTAACGTATCTTTTACCGTTCATTAGTTATAGCCCGGCAAAGTGAAATAAACTTGTTAGATTTCCATTGGAAATAAAACTTTGTATTTCTAAAACTAGATTCCTGGGAATTTTTTTACTATTTTTACCGCAATCAGCACGTTTGATTTAATAGAAATTGATACATTTTTATTTTAATATAGGGTGTTTCAATATTTCGGTTTATAACTGGCTACTGAAAAATCCAAGGTACCATTTTTTGATTTATTGCATGGTAATTATGTATCAGCTGAATACGAAAGTTAAAAATTAGTGTACATACGTAGAAATGTCCATAGAATCGATTGCCGCAACGCCCGTTAACGTATCTTTTACCGTTCATTAGTTATAGCCCGGCAAATTGAAATAAACTTGTTAGATTTCCATTGGAAATAAAACTTTGTATTTCTAAAACTAGATTCCTGGGAATTTTTTTACTATTTTTACCGCAATCAGCACGTTTGATTTAATAGAAATTGATACATTTATATTTAAATATAGGGTGTTTCAATATTTTGGTTTATAACTGGCTACTGAAAAATCCAAGGTACCATTTTTTGATTTATTGCATGGTAATTTTGTATCAGCTGAAAACGAAAGTTAAAAATTAGTGTACATACGTAGAAATGTCCATAGAATCGATTTCCGCAACGCCCGTTAACGTATCTTTTACCGTTCATTAGTTATAGCCCGGCAAAGTGAAATAAACGTGTTATATTTCCAGTGGAAATAAAACTTTGTATTTCTAAAACTAGATTCCTGGGAATTTTTTTACTATTTTTAGCGCAATCAGCACGTTTGATTTAATAGAAATTGATACATTTTTATTTAAATATAGGGTGTTTCAATATTTTGGTTTATAACTGGCTACTGAAAAATCCAAGGTACCATTTTTTGATTTATTGCATGGTAATATTGTATCAGCTGAATACGAAAGTTAAAAATTAGTGTACATACGTAGAAATGTCCATAGAATCGATTTCTGCAACGCCCGTTAACGTATCTTTTACCGTTCATTAGTTATAGCCCGGCAAAATGAAATAAACGTGTTAGATTTCCAGTGGAAATAAAACTTTGTATTTCTAAAACTAGATTCCTGGGAATTTTTTTACTATTTTTACCGCAATCAGCACGTTTAATTTAATAGAAATTGATACATTTTTATTTAAATATAGGGTGTTTTAATATTTTGGTTTATAACTGGCTACTGAAAAATCCAAGGTACCATTTTTTGATTTATTGCATGGTAATATTGTATCAGCTGAATACGAAAGTTAAAAATTAGTCTACATACGTAGAAAAGTCCATAGAATCGATTGCCGCAACGCCCATTAACGTATCTTTTACCGTTCATTAGTTATAGCCCGGCAAAGTGAAATAAACTTGTTAGATTTCCATTGGAAATAAAACTTTGTATTTCTAAAACTAGATTCCTGGGAATTTTTTTACTATTTTTCCCGCAATCAGCACGTTTGAATTAATAGAAATTGATACATTTTTATTTAAATATAGGGTGTTTCAATATTTTGGTTTATAACTGGCTACTGAAAAATCCAAGGTACCATTTTTTGATTTATTGCATGGTAAATTTTTATCAGCTGAAAACGAAAGTTAAAAATTAGATTACGTACGTAGAAATGTCCATAGAATCGATTTCCGCAACGCCCGTTAACGTATCTTTTACCGTTCATTAGTTATAGCCCGGCAAAGTGAAATAAACGTGTTAGATTTCCAGTGGAAATAAAACTTTGTATTTCTAAAACTAGATTCCTGGGAATTTTTTTACTATTTTTCCCGCAATCAGCACGTTTGATTTAATAGAAATTGATACATTTTTATTTAAATATAGGGTGTTTCAATATTTTGGTCTATAACTGGCTACTGAAAAATCCAAGGTACCATTTTTTGATTTATTGCATGATGATTTTGTATCAGCTGAAAACGAAAGTTAAAAATTAGTGTACATACGTAGAAATGTCCATAGAATCGATTTCCGCAACGCCCGTTAACGTATCTTTTACCGTTCATTAGTTATAGTCCGGCAAAGTGAAATAAACTTGTTAGATTTCCATTGGAAATAAAACTTTGTATTTCTAAAACTAGATTCCTGGGAATTTTTTTACTATTTTTACCGCAATCAGCACGTTTGATTTAATAGAAATTGATACATTTTTATTTTAATATAGGGTGTTTCAATATTTCGGTTTATAACTGGCTACTGAAAAATCCAAGGTACCATTTTTTGATTTATTGCATGGTAATATTGTATCAGCTGAATACGAAAGTTAAAAATTAGTGTACATACGTAGAAATGTCCATAGAATCGATTTCCGCAACGCCCGTTAACGTATCTTTTACCGTTCATTAGTTATAGCCCGGCAAAGTGAAATAAACGTGTTATATTTCCAGTGGAAATAAAACTTTGTATTTCTAAAACTAGATTCCTGGGAATTTTTTTACTATTTTTAGCGCAATCAGCACGTTTGATTTAATAGAAATTGATACATTTTTATTTAAATATAGGGTGTTTCAATATTTTGGTTTATAACTGGCTACTGAAAAATCCAAGGTACCATTTTTTGATTTATTGCATGGTAAATTTTTATCAGCTGAAAACGAAAGTTAATAATTAGATTACGTACGTAGAAATGTCCATAGAATCGATTTCCGCAACGCCCGTTAACGTATCTTTTACCGTTCATTAGTTATAGCCCGGCAAAGTGAAATAAACGTGTTAGATTTCCAGTGGAAATAAAACTTTGTATTTCTAAAACTAGATTCCTGGGAATTTTTTTACTATTTTTCCCGCAATCAGCACGTTTGATTCAATAGAAATTGATACATTTTTATTTAAATATAGGGTGTTTCAATATTTTGGTCTATAACTGGCTACTGAAAAATCCAAGGTACCATTTTTTGATTTATTGCATGATGATTTTGTATCAGCTGAAAACGAAAGTTAAAAATTAGTGTACATATGTAGAAATGTCCATAGAATCGATTTCCGCAACGCCCGTTAACGTATCTTTTACCGTTCATTAGTTATAGCCCGGCAAAGTGAAATAAACTTGTTAGATTTCCATTGGAAATAAAACTTTGTATTTCTAAAACTAGATTCCTGGGAATTTTTTTACTATTTTTACCGCAATCAGCACGTTTGATTTAATAGAAATTGATACATTTTTATTTTAATATAGGGTGTTTCAATATTTCGGTTTATAACTGGCTACTGAAAAATCCAAGGTACCATTTTTTGATTTATTGCATGGTAATTATGTATCAGCTGAATACGAAAGTTAAAAATTAGTGTACATACGTAGAAATGTCCATAGAATCGATTGCCGCAACGCCCGTTAACGTATCTTTTACCGTTCATTAGTTATAGCCCGGCAAATTGAAATAAACTTGTTAGATTTCCATTGGAAATAAAACTTTGTATTTCTAAAACTAGATTCCTGGGAATTTTTTTACTATTTTTACCGCAATCAGCACGTTTGATTTAATAGAAATTGATACATTTTTATTTAAATATAGGGTGTTTCAATATTTTGGTTTATAACTGGCTACTGAAAAATCCAAGGTACCATTTTTTGATTTATTGCATGGTAATATTGTATCAACTGAATACGAAAGTTAAAAATTATTGTAGATCCGTAGAAATGTCCATAGAATCGATTGCCGCAACGCCCGTTAACGTATCTTTTACCGTTCATTAGTTCTAGCCCGGCAAAGTGAAATAAACGTGTTAGATTTCCAGTGGAAATAAAACTTTGTATTTCTAAAACTAGATTCCTGGGAATTTTTTTACTATTTTTACCGCAATCAGCACGTTTGATTTAATAGAAATTGATACATTTTTATTTAAATATAGGGTGTTTCAATATTTTGGTTTATAACTGGCTACTGAAAAATCCAAGGTACTATTTTTTAATTTATTGCATGGTAATATTGTATCAGCTGAATACGAAAGTTAAAAATTATTGTAGATCCGTAGAAATGTCCATAGAATCGATTTCCACAACGCCCGTTAACGTATCTTTTACCGTTCATTAGTTATAGCCCGGCAAATTGAAATAAACGTGTTAGATTTCCAGTGGAAATAAAACTTTGTATTTCTAAAACTAGATTCCTGGGAATTTTTTTACTATTTTTACCGCAATCAGCACGTTTGATTTAATAGAAATTGATACATTTATATTTAAATATAGGGTGTTTCAATATTTTGGTTTATAACTGGCTACTGAAAAATCCAAGGTACCATTTTTTGATTTATTGCATGGTAATTTTGTATCAGCTGAAAACGAAAGTTAAAAATTAGTGTACATACGTAAAAATGTCCATAGAATCGATTTCCGCAACGCCCGTTAACGTATCTTTTACCGTTCATTAGTTATAGCCCGGCAAAGTGAAATAAACGTGTTAGATTTCCAGTGGAAATAAAACTTTGTATTTCTAAAACTAGATTCCTGGGAATTTTTTTACTATTTTTCCCGCAATCAGCACGTTTGATTTAATAGAAATTGATACATTTTTATTTAAATATAGGGTGTTTTAATATTTTGGTCTATAACTGGCTACTGAAAAATCCAAGGTACCATTTTTTGATTTATTGCATGGTGATTTTGTATCAGCTGAAAATGAAAGTTAAAAATTAGTGTACATACGTAGAAATGTCCATAGAATCGATTGCCGCAACGCCCGTTAACGTATCTTTTACCGTTCATTAGTTATAGCCCGGCAAAGTGAAATAAACGTGTTAGATTTCCAGTGGAAATAAAACTTTGTATTTCTAAAACTAGATTCCTGGGAATTTTTTTACTATTTTTTCCGCAATCAGCACGTTTGATTTAATAGAAATTGATACATTTTTATTTAAATATAGGGTGTTTCAATATTTTGGTTTATAACTGGCTACTGAAAAATCCAAGGTACCATTTTTTGATTTATTGCATGGTAAATTTTTATCAGCTGCAAACGAAAGTTAAAAATTAGATTACGTACGTAGAAATGTCCATAGAATCGATTTCCGCAACGCCCGTTAACGTATCTTTTACCGTTCATTAGTTATAGCCCGGCAAAGTAAAATAAACGTGTTAGATTTCCAGTGGAAATAAAACTTTGTATTTCTAAAACTAGATACCTGGGAATTTTTTTACTAATTTTACCGCAATCAGCACGTTTAATTTAATAGAAATTGATACATTTTTATTTAAATATAGGGTGTTTCAATATTTTGGTTTATAACTGGCTACTGAAAAATCCAAGGTACCATTTTTTGATTTATTGCATGGTAATTTTGTATCATCTGAAAACGAAAGTTAAAAATTAGTGTACATACGTAGAAATGTCCATAGAATCGATTTCCGCAACGCCCGTTAACGTATCTTTTACCGTTCATTAGTTATAGCCCGGCAAAGTGAAATAAACTTGTTAGATTTCCATTGGAAATAAAACTTTGTATTTCTAAAACTAGATTCCTGGGAATTTTTTTACTATTTTTACCGCAATCAGCACGTTTGATTCAATAGAAATTGATACATTTTTATTTAAATATAGGGTGTTTCGATATTTTGGTTTATAACTGGCTACTGAAAAATCCAAGGTACCATTTTTTGATTTATTGCATGGTAATATTGTATCAGCTGAATACGAAAGTTAAAAATTATTGTAGATCCGTAGAAATGTCCATAGAATCGATTGCCGCAACGCCCGTTAACGTATCTTTTACCGTTCATTAGTTCTAGCCCGGCAAAGTGAAATAAACGTGTTAGATTTCCATGTGGAAATAAAACTTTGTATTTCTAAAACTAGATTCCTGGGAATTTTTTTACTATTTTTACCGCAATCAGCACGTTTGATTTAATAGAAATTGATACATTTTTATTTAAATATAGGGTGTTTCGATATTTTGGTTTATAACTGGCTACTGAAAAATCCAAGGTACCATTTTTTGATTTATTGCATGGTAATATTGTATCAGCTGAATACGAAAGTTAAAAATTATTGTAGATCCGTAGAAATGTCCATAGAATCGATTTCCGCAACGCCCGTTAACGTATCTTTTACCGTTCATTAGTTATAGCCCGGCAAAGTGAAATAAACGTGTTAGATTTCCAGTGGAAATAAAACTTTGTATTTCTAAAACTAGATTCCTGGGAATTTTTTTACTATTTTTCTCGCAATCAGCACGTTTGATTTAATAGAAATTGATACATTTTTATTTAAATATAGGGTGTTTCAATATTTTGGTTTATAACTGGCTACTGAAAAATCCAAGGTACCATTTTTTGATTTATTGCATGGTAATATTGTATCAGCTGAATACGAAAGTTAAAAATTAGTGCACATACGTAGAAATGTCCATAGAATCGATTTCCGCAACGCCCGTTAACGTATCTTTTACCGTTCATTAGTTATAGCCCGGCAAAGTGAAATAAACGTGTTAGATTTCCAGTGGAAATAAAACTTTGTATTTCTAAAACTAGATTCCTGGGAATTTTTTTACTAATTTTACCGCAATCAGCACGTTTAATTTAATAGAAATTGATACATTTTTATTTAAATATAGGGTGTTTCAATATTTTGGTTTATAACTGGCTACTGAAAAATCCAAGGTACCATTTTTTGATTTATTGCATGGTAATTTTGTATCAGCTGAAAACGAAAGTTTAAAATTAGTGTACATACGTAGAAATGTCCATAGAATCGATTTCCGCAACGCCCGTTAACGTATCTTTTACCGTTCATTAGTTATAGCCCGGCAAAGTGAAATAAACTTGTTAGATTTCCATTGGAAATAAAACTTTGTATTTCTAAAACTAAATTCCTGGGAATTTTTTTACTATTTTTACCGCAATCAGCACGTTTGATTTAATAGAAATTGATACATTTTTATTTAAATATAGGGTGTTTCGATATTTTGGTTTATAACTGGCTACTGAAAAATCCAAGGTACCATTTTTTGATTTATTGCATGGTAATATTGTATCAGCTGAATACGAAAGTTAAAAATTATTGTAGATCCGTAGAAATGTCCATAGAATCGATTGCCGCAACGCCCGTTAACGTATCTTTTACCGTTCATTAGTTATAGCCCGGCAAAGTGAAATAAACGTGTTAGATTTCCAGTGGAAATAAAACTTTGTATTTCTAAAACTAGATTCCTGGGAATTTTTTTACTATTTTTCCCGCAATCAGCACGTTTGATTTAATAGAAATTGATACATTTTTATTTAAATATAGGGTGTTTTAATATTTTGGTCTATAACTGGCTACTGAAAAATCCAAGGTACCATTTTTTGATTTATTGCATGGTGATTTTGTATCAGCTGAAAACGAAAGTTAAAAATTAGTGTACATACGTAGAAATGTCCATAGAATCGATTGCCGCAACGCCCGTTAACGTATCTTTTACCGTTCATTAGTTATAGCCCGGCAAAGTGAAATAAACGTGTTAGATTTCCAGTGGAAATAAAACTTTGTATTTCTAAAACTAGATTCCTGGGAATTTTTTTACTATTTTTTCCGCAATCAGCACGTTTGATTTAATAGAAATTGATACATTTTTATTTAAATATAGGGTGTTTCAATATTTTGGTTTATAACTGGCTACTGAAAAATCCAAGGTACCATTTTTTGATTTATTGCATGGTAAATTTTTATCAGCTGCAAACGAAAGTTAAAAATTAGATTACGTACGTAGAAATGTCCATAGAATCGATTTCCGCAACGCCCGTTAACGTATCTTTTACCGTTCATTAGTTATAGCCCGGCAAAGTAAAATAAACGTGTTAGATTTCCAGTGGAAATAAAACTTTGTATTTCTAAAACTAGATACCTGGGAATTTTTTTACTAATTTTACCGCAATCAGCACGTTTAATTTAATAGAAATTGATACATTTTTATTTAAATATAGGGTGTTTCAATATTTTGGTTTATAACTGGCTACTGAAAAATCCAAGGTACCATTTTTTGATTTATTGCATGGTAATTTTGTATCATCTGAAAACGAAAGTTAAA
The DNA here is from genome assembly GCA_943142095.1 of Ophonus ardosiacus. Taxonomy (NCBI): domain Eukaryota; kingdom Metazoa; phylum Arthropoda; class Insecta; order Coleoptera; family Carabidae; genus Ophonus; species Ophonus ardosiacus. The sequence continues at coordinate 50,009,401 of OW964832.1, forward strand.
AATTAGTGTACATACGTAGAAATGTCCATAGAATCGATTTCCGCAACGCCCGTTAACGTATCTTTTACCGTTCATTAGTTATAGCCCGGCAAAGTGAAATAAACTTGTTAGATTTCCATTGGAAATAAAACTTTGTATTTCTAAAACTAGATTCCTGGGAATTTTTTTACTATTTTTACCGCAATCAGCACGTTTGATTCAATAGAAATTGATACATTTTTATTTAAATATAGGGTGTTTCGATATTTTGGTTTATAACTGGCTACTGAAAAATCCAAGGTACCATTTTTTGATTTATTGCATGGTAATATTGTATCAGCTGAATACGAAAGTTAAAAATTATTGTAGATCCGTAGAAATGTCCATAGAATCGATTGCCGCAACGCCCGTTAACGTATCTTTTACCGTTCATTAGTTCTAGCCCGGCAAAGTGAAATAAACGTGTTAGATTTCCATGTGGAAATAAAACTTTGTATTTCTAAAACTAGATTCCTGGGAATTTTTTTACTATTTTTACCGCAATCAGCACGTTTGATTTAATAGAAATTGATACATTTTTATTTAAATATAGGGTGTTTCGATATTTTGGTTTATAACTGGCTACTGAAAAATCCAAGGTACCATTTTTTGATTTATTGCATGGTAATATTGTATCAGCTGAATACGAAAGTTAAAAATTATTGTAGATCCGTAGAAATGTCCATAGAATCGATTTCCGCAACGCCCGTTAACGTATCTTTTACCGTTCATTAGTTATAGCCCGGCAAAGTGAAATAAACGTGTTAGATTTCCAGTGGAAATAAAACTTTGTATTTCTAAAACTAGATTCCTGGGAATTTTTTTACTATTTTTCTCGCAATCAGCACGTTTGATTTAATAGAAATTGATACATTTTTATTTAAATATAGGGTGTTTCAATATTTTGGTTTATAACTGGCTACTGAAAAATCCAAGGTACCATTTTTTGATTTATTGCATGGTAATATTGTATCAGCTGAATACGAAAGTTAAAAATTAGTGCACATACGTAGAAATGTCCATAGAATCGATTTCCGCAACGCCCGTTAACGTATCTTTTACCGTTCATTAGTTATAGCCCGGCAAAGTGAAATAAACGTGTTAGATTTCCAGTGGAAATAAAACTTTGTATTTCTAAAACTAGATTCCTGGGAATTTTTTTACTAATTTTACCGCAATCAGCACGTTTAATTTAATAGAAATTGATACATTTTTATTTAAATATAGGGTGTTTCAATATTTTGGTTTATAACTGGCTACTGAAAAATCCAAGGTACCATTTTTTGATTTATTGCATGGTAATTTTGTATCAGCTGAAAACGAAAGTTTAAAATTAGTGTACATACGTAGAAATGTCCATAGAATCGATTTCCGCAACGCCCGTTAACGTATCTTTTACCGTTCATTAGTTATAGCCCGGCAAAGTGAAATAAACTTGTTAGATTTCCATTGGAAATAAAACTTTGTATTTCTAAAACTAGATTCCTGGGAATTTTTTTACTATTTTTACCGCAATCAGCACGTTTGATTTAATAGAAATTGATACATTTTTATTTTAATATAGGGTGTTTCAATATTTTGGTTTATAACTGGCTACTGAAAAATCCAAGGTACCATTTTTTGATTTATTGCATGGTAATATTGTATCAGCTGAATACGAAAGTTAAAAATTAGTGTACATACGTAGAAATGTTCATAGAATCGATTGCCGCAACGCCCGTTAACGTATCTTTTACCGTTCATTAGTTATAGCCCGGCAAAGTGAAATAAACTTGTTAGATTTCCATTGGAAATAAAACTTTGTATTTCTAAAACTAAATTCCTGGGAATTTTTTTACTATTTTTACCGCAATCAGCACGTTTGATTTAATAGAAATTGATACATTTTTATTTAAATATAGGGTGTTTCGATATTTTGGTTTATAACTGGCTACTGAAAAATCCAAGGTACCATTTTTTGATTTATTGCATGGTAATATTGTATCAGCTGAATACGAAAGTTAAAAATTATTGTAGATCCGTAGAAATGTCCATAGAATCGATTGCCGCAACGCCCGTTAACGTATCTTTTACCGTTCATTAGTTCTAGCCCGGCAAAGTGAAATAAACGTGTTAGATTTCCATGTGGAAATAAAACTTTGTATTTCTAAAACTAGATTCCTGGGAATTTTTTTACTATTTTTACCGCAATCAGCAGGTTTGATTTAATAGAAATTGATACATTTTTATTTAAATATAGGGTGTTTCGATATTTTGGTTTATAACTGGCTACTGAAAAATCCAAGGTACCATTTTTTGATTTATTGCATGGTAATATTGTATCAGCTGAATACGAAAGTTAAAAATTATTGTAGATCCGTAGAAATGTCCATAGAATCGATTGCCGCAACGCCCGTTAACGTATCTTTTACCGTTCATTAGTTATAGCCCGGCAAAGTGAAATAAACGTGTTAGATTTCCAGTGGAAATAAAACTTTGTATTTCTAAAACTAGATTCCTGGGAATTTTTTTACTATTTTTCCCGCAATCAGCACGTTTGATTTAATAGAAATTGATACATTTTTATTTAAATATAGGGTGTTTTAATATTTTGGTCTATAACTGGCTACTGAAAAATCCAAGGTACCATTTTTTGATTTATTGCATGGTGATTTTGTATCAGCTGAAAACGAAAGTTAAAAATTAGTGTGCATACGTAGAAATGTCCATAGAATCGATTGCCGCAACGCCCGTTAACGTATCTTTTACCGTTCATTAGTTATAGCCCGGCAAAGTGAAATAAACGTGTTAGATTTCCAGTGGAAATAAAACTTTGTATTTCTAAAACTAGATTCCTGGGAATTTTTTTACTATTTTTTCCGCAATCAGCACGTTTGATTTAATAGAAATTGATACATTTTTATTTAAATATAGGGTGTTTCAATATTTTGGTTTATAACTGGCTACTGAAAAATCCAAGGTACCATTTTTTGATTTATTGCATGGTAAATTTTTATCAGCTGCAAACGAAAGTTAAAAATTAGATTACGTACGTAGAAATGTCCATAGAATCGATTTCCGCAACGCCCGTTAACGTATCTTTTACCGTTCATTAGTTATAGCCCGGCAAAGTAAAATAAACGTGTTAGATTTCCAGTGGAAATAAAACTTTGTATTTCTAAAACTAGATACCTGGGAATTTTTTTACTAATTTTACCGCAATCAGCACGTTTAATTTAATAGAAATTGATACATTTTTATTTAAATATAGGGTGTTTCAATATTTTGGTTTATAACTGGCTACTGAAAAATCCAAGGTACCATTTTTTGATTTATTGCATGGTAATTTTGTATCATCTGAAAACGAAAGTTAAAAATTAGTGTACATACGTAGAAATGTCCATAGAATCGATTTCCGCAACGCCCGTTAACGTATCTTTTACCGTTCATTAGTTATAGCCCGGCAAAGTGAAATAAACTTGTTAGATTTCCATTGGAAATAAAACTTTGTATTTCTAAAACTAGATTCCTGGGAATTTTTTTACTATTTTTACCGCAATCAGCACGTTTGATTCAATAGAAATTGATACATTTTTATTTAAATATAGGGTGTTTCGATATTTTGGTTTATAACTGGCTACTGAAAAATCCAAGGTACCATTTTTTGATTTATTGCATGGTAATATTGTATCAGCTGAATACGAAAGTTAAAAATTATTGTAGATCCGTAGAAATGTCCATAGAATCGATTGCCGCAACGCCCGTTAACGTATCTTTTACCGTTCATTAGTTCTAGCCCGGCAAAGTGAAATAAACGTGTTAGATTTCCATGTGGAAATAAAACTTTGTATTTCTAAAACTAGATTCCTGGGAATTTTTTTACTATTTTTACCGCAATCAGCACGTTTGATTTAATAGAAATTGATACATTTTTATTTAAATATAGGGTGTTTCGATATTTTGGTTTATAACTGGCTACTGAAAAATCCAAGGTACCATTTTTTGATTTATTGCATGGTAATATTGTATCAGCTGAATACGAAAGTTAAAAATTATTGTAGATCCGTAGAAATGTCCATAGAATCGATTTCCGCAACGCCCGTTAACGTATCTTTTACCGTTCATTAGTTATAGCCCGGCAAAGTGAAATAAACGTGTTAGATTTCCAGTGGAAATAAAACTTTGTATTTCTAAAACTAGATTCCTGGGAATTTTTTTACTATTTTTCTCGCAATCAGCACGTTTGATTTAATAGAAATTGATACATTTTTATTTAAATATAGGGTGTTTCAATATTTTGGTTTATAACTGGCTACTGAAAAATCCAAGGTACCATTTTTTGATTTATTGCATGGTAATATTGTATCAGCTGAATACGAAAGTTAAAAATTAGTGCACATACGTAGAAATGTCCATAGAATCGATTTCCGCAACGCCCGTTAACGTATCTTTTACCGTTCATTAGTTATAGCCCGGCAAAGTGAAATAAACGTGTTAGATTTCCAGTGGAAATAAAACTTTGTATTTCTAAAACTAGATTCCTGGGAATTTTTTTACTAATTTTACCGCAATCAGCACGTTTAATTTAATAGAAATTGATACATTTTTATTTAAATATAGGGTGTTTCAATATTTTGGTTTATAACTGGCTACTGAAAAATCCAAGGTACCATTTTTTGATTTATTGCATGGTAATTTTGTATCAGCTGAAAACGAAAGTTTAAAATTAGTGTACATACGTAGAAATGTCCATAGAATCGATTTCCGCAACGCCCGTTAACGTATCTTTTACCGTTCATTAGTTATAGCCCGGCAAAGTGAAATAAACTTGTTAGATTTCCATTGGAAATAAAACTTTGTATTTCTAAAACTAGATTCCTGGGAATTTTTTTACTATTTTTACCGCAATCAGCACGTTTGATTTAATAGAAATTGATACATTTTTATTTTAATATAGGGTGTTTCAATATTTTGGTTTATAACTGGCTACTGAAAAATCCAAGGTACCATTTTTTGATTTATTGCATGGTAATATTGTATCAGCTGAATACGAAAGTTAAAAATTAGTGTACATACGTAGAAATGTTCATAGAATCGATTGCCGCAACGCCCGTTAACGTATCTTTTACCGTTCATTAGTTATAGCCCGGCAAAGTGAAATAAACTTGTTAGATTTCCATTGGAAATAAAACTTTGTATTTCTAAAACTAAATTCCTGGGAATTTTTTTACTATTTTTACCGCAATCAGCACGTTTGATTTAATAGAAATTGATACATTTTTATTTAAATATAGGGTGTTTCGATATTTTTGTTTATAACTGGCTACTGAAAAATCCAAGGTACCATTTTTTGATTTATTGCATGGTAATATTGTATCAGCTGAATACGAAAGTTAAAAATTATTGTAGATCCGTAGAAATGTCCATAGAATCGATTGCCGCAACGCCCGTTAACGTATCTTTTACCGTTCATTAGTTCTAGCCCGGCAAAGTGAAATAAACGTGTTAGATTTCCATGTGGAAATAAAACTTTGTATTTCTAAAACTAGATTCCTGGGAATTTTTTTACTATTTTTACCGCAATCAGCACGTTTGATTTAATAGAAATTGATACATTTTTATTTAAATATAGGGTGTTTCGATATTTTGGTTTATAACTGGCTACTGAAAAATCCAAGGTACCATTTTTTGATTTATTGCATGGTAATATTGTATCAGCTGAATACGAAAGTTAAAAATTATTGTAGATCCGTAGAAATGTCCATAGAATCGATTTCCGCAACGCCCGTTAACGTATCTTTTACCGTTCATTAGTTATAGCCCGGCAAAGTGAAATAAACGTGTTAGATTTCCAGTGGAAATAAAACTTTGTATTTCTAAAACTAGATTCCTGGGAATTTTTTTACTAATTTTACCGCAATCAGCACGTTTAATTTAATAGAAATTGATACATTTTTATTTAAATATAGGGTGTTTCAATATTTTGGTTTATAACTGGCTACTGAAAAATCCAAGGTACCATTTTTTGATTTATTGCATGGTAATTTTGTATCAGCTGAAAACGACAGTTAAAAATTAGTGTACATACGTAGAAATGTCCATAGAATCGATTTCCGCAACGCCCGTTAACGTATCTTTTACCGTTCATTAGTTATAGCCCGGCAAAGTGAAATAAACTTGTTAGATTTCCATTGGAAATAAAACTTTGTATTTCTAAAACTAGATTCCTGGGAATTTTTTTACTATTTTTACCGCAATCAGCACGTTTGATTTAATAGAAATTGATACATTTTTATTTTAATATAGGGTGTTTCAATATTTTGGTTTATAACTGGCTACTGAAAAATCCAAGGTACCATTTTTTGATTTATTGCATGGTAATATTGTATCAGCTGAATACGAAAGTTAAAAATTAGTGTACATACGTAGAAATGTCCATAGAATCGATTTCCGCAACGCCCGTTAACGTATCTTTTACCGTTCATTAGTTATAGCCCGGCAAAGTGAAATAAACTTGTTAGATTTCCATTGGAAATAAAACTTTGTATTTCTAAAACTAGATTCCTGGGAATTTTTTTACTATTTTTACCGCAATCAGCACGTTTGATTTAATAGAAATTGATACATTTTTATTTAAATATAGGGTGTTTCAATATTTTGGTTTATAACTGGCTACTGAAAAATCCAAGGTACCATTTTTTGATTTATTGCATGGTAATTTTGTATCAGCTGAATACGAA